>OX638071.1:6052556-6769826 GCA_951804385.1 Trifolium dubium
ACAAACTCACAAAAGGTTCTTTTATTTTCTTTTTACATGACAGTATCACTTCACCAGCTGCTGTACTAAAAATGACTTCTGGAAAAAAGAGTTCCACAAAGACTACTACTAAACGTGGTAAAGAATCATCACCATCACAACCATTGGTCGATGTTGCACCCATTGTAGCTTCTTACAATCAGAAGATGCGTCCTATTCTTGATGCCCTTGAAAGTCTAAGACGCCTCAATATTGCCAAAGAGGGAATACAACTCCCAACCATTGTTGTTGTTGGTGACCAATCATCTGGAAAATCAAGTGTGCTGGAATCATTAGCTGGTATTAGCTTGCCAAGAGGCCAAGGAATTTGTACAAGGGTACCATTGGTGATGAGGCTGCAGAATCATCCACTTCCACAACCTGAGCTTGTTTTGGAGTATAATGGAAAGCATGTTTCAACTGATGAGGAGAATGTCTCTGATGCAATCAACACAGCTACTGAAGAGCTTGCTGGTTCTGCCAAAGGAATTTCAAACACTCCTTTAACTTTGATTGTGAAGAAGAATGGTGTTCCAGATTTGGCTATGGTTGATCTACCAGGTATAACTCGTGTACCTGTTCGTGGCCAACCTGAAAACATTTATGATCAGATTAAGGATATTATCATGGAGTATATAACTCCTGAAGAAAGCATTATCCTTAATGTTCTTTCTGCTAGTGTTGATTTTACCACTTGTGAGTCTATCAGAATGTCACAGTCTGTTGATAAAACTGGTTTGAGGACTTTAGCTGTTGTTACAAAGGGTGATAAATCTCCTGAAGGTTTGTTGGAAAAGGTTAGTGCTGATGATGTTAACATTGGTCTTGGTTATGTCTGTGTGAGAAACAGAATTGGAGATGAGTCCTACGAAGAAGCTCGAGATAAAGAACAAAAACTTTTTGAGTCTCACATGCTTCTGTCCAAGATAGACAAGTCCATTGTTGGTATTCCTGTTTTGGCTCAGAAGCTTGTTCATGTGCAAGCTATGATTATATCCAAAACTTTGCCTGAGATCATTAAGAAGATTAGTGAGAAACTTAATAATAGCTTAGATGAGTTGAAAAATTTGCCTGCTAATTTCTCTTCATTGGCCGATGCAATGTCTACTTTTCTACATATTGTTTCTCTTTCAAGAGATTCTCTGAAAAAGATTCTTCTGATAGGAGAATTTGAAGAATATCCTGAAGAAAAGCAAATGCATTGCACCGCTCGTTTAGTGGATATGTTGAATGCTTATGCAAGTGATCTTCAAAAATGTCCAGAAAGCATTTCAACCAAGGATTTCCTTATGGAGGAGATCAAACTTCTTGAGGAAGCAAAGTTTATTAGTCTTTCGATGTCAAGATCAGTTTTTATGACAATACATCAGAGAAAAATTAGAGGCATTTCTCAAATGTCAATTAATTTTGTTGACAGTGTTTGGGACTATCTGCAAAATGTTGTAACTTCGGTTTTGAATCGCCACTCTGAAAACTATCATCAGCTTCAGGTTTCAATTCGTAGAGCTGCTGAACATCTTATTGCTAAGAAGAAGAAGAACTCTATTCAACATGTGTTGCAAGTTGTTGATATGGAGAAGATGACAGATTACACATGTAATCCTGAGTACTTGCAAGAGTATAACAAGCTGATGTCTTACCACGAGGCGTTTTTGAATGAAGTGTTGAGTCCTGAACGAAAAACAAGTACTGTGAAGCTTAAAGGGTTTGGTGACATTGAAGTTAACCATCTGAATAACTATCATTATCAGGCGTTGACAAAAGCTTGTGATTTGAAGGCAAGATTGATTTCTTACTGGAAGATTGTTATAAGGAGGCTTATTGATGTTCTTGCTTTACATTTGATGTTAAGCATCAATGAACTGGTTAATGTTGATTTGCAAAAAGAGATATGCAATGAATTGTTATCATCAACTGGTGGTGGGGTTGATAAGCTGCTTGAGGAGTCTCCTACAATATCGGTGAAGAGACAAAAGTTGAACAATAGTGTCAAAGTTCTTGAAGCAAGCAAGAAAACTGTTGCTAAAGTTATGGATAGGATTGGAGTTTATAGTGATAGTTGAAAGCATTGTTAGTGTTTCTAAAGTATTTAAGTCTATTATGAAGTTGTTTTTAGTTGTTGTTTATTTTTTTGATTTTGATGCAGGTGGTCTTTGTATGGTCTTTTTGTTTATCAGTTGAAACTTTAAATAGTATCTAGATTCTATGTTTGTTCAACTTTAGTCATTGTTGTTAGTAATCAAAGTACCTTAATTAATGTATGGTTTAATTTTATTGTCTTTAATACTACTGTTTTCAACTTGTCTTATTAGTTTATGTTTAAACTTGAATTAACAAAGGTAAATCCTTATAACCATTACCTAGCATTTCAATTGTGAAAAAAACTTTTCAAGTTGAATGTAAGTTACCCGACACGACATGGACACTGAAACGGCTAAAAAATTGAAAAAATAATGCTCCCCCCGTCCCAAAACTATTGTCCTTTTAGACTTATGCAATTAGATTAAGAAATAACAAAGATTGATAAATTATATCTCTTTTACCCTTACTTTATTAAGAAATAGAAAATATATTTAATTAATGTTTTAACTTTTGTAAGGATATAAATAATAAACTAACTTTAATTTTACATTGGTTTTCGAAAAGAAAATAGATGTGGAACAAAACTAAAAAACTTAAAAGACAATAGTTTTGGGACGGAGGGAATAATATTATAATTCAATGTATTATAAATATCGGTGTCGTGTCGGTGTCATATATGTATCGACTGTTTTGTTCAATGCTTTCTTAAACAGATATTATAATTCAATGTATAAGCATTGAATTATATGTATCGATATGTATTATAAGTATCGGTGTTAGAAGGAAGCATACAGTTACAAAAAGACATATTTTTCTTAAACCATTGGAGCAAACATAATATATGAACTACCAATGAATTAGAATAGAGTCAGGAAATTAAGTTTGAATTATATTATTGTTGAGCCTTTAACGTCTACTGTAATTAGAATCTATTGAATAAAAATACTAAATAAACCAAAAATAGAATCGACTGTTTTGTTCTAAAAAGTAGTGTTTTCTAAAAGTGAGAGAATTAGACCTAATATTTGAATCAAAATTCAGGATGTTACAGGTACAAATTCTTGTATCTTTTCTAATGAAATATATTTATTTTGGCTTTTCAAAAGAAAAAAAAGTTTTGAATTATATTCCTATTCAAATATCTTCAAGGATCCAAATTAAAGAAAACAACTTTTGGAAGTAAACATTATTAGTAGTGAAAAGGCATGACAATGGCGCGGGACATATTTTGTCATTCGGAAATCTGAATTCAATAAAGTTTGAGTATCACCACGACATTTATATCATTTTTAGGAACAACACAACATTAGTATAGTGAATAGGCATGACAATGGTGTACATAATCACAGAAAATTTCATGGTCTCTGCTGCAGATGTTGTTGATACATGCTACGTAATCTTCCAATCTCTCGCTCCAGTACCTCCTGGGTTCAGGAAAAAATCTGTCAAATCCAACGGAAGACTAAAGAGAATTCAAGATGGCAGGACTTCAGTGTCATTATCTTCTTCAAATCATTTTTTTGGTCTGATTCTAATTTTATTTCATTATTTGATTAAATAAGACACCATTGATGCATAGACACACACACACACACACACATACTTATAGACAGTTACACATGCATAAACTCAATTCTAATAATAACCAGCACTATAGAGGGAGTAATCAAACATAGAATTTATGATTCTGAAACAATTTATCATTCTAAAATTGGACCCAATACATAGAATTTTTTGATTAGATTTGAGATCAGAGGGAGTAACTCGAACACGGAATTTATGATTCTGAAACAATTTTAATCATAACATACTTGAAACTATTAATTATTCCAATTAATCATGTGTGGACTGTGGACTTTTGGAATGTGCACGCCCAACAAAATTAAGAAAGTAACGATATATCAATCTCATTTTTTTTTTCAAACTCTGAATCACAATTGAAAATCTACACATGCCAAACCGTAAATACTGAACACGTCTCACAGCAATTGCCCCAGCCTCAACAAAGTACTGAAACCGGGATTCAATAGTCAGGCATAAATGCTATGTCAAATGCGTGATTCTTTTAGCAAGTCATTAAAAACAGAATATGTAGTATGAAAATGGAAAGATGTAACCCATCAGTATGGCCCATGACATATACTTATGCAGGAAGAAGAAAATCAGAAGTAACATGCTAAAAGATAGATAGATCTCACAAGTATAGTGTGAATTCAATATTGCGGTTCCCACCATCGGAATTGGTTAATAATTACATAACAAGGGATAAATTTGGTTACCAATTTTCAGATATCAAGATGATTGGCCTATAGGATGATAAATAAAAAAGCTAAGCAGTCAAGAGACAAGACAAAGACATTTTCTTTGAAATTCTACATAAAATATTGTAACTAAATCCTCCTAATGGAAGAGAAAAAATCATAAGAAAAGTACCAGAATGTAAAAAAGCAACATACCTTAAGTGCCATGTCATCAATTCCTTTAGTAGTCAGGATAACATTGGCTCCAGCTTTCAGTAGTTTTTCAATGCGCTCCTTAGTCATATCAGCCTCTCTGAAATAGGATAAAGTGTACATTAGTTAAAACTTATATTACATACATGATGCATGTTAGTTTATCTTGCAAAATGAGTGGAGAATTGTCCCGAACGAAGTACAAGCAAAATACTACGATGAAACGGAATGGTACACGAGATAAGATTATAAGATTATAAGAGTAGATTAAATATTTTTTAAAATAAAATTTACACAATTATATCAGTAATCATAATATTTCAAGCTTCTAACTTAACAGTGCTTTGGATTATCTTCATGATGACCAATATTGTTTAACATAATAAATTTGTTCTCATTATATTGAAGGAAAGTTGGTGGATCTAGGAAGGTATTATAATATTGTAGAGACCATATAGACAGTACCTTTGGCGAATTTTCTCAAGTTCCCTAGGATCAGAAACTAATACTTGAACACCCAATTGCATTTTTGTCTTCTGAAGATTGAAATCAAGAAGCGCAATTTTTGCAGGGGAAACCCTAAGAGGCATTCCTTGGGCAGCACGGCCAGAGTTAAGAGCATAGCCATTCATCAAATAGCTTTCTCGAGCACTTTTACCATAGGCCTTCAATATATTGATTCCCTGGAACCCAAATTGAAATGATACAGAATTAAATCCATTCAAAGCTTATGATCATTAAACCAAGTAAGAAGCAAAATGGAACTGCACAATACAGATGTTCAACATATTGCTCAAAATTGACATCTTTCATCCAAAAAGAAAGCCTCTTGAGAAATATATCAAACAAGTTCTACTACCAACCTTGATTGGGTATCTAACTTCACCCCAAGCAACGGTCATCTTTACAGCTTGCACTGCATCTACAACCTGCATAAATTGCACACACAAATAAATTTCATAGCTAAAGAGAATAGAGGGCCTACACCTAAGCCACAAAACAAAACTCAATCTAAAAACAGCAATTAGCATCTCGTTCATAAACAATCAATACATTAATAACAACAGGCCTAATTAATAAGAATCAAAACTGCTTTTGAGAAAGAGAAAAAAACAATTGAAATGGTCGATGTTAATATGTTAATTGTCAATTTGTTAGTTTTTGCTGATTAATACAATCAACCATTTACACATTCAGCTGAAAACATATCTGGAATAGTATTAGATCAAATTATCGTTAATATGATAATTTCCACATTTCTCAGAAAGTTGACGATTGATACTAATTGCTGGCAAAAAATAACATGCACAATCTGACTAAGTAATACATTACAAAAAATAACATGCACAACAGATTCTAAACGCATTAATTTAGACAAAAGTCACAAAACAATGACCAGATGCTTCACGGGAAATAAGAAAACATTGAGTGGGCAAGAGATGCAAGATTTCACACTTGTTTAATTAATGTAATACATGTACTGATATGAATATCACATTAAAAACTTCTTTGTTTAAGGTGATTTAAACATGAAAACAGGGATGGTAAGCATATCAAAGTAGAAATACTCTGATATTCCTGGCAACAATGAAGATGAATAAAAAAAATAGACTTGGAAGTTTGGAAATACAACATAAAGAATCTCTAGACAGCAATGACTACATAAAACACTACAGAGAGATGATTAAGAACTATCATCTCTGGGTTTCAAATATGGCAACTATAACATCTACTCCCTCTAGTCCTGATTATAAGAGAAAATTTACTTTTTAGATTCATTGAAAAAGAGATGAATCTAACCCATAACATCTCTTATATTTAGAACTGGAGGTAGTATTTACCATGCCTGACCTAACAAACATATAATTTATTTTTTAAAACATAAAGGTACACACGTAAGAAACATTACCTTGACAGCAAGCTATCCAAAATTACCTTGACAGCCAGCGTTTCATTTACATATTTACAAGCTTCTCGCATAGCAAGCTATCCAAAATAACCAACACAAACAGAAGTTAATAATCCATACACTATAATATTGTAGTGTAAACATAAAATCAGGTAATAGCTACATAGATACATCAAATACAATGGTAGACAAATAATTTAAAAACTTACTCTGTATCCGCTGATAATCGAGGTTAGATGAATCTTATTCCTAACAAGATCATTGGCTCTCTACAGACATAGACAACAAAAATTAAAATCCAATTATATTACATATGATACGAAATAAATGCATATAAAATAGAGAGTTTAAAATGGTCAAGGTTCCAGTCAGCCAGAAAGCAACTGTGATTGGAAGAACCTCAATTATTTGCTAAAAACTAAAAGAATAGTACTATGAATTTCTCGTTAAGGTATTGGATTCTCTAGAGTCAAAATACGATATTAAAATACAAGTAAACTGATCTTTGATCGAACAGTCTGCGACACACAAATGCGAAGTTTCTCAACTGCAGGGAAAACTAAAGAACTGTATGCCACTAGACAATAACTAAAGAAATTGAAATGCAAAAATAAATAATAATAATAATAATAATAATAGTAATATTAGTGTATTACATTTAAAATACTTAACTGTATATCAAATGATTTTCAACGTGAGATTTGTAATTAATTTTATCTTGTATATTCTAGATCTTACACTAAGCAACAAAATTGGAATTGAATTTTAGATTTCAAATTCAGTACCCTAATCTTTACATAATACTACCTCCAGTCTCAAATATAAGTAAAAGTCTAGTCTATGTATTTAGAGGGAGTAATCCAAACATAGAATTTATGATTCTGAAACAATTTATCATTATAAAATTGGACCCAGTCCATAGAATTTTTTATTAGATTTGAGATCAGAGGGAGTAACTCGAACACGGAATTTATGATTCTGAAACAATTTTAATCATAACATACTTGAAACTATTAATTATTCCAATTAATCGTGTGTGGACTGTGGACTTTTGGAATGTGCATGCCCAACAAAATTAGTTTAGCAGAATTGAGAAGTCTAGGGCAAATTAAGAAAGTAACGATACATCAATCTCATTTTTTTTCCCGACTCTGAATCACAATGGAAAATCTACACATGCCAAACCGTAAATACTGAAATGTCTATGAATGGTATGAAGAATTCTTTCAAATGTAGGATCAAACAAGAGGAGAGAGAGAGAGATAACAAAAGAATTCTAAAAAACTTATCATTAATTAAAAGTACAGCATAACATTATTCAAAAAGAATGAAGACTTTCTACCTCTAGCAGATGCAAAAAAGCGTCACTAATGGAATACAAATTCCGTGACATTTCTAATTTCTAATTCAATACAACTGCAAATTCACAAACAAAAGATGACTTACATCACTAGTCAAAATATGGATAAGGGTTGCAGCTGCAAGATTGCTGGGCGAATCATCGAGACTGAGATCCAAAATAGCATCACTATTGTCTTTGGCATCCTATAAAGTATAAAATTTGGTACATTACCTCTATGAAGATATACAGAATAAATACTACACTGCTTAAGTCCATGCACTCAGTTCAAAATGCCAATCTAAAACAAAGATATATAGAAAAATACTACCGTGCCTCAGTCCTCACCTCACTGTCCCAATAAAAGAAGTAGTATGAATCATATCAACCAACAAAAAATTTCACATTTTTATCACTGCATCAATACGCATGTAATTTAAATTCACCCACAAATAATATCACGGTTCCAGTAAGCCAGAAAGCAACTGTGATGGAACAACCTCAATACCATTGGCGATAGTGAACTATCTAAGCTTTGTTCATGTTGAATCTTCCTAAACTTATAAAAAATAGATCAAAATACTAACCCTTTCTAATCTTTTTTATCAAACCGCATTAAACTAGCAACATTATTAAAAATTCAAAATTTTGCATAACCTAGACCAATAAATTAGCAACAAAAGCAACATCATATATTAAAATAGAAAAAATTCGGAGAAAAGTATTGAAGCAAGATATTTGAAATTGAAAAGAAACAAGAGATTTGGCGAGAAATTAAACATACCCTTGAGAATGAAGAAGCCTTCGTTGTGGCAGAAATTGACAAAAAGAGAAATCAAACTATTGAAGCAAGATATTTGAAACCGAACAGATTGACCTTGACGGAGTCCATGAAGATCGAAATTAACCTTCGATGTCGCCGGAAAAGAGAACCCAATCGGAAAATAAATTAATAAATAATAATCCCAATGAATTAGGGATTATCACCACCGTCGTCCAGGGCGGCGGCGGCGGGCGGGATGATGATTTGTGGCAGAAAGATTTGATCCATGCCCTTTCTATAATCGATCATAGCGTTAATCTCTGCAAGAACCTGGTCTCTCCTAACCAGAGCCGAATTAAGGAGAAGATTAGCTCTTTCTTTAATCAAATTCAACTCAAAGACCAATCTTTCTACGTGGTCTCTACCACGGAATTGTTGCTGCACACGTGCAAAGTCATCAGTGATGGCGTTTAGCGACGCGTACAGAGCAATGAGATCTGCGGCGGGGTCGGTGGCGTTGGCCGCCATTGTTATGAGAGAGAGAGAGTGTGAATTTCTGCAGGTCAATTATTTTGGAATTGAGGAATTAAGTAATTAAATTGTGTTGAAAATTTCTAGACCGTAAAAAATATACACACAAATTTCTCTAAATTTTTTTGATAATTTTTTATTAAAAAAAAGTTAAAAGTCCAAAACTATTTTGTTTTAACAATATACTTTTTTGAAAAAATAAAAAAATAAATAGAAAAGACACATTTTAAGACTCAATTTAAAAATAAAATTAGTATATTCATGTAACTAGTTTATGAGCCCGTGTTATGTACGGGAAAAATATACGTTTATAGATTTATTGATTTTTAAATATATTTTATAAATTTAATAAAAGAAAAAATTCATGTGCATCTTTTTACTCTCTTTTTCAATCTAAATAAAGTGGTTTTCACATTTATTAGATTTTTTATTAGTTTTTTGTTTGTGATTTCGTAGTCTTAGTGCGACATTATTTTGTTTTCTCGTCGTGTGCGATGTTTTTGATTTTCCGTTTTGTGTGATGTTCTTGATTTTCCGTCTTGTGCAATGTTCTTCTTTTCCCGTCTTGTGCGGTATTCTTGTTTTCCTGTCTTATACAGTGTTATTATTTTCCCGTCTTGTACAGTATTCTTCTTTTCACGTCTTGTGCGTTTTCTTGTTTTCCCATCTTGTACAATGTTATTGTTTTCCCGTCTTGGGTAGTGTTATTGTTTTTCCGTCTTGGGTAGTGTTATTATCTTGCATCTTGAAAAATCATACATATAGATCATTATTTTTTATATAATTAATCTTACACATCAATTTAAAAAATTAAAAAAAATATATCATTAAACTATCAAGTTCAATCGCAACTGATCTTGATCTTAAATCATCCCTTTCATAGTCCTTTTACACACCTACAAATAAAATATAGTAATATAGTAAATAATTAAATTCAATGCAAGAAAATAATACATGACAATATGAAATAAGAAAACAAAGAATAATAGAAGTTTAAAGAAGACTTACAAAAATATTGCGTTGTCTTTTAAAATTGGTGCATAGTGATTCTAAGAAGCATTATTTATAGGCAAAGACATGAGAATACATGGAAATGAATATTAAATATTGAATACTACATTAAATAATGAATCATAAAAGTAATAAAAGGAATTATATCATAAAAGGAATCATAAAATGTAAATGCTAGTAAATGTGTGATTAATTATCTTCCAATATACCCAAAAAAAAGTGTGAATAATTCATTTATTTTTACTTAATTTCAGTTTTTAATTATTACCATTTTCTATCCGATTTTTAAAAATAAAATTAGGAATGATAATTTATGTAAATAAATGTTTATTATTATTTTTATGTAAATTACGAATGATACTTTTTGTAAATAATTCCCATTGTTTTTTTGTATTGTCCAGAAAAATTACCATTGTTTTTTTTTTGTCCGATATTTTTTTTATAAAAATTAGGAATTATAAAAACGTATTTATTTTTGTTTTTATTATTCTTGATTTTTAAAAACCGAAATAGTATTAATTTTTTTTATTTAACAAAATGTTTTATCATTCTTGATTTTTTAAAAACCGAAATTAGAATGCGAGAATTATTTGTTTAGGTGTGAGATTTTTTAGTATAATAAATATTGTTCATAAATATTCATGTTTTTTTTTATAAATTTCTAACTATTTTGATTAGAAAAATCATACATATAGATAATTTTTTTTTATATAATCAATCTTACACATTGACTTAAAAAAGTAAAAATAAAAATAATTTATCATTAATCCATAAGTTCAATCGCACCTATCTTAATCTTGATTCATCCCTTTGATAGTCTTTTTACACACCTACAAATGAAATATATTAAATAATTAAATTTAATACAAAATATCATATTGACAAATAATTAAAAATGTAAAATTTTGCGAGTACTTACAAATAAAAAATATGCATCATATATTGGATCACCTAAAAATATAAAATAGATTGCAAGAAAATAATAAATAAAAATATGAAATTAAGAATAAGAAAATAAAAAAAACAAAGAACAATAGAGGTTTAGAGAAGACTTACAAAAATATTGCGTTGTATTTTAAAATTGGTGCAAATAGTGACTATGAGAAGCATTTATAGGCAAAGACATGAGAATACATGACAATGAATATTGAATATTAAAAATTGATTAATTAATAATGAATAACCAATCATAAAAGGAATAAAAGAAATCATATCATAAAAGGAATCATAAAATGTAAATGCTAGTAAATGTGTGAATACTTTATTTTTTTTTGACAAAGAATAATTTATTTATTTTTGCTTAATTTCGGTTTTTAATTATTAGTACCATTTTTTTGGGTCAATTTTCTTAAAAAAAAATTATGGATGATAATTTATGATACTTTTTGGTCCGATTTTTTTTCAAAATACTTGTTGCATTAGTCCTAAAAAAATGACACATGTATTAAAATTCTTATAGAATAGTTGTCAATTAATTAATAATAGTATAGATATGAAAATTTTATATGATAGATTAAAATTTGTATTGTGCCAAAAAAAAATTAAAATTTGTATTGATAGAAAAAAAAATATCTTTATTGCATTAAAGGTGAATTTCATGAAAAACAAATAAAATAGTCCACAAATCTGCATTAAACATTAAAGATTCCATATTACAAAATAATATTGCATTTAATGTGAAAACAATAAGAGAGGAGAATGCATATGGGAATGCCATGTGTACTTTTTTCTTTGAAAAATAGGTCCTAAATAATAATAGTATAGATATGGAGTATGTTTATGAATTTCTAATTTAATAAATTATAAAAAAAAAAAGAATTTCTAATTTAAGAGATTATAAAAAAATCAAATTTAAAAGAAGTAAAATGTCATTTCAATATAAACAACACAAGTTTGTGGGTAAGTTTGGAGTTGGTATCAATATTTTCATTATCCCTTTCACTCTAGTCTTTTAAAATTGAAGAAAACTCAAACGTAAATAAAAACTCAATCAACTCGGATATTTCTCACAAAGTCGGAAGAGATACCTACAGGTACAAAAGTTATGTTAATATGAGTATTGGCTATACCGCTATAGGGAATAACTTGTTCAAACGAATGTGGCTTCTTTGGCATGCATGATAGCAGTGGTAATTCCTCTACGATCCTACAATTCTAATGCAATAATAATTAACTTTACATGCATGCATATTGGTAGAAACCTTTCAATTGCTCAAACATCGAAGACACCCTCCTAGGAACTCCCAAATGCAGTAACTAACTAGTCCAATTCCCCTGTAAACCTCAACTTAACTCCATTAACTGCAATACTATTACCAAAGAGAACTACAAAACCTACTGTTACTAATAACCAACGTGATGATTCATCACCTTCACTAGTCCATGTTGAGCACCCTCAACCTATTTCTGTGGTTGCACCAATTGTTTCTGGTTCTGGGTTTCTCTTCCCCAATCTGTCTTTTTATTTTAACTATTTTAATTTATCTAAAATTAAAATATGTGAGTCATCCTTTAACAAAATTACTACCACATCATCCTTGGGAATTTGTAGCTCAATTGATTAAACCAGTTGGATTAAAGATTAAGAAGTTGAAAGTTCAGGTTCAAGTCATAGCAAAGTTTTAGAAAACTAACTTCGTAATATAATAATAATAAATAATATTGCCTATAAGAAAATACTACGACATCATCTTTTTTTTGGCACTTCAAACAGCAAGTTAGTATTTTTGTTTGCCATGTGTATGTTTTCAATGGTGTTAGTTAATTTTTAAAAGAAAGGACTAACTTATTAAAATGTTTGGGACTAATTTTAAAATAAAGAATAAGAACACATAAATATTTAGGGAAACCAAAAATAAAATTTTTGTATTGAAAAATACAATAGATTAACCATTAAAAAGTTGAATGCATAGTTTTTAAGACGAGTATTTATTTATTAAGTCTATTAACATGTGTCTTTAGAATACATGTTAATATTTGTCTAAAAAAAAATTAAAGAACCAACTTTTTTTTTTGACAGTATATAAAGGACCAACTTAAAACTTAAAATAAACTTAATATCAAATGTGCAGTTAATGAGTTAAGATTTAAAAATAGACATGCTTCTTTTTTTTTTGAAGCAAAAAATAGACATGCTTCTGACCATCTCCATTATGATTTTATTCTTTCTCTCAGCTATAATATCTCCATTCCAACATTCAAGATTTATTTTCTAAAATATCGTTGTCGCATTTTCTTTATAAATGTATGGTTTTATTTTCTTTACTACTACTGTTTTCAACTTGCTTTGCTTAATTTATGTTTAGACTTGAATTAACAAAGTTAAATCCTTACCATTACCTAGCATCTCAATTGTGAAAAAGCTTTTCAAGTTCAATGTAAGCTTATAATTACAAAAGACTAATATATGAACTACCAATGAATTTCCTCAAAAAAAAAAAATACTACCAACGAATTAGAATAAAGTGATCAGGAAATTATGTTTGAATTATATCATTCTTGTGCCTTTTCTTTTTGACACATATTTTTGTTGCTTTTCTAAATTATATTACTATTCAAATATATTCATTTTATGGAGGATCCAAATTAAATAAAATACCTTTTGGAAGTAAACATTAGTGGTGAATAGACATGATAATGGTGCGGGGCGGAATTTGTTCGATAAAGTTTGAGTATCTCCTTGTTGTTTAGATAATTTTATGGAGCAACACAACATTTGTAGTGAATAGGCATGGCAATGGTGCAGGTATATTTTTTCCTTCGGAAATCTGAATCCAATAAAGTTTGAGTATCTCCATGTAATTTACATAAATTTTCGGAGCAACACAACATTACTAGTGAATAGGCACGGCATATTTTCTCTTTTTCCCTCTCAATGCTAGAAGGAAGATCTTTTTAAGTCGGTAGAATAAAATGTTTTATTGTTTTTTTTTACACAAAAATATTTTATTGTTATTGATTAAAATATGAATATTTGGTATGTTATTCATAAGAGTGACTTATTTTTATGTTATTGATGTTATGTACAATTTAAAAGAGTATTATTATTTTTGAATTTTTGCATTTTTTATCAAAGTGTCTATTTTTAATATTTGGTGGCGGACATCCAAATTATCGAGGCCGACCCTGCGTATTTTATCTTCCGGAAACCTGAATCTATAAAGTTTGAATATCTTCATGTTTGTCCCAATTTTCAACGGAAATGAAAAATAGAACTTGAAACTCATATATGTTCGGTTCAGTTCTCTGTTCCACCCCATTATCTCATAAACTTGAGTTGCATTTTGATATATATTTTTTGTTCAAAAAAGTTAAGAGCCTAAAACTATTTTGTTTCAACAATAGTATAATTTTTTTGAAAAAAATAAACAATAGAAAAACCGAATTGCTTAACACTCAATTTAAAAATAAAAATATGCATGTAATTTAGGAGTATGTTTAAGAATTTCTAACGTAAAATTTAATTTCAATATAAACGGCATGAGTTTGGGAATAAGTTTGGAGTTGGTATTAATATTCTTATTATCCGCCCCACTCCGATCTTTTAAAATCAAAGAAAACTCAATGAAATAAAACTTAATCAACTCGAATTTTCTCAACAAAGTCGGAACAGAATACCTACAGGTACAAGTTATTACTGTATGTTACTATGCCGAGTACTAGTGAGTAGTGAATAACTTGTTCAAGGAATGTAGCTTCTTTGGCATGCATGATACTATAGTGGTGGTAATTCTTCTATGACCCCACAATTCCAATGCAATATGCAATGAATGATTAACTTTACAATGCATGATACTATAGTGGTGGAACCTTTCAATTGCTCAAACATCGAATGCACCCTCCTATCCAAACTGCAGTAACTAACTAGTCCAATTCTCATGTAAGCCTCAATTCAACTCCATTAACTGCAATATACCAAGCGTTTCTGTTTCCATTCATTTCATTTTCATCTTAATTAGACTCTATAAATATGCATTTCAGCTTTACTGCCTTTACATCTATTCATTCATCTTATACACCTCACAAAAGGCTTTGTTTATTCATTTTCTTCTATCATCAAAATGGTTGTCACTTCAAAGAGAACTACTACCAAAGCTACTGTTGGTAATAACCAACGTGAGGAATCATCACTTTCATTAGTCCATGTTGAGCAACCTCAACCTGTTTCTGTTGTTGCACCAATTGTTTCATCTTACAATGAAAAAATACGTCCAGTTCTCGACGCGCTTGAAAATCTAAGGCGTCTCAACATTGCCAAAGAAGGAATTCAGCTTCCTACAATTGTTGTTGTTGGTGATCAATCATCTGGAAAGTCTAGTGTCCTTGAATCTTTAGCTGGTATTAGCTTGCCACGAGGGCAAGGAATTTGCACAAGGGTACCATTGGTGATGAGGCTGCAGAATCATCCACTTCCACAACCAGAACTCTTGTTAGAATTCAATGGAAAAACAGTTTTTACAGATGAAGCAAATGTTTCTCATGCAATAAACATTGCTACCGAAGAGATTGCTGGTTCTGCTAAAGGAATTTCTAACACACCTTTGACTTTGGTTGTGAAGAAAAATGGTGTTCCTGATCTTACTATGGTTGATCTTCCTGGTATTACTCGTGTACCGGTTCACGGTCAACCCGACAATATCTATGATCAGATTAAGGATATCATTATGGAGTATATAACTCCTGAAGAAAGTATTATCTTGAATGTTCTTTCTGCTACTGTTGATTTTACTACTTGTGAGTCTATTAGGATGTCTCAGACTGTTGATAAAACTGGTTTGAGGACACTTGCTGTTGTCACGAAGGCTGATAAATCTCCTGAAGGTTTATTGGAGAAGGTTACTGCTGATGATGTTAACATTGGTCTTGGCTATGTTTGTGTGAGAAACAGAATTGGAGATGAGTCCTATGAGGAAGCTAGGTTGGAAGAACAGAAGCTATTTGAGTCTCATACGCTTCTTTCGAAGATAGATAAATCCATTGTTGGTATTCCAGTTTTAGCTCAGAAGCTTGTGCAGGTTCAAGCTATGATTATTTCAAAAACTTTGCCTGAAATTATTAAGAAAATAATATGAAAAGCTTGCTTCTAATGCAAATGAGTTAGAGAACTTGCCGGCTAATTTATCTTCTGTTGCTGATGCAATGACTGCTTTCATGCATATCCTTGGTTTGTCTAGAGATTCTCTCAAAAAGATTCTTCTCGTTGGTGATTTTGAGGAGTACCCTGAGGACAAACACATGCATTGTACTGCTCGGTTAGTTGAGATGCTCAACTTATATGCAAGTGATCTTGAAAATTGTGTTGAAAGTGATGCTAAGAAGAATTTTCTGATGGAGGAGATTAGAGTTTTGGAGGAGGCTAAGTGGATTGGTCTTCCAAATTTCATGCCAAGAACTGCATTTTTAACAATATTGCAGAGAAAAGTTAAGGGCATTTCTTATATGCCAGTTAACTTTGTTGATAATGTTTGGAACTATCTTGAATCTGTTGTGATTTCAGTTTTGAATCATCATTCTTCAAATTACTATCAGCTTCAGGTGTCTACTCGCAGAGCCGGCGAGAAGCTGATTGCTAAGAAGAAGAAAATTTCAATCCAACATGTGATGGAAGCTGTGGAGATGGAGAAACTAACAGATTACACTTGTAATCCTGAGTATATGCTTGAGTACAATAAGCTGATTGCTCAACAAGAAACTTTTTTGAAAGAAGTTCTAAGCACTGAGCCTAAGCCAACTCATGTTAAGCTTGAAGGGGTTGGTGAAATTGATGTTGTGAACCTGAGGAATTATCCTCATGTGCTAGTTCAAGCTTTTGATTTGAAGGCTAGAATGATTGCTTACTGGAAAATTGTTCTGAGGAGGCTCATTGACAGCATTGCTTTGCATTTGATGTTAAGCATCAATGAATTGATTAACATTGATTTACAGAAGGAGATTTGTAATGATCTTTTATCTCCAGGTGGTGGTGGCATTGAAAGGTTGCTTGAAGAGTCTCCATCTATATCTGGTAAGAGGGAAAAGCTCACCCGAAGTGTCAAAGTTCTGCGGGAAAGTAAAGAGACTGTGTCCAGAATTATGGATAGGATTGGAATCTATGATTAGAGGAAGTTTTGTTCAAGGTTTTGATGGTAGTTGCTGGTGCTTTTATTAAGTTTGTTTTATTATTCTGGTTTTCTTTATCATGGTCTTTTTTGTTTAAGAACAATTCTGGAATTACTACTAGTATTATACAGAATTTAATGGCTTTTTGTTTGTTTGAGATTTTGTTGATGCTTTTTGTGTTGAACATTTCCATCCCTTAATGCATAGTATTATTATCCTTACTTTCCATTTTGTATTTTTTATTTTATGGTTCATTTCTGCATCAATTTATCTGCCTTAGCTTTAACTTGGCGATGCTTGAACCAGTTAATTAAATTTGCATGTTCGGTCTAATAATCATATCTCACAAATAACCAAAAATCTACTGCTATTAACAAAATAAAATTTGAAATTTACACTAGAATCTAGTTGTAAACTCATAAGTGTTAAAAATTAAGCTAAATATGCAGACTGCAATCTGCCAAAGCATTAAATCATTTAATGGTTAGGATTCCTAAAATATTTAGACTCACTATGCTGTATTATGGTTCGGAGGATATCTCATGAATATTGTTGCCAAGTATTGAAGAAGTGCTATTTGTAAGCATTCCTGTTGAATCATCCGTCCGGCTTATGCTTGCACTGTGACCTTCCTTGTTTTGATGGATGTCCCTCATGGCTTTAAACCTTAAATCTTCACTGAAACCATTACCTTCTGGGATAACATCTGGAATGCTTATTCTTCCCTCCAGCATGTTTACAACCTCGGACATTGTAGGCCTAAGTGACGGCGATGGATTTGTACACAATAGAGCTACTTTCACTATACTTTTCATTTCAGTTGGGTTTATTTCTGATCCCAACCTCTCATCAACCAGTGGCATAACATTTTTGGTCCGTTCCAGAAATAATGCCTATAAATGTAATGTTCATTAGTGACTATAAAAAAGGGCGACTTATAATGCTAAACATGGATAAGTGTTGTATAGCGGAATACCTTATCTAGAAGGCAAACACAATTATCACTTGGCATGTAATTGTTATTACTCTTTCCACTGACAGTTTCCAAGACCACAACTCCGAAACTGTAAACGTCAGCCTTGTAACTCAAGTAACCCCATAAAGCATATTCCGGTGCCATATATCCTCTGCAAAACATAGATTTTGATTCTTAGTCAAGAAAACATTACGAGTTACATTGTCAAGGGAGAGAGGACTAACATTGTGCCTGCAACTCGAGTGATTATATGGGTCTTTTCCTGTTCATCAAGTCTAGCCAACCCAAAATCAGATATTTTAGGGTTTAAATTCCCATCCAGTAACACGTTAGTAGCTTTGATATCTCGATGAACGACCTTGAGTCTTGATTCTTCGTGAAGAAATGCTAGACCTTTTGCTATGCCAATGCATATCCTAAGCCTTGATGGCCAATCAAGTTTAAGCTGATTTTCAGAACCTATAAAATGTATAAAAAGCATATCACTTAGCTTCCGAAGAATAGCACTTAGCTTCAAACCACACAGAACATGTAGAAAATAACCAGGCAAAAGTCAGATATAAATTATAATATTTGTACTGTTGAGTATAAACTCACTGAATAAAGCACTGGCCAAGCTATTATTTTCCATGTACTCATACACCAATATCAATTGATCCCCTTCAATGCAATATCCATGAAGTTTCACAAGATTAGGATGTTGAAAACAAGATATCATGCCTATCTCATTTAAAAATTCACGGTTTCCCTGCCGGGACTTCGAGGAGAGCTGTTTGACTGCTACCCATGTACCATCAGTTAATTGGCCCTGCAATTCAACTGTTATTTAGAATTTTACATGATGGAGATAAACAAAATTATTTATGTTTGGAAGAAGGTAGTGCATTCACTCTAATACCTTATAGACAGGACCAAAACCGCCTTCCCCGACTTTATTAGCAGGACTGAATCCATCTGTGGCATTTCTAATTTGTTTTAACGTAAATGTCCTCATCTGAAAATCTTGCCCTTTGAAAACTATCCAATAAATATTAAGAAAAATAATAAGTATTTCTAAGGAACAATCAGGTTTATTCTATGTATATAGTTGACTGGAGCTTAAAGAAAATGCTTAACATATCTGCCCTATAGAGTGATTGATGTATGTACAGACATTTATTATGTTCAAATTAACATAGAAAAAAGACACGGGTTGAAGACAAAAAAATATTTATACGATTGAAACTAATACAAATTATTACTATCTCCTCCATCCATAAAGGCTATTGGATCCAATAAACTCACCTTTTTCTCTTCTAGTTATTCCTTTAATGTAGCCTTTCCACCAAAAAATGCCCACTGCAATAAGGACTAGGCACACAGCTGCAACTCCAAATCCTATTCCAGTAACTATTTTACGCTTTCCGTTCTTTTGGTCTAAACAAGGTGTAGAATCTGGAAGAAAAACACAGGAGCTATTATGGTTATCCAAAAAAATACAAATAGAATGGCACAAAATATTGAAGTCAGAACCACATCTTTTACAAATCAAGTTTTGATCAAACGCAGAACAAAGGAAGTTAAAGTCTGCTTAGCCATGCCACATTCACATTAGTAATAGAATCCACACAGATAAAAAATCAAGTTTACATGCAGAAGTCACATACAATAATACGATGCACTAAATACTAAAAATTGAAGATAATGAAACTACATTCCATGCCTTTTGAATGCTATTCATGAAAAAGACTCTTTACTATTCTGCCGTATAACAAGGCCTAGATGAAATGGAAAGATTAAACCAACAAGCTTATGATCCATTTATATGCATAATGATAGTAGTGGTGAATGAGAAGGCTGGTGATCAAATGTTTACCAAAAAATTGCCCCATATTAATATGCCAATACACAAGCTAAAGCATTATGCGACTCACCAGAAACAATAGAGAAAGCTGATATAAGGGGACCATAAACTCCAGCAACAGGAATCCTTGTAGTCCCCTTGCCGGCCCAGTAGAATTGGATCTCTAGAATACCATCTGTTACAGTGACATTATTTGTTGACAATATACGCGGTTTTTGAGCAAGGTGTGACTCATCTTCAATATTAAAATCCTTCCAAACTAATCTTCCCTGGAACAGAAGTTTTTTCTTGTTATATCCTGAACAGGCCAACAAAATCTGTTTTCTTAATTTTGATTAATACCTGAACATATATATCAAATAAGCGCTTCCCAAGACTTTTATATGTCTTATCATTTGTAAATTGTATTTCTGCGAAGTGGAGATGCATGGTATATTTCCCATTTTCCAAGCAATAGTGAAAATAAGTAAGCGAAATAGGAGCAGCACGAGCTGTTGTATATATTTCTGGCATACTTGATGATGACAAAGACCTGGAGTAACGTGTATTTTGGAAATCACCGTCATCTAAAAAGTCCCCAGTGCTACTAAAACCCCAGTGATTTTCATAATCAATATAATATTTCGCAGCACCACCTGGCACATTTCCATCTCCAATATAGAGGATATTTTTTCCATTTTCCTTTTCCTGTATATTGCTTCCGCCACAATTAACATGCAAACAACTTGAATCTGCAATATAAAAAATAAAGCTAGAAAAAAACGAGACTTGAAAAGTAGTAAACATTTCTAAAGATAGAATATTATTTACTTATACTTACATCTAGGACAGGTAAAAGTATAATTACATGGAAGAATCCCTTGTCTGACACGAATCAAGAAAGACAATGATATCATTAGCAGAACTCCAATTGTCAACATACTTAAACTCAATAATTAAAAGACAGGGTTTTACAATGCATTGGTCCCTAAAGAGCTCCGGAACAAGTTTAGGTTTAAATTCCTGATCGAGTAAAACAAGATGAAAAAATAATTAGTTTTACAATATATTGAACTTGAAGATACAGCGGAATAACAATAATGTTCTTCGTACACCATTTTAATCAAACTAGGTTTATACCACATCCCTTTAAGATAAATACAAACACATTCCAACACACTTTCTTTATCGTTGTTTTTTTTAAACTAGAAAAAGTGTGAAGAAAGTGTAAGAATTATTGTTATAAATAGCCATATCTTAGGAATAATTATTACAAAAGACTGTGTTCTTACAGATATTCTCCACATGTAGGTTTCCCAGGTCCTTGCCATGTAAGGTTGTTGTAAGAAAGATCACTGCACCAAAATATTCAACTAAATTCAACTTCTAACAATGTAGTAAAACAAAGTTAGGAATTTCTTATCACAGAAGCAGAAAGAAAGAATAAGTAAATGAGTAATAGCTAAAAATAAACATGCTGTTGAGCAGTAAATTATAGTACTTTGCAGTTTGCAATGTTTAAGTTGAAATGAATGAGGTAAAAAAACGTACACATTGCTTCCATCCATCAAGATTGAGTCGGGTACATTACCACTTAGATTGTTTCCAGTTAGGAAGCTGAAAAGAAATTGAAAATTCTTTACAATTACAGCATTTCAAATCCGAGGCAACAATAGGAAACATTAGGGTACATGTCTGCATACATACATGGTTCCGTGCCGTCTAAGAGAATGAGAAATATTTGTTAAGAGAGTTAGGTAAAATGATTCATCGATGTTTCAATATGATACGCAATCTACTTATATAAGGAAATCACATTCAGATGCTCAAGGGAACTGTGATATAACTAATATAACAAGCATATTCTGTTATTACAGTTACTAATGATGCACATAAATATGCATGCATCTGTTGCACTAATACAATACAATATATTTCAAAATTTAGCAAAGTACACTTACAGAAATGTAAGATGTCCCACATGTTTAATCGCCGGTATTTCCCCAAACAAATTATTGAAACTGAGATCCCTATAAAAGTTAAAGAAATAATAGTATTTGTGATTGCACCAATGAGAAGAATTGAAAAACAAGCTTATACATATAAAATTCAAATGTTTTACTTACAACATTTCCAAACTCTTCATTGACCAGAAATAGCTAGGAATCTTTCCAGTAATATTGCAATTCCTCAAAATCCTATATTAAAAAAACTGAATTACTTTAAATCAAACAATGGAAGATAAAATGTGCCAACCTATTTTTAACATAAAACCGGACATACAATCTTATCATTCCTGTCATGTTGCTTAAATTAGGCAAATCCTGACTCGGACCATTTATGTCACTAATCCTCCTGTATCATAATTGTCACCATGACTTAATATACAAAACAAGCACAAAGAACTAGGGGAAGAAAAACATTAAAGAAACTAGTAAAAGTTAGTATGGTTTTCACTTACAGCTGAGATAAATTAGTCAAAAGAGATATACTTGACGGGATAGGTCCCTCCAGTCCACTTCCATGCATTTCTCTTCATTGATATACATTATAATGAGAATATATATCTTAAAATAAACATAATTAAGCTTATATATTACCTAAGGTTACAAGTACATTTGAAGATTTGTTAAAAACAAGAAGAAAAAAAGAGTAATTGCAATCTCACAGTCTTTGAAGCAGTCTCCAATTCTGTATGAAGCTAGGTATTTTTCCATTGAAACTATTATCATTTACCCTACTGCAATGCACCGAAAATTGGTATTCATCAGGGAAAGTGTGATATTTATTTTCTGAGTAGAACAGTTAATCAGAAGTCAGAACTTACAAATCTGTCAAATTCTGTAACTTGGCAAATGTCACTGGTAAGTTTCCCGACAGTTTATTGGACGATAAAATCCTGCGTAGATAATATTGCATATAAAAACCACAAGATACAGATTGTTTGATCTTTTAAGTGTATTATAACAATAAAGCACATGAGTTTTGGATCTCATTTTCTTACAAAGTCTGCAGGTTCAATAGACTTCCAAGTTCAGAGGGAACAAGACCAGAGAATTGGTTCGCTTCAAGGTTCCTGATTTGAGGCCAGAGTAAGAGAATAAAAATTTAATGATAAAAGTAATATAAATACATTATAGCATAATGTTACATTAATAACATTTACGGGACCATATAGGAATATACATATTACCGAAGTAATATAATGACAGAAACCCACAAATTGAACTTTGATCAACATAAATCTTCAGGGAAAAATGAGTAAAATCTATTCATAAACTTACAGGTATGTTAGAGTGGTAATATTTCCCAACTCCTTAGGAATCTCTCCTGATAAACGATTAACAAGTAGCGAGCTGCATAATATGCCATATTTATTTAATACAAAAGCCAAGTAACTGAATGAAAACTTCAACTGGTTAATATGAACTTACATTGAAGTTAGTTCAATTGAAGCCCATTCCTTCGGGATCGTACCATTTAGGTAGTTCAAAGCAAAATCACTACATCGAGAACGTATTTCATTTCAATCAGTTAAATCAACCAATGTGAAAACAAAATTTCATTGAAACGAAACAGCCAAAAACTACAAGACAGAAACTAAATTTTAACATTAAACTACTAAGAGATCATCTGTAAGGTGTTCAAACTTCAAAGTTCTTACATTATTTTGAGATACGGAAGCTTGACCAATTGAGGTGGAAGTGTGCCGGGAAGGTTGAGCCCCTTGAATATACTAAAAAATTGAAATTATAAAGTTAACAAAGAATATTTCATGTCATCCTATGAACTATATGAAAATTAAAGATTATACTAAAGAATGTAACAAAGGATAAATAAGTTGAACACACTTAGGAAATAAGATAAAGAGATGTTTACATCCTTACTACGTGACAAAAGGTGTCATTTACAAATGAGCAATCACATTCAATGCTACTTTCAGATCCATCAGGTGGCTTTTGAGTTAAACCAATAATTTGAATTTGACATGAATCACCATCAAATTTCCAATAGGTTGCACCCATTGTGCTAGTTATTTCTTCAAGAGCATCAACTGATAAACATTTATACAACAATATAATTAAAAAAATTAAAGTTATGTATGCAAGAAAATAAAATATACAAAAAGGCTTCCAAATTTTTTTTATGCTTGTTAAAAAGTGATTCTGCATAGTGATTCTTACTCTCTTGCTGAGGAAGTTTAGATTCTGCATAGTTGAGGAAATTGAAACAGGTAAATGCAATGATTGAGAAAGCAAAGAAGATCTTAGATAGCATCAGCATCATCAAAGATAGAACAAAAACTGAACAAGAACACAAAATGCTATTTTCTTTAGACAAAGAACTAGCAACAACACCAATCCACCCAAATAGTACTAAATTGGTTGTTTTGTCTTCAAAACATGTTCATTTTGGATATGGGCTGAGAAAATCGACAAGATGATGATGGTAGAGAGAGAAAAAGTATGCATGCACTATTGAGTCTATTTTGTACGGAAGTCTTTTTGATTAAATAGATTTTTTTAGTTGGTAGTCGAGTGTCTAGAATTTTACCGAAAAATAAGTGGGTGTAGAGAGTTCCAACTTAATCCCTACACAATTCGTTCAATATCTTTATCAACTGAACTAAGTTAACAATCAATTTAAATTGTAATACAAAATATATTTTTAAAGGAGTGTTTGTCTTTAAATAAAAATATTATTTTAAATAGAAATACAAATTATATATTGAAAGATATTTATCGTGCATGTTCACTTTATTTCCTTGAAATTTCAATTTCAATGGTGGAGAACTAAAAGCACACAACACAGACATAGTTTCTTTTTTTTTCACAGTTAGCACACAGACATATATATACATCATACTTTATAGTACAAAAAAATAAATAAAGAATGTTATAGCTTGAGAGTTAGGACCACAATGTCTTCTGCATATTTTAATATTTTTGACGTGCATATATTACTTTACTTCAAAATAATTAATAAAAATTGAATTTCCCTATAATTTTTGAATACCTTTTTCTTAAAAAATAAATTAAATACTCCACTTTCACACACTCACATAAGTGCCAATATAAAAGAACGATTTTCATTCATCAATTCTTTTTAGTAACTTCTTATTCAATAAAAAAATATTCTGAGTATGGAGAAACTGACTGATTACACTTGTAATCTTGAGTACTTGCTTGAGTACAATAAGCTATAGCTCAACAAGAAACATGTGAGAAATATTTCCAAAATTGTAATTGTTAGCAAAAAGTTGCACCTGTTCGGACTCGAACTCGTGACCTGTTGTTGAACCAATGCACTTGTGTCTAGATAGATAGAGCACATCTTATTTGTATTATAGAAATAGAATTGTTAATTACAATTCATGCTAAGAAAACAATATAACAACTAGCAAATTATAATGTTTGATCTCTACTTGATATTAAAACAATATAATTAGAAATTTACTCTAGAGTCCAGTTGTAAACTCACGTGTTCCTAATAATTAAGCGGAAATCTGCAATCTGCCAAAGCTTTGATCATTTAATGGTTAGGATTCCGAAAATAATTAGACTCGCTACGCTGTATTATGGTTTGGAGGATATCTCATGAATATCATTGACAAGTATTGAGGGAGTGCTATTTGTAAGGAATCCTGTTGAACTGTCTGTTCGGCTTGTGCTATCACTGTGACCTTCCTTGTTTTGATGGATGTCCCTCATGGCTTTAAACCTTAAATCATCACGGAAACCATTACCTTCTGGGATAACATCTGGAATGCTTATTCTTCCCTCCAGCATGTTTACAACCTCGGACATTGTAGGCCTAAGTGATGGCGATGTATTCGTACACAATAGAGCTACTTTCACTATATTTTTCATTTCAGTTGGGTTTATCTCTGATCCCAACCTCTCGTCAACCAGTGGCATAACGTTTTTGGTCCGCTCCAGAACTAACGCCTGCAATGTATATTTTTGTTATGACTTATGACTTATGATACTTTTGCACGATGTAAATGACAAATGTTTCCATTAACGACTATAAAAAAGGACGAATTATAATGCCAAACATGGATACACGGTTGTATAGCAGAATACCTTATCTAGAAGGCAAAAACAATCATCACTTGGCATGTAATCGTTATTACTCTTTCAACTAACAGTTTCCAAGACCACAACTCCAAAACTGTAAACATCAGCCTTGTAACTCAAGTAACCCCATAAAGCATATTCCGGTGCCAAATATCCTCTGCAAAACATAGATTTTTATTCTCAGTCAAGAAAACAGTACGGGTTTCATTGTCAAGGGAGAGAAAACTGACATTGTGCCTGCAACTCGGGTGATTACATGGGATTTCTCTTCTTCATCAAGCCTGGCCAACCCAAAATCAGATATTTTAGGGTTTAAATTTCCATCCAGTAGCGCGTTAGTGGCTTTGATATCTCGATGAACGATCTTGAGTCTTGATTCTTCGTGAAGAAATGCTAGACCTTTAGCGAATTCTAAGCCTCGATGGCCAATCAAGTTTAAGCTGATTTTCTGAACCTAAAGAATGTACAAAAAGTAGTTAAATTTGAATTAATACGAATAGTGCTCATACACCAATATTAATTGATCCCCTTCAATGCAACATCCATGAAGTTTCACAAGATTAGGATGTTGAAAACAAGATATCATGCCTATCTCGTTTAAAAATTCACGGTTTCCCTGCCGGGACTTCGAGGAGAGCTGTTTGACTGCTACCCATGTTATGTTGAAATAGATTCGGAAACGGAAGAAACTAAACAAGAACAAAATGGATCCATCAAAGAATACTATCTTCGTAGTTATCTTTTTCCGGAAAAAGATAAGATTTTGGACAACATTGAGGATGAGGACAAGGACGAGAATAATCTCTTTTTTGAAAAACCTCTTGTAACTACTCTTTTCGATTATCGAAAATGGAATAGGCCGTTGCGATATATAAAAAATATGTACCATCAGATAATCGGCCCTGGAATTTGACTGTTATTTAGAATTTTAATGCTGGAGATAAACAAAACTATTTATGTTTGGAAGAAGGTAGTGCATTCACTCTACCTTGTAGACAGGACCAAAACCTCCTTCCCCGACTTTATTAGCAGGACTGAATCCATCTGTGGCGGCTCTAATTGTTTTTAAGGTAAACGTCCTCATCTGAAAATCTTGCCCTTTAAAAACTATCCAATAAATATAAAAAATAATAAGTAGTAGTCTATGTAGATAGTTGACTTGAGTTTAAAGAAAAATGCACAAAATACGAAGAGTGGTTGATGTAAGTAACACACATTTGTTATGTGTCAATTCTAATGCTTGTATATATAAAAGGCGCGAAATGAAGACAAACTATTTATGCGGTTGAAACTAATATAAGTTATTTTCTCCTACCCGTCCAAGAAACTTACCTTTTTCTCTTCTACGTATTCCTTTGATGTAGCCTTTCCTCCAAAAAATGCCTACCACAATAAGGAATAGGCACACAGCTGTAAGTTGTAACTCCTAATCCTATGCCAATGGCGACTATTTTACTCCTTCCGTTCTTTTGGTCTGAACAAGGTTTAGAATCTGGAAGAAAAACATAAGGGAGCTAATCTTGTTATCCAAAAAATTACAAATAGAATAGTACAAAGTACTCAAGTCAGAACCACAAATTTTGATCAAATGCAGAAGGAAGGAAATTAAAGTCTGCTTAGCCATGTCACATTAGAAATAGAATTCACACCGATAGAAAATCAAGTTTACATGCAGAATTAGGATACCAGCATTATATGACTCACCAGAAACAATAGAGAAAGCTGATATAAGGGGACCATAAACTCCACCAAGTGGAATCCTTGTAGTCCCCTTGCCAGCCCAGTATAATTGAATCTCTAAAATACCATCTGTTACAGAGACATTATTTGCCGATAATATACGCGGTTTTTGAGCAAGGTGTGATTCATCTTCAATATTAAAATTCTTCCAAACTAATCTTCCCTGGAACAGAAGTTTTTTCTTGTTATATTCCGAACAGGCCAACAAAATAAGTTTTCTTAATTTCGATTAATACCTGAACATGTATATCAAATAAGCGCTTCCCAAGACTATCGTATGTCTTATCATTTGTAAATTGTATTTCTGCAAAGTGGAGATGCATGGTATATTTCCCATTTTCCAAGCAATAGTGAAAATAAGTAAGCGAAATGGGAGCAGCACGAGCTGTTGTATATATTTCTGGCATACTTGATGATGACAAAGACCTGGTGTAACGTGTATTTTGGAAATCACCGTCATCCATGAAGTCCCCAGTGCTACTAAAACCCCAGTGATTTTCATAATCGACATAATATTTCGCAGCACCACCTGTCACGTCTCCATCTCCAATATAGAGGATATTTTTGTCATTTTCCCTCACTTGTATAGTGCTCCCGCCACAATTAACATGCATACAATTTGAATCTGCAATGATATAAAAATGAAGTTAGAATAAAATATCTGAGACTTGAAAAATAGCAAACATTTCTAAAGATAGAATAATATATAATTATACTTACATCTAGGACAGGTGAAAGTTTTTGAACATGGAAGAATCCCTTGTCTGACAAGAATCAATAAAGACAATGATACCATTAGTAGAACTCCAATTGTCAACATACTTTTACTCAAATAATCAAAAGACGGGGTTTTACAATGCATTGGTCCCTAATGAGCTCCGGAACAAGTTTAGGTTTAAATTCCTGAATCAAGTAAAACAAGATAAAAAGAATAATTGGAGTAAGAATTATTTTTATAAATAGCCAAATCTTAGGAATAGTTATTGCAAAAGACTGTGTTCTTACAGATAATCTCCACATGTAGGTTTCCCAAGTCCTTGCCATGTAAGGTTGTTGTAAGAAAGATCGCTGCACCGAAATATTAGAAGACTTATAGTTATAAAAGGTTCATCAGCTAGAAAAACTCTGAAAATAATGTTCTGTAAAGGAATAAAGAAACGTCTAAACAAGAACAAATTGTGAGCAAATAAAATTCAACTTCTAACAATGTAGTAATAGCTAAAAAAAACTTGAAGTTGAGTAGTAAATGATAGTACTTTGCAATATTGAAGTTGAAATGAATGAGGTAAAAAAACATACACATTGCTTCCATCCATCAAGATTGAGTCGGGTACATTACCACTTAGCTTGTTTCCAGTTAGGAAGCTGAAAATAAATTGAAAATTCTTTACAATTACAGCATTTCAAGTTTCAACTCTGAGGCAACAGAAGGGAGTTAGGTAAAATGTTTCAACGATGTCTCAATATGATATGAAATCTACTTATACATGAAAAGTGCATTCAGAAGCTCGAGGGAACTGTGATATAACTAATATAACAGAATATGCGGACTAAGCAAATTCTGTTATTACAGTTACTACTAGTTACTATTGATGCTCATAAAATATGCATACAACTGTTATTCTAATACAATACAATATATTTCAAAATTTAGCGAAGTACACTTACACAAATCTCAGATGTCCCAAGTGTACAATCGCCGGTATTTCCCCAAACAAATTGTTGAAACTGAGATCCCTATAAAATTTAAAGAAATAATGTATTTGAAATTGCACCAATGACAAGAATCGAAAACAAGCCTAGGCATGTAAAATTCAAATGTTTTACTTACAACATTTCCAAACTCTTCATTGACCAGAAATAGCTAGAAATCTTTCCAGTAATATTGCAATTCCTCAAAATCCTATATTAATAAAACCTGAATTACTTTAAATCAAACAATTGAAGATAAAATGTGCCGACCTATGTTTAACATAAAACCGAACATACAATCTTATCATTCCTGTCATGTTGCTTAAATTAGGAAAATCCTGACTCGGACCATTTAAGTCACTAATCCTCCTGTATCATTATTGTCGCAATGAGTTAATATACAAAACAAGTACGATAAACTAGGGGAAGAAAAACATTATAAAGAAACTAGTAGAAGTTTGTAAGATTTACACTTACAGCTGAGATAAATTAGTCAAAAGAGATATTGTTGACGGGATAGGTCCCTCCAGTCCACTTCCATGCATTTCTCTTCATTGATATACATTATAAATTTATAAAGAGAATATATTTTAAAATAAACATAATGTAGGCTTATATATAACCGAAGGTTACAAATATTTTTGAAGATTTGTTAAAAACAAGAAGAAAAAAGAGTGATTGCAGTCTCACAGTCTTTGAAGCAGTGTCCAATTCTGTATGAAGCTTGGTATTTTTCCATTGAAACTATTATCATTTACCCTACTGAAATGCACCAAAAATTGGGTATTCGTCAGGGAAAGTATCGATATTTATTTTGTGATTCAAGCAGCTAATCAGAACTTACAAATCTATCAAATACTGGAACTTGGCAAATGTCACTGGTAAGTTTCCCGACAATTTATTGGACGATAAAATCCTGCATAGATAGTATTGCATATAAAAACCACAAGATACAGATTGTTTGACACTTTGACCTTTCAAAAGTAAGCACATGAGTTTTGGATCTCATTTTCTTACAAAGTCTGCAGGTTTAATAGACTTCCAAGTTCAGAGGGAACAAGACCGGAAAATTGGTTTGCTTCAAGGTTCCTGATTTTAGGCAGAAGTAAGAGAATGAAAATTTAAAGATAAAAGTAAATTAAATGCATTACAGCATAACATAACCTTTATGGGTAAAAAGATGAATGAAGGAATATACATATCAGTATCACCAGTAGTAATATAATAACAGAAACTTAGTTTAACAATTGAGGATTGAATTTTGATCGACATAAATATTCAGAAGAAAAAAATTATGAGTAAAATCTATTTATAAACTTACAGGTAAGTTAGTGTGGTAATATTTCCCAACTGCTTAGGAATCTCCCCTGATAAACGGTTAACAGATACCGAGCTGCATAATATGATATTTATTCAATACAAAAGGCAATTAACTAAATGAAAACTTCAATTGGTTGATATGAACTCTTACATTGAAGTTAGTTCAGTTGAAGCCCATTCCTTCGGGATTGTACCATTTAGGTAGTTCAGAGCAAAATCACTGCAACAAGAACGCATTCCATTCCAATCAGTTAAATTAATAAACCAATGTGAAAACAAAGTTACATTCAAACGAAACATCAAAAAACCAATTTGAAAACTAAATTTGAACATCAAAGTTCTTACATTTCTTTAAGATACGGAAGCTTGACCAATTGAGGTGGAAGTGTGCCAGGAAGGTTGAGCCTCTTGAATGTACTAAGCAATTGAAACTATGAATGTAACTATGGTGTTTCAAAATTGAAGTTAACAAAAAATATTTCATTTCAAACCTATGAATTAACTATATGAAAATTAAAGATTGTGTATCAAAGAGTGTAATTAACAAAGGATAAATAACATGAACACACTTAGGAGATAAGATAAAGAGATGTTTACATCCTTACTACGTGACAAAAGGTTTCATTTACAAATGAGCAATCACAATCAATCTTGCTTTGAGATCCATTAGCTGGCTTTTGAGTTAAACCAATAATTTGAATTTGACATGAATCTCCATCAAATTTCCAATTGGTTGCACCCATTGTGCTTGTGATTTCTTCAAGAGCATCAGCTGTGGTATCTACTTTGTTTGATCAAGTTTTTTTTTAATTGATTTAAATCGTAATATAAATTATAAATCTTAATAAAGATATTTATTGTAACATGTTCACTTGATTTCGTTGAAATTTCAATGATGGAAAAAGTGTATACCACAGCTGATTTTGAAAGAGACTAGTAGAATTGCATTCAACCTATCTTTTAGTCTTACTTATTATTTGCGCATAAATATGCAGCTGCTTGTATAAGACAAATTTTTTATAATTGACTTTAAAAAAAATCAATTTAAATAGTTTAAAATAAATCCACAGGTTGATTTCGCGGATAAGATTTGAATTTTAGAATGGGTTTGTTTCAAAGTTTTAGGTTTGAATTCTTCTTGTGAATTTTTATTTTTGTTTTGGCTCACTTATCACATTGTTTTTGAAAATTGAGGCTAAAAGTAGTTTTTATAGGGATAAATTTGTGGCGGGTTAATTCCAAAGTCGACATTTTCTTAGAAATGTGAATTTAAAGTCGGATATTTATCCCATGTAGAGAAGTGGATATATACCTGATTTGAACGCCAGCTATAGGAGAAAGAACTCTAATAGTCTAGAGTGTAGAGCAAATTCTGACATCAAATAATTTTTACTACTAAATTCAGCCATAATATCACTAGATTTAAATATACTTTCTTTGTTAATACATTCGACGATGGATATACCTCCAATCTAACGAAAGATTAGTCAGTACATTTCAACGAAGATATCCCAATCTTGAAAAAATATATATATACTTTCCTTGTATAGAAAGTAAATTATCAAAAATACCATATCCTCTTTCCCTCACAACCTTCCTCTATTCGTGGCTTCAAAACTTCACAACCATTTTCCCTCACAATGTTCTGATTTCAATTCAATGGACACAAACGACGACGTTTACTTCGACGCTTTTCACCAATGCCCTTTCCACCATTGCTCCGCCACCGACCACCACAACATGCCAGAATCTCCCCCTTCCTCTTCCCCTCATTCCGTCCCTGACCCACCCTCTTCACCTTCTTCCTCCTTTCTCCGTCGCCGTTCAATTCTCCTCCGATCACCGGAAAACGAATCACCGGACACCAATTTGAATAACTCTGCAACAACGAACACTCAAACTCAATCAATTTTGAAGGAAAATGAGAATTTTCCTGAGAAAGATAAAGTTTTTTCTTATTCTCAATCTCCGAGTGTTGTTACCGATGAAGAGAGATATGAGGAAAAATCGACGTTAACTACAGCTACATTCGACGAATCATTCCATGATTCAGCTGACTCAGTGGGTGAACTCAATGATTCACCTTTGAATTTGCTTGATTTTGTAACGGGATTGGTAATTAGGGCAATCATGTTTCAAATTAGGGTTTTTTTTATGTTAATAAAGTCACCAATTTTATTCATGTTTCATACTTGCATGTTTTTTGTAGACCCTTTTGGAACAATGGGAAAATGGAAATTTTTTGTTGTTTGGATTTTGGGTAAGGTTTGGGGTTATGTTTGTGGGTTTATTGGTCCTTCAACTTTGGGTTGGTTCAATGAAAATAAGTCATTTTGGAATGTTGCATTTGTATGTGGATGGGGTTTCTTGTGGTCAATTTATATTTGTTGCATTTTGTTTGCACTTTTGGTTTCATCACTTGTGTTTAGTGGGTTTTGTGTGAAGGGTTTGGTTGAAAAGCCTTTTCAGATGAATCAAGTGTTGAATTTTGATTATACTAAGCAGAGTCCTGTTGCGTTTGTTCCTATAATTTCATGTTCTGGTGTTGATGTTGAGCATCATTCTGATGAGAGTGCTGGCATTGATGTTGATAGTTGGGTGCGTAAAAGGGTTATCCCTTCTAAACAGAAAGTGCAGCTCACTGTTTCATTGCTAGTTCCGGAGTCGGGATACAACACTAAACTTGGTGTCTTTCAGGTATACCTTGCTATATGATTATTTTCAATATAAAGAATCCTTGGTTTGACACGCTTTTGCTTTATTTACCTTGTAGTTGTCATGTTTTTCTAGCTCTACATGTTCTCTTAGTATGAATGAGGAAGGTTATGATGACATTAGTATGCTATTCATGTTCATTAGTGTATACTTTTGAAGATAGTTCTATATAGCAACTTCAAATGTTTGAGTGTGTAACTTGATGCTAGTTCGAATTCAGAATGTCATACTAATATTGTCTGTGTAAATGAGATGTCGCATACGTGGCTTTAGAATTTCACAAATTAATTTATTTTTGGAAAGGAGGTCCAAGTATCCCGTGGCCATTGTACTCATTTGAAATAATTCAATTGCATAATAGCCCAATTCTTGGTTCCCTCTTCAATTATTGTTGAAAATGGACAATTTCGTTTGAAATGGCTTTTCATGTGAAGGTTGTGTTGGTGTCTGAGATGTTTAATTAAGCCTTTTACTGAGGTGTTTCTTTGGCATGCCATTTCTGTGTATCTGCTTTGTTTCCTACCATTATGGTGTCTGTTGATGCTTTAAAATAACGGTTAGGTTTATTAGACCAAGTAGGAATCAGATGTGCATGTTAGCTGTTTATTAATCCTGGTTTCTTTGAGTGTGTATAGGTGTGTTCTGCAAAAATTACAATTTCCTGCTTTAACTTTTAAGATTTTGGATTACAATCATAACTGCAATTCATAATTTACGGTTCCTACTTGCATGCTTATGAGTTTTTCTTTGACTTACTTCTTACAGATCAGGGTAGACTACTTATCTACTAATGGTAAAACAATTGCAAGTTCGAGACAACCTTGCATGTTAAGATACAGAAGTGAGCCTATCCGCTTAATCACGACTTTCCTCAAGATTGTTCCGCTTCTTACTGGTTATACATCAGAGACTCAGACTCTGGATGCCAAGATGAGTGATTTTATTGAAGGGGATGTTCCTACTTCATGCTTAAAAGTAACCCTTGAGCAGCGAGCAGAATATCGACCTGGTGCCGGCATTCCTCAAATATATGAATCATCTATAATTGTTGAATCAGAACTTCCTTTAATCAAGAGGATTTTATGGTATTGGAAAATGATCTTATTTATATGGATCGCAACGATGGCATTCGTGATGGAGCTGCTCTTTGTTCTAGTGTGTTGTTGGCCTTTGATTCTTCCGAGAACCAGCTGGAGCGGTTCTGCTCGTCGTACTAGTTCCCAAAGCAATCTTCAGGCACCAAGTTGAGACTAGTTCATTTCCTAGTTCTTCTGACATTTAGATCCATGTTTTGCTTAGTGAGGGATCCTAACTTAAGATTCTTTCATTCTTCATTTTTTTTAAAACTTCCTTCCCAATCACATTGTACATGTTCAGTCTCACACTATGTATAATATATCTAGATGTAAACCTGTGTAATGTGCAGGTGTATGTGTGATTTATTTGTGCATTGGTATTCAATAGTATTGATGCCAAGAAAGAAAATAATGAACTGGTTTGACAGTTTTCTTTGTACATGGAAAATTGAAATAAAATGCAAGATATTTATCTAAATCAGAAAGGCAATTCATGCAGTAAGTACTTTTCTTATTTGCCCTCTAAATTCATTTTCTAGTATTTTCACAATAGCATGGATTCGTTACAAGATTTCAAATTGAATGTCAGTACTTAATGTAATTGTTCAACTTGGAGTCCACTATTGTGAAATTTTTTGAGTCTCAAACCATTTTTCTATGAGCTTATTGTTCTCTTCAAAGTTCAAAGACCATTTTCTTGTGAAAATTCTATAAGATGATAATATTCATCTGCTATCTCTTGGCATCATATTCTAGATTACTAAAATTCTATAAGATGATAATATTCATATGCTAGCATCTTATCATCTAGATAATAATCTAAAAGACTTGATAATATTCATATGCTAGCATATTAGGTTAGAAACGTAACTACCAACCGTAAAGATCATGCAAAATAATAGTTGATTCATGGTTATAGTTTGGTTTTTGATCAATCAAACATCAACTAAATTAACCATTGGTGAAGACAGTTTCAATTGACAATTTCCTTCATTGAAAAGGAAGAATAACTGAAGACAGTTGCTTACGATTATGTAACTTAAACCAAACATACAATCCATGTGATTCAGAGAATCTCTTTATGCAGCCCATGCATGTGCCACAATTTAGGCATGGAAAAAACTTCATTCCTCAACATGTATTCATCAAAAAAGGAACACTAAGATGTGTGTTTTTTCTTCTAAAGTGAGGGTGAAAAGTAATGCATTTATCCATTCTTTATGGGATTATTAGCTTTCATAAATCAACCAAAAACCTGAGTTTCTTTTTGTAATTAATCCGTGAACAAAGAAGTTTGTCTCATGTCTTAAATAAATGCCAACATACTTGATCCCACGTGAACCATATACTATATATACACTAAAGTTAAATGCCATAATCAATCCATTAATATTAAGATAAAGTTGGTCAAGCAAAATACTAGGAGACAAACATTAATTATGATATATTGCTACCATTTATACTAGTAATTCTTCCTTCTAATTTACCCCTTATATATAAATGGTGATCACCACAATAAAAATTTAATAAGTTCTTGCATCTTTAAATGACACTATAGCAATTTGCTTTATAACATTTTGTTTTCCATGTTTAGATTAAGGTAGAACATAACATGTGACCATACTAAGGGAAAACCAAACATACTATATAAAATCAACCAAAGACTTCTCTAAGGCTTTGCTGCTTTTAGGAAAGATGCACTCTTGGTGATCTCACGAACCGACTTATCCGTGTACCGAATGACGTTATAAACCCACGCGCCAGCCACGGCTCCTAGAATCGGAGACACCAAGTATATCCATATTCCTTTGTATTCACCGTGTACAAATGCAGGTCCTATGCTTCTTGCCGGATTCATTGATGCTCCTGTGATTGGCCTATCATATAATAAACTATGTTATTAGAAATTTGGCACCATCATAAATTAAGTAATATAATGTTCTATTATAGTAGTAATTTTTTATTGTATGACATATCTTAATCATGATTCATGAAGAAAAACATATAGTATGCTACAAGAACAAAGATTCAATCACATGAATGAGATCAAAGTTGATTTGATATTCACTAATTTGTTTCTCCAAAAGGTGTAATTTACATCTTTGAGGGAATAAATTAATCCTTATAATACATAAGCATATGATAAAATAATACTAATTAGTTTTAGAATAAGTTAATACCCTGCAAACATCACATTCAAAAGTACTGTTGATCCAACGGCAATCCCAGCCAATTCACCAATCTGCAAGTTTCAAAATAAAACCAATAAATTAAATAAGATGGTCTAAGAATTACAAATATTCAAATATGGTAATTTTGTTTCGTATAAGCTTTGTCTTGTTATTTAAACTATATTATTAGCATTCTTCCAAATTATTCCAAAATCAAAACGTAACAACCATATTAGACAACTAGTCAATTTAATTGTCTCTTTTTATATTAGAGTTTGAAAAGGTGACTAACCAACACCTATTTCCCTAGACATGTGTTAATCAAAATCTTTATACAAAATAATACAGATTAAATTATAAGCAAATTCACAAGCAAAATAAAAACTTTATAAGAATGGATAAGAACGTTACTGCTCTATTATCTGTGGCAACTCCAGATATGATAAACATAAGATAAAAAGTGATTATGAATTCAATCACAAAAGCTTGAAGATTAGACCCAGCTGCAAGTGTTCCGACAAATTGATCATCTTTGCCACTAAATAATAGTCTTAGAGTTCCACTTGCAAGTGTTGATCCAAGGACTTGAGCTCCTACATAAGCTGGTACCTATAAAAGCGTAAATAGGAAATATTTACATCATCTTGGCCATGCCAATAATTTGAGACAATTGAATATAGATTCATAGGTAGAGTGAAAATTTTTAAATAACGGTCACAATTGCAGTTTTTAATATTGCGGAGATCGAATCACAGTTAAATGCAACTGATGCGGCCTCAATTGCAGTCACATTGCAGTTTGGACAACTTAAGATCAATGTCACATACCTTTATTTAAGTATAAATTATCTTTCATTTAATTATTTTTCTAGTTACATGTGTGTGAACATACAATTTTGGATTTTTTGACACTTTTCAATGAAATGAGGTGTTCACAATATGCAATAAAATGTTGTTTTTGGATAATTATAAAATAATGTGAATAGGTCATCAATATAAGTTAGAAGAAGAGTTTCATATTTCAAGCAAAGTCGGCTGAAGATGATGAAATAATTTGACCTCTAATTTTCTTACCAAGTTTACCAAAAAAACCATAAAAATAAAAAAATCATTGAAAATTTTAGATGGTGAGTTTGGTGCACCTGTTTGAAGGGAAACCTTCTGGTGGTAGCAAAAGCAATGGTAACAGCAGGATTGAAATGAGCACCAGAAATATGACCAAGAGAGTAAACCAGCACCATTACAGCAAGTCCCCAAACAATTGAAATTCCAGGAAGTGTTATCACATTTTCATTGTTCTTGTTCACAGCCACAGAAGCACAACCAGCAAATATCAAGAAATATGTGCCTACCACCTCAGCTACCAACTATATACACAAAAAAGTTTCACATTAATATTCTTTTTTTTTTGTACGCAGACGAAATAACAAATCATTCAAAATTCACACAGACAAACAAAATGGAGGACCACTCGGGGTTTGAACCCCAGTCATGCGAATTTGGCCTAACAATTTCGACCTTTTCAGATTAATATTCTAGTAGATAAAAAATAAACTTGTGAAAAAACATAACATTTGAATGTGTTTTGGAGACAAAAAAAATGAAAGAAAAGGAGAAACCTTTTGCAAGAAAGAAGCAGTGGCATAGGAGCTTGAAGGTTCAGTTATGTTAGGGACATCTTTGTTTACGTCCAAAACAACTTCATTGGTTCCATTGTTAGCTGAATTGTCATCCATCACTCACTGATAGAGGAACAAGAAAACTGTGTTTCTTTGAGATGAGAAAGAAGATGGACTTAACCAAACAACCTACTGTATGTAGTTTTTATGAACATTAAATTTGATCTTACAAGGTTGTTGGAAAGTAGCTTCTTTTAGCTTGTGAACATAAAAAAGCACAGAGAAATTATTTGATCTCTTTCCTTTTTATAATACTCCTCTCCTCTTATGTTTGAAGGTGGTGCACGTTGGTCACAGACAACTATTGTATACTAAAAAATAAATAGACCAACACGTCATCCCAAGAAATTTAGAGATCCTGTTTTATTTTTTCTACCTCGTCAATTGAACCGACTAATCCGATTCTATCTAATGGATAGAGACCATGTTTTGATAGATGATATATTAGGTATGCAATTGTATTAATGTTGGATATGGTATTTATAGATAAAATTAATTTAAAATATAATATTTTTTAAATCTAAATTAATATAAAAATATACGTGGTTGAGCGGTTGGGGCTCATCCTCCCTTAACCAAGGGTCGAGAGTTTGATCCTCACCTTGGGTATAGAGCAGCTTTAAATCCTTGGGTCAGCTATCCCACTCATCGAGGTGCCTCCAATCTAGCGAGGGAATATTCACTGCGTTTAGCGGTGGATACCCTGGTCTCGACAAAAAAAAAAAATATGAAATAATATTGATTTTAATTATTTTTTTTAAGAATTAGCACTTAAATTTTACCTAATGATAATTGGTTAATTAATGTGTTTTTCCTATTAACTGTTTTCATCACTTATTCTAATCAATTATGTTTGGCATTTCTTTTTACAATTTACAATAAGTCAATCCATTTACATTTTTTAAGATGAATCCATTTAATTTTTGTTGATTGTTTGTATTCATTTGGATAAGAATAAAGTCTTATATCAATTGATCTTGTACCAAAACTTATCAATTGATATTGTTAGAATAAAAAACATCTTTTAAAATATGCACTACGTTTAAATTATATTTTAGTGAGAAAAATGTCTCTATGATTATATTTGTTTGTTTGTATCTCTACAATCAAGGATTTAGTTTAAATTTAATTATATTCATTTGGTTATGAATATCAAGTTAATTAGTATATGTTACTATTATCAATAATATTCAATTTTTTTTTTGACAAAATTCTAATTTTATTATTTGATCTCATTCTTTCACTTAATTAAAATCTCAAATTCAACAGATATATCATTTATCACTAATTTTACCTGTCACAATTTGGTTTGTCACATAAAATATCATCATCATTGTTTAGTGATGAAGAAAAAAGCTAGTACTTGGGCACTGCCCCTAAAGAACAAAGCCAAAGGCTAGATATGTCATTGCAATGAATATTGCCATAATTTCTTGGAAGATGAAAATCATTTGATGATTACATTGAGGATTATTCTAGCTTTGATTAAACCTTCTCTCTTAATTAATCAGATGGTGAATGATTGTTAGGAAGCAGAAAAAGTTGAAAATGATTTTACTCCATAATTTTGTCATATAAAACAAATGATTTGTGAAGACAAATTTAAAACTGAAAATAGATTTTACTTTCCTTCACTTTTGCTCTTTCTCCTACATAAAGCAAACTTTCAAATCACAGCAAACTTGTTAGCATATCTTTCAAACATTCCTGTAATTAGCAATTGCATACTTTCTCTTTTCCATGACTTTTGTTAGGTAATTTTTCTTCTTTTAATAGATTAGACTTTTCTTGAAACTAGTATTAATCATAACTAATATTTGATAGTATAAAGTAATACAAAAATAAGTATGTATAGTATCAATGATTTTGAACAATTTATTTAGCATCTTAGGAAGTGTATACTACAAAGATGCAGCTCCATTTAAAACTGCACAAGATTGTGATCCAAGTAACCTTAGTCACTAGTATTACATAAGAAACTTTTTTTATTTTCTCATTATCTCTAACAAAGACATCTATCTACACAGGTAAAAACTCTGTGTGATACTAGATGACACTTAATTCGAATTGCTTAAAGTCTTAAACTACTTGGCGTCCACCACGCCCTGCTTCTTTGAGGAAGGAAGCACTCTTGGTGATCTCGCGCACCGACTTGTTAGTGTATCTAACAGTGTTGTACACCCATGCTCCGGCCACGGCCCCCAAAATTGGTGACACGATATATATCCATATTCCTCTGTATTCATTGTGTACAAAGGCAGGTCCAAGACTTCTAACTGGGTTCATTGATGCTCCTGTTATTGGTCTGTCAAATCAAAACAAAACAAAATGTTGTCACAAAGTATATTGGAAATTAACCATGTGACATAGTCACAAAATTACTGGTTAATTTGTAGCATACCCTGAAATAATGACATTAAGCAATAATGTAGATCCAACTGCAATTCCGGCCAACTCACCAATCTACAAAAAAGTACTAAAATGATCGATTAAAAACATAAAAGGATGAAACATTAATGTGCCTGAGATATGTTTGGTGAATTTAATTACGTACCGCTCTATTATCAGTGGCAACTCCAGAAATGATAAACATAAGGTAAAATGTGACTATGAATTCAAGCGCAAAAGCTTGAAGGTTAGAGCCAGATGGAAGTGTTCCTGGAAACTGATCATGTTTGCCACTGAAAATAAGTTTTAGAGTTCCACTAGCAAGTGTAGCTCCCAAAAGCTGAGCTGATATATATGCTGGTACCTATAACAAGCTTATAATATTATTTTAAAATTCATGTTAGTCTCTATAAAATCGGTTTTGTAAGAATAAATTGGACCATATATAAAAACTTAGATTGTCAATGTGAGAAGGACAAAGAAACTAAATTCAGACTAAAAAGAAATTTTCAAATACAATTTCTAGAGAAATGGGCTTTAAAGGGTCTTAATTTCTTGTGGACCTGTTGATAACAATACCAGATGAAAGGGACACCATATTTTCCAAATAGACATTATTTTTTTTATGAACTTTACTATATATATTGTTTGACATATTTACTGCCTATTTTTATATTACAATAATATTGGTATGGTATTACCTTGTTTTTTCAGATGGTAGGTATTATAGTTATTGTATTATTTATTAGAATCAAGAGTTAGGTGAATTCTTAGATATTATGTATGATATCGTCTAGGCAAAATTCATTTAAAATTTATTCTATTTTAATATGAATTAATATAAAATACGACATGACATTGAATTTTGCCTAGAATGTACCAGAATACCAGTATCCAAATAAATTATAAAGATCTCCATGGAGATTATTTGTTCTGAACTCTAAGCTTCATGAATTTTTCCCTATGCGGAGACGACGGGGATGGAGGAGAAAACTCCACTTATGACACTTTGGAGCGGGAATTGGAGAAGTACCTTCCGTTCCGCTTCCGCGGAGTCTCTTTTAAACACAAACTTTTATTTTAGTGTCTTCATGTAATTTTAAATGTCATTAAGCATTCGGTTCATATGTATATTTTAAAATCTGAAAATTATGTCTAGTTAAATATAATTTGGATATTTAAAATGGATATATGTATGTTTGACCTGTAACAATGGAAACCTCTTTGTGGTAGCAAAAGCAATAGTAACAGCAGGATTGAAATGAGCACCAGAAATGTGACCAAGAGAATAAATCAGCACCACCAAAGTGAGTCCCCAAACAATTGCAATTCCAGGAAGTGTGACAACGTTATCATTGTTCTTGTTCACAACAATAGAAGCACATCCTGCAAATATCAAGAAATATGTACCTACCAACTCTGCTATTAACTGTATTTACCAACAAACAAAAAAATCATTAGTAGTTCAGAAAGAATTAACTATGCAATATAGTACAAAATTTCATGAGTTTATAAAGAAGAAATTAAGATTAGGATATATACTACCTTTTGCAAGAAAGGAACAGAGACATAGGAGTCAGAGTCTTCACATGTTTGAGAGGAATCCTTGGTTACATCTAAAATGGCATCATTGGTTTCATTAGCCATTATAAGAAATTGGAGTACTAAGAAATAAACAAGGAAAAATAAAACTAAGAGAAATATAAACAAACAACACAAAACACTATGTTTATGTTTTGCCTCTTCCACCTAAAATGAAATGAAAGAGTTCAATTTATAGAGAGACAGTTAGGCCCCAAAAGTTTATAAAGAGACAAAATAGTTTTAAATTCCCGCAATCAAAAAGAGACGACATCTTTTTAGTTGCTATCTCAGCTAAAATTGCACACAAAAACACTTTTATTAAAATAATTATATTTTATTTTTTTGCATACACTTGGGATCAATTAGAAGATAAATTTTTAGTTTTATGAAGTTAGCTCAGTTAGTTAATTGGTTGGGATATTGTATATGTTGTATAAGAATTCGAATTCTGATACGCCACTTATCAATATTCATTTTTTAAAATCTAACGTGAGATTTTTAACTCATATTTAATGCACAAATGATATTGCTCTTGAGTTTGATTCTCACTATTCATCTTATACTCCCACTTAATAATTTTTTTTTATCAATATAGATTCATATCGATGTGGGAACTTACATCGGCAAAACATGAAAATTTCTCATTCCACCCCCTAAAATTCTCTTCCCCCCCCCCAAAATGATTTTTGTATGAGAGTAAAAAAAAATTGTATGAAAAAATATTGGGGGGGAAAAGAGAGTGTTGGGAAGTGGAAAGAGAAATTTTCGCAAAACATACCATCTGACCACCATAGTTGTGATAGACTTTTGACACAATAAGTCATACTCGTTTTGTTAAACCATTAACCCTAACATTATTGTTGCATCATGGGGTTCAAGGATCATCACATTAAGCTTAAAACACACCACATCTTCGATCTTTCAATTAAAATATTAAGATATTAGGCATACAAGTCATCTCATTTATGAATTGTTCAACATCTACATTTCTATTAAATTTAATGTTTTACTTACATTTGACATACCAACAATCTCTGTGTCAAGTGTGAGTCTATTCATTCATCTGAGTGTCCTCTTCGCCATTGCCACTCAAACTTCTAAACACTTCATATGTAGTATTTTTTTTATTAGTTAGAGTGTGTTTGTTTAAACTTAAAATAAATAATTTTGTTTTGTAAAAAACTATTTTTTTAAAATTTGAAGCTCTTATTCTTATTAACTTTTTATTTCTAGGTTAAAAATAATTTTTAAAAAAATCTATAACAAACACCACTAAAATATTTATTTTTGAAAAAAAAAATTGTCTTCTTAAAAACAAATACACCCCCAGTTAAAATTCATATCATCCTTCCCAATTTTATGCGACACCCATATAATTTGGTATGGTTCACTTTCAAAATAGTGAAATACACTTAAATTTGAATCATGTGGAGACGGTGAGTTAAAAGAATACGTTTGAAATTGTATTACTAACCTTTCTTTCATTTGGATATATTTAGACAATGATTTCTGTATAACAAAATATAAATAAAATTGGGATACATATCTAAAGTTGTAACAAAAGATAAGTAAAAATTGGATGCTGAAACTTAAGATTTTAGATTCATATACAGATAAAAGTGTTCGACTTCGACTTAATAGTATCATCAGTTTTATCAGTTAAATTATTAAATTATGTATAAATAATTAATTATTTCATTGAGCACATACTAGTGTTTAATTTTCTTCCGATGTAACAAAAAAATACTAGTGTTTAATTTTGGTTTGGATGATGTATATGGGAGGTGCTTGAATCAGCCGAAAAGGAATATACGATTTTGCCAAAAAGCGTAAGAAATGTATGCACAAAAGAGAAAGGTGATTTTGGTTTTTATGTAGTTTTAACTTTTAAATATCAAATTTCACATGTCGTTGTTGACAATACCAAAGGAGGATTAAGATTCAAGCCAAATCCAAACTAACCACTAAACTCAGTTGATAGGATATTTACACGTAATGTGTATCGATCGAAATTCAAATTCTATTACATCTATTTAATTAATTTTAACCACAAAAACTACTAACAAAAAATTTCAAACTAACCATGAATTAGGTTATCATTTCCCGTGTTCATATTATTTACTCCACTATCAATGATAAATTGATCAATAATAAAAAGAAAATAAAATAGTGATCAATTGGTTCGCATGATAACTAATCTAATAAATGATAAAATTAGTTAGAAATCCTAGTTCAACTGACAGAAAATGTTAATATTGTAAAACCGGATCGCCCGGATGTCATAACTGAGGTTTCGATCACTAATCACTACATTTTTGTGTGTGTGTCATTTCGTCTATTTACAGAAGAAGAAGAAGAAGAAGAAGTTTGATTTCTAATTTTGCATATGTGGTTAAAAATTCGGATAATAAGATGAAAATAAATAAATATATAATATGGTAAAATAGAAAATAATTAAAAAATGACAAATGTAGCATTTGAGTAGTTAATTCGGACCTCTCTCTGTTTTTTTTTTTTTTTTTGCTTATGATTTTGTTTTTTTAGTTGTTTACATTTCTTTCAAGGCTATTGGCGGGTATATTGAGACCAAGCCTCGTCTTCACTTTCATAAAACAGAAGACGTGTTATATTCATTTCATATATTCTATTTTTAATGTTTTTAATTAACTAGTAAAATGTTATATTAATCAAATTTATAATCAAGTCATTTCATGCACCAAAATCAAAAATAAGTCATTTCTCTCAAATGATCAATCAATTTTAATTAGTGTTTAGAAGTTATAAGGATGATTTGGTGGCCGAAATGGATGAGATGGGGAGTGTAGTGATGAGAAAGAGGTATAAGCGAGGTTTGATTCACACCCACAAAAAAAACTAATTAGTTAATGTTTTTTTGTTAAAACTATTTGTTGGACATAGTTTTTTTGTTTTAAAGATCTCTTGCTTAATTGGTAGAAATATATCACATTTTATAAATTTGGTAGCTAATTAAAGTCTCACCCTTTAGAGTTGAATAAATAGACATATTAGGACTCTAACTATGTTCCTGTATTTTACATGCAATGTTCATACCAACTGAAATAAACTCACCGGACAAAGTGAGTTTAATCAAATTGAACTGAATTGAGTATGCCAAATCTTTCTGAAATTTTTATGAGACTCAACGCTCTTTCGAAATAGTTAAGCATCATATGATGAACATATAACTCAATCTTTTAGAGAGAAAAAAAATTAATGTTGCATCGTGGTATATTAACCAATTCACTCCTCCACTAATTAATTTTCTAGTTAGACAAAATAATTGGCTATAAATTTTATATTCAAAATTAATTCCTAAAAGCAACAAGCACAACACAACACTCGGAAGTCAAAGACACCAATAACGACAACGCATTTCCCGTTCCATGAAACACAAGGTTGTGCATGGAAAAATTAAGGTAACAAAACCGGCCTTTTGGTTTCATCTTATGTTTTTGTTTACTGTATACGGATTCAGTTCACACAACTTCACATTATACACTAAAAGGAATTGAATTATGTTCACATTTATTTGATTCAAAAAGATAATTATGTTCACATTACTCATAAGTCATAAGCTGATCTTATATTTTTGTCATGGCAACGTATATCATGATTACACATACAACATAGTAAGAATTTCTTCAACAATATTAAAAAATGACCGTGGAATAGTGAAAAGAATGTTATAAAAATATTATGTGCATAAATGATGAAATTGTCAAATTAAGCATGGGGTTGATTATGCATTTATGCATGTGGTCAGTAGTGGGAAGTTGAAAATTATGCATGCGCGTTGAAATAAGCTTAGTTATGCTTTGCTTCATCCCTTTTGGACTTGGATTGTGTTGTGTTTACAGATTTGTTGGAAAGTGCATAACAAATTTGATCCTCTATCTTTAACTTTTGAATTATTAAGACCAAACAATTTTCTACCTTAGTAATAAAATACTTTTAAGAAATTTAAAAAGTTTTGTCTAAAAAGAAAAAAGATGTGGTAAATTTATGATTCTGTATTCTTTTTAAAAAAAGTACAACTATTTAAGTTTCTTAAGAAACTGCTTAGTAACATACATAAACATAATTTCCGTGGAAAAAAATGCATAAACATAATGAAAACATCAAGTGGCATCTAGAATGGAAAAGTGACAACTCCATCAACAATAGAAGAAACTTGTTTTTATTTTATTTTACAATAATATAAATAATAATAAGATTCATGGGGTCATGATTCTTATAACCAGTGTTAAAACAAAATAAATAAAACAGTATTGGAATTTTATATAGACGATTTTTAATCAAACAAAATGCCTCTATTGCACAATGAAACATACAAAACGTAAGAAAGTGATCAAAACATGTTGGTTTTTATTCTCTTTAGCTCCACCTTTTTAATAGAATGAAAATATATCAATTTTTAGTGAAAATTATAGTTTTTTATTATACCAAGTCTTATTTAAATTTATTTTGTTTTTTATAATAAGTTTCCTCTACATGAGGTAATCCAATTTGAGATATTGTTTGATATAAATAATTTTTCAACTAAATTTTAAATTTTGACTTCTCATGTATAGAAGATTATACTCTTTCCGCTAGCTACACACAAACTATAATTTTATTTATTTTTATATTACAACCATATTCTTTTTGCTTCTAGAGGGCTTCTTTGTTTTTATGATGGTGGTAGTATCAATCAAGGTCAACACTCGTTACAACACATATTTAGGTCTAAAACATATCTTTTGAATTTGATAATAATAATAATAATAATATTTAATCTTCTTGAGATATTTTTTTAATTACTATTTAGTTTATTTTATCTTATTTATTTAAATCCATAATTATTAATTCAATAAACTATCGTGAAGTTTAAAATTCTAAAAATATACTTTTTTCAAGAAATAAAATGATATTCTCATATACTTAAATTTTTTATAATTAATAATTATTTATCTATTCAATGAGGTAGACATATACTTTTTATTGGAGGGGGAGGCAAATAACAAGTTATTATATAGTGTACAAGCAACAATACACACAATATAATCCAGTAAATTTTGGCCCAATTGCGATATTCACTGCCCAAAGAGTAAAGACACAAAGCCTGCACAACAATCAACCATGGAAAATTTCTCTTCCCACCCGCAACTCTCTTACAAGGGGATAAAAGAGTTTTGTTTTTTATGAAAGGCAAATTAGTATTATTAATAATCAGATCTTTGTACAAGACGAACAAAGATTGGTGAAAGAAGAACTACAAGTCAAAGGTGCTGTATAAAAGAGTGTTAGGGGGAGAAGATCATTTTTCTTAACCATGTCCGGAAGACTACTATAGTCTAGATATATTCGTAAATATGTTGGATCAACCATGAGAAGGAATTAAATAATAAGCCTGATGATATATAATACCCAGAATTTTATGTGCAAGAAGTATTAAAACTTGTACCAGCCTATCAAACAAACAAAAAAATTGTATCAAACCAATGTAGTAGTTGTATTACATTCTATTGAGAAAGTAGGGGTGTGCAAAATATCTGGTTTTAAGGCCCAAACCCATAGCCAGATTCAAGACTACTTTTAAATATCTGAATTTTAGTATATGGTTACTAACCAGAAAAATTGCCTTCCCACCCCTACAATTAACTCTTCACCCCTACAAAATCTTTAATAATCCCATTTTACCCTTTTTATTTTTAAATTTTTTATACTATTAATTTTATCATTCATTTCACCCCTACAATACAGTGTTTCGGTACAATTTTATTTTTCCAGTTTGATGTGTTTATCGGAACAGTTTTTCAATATGTTCCGGTGTGATAATTATTACCGGAATACATAAAAAAATAGTGAAAATTGTTCCGGTTTATTATTTGCAAAAGAAATTGTCACCAGATCTGTTCATAATCTCCTTCTCGTCACATCCTTACCTCCGACCTTAACAAAATCAACAACAGCAGAAAACTTCCGGCAATGTTAGACAGGAAAGTGATGGGCAAGATGGAACTATTGGTGCTAATAATTTAGTAGGAGTAAGATGATCTTTTTTTGCTAACTGTTTATGCTAGCTACCAACTACCAAGGATGCCAAAAATTGGTTCAGCCACTTAACAGAGTTCTCTGGTGAACCAGTTTTAGAAAAAGGACAAAAGGAACAATCTTGTTAAAACAAATCATAGATTCATTTTGATTAATTATATACAAGTTCACCAAACAATAGCACAGGTTTGGTTCAATTAAATCAAAACTATTAAAGACAAAGATTTTTCACATTGGGAAGAAATAGCTTGGTTCAATGCTCTTCCTGAAACAACAGCCCTAACCATTGCTAACTAACAAACCGGAACAATTTTCAAATGTTCCGGTAAGTATATTCATATGATTTGTAAATTTTAACAAACCGGAAAAAAAAAATTGTAAGTATTCCGGCACGAATGTTTGAATGTATTAAAATTATTACACCGGAACACATTGAAAAAATGATCCGGTAAACACATCAAATCGAAGAAGAAAAAAAATTGATCGGAACAGTGTGTTGTAGGGGTGAAAAATTTAACACACCGGAACACATAAAAACTATTCCGTTTAATACATCAAACCGAAACAAATGTGAATGTTACCGGAACAGTTAAATGTGGGATGAACAGTGTGTCCAAAAAATAAAAAAAATAATAATACAAAAAATTTAATAATGAAAAGGGTAAAATCGGATTATTAGGTGGTTTGTAGGGGTGAAGGGTTAAGTGTTGGGGTGGGAGGGTAATTTTTCTACTAACCAAACCGTTTTTCTCAGGTCAGTTATCCACCCAAATTGAATTTTTGGATTTGGTTTAAATTGGTTAATAAACCAAACCAGTAAAATCTAAAAATAAAGATTAAATTATAATAAATATATTACGTCAAAAAAAAAACTAAAGGATATATAACAAAAAAAAATCTAATGAGTATAAAACCTAAATTTTTTTTGTTGTCAAAAAAATAAAACCTAAATTTTTAATATTCCAACAAGGATAATTTAGGATTTTAATAAAAAAATGTGGGTAATTTTGTCATCATAATAAATTATATTTTTTCTCACTTCATCTCCTTAAAAATCCCTTCCCTCAGCTCCCCTCCCCTCCCCCTCAGTTGAACCAAACAGGGTCTAAGTATCTCCTTTCAAAAAATCATTCGCGCAAATTCTGCTATATAACCGAACCGCATATTCAGTGATTGTTTTATCCACCACGCTCTTCAGTGATTGCTTTCTTATCCTCCACCGCTTCATCTTCAATATCATTCGCATATCTGAACCGCAATTCCGCTATGGCTTTTAGTTTGCGTCCTAGCATAGTTATGGTTTTTAGTTTGAAAATATATATTGCAACCGATGTGTTGAATTGAAAGCTAGTGTTGTTTTCCATTGTACCAGATCTAGGAGTTTTGTTTAATAATATAGTTACAACATGATTCATGTTGTTTGTATAGCTATCATAATTGTCATCGTTCATTTTGACTCGCAATCTTATGGATTGAATTTTTTTTTGTCATATTATGGATTGAATTTTAACTAGTTTTTAAATGAGAAATTTAGTATTTTTTTTAAACAAAAAGAAAAAAAAAAAAGAGAAATTTGGTCTTAAAAACTGGTTTTTAAAAATAACCAGTTTAAAACTGTATTTTAAAAAATAACCTTTTTTAAACCGGTTTTATAATAAAAACCGGTTATATATTCGTATCCAGATTTATAACTAGTTATATAACCGGTTTATAAAAAAATATGGTTATAGTTATGTATCCAAATCCATATAAGTGGTTTTGATTTAGATATGGTTTGGTTTGTAAAAAAACCGACCATGCACACCCCTATGAGAAAGTAATATAATTCAGTTTCAATTGTTAGTTAGTGAGAGTATAACTATCACATTAGTTAATCAATGTTGTGTATTAGTGGTGCTATACAATATGAGACATAGCACTAGTAGTATAAGTATACTTTGATTTGTTTTTGTATCATCAATAACCAATTCCTAAATACAAAGCTTGATTCAGCTGTGTGATTCTCCAAGTGTGTGTTCATCAAAGTGTGAGGGTGAGAGTATTGTGATCATTCTGATCCTATATCAGAACATGATAAAGAGATCCTAATTGTTGCAAATGTAGCAATATACTACAAATGTAATAAAAATACACAAGAAGCAAGAGTTAGAGATAAGTTAGAAGATCGTCATTTTGTAGTAATTAAAATCATATTTATCCCATAAAAATATACTCCGTATTGTTATAAAAAAAAAATATTCCATATTAAAGAAAAATAAGTCCCGTGAGCTTAGCTCAATTGGTAGGACATTGCATTTTATATGCAGGGGACCGGGGTTCGAACCTTGGTCATCCCACTTATTCACATTATGGGTGAATTTTCTAGCCGTTAGGCTACTTGATCAAAAAAAAAAAAATTTATTATCATTAAATTAAATACATTAAATTTTATATTCACTTTTATTTATAATTAAAGTGAAAAATAATTATGTAACCAAAAATAGTGAAAAAAATTGTAATAAAAAAAGTGAAAAATAATTAGATTAATAGGTGAGTCACAAATTAGATTATTTCATAAAAAAAAATTAACATCACACGTATATATCTTTATTTATTTGTTAAAAAAAAATTCATTATTTTTTTGTCAAAATTATATTCTATATTTTAGTCTAAGTCAAGAACAGTGAAACAACACCGTTTCCAACTTTCCCTATTTATTTATTTATTTATTTATTTATTTATTTATTGAAGCTCTCTGAGATCTATCTAAGATAGCTGTTAGTTTGTTACTGTACACACTACACCTTGTGTTGTGGTAAGCTTGCACAAAAACTAAGCTACTTTAATTCTTAGTCTGTTTTATTTTTTCACAATCTTTTGTCTATTGTTTCTCAATTGCTTATAATCTGCTTTTTTAATATAGTGTTTCATGATGTATTATGTTCCTTGTTTTTACCATATATGGGTAAGCTTTTTATTTCATATTATTGTACAAAACAAAAGGGTTTGTTTATCTGTAGTGTATTACGTATGAGTTCAGAGGTGGGCGTGTACTTAAGCACTTAACTACTTAGATTTTTGTCATTTAGACAATGAGCCTTGCTAAACTAACTGTGCAACAATGTACCTGTTTTGTTTTCTCAATTTCATGTCAATTTTCTATTTCAGATCGGTCGTGGGGCGGAAAAAATCAGGTTTGGCACTTTTATAGCGAGTATAGAGTAAAGTGAGAAGATTGAGTGTTGATTTTTTCACTCTATGCACACAATATAATATTTTCTTAATCTTCTTCTCTCCCTGAATCCTTAATCTTCCATTTCTCTTTTCATAAAATAAATTTGTGTCGTAACTTCTTGTGCCATTATGTCGGATGATAGTGATATTGATAGGGCTAGTGTTGAAGACAGGTATATTCCCAACGTGGATGATAAGGTTAAAGGACAGATTATGGATGCACTAAGAGTGAGAGGCCAAGGAGAAAATATAATTGGATTATGTGGTTCCGACAAACGAGTCAAGCATTTTGTAAAAACAGCTATAAGAAGAGCTGAGAGAGAACAATTGTTCCAAAAGATTGTCACAGCTACTGTGACAAAGAAGCCAAAGATTACAAAGATTCAAATACAAATTGGTGATGCAATAGGTCTCAATTTTGATGATCAGACGAATCCAGCTGAATCAACTTGTTGTGTGTGTTTTCGTAATAACAAAAGAATGAGAACTGCAGAAAGAGCTCTTCTTCTGTGTGCTAAGATGAAGGAGCTGCAAACAGTCCTAGTTGTACTGTATGATCTTCATGGTAGGATCGATTTAGGTGAGATTGGTATCCCCTTCGGTGAAGATCACAATGGTTGCAAGATATTGCTAACATCAACAAGTGTAGAGGTTTTGTCCGAACAAATGAAGGTTCATAAATTGATACAATCATCAGAGACATGACATGACACAGTTCTCTTCCAACTAGAGTGCTTGAAGCAAAGATGTTCAAAATTTGAAGTCCAAACATGCACATCATTTGGAAAACACCATGTTGGAGAGATTAGAGGCTGACAAGTGCTTTGTAGGTATAGAAGTTTTAAGACTTAGTTTTTTCCTGTCAAATATTTGTGCTTGTAATCAAAGATATGGATCCAGTTCAAATGATATTACTTTCATCATATTAGTTATAAGCTTCTAACTAGTATCATAAATACATGTACTTTGATTTGTTTTTGTATCACCAATAAGCAATTCCTGAATACAAAAGGTTGTTTCAATTGTGTGATTCTCCAAGTGTGTGTTCATCAAAGTGTGAGGGTGAGAGTATTGTGACCATTCTGATCACATATCAGAACATGATAAAGAGATCCTAATTGTTGCAAATGTAGCAATATACTACAAATGTATTAAAAATACACAAGAAGCAAGAGTTAGAGATAGGAACATATTACAAATGTAGCAACAAAGACTACAACTTTTTAAAGACATAATAATTGTCTTCCTGCTAGTGCTAGCACAAATGAAAGGTTAACTTACACAACATTGTTTATAATCAATAAATTGAATCCTAAAGTTATTCAATGTCAAACCCATTTGAAGGTCATTTGATCTCATTCTCAATGTTATCTTTGTCACTAGACACTAATCATGATAGGATTTAACTGATGCATTTTCAATCAGTTACAACTATTGGATCATTAAAAACCGTCATACACACAATTGGTAATAATTCCTTGAGTGTAAAAGTGTTACACCGTCTCATTATGATATAATAGACAAAAGTATTAGCAAGTTGTTTGCTATATCATTCTAACCAATATTTGACCATTGTCGCAACCAACATTGTTAATCGCCAATCACAAAAAATAGCGGTTTGTTTAAATTCTACTAAGCAACAATGTCATAGCACCACTATAGCCCCTATCTGACAATATTTGATACTAATTAGCGTATGGTGGAACAATAGCAATTTGTTCAAACTCCACTATGATGTAGCGCCGCTACAACCACTATTCAATATCATCAGAAAAATTGTCCTAGTTTTCTAACAACATCAAGCATTTCTAATACTATTCTAGGAGCTATAAAAACAGAGGTGCAATGGACAATGGAGATTCATTTCGCCAACTTACCAGAAAAACTTATCCCCAATTGATGAAAATTTTAGCTGTTTGGAGCAAAGATTTTACATTACCAGCTTTCTAGAAAAGGTAAAAATGCTTGAAAATGGATTGAAATGAACAAAGTGGTGAACTATTTAGCTTATATTTAAGAAAGCTTCTGCATTGATAGCCTTCAAAATCATGGATGTTTCTGTTAATCTTAACTAATTAAGTTGCCAACCAGTCGTCAGTAGTAATCTATTAAGCACAAACATAACTCGGATTAGGCGTGTCCCAATGTCGGTATCCGTGCTTAATAGGTAGTAATGCATAAAGTAAAAACATCCAATGTGGTAATTTCCACTCTATCTATAATTAACAAAATCATGTCTCAACTCTCAAGTACTTGGAAGTAAATTAATCATATAGCCTAAATAAATATCATCAATACACAACAACAATAACAAAATTCAAATATACAACATCATCATTCATCATCACCACCCTCTATAAAACCAAATCATACAAATCAAGATAACTAATTATAGATCAAAAAAACAAAAGGGGCAGCTGAAATTTGTTAGATCTCAAGAAGTGGTGGGCCCACAAGAGAAAACCTGATGAGGCAACCTCAAAGCTTCAGATTTAGAGAAACAAGTATCATCAAGATCTTGGCTAGTGCACCAGGTGCACTTGGAATTCTGAGAACACTTTGACTTCAACACCAAATCTCCACAGTTGAGAAGAAGAATAGGCTTCTTGGTTGAAAAGGGTTTCCTAGATGAAACATCTTCAGCCACCACAGCATGAAAAATGAAGAGAAAGATGAAGAAGATTGGTTTGGAGTTGGAGATAGAGAACATCTTCATGGATGACTGATTCCAAGATCAAAAGATTCCAGCTTTGAAAAAATGGTAAGCTTTCTATGTTTTTTTTTTCTTTCTTGTTATTTTTATTTTAGTTTATTTTTGAGACATATTTGGAATGTGGACTTTGAGTTGAAGAGTATGTTGGAAACAAACGACAGTGTCTTTTGTTTGATGATTCAGCCGAGTTTAGGCGCTGGAATGGAAATTAGTTGGATATATGTTTTTTCAGTTTAAATAATTCATTATTATTAATAATTAAATACATCAATTTTTTTTTATCAAAAAAAATAATACATCAATTTTTTATTCACTTTTATTTATAATTAAAGTGAAAATTAAATTGTTATTTAAAAAATAATTAGAATAATAGGACAAATTAGATTATTTCATAAAAAAATGTAACATTACACATATATATTTACATTTTTTTTCAAACATTATATATTATTATTATTTTTTTGTTAAATAGTCCGGTGACTAAAAATTTCAAAGTGTGATAATTGGGGTTTGAACCTCCACTATACATATATAATACAACGTCGTAACAACTACAATTGAACTAAGATGACGGTCCCAAACATTTTTTTTTGAGAGACTACCCAATATTTAATTTCTTTATTTTTTTTTTGTCAAAAATATATTCTATATTTAGTCTATAGTCAAGAACAGTAAAATGAAATTTGGTGAAATAAAGCTCTCTGACATGATCCATCTAAGATAGCTGTCTGTTACTGTACTTGGGTTAATTAGATTGCACACACACACACACACCACCTTCTGGCTTCTGTTGTGGTAAGATTTCGCTTACTTCACAAAAACTAAGCTTGTTTAATTCTTAGTCTCTTTTGTTTCTCAATTGCTTAAATTCAATTAGAATTAGAATTTTGCTTGAAGTTGAGTGGAATGGTATGGACTATGATGATATAGGGTGTGTTTGTTTCAGCTTTTTTTCAAAAAAATCTATTTTTTTGATAAAAAAATCATTTTTTTCATTTTACTTGTGTTTGTTTCAGATTTTATAAAAATCATTTTTTTAAAAAAATCATTTTTCTCTTCAAAATGAAAAGCTATTTTGAATAGCTTTTTTCAAAATCTATTTTTTTAAGAACATGAACCATGTGTTTGTTCTTAAAAATGATTTTTCTAATTATAAACAAACACAAAACAACTTTAGATTTTTTTCAAAATCTCTACAAAATAAATCATTTTTTAAAAATAGATTTTTTTCAAAAAATCTATTTTATTTTAATCTCAAACAAACACACCCATAACATCATTTTTAAAAAAATTAACTAGCCTATTCCATTCCCTTTCACTCCATTCCATTTTCTGTAGAAAGTACCTTAGAGTACAAGTTTTCAATTTTAGCAGTCTGTTTAGCTATTTTCATTTGATCCTATCCCATCACTTTTAAACAACTTCCATTATGTTTTAGATTATAATGTAGACTCTGTAGCTTGATGTTTGACTGTTGCAATTTTCTATTCCATATGCTATCATGAAATTTGAACTTTCGCTAACCTAATTCTATTGTCGCACGCTGAAACTCAAATTATAGGCTAAAATGAACGGAACATAGCAGAATGAAACAGAGCGAAGCGGAGAGGAATGGATTTGAATATAAATTCCATTTGATGGAGTGAGTTTCATTTCCATTCCACGTTAAAAACGAAGTTTGTCTGTGTGACATGGAAGATAAAAACAATTACTAGTTTGTAGTCATAATATTATTAATAAAAAAATCAGGGACATCATTGTGTCTCACGCACACAATATTATATTAATCGTCCTCTCTCCTTGAATCTCCAATCTTCCATTTCTTTTCATAATTTTTATTGGGTTGTACTCCCTTCTTCTTGTGCCATTATGTTCTATGCGAAAAATCGCCAGTGTTATGTGGAACTTAGTCGGTGTCAGGGGTCTAGTTCGGGGGACATGTATATTCCCAACATGGATTATAAGGTTCATGAGAAAATTATGGGGGCACTAAGAGTGAGAGACCAAGGTGAAAATAATCAAAATATAGTCGGATTATGCGGGCCAGTTAAAAGAGTCAAAAAATGTGCAAAAATAGGTATGAGAAGAGCTGAGAGATATGAATTGTTCCATAAGATTGTCACGGTAACTGTGACAAAGAAGCCAAACATTAGAAAAATTCAAACACAAATTGGTGATGCAATAGGTCTTCATTTTGATGACAAGACTGATTTAACTAAATCAACTTGTTGCATGTGTTTTGGTGATAACAAAAGAATAACAACTGCAGAAAGAGCTCTTCTTCTGTGTGCTAAGATGAAGGAGCTGCAAACAGTCCTAGTTGTACTGTATGATCTTCATGGTAAGCTCGATTTAGGTGAGATCGGTATCCCCTTTGGTGAAGATCATAATGGTTGCAAGATATTGCTGACATCCACAAGTCATGAGGTTTTATCAGAACAAATGAAGGTTCATAAATTGATACAATTATCAGAAACATGACATGATTCTCTTCCAACTAGAGTGTTTCAAGCAGGGATGATGACAATTTGAAGTCCAAACTTGAGGGAGAGATTTTTTTCCTTCTTTCTTTTCTGTCAAATGATTGTGCTTGTAATCTAAGATTTGAATCCAGTTCAGAATATAATAATTGTCATGATATTACTGTCATCAGATTAGTATTCAATGAGACCATACGCCAAAGTTGAAATGGAGATTGGATTAGATGCTGTAATAGTGAGCGAATAAGCAAGAATGTGACTCATAATAAGTTACAACTTTTTTTTACTTAAATAATTTTATGTTGAAGGAGACTTTATAATAACGTAATTATCATTACCAATATTTAATTTCCATAATTAGTCTTTTGAAACCACAAGTCACTGTTTGCTAAATGGTGCAGTATATTGTAGCTGTATTATTTTTAAAGTTTCATTTAGAATTTTGGATATTGATTTGGAGTGTAAGGCTATGTTTTGCTCTGTAACTGTACAAGTATTTGTATTATGTTAGTGGAGGTTTTGTCAATTTTTATGTAGAAATTCCTGGGAATACAAGTTTTATAATTTAGTAGTCTGTTTGGTTAATGTCTTTTGATCCAATATCCTATATCTCTTAAACAATTTTCTTTATGAGGTTTTCCGATCGGATTACCCGGATTACCCTTTCCGGGGGTAGTTTGGGGGACATTTACATTCCCAACGTGGATGATAAGGTTAAAGAACAGATTATGGACGCACTAAGAGTGAGAGGCCAAGGAGAAAATATAATTGGATTATGTGGTTCGGACAAACGAGTCAAGTATTTTGCAAAAACAGCTATAAGAAGAGCTGAGAGAGATCATTTAATCCAAAAGATTGTCACAGCTACTGTGACAAAGAAGCCAAACATTACTAAGATTCAAACACAAATTGGTGATGCAATAGGTCTCAATTTTGATGATGAGACGAATCCAGCTGAATCAACTTGTTGCATGTGTTTTGGGGATAGCAAGAGAACGAGACCTGCAGAAAGAGCTCTTCTTCTACGTGCTAAGATGAAGGAGCTGCAAACAGTCCTAGTTGTACTGTATGATCTTCATGGTAGGATCGATTTAGGTGAGATTGGTATCCCCTTCGGTGAAGATCACAATGGTTGCAAGATATTGCTGACATCAACAAGTGTTGAGGTTTTGTCCCAACAAATGAAGGTTCATAAATTGATACAATTATCCGAAAGTTGACACCATTCTCTTCCAACTAGCGTGTTTGAAGCTGAGGTGAAGAAAATCTGAAGTCCGAATATGCGCATCGTTTGGAAAAACACCGTATTGGAGACATTTGAGGTTGGCAAGTGCTTTGTTGGTGTAAAAGAATTAAGATTATATTATTTTTTCTTTTGCTTCTGTCAAATGATTGTGCTTAGCTTGTAATCTAAGATATGAATCCAGTTAAGATAATAATAACTATCAATCAGTTATGATATTAGTATTCAGTAGACCATATGCCAGAGTGGAAATGGAGATTGAATTAGATACTGTAATAGTGATTGCATAGGCAAGAATGTGACTCATAATAAGTTATACTATACTTATCAATGTTTGGTGGAAAGGCTATTTATCAATGTTTAGACATTATATATTTTCATTGTATAATTGGACAAACATTCCCTCCAATTTTAAGACAGTTATATCCCCATCGTCATTTAGATCATTTGTTTTAAAAGGGGGCAAAGGTGGTAATGATAACAATGATGAAGAATATTAAGCAACATCTATGACTATGATCATGAAAACATAATTATATTTAAGAGTGTTCTTATGTTTATTTATATATAAAAAAGAGAAGAAAAAAAAAGAGAAATGTTTATTATTTTTTAAAGTACATAAATGTCCCTAAAATAGCATTAGAGACATAAATGAAAAATTAGAAGCAAAACAACATTTCTCCTCCCTTTTCCTTGCTGTTTTTAATAGAATATAAAAAGTGGTGGGTGCCACTCTTTTTTCTCTCTTCTTTAATTTATGGTATCTCTTTTAAGTTTTAAACTAATGAAGAGAAGTTTCTTATCTCTTTCCTACTTCTTTCTCACCTCACTCAATCTTCTCTTGAATCAATATGGAGCAAACATGAGTTGACAATTAAGGTTTTTTTTTTTTTTTAAAGCAACATACTACCATTAACAAAGGCTCTCATATAGATATTATTACAATTATCCAATTGAAGAGTAACATGTTTTACATTGGTTTGATATTAAATAGAATTGATTTTGGTAAAGTTGATTTTATTATAAATAATTTTGGTAAAATTGATATATATTTAGATATATTTAATTAAAAATGAGTTGAAAAATATATTAATTAATTCTAAAGTTAGAATTAATTCTACTTTACAGAAATTAAATATATCAGAATCAATTTTACAAGTCTATAATCAATTTTAACTCCTCTAAAATTGAAACCAAACATACACTTTAAACTTGAATTATTATAGGCATAATATCTATTCCATTCCACCTCAAGTGCACGTATTGTCCGCTTTGAACTGTCTTGAGTCTTCACGAATTTGTCCTTTATAAATAACGCCTCATTAAATTGAGATGTGCATTGTTAGTCACTCTTTACTTGGAATTCAATTTTAGTCTCTAATAAAATAAAATTTGTTTAATTAGCCTCAAAATCTTAAATTTTTAAATAATTTTTTAACAGACATATTTATCACTTTATAAAATATTTATTTACAAAAATTTAAATTTTTAATATGAAATAAATTAAATATAATTTTTTGATAAATAAAAATTTTGATTTTCAAAAATTCATATTTAATTCAACTCACATTAAAAAGTTATAAATATTTGATAAATAAACACTTCACACAATGATAAACATACTTACAAGAAAATTAGTAGTAGAATACATTTTTGGCAAAAATCAAGAAAACGTTGACCTTCCATAACAAAAAATGTTACGCAGAAGAGAAAAGTATGTGTAAAAAGAAACAAACATTATCTACGCGTTTCAACGACGACGAATGAACGAAACAACCTCAATCATTTCAATCACAAACCCTTCTTCCTTTTTACTCCAAATTTTTTTTTTTTTTTCTCTCAGCTACAAAGATCCAAACGCGGTTCATTTTTTCCTCTTTTTTTCAATCTTATTTTTCAATTATTGTTGCTTTACGTCCAAGTTTCTGAGTTAATGGATACAAAACTAACACGTTACTTTTCCTTTCAAACTCTAACCTACGATATTTTATGATTTGTCTTAGCTTTTTTTGTACTTGTAGAAAAAAAAAATCAACTTTTACCCATTAACTTTGTGATTTTGATTGATGGGTTATATAATTTGATGGCTTAAACATCAATTTAGTCCTTGTATGTACGCGAAATTTTGGTTTTAGTCCCTGTATCAAAATTTGTTCAAAATAAGCCCCTGAATCAACCAAATTTTTTGATTTTAATCCCTAAAGCGATAATCCGCAGGAAAATTCGCAAGTTTTCTACAGATTTTCCTACGAATTTTTCTGCGGATTTTTGTTTAAAAGACTAAAATCAAAAAAATTGGTTGATTCAGGGACTTATTTTGAACAAAATTTGATACAGAGACTAAAACCAAAATTTTACATACATACAAGGATTAAAATGATGTTTAAGCCGGGTTGTTGATTTTCTTCTTTCTCATTAGGTTACTGTGTTTTTTAATTATTGGGTATTAGGGTTTTTTTGGGTTTTGTCTAGGTTTAATTTGGGATTGAAAAAAAAAGTTTTTTTTTTTTTGTTTTTTTAGTTTTTAATTTGTCGGTTGTTCTAGAATATTTATAAGGTGATTTGGGTTTGGTTTGTTTTGGAAGATTGGGTTTTGGGTTTGGAGGGTGAGATTTGTGAGTTGGTAATTTTATCTTGAAGGAGACTTTATAATAACGTAATTATCATTACCAATATTTAATTTCCATAATTAGCATAGTCTTTTGAATCCACAAGTCACTGTTTGCTAAATGGTGCAGTATATTGTAGCTGGTATATTTTTAAAGTTTCTAGATATTTTTAAGGCTATGTTTTGCTATGTAACTGTACAAGTTTTTGTATTATTTTAGGGGAGGTTCTGTCCATTTTTATGTAGAAATTCCTTGGAATACAAGTTTTATTTAGTAGTCTGTTTGTCTAAAGTCTTTTGATCCAATATCCTATATCTCTTAAACAATTGTTTCTTTATGTTGTGTTTCTGTTTCAGACTGTATACCCGTTCCGGAAATAGTTTGGGGCCCAGGTATATTCCCAACGTGGATGATATGGTCAAAGAACAGATTATGAATGCACTAAGAGTGAGATCCCAAGGAGAAAATATAATTGGATTATCCGGGCCAGATAAAAGAGTCAAGCATTTTGTAAAAACAGCTATAAGAAGAGCTGAGAGAGATCAATTGTTCCAAAATATTGTCACAGCAACTGTGACAGAGAAGCCAGATATTACTAAGATTCAAACACAAATTGGGGTTGCAATAGGTCTCAACTTTGATGATGAGACGGATCCAGCTGAATCAACTTGTTGCATGTGTTTTGGTGGTAATAACAAAAGAATGAGAACTGCAGAAAGAGCTCTTCTTCTGTGTGCTAAGATGAAGGAGCTGCAAACAGTCCTAGTTGTACTGTATGATCTTCATGGTAGGATCGATTTAGGTGAGATTGGTATCCCCTTCGGTGAAGATCACAATGGTTGCAAGATATTGCTGACATCAACAAGTGTAGAGGTTTTGTCCCAACAAATGAAGGTTCATAAATTGATACTATTATCCGAAAGTTGACACCATTCTCTTCCAACTAGCGTGTTTGAAGCTGAGGTGAAGAAAATCTGAAGTCTGAATATGCGCATCGTTTGGAAAAACACCGTATTGGAGCTAAGATTATTTTTTCTTTTTCTTCTGTCAAATGATTGTGCTTGTAATCTAAGATATGAATCAAGTTAAGATAATAATAACTATCAATCTGTTATAATATTAGTATTCAGTGGACCATATGCCAGAGTGGAAATGAAAATTTAATTAGATACTGTAATAGTGATTGCATAGGCAAGAATGTGACTCATAATAAGTTATATTATACTTATCAATGTTTGGTGGAAAGGCTATTTATCAATGTTTAGACATTATATATTTTCATTGTGTAAGATTGGACAAACATTCCCTGAAATTTTAAAACATTTATATCCCATCATCATTTAGATCATTTGTTTTAAAAGGGGGCAAAGGTGGTGATGATAACAATGATGAAGAATACTAAGCAACATCTATGACTATGATCATGAAAACATAATTATATTTAAGAGTGTTCTTTTTTTTCGAGACGGGGGTATCCATAACTGGCCCAAAAATTTAAAGCTGTTTCATACCCAAGGTGAAGATCGAACCCTCGACCCTTGGTTAAGGGAGGATGAGCCTCAACCGCTCAATCACACCCTTGGGCTATATAAGAGTGTTCTTATGTTTATTTATATATAAAAAAGAGACGAAAAAAAAAAAGAGAAATGTTTATTATTTTTTAAAGTACATAAATGTCACTAAAATAGAATTAGGGACGTAAATGAAAAATTAGAAGCAAAACAACATTTCTCCTCCCTTTTCTTTGCTGTTTTGAAGAGAATATAAAAAGTGGTGGGTGCCACTCTTTTTTCTATCAACTAATCAAGAGAAGTTTCTTATCTCTTTCCTACTTCTTTCTCACCTCACTCTATCTTCTCTACTTCTCTTGAATCAATCTGGATCGAACATGAGTTGACATCTAAGGTTTTTTTAAAGCAACATACTACCATTAACAAAGACTCTCATACAGTAATAGTATTATCCAATTGAAGAATAACATATTTTAGACTTGAATTATTTGAAAATGACAGTTATTTGATCTGCAAAATAAAAATATTGGACATGACAATATAAGACAGAGTAAGACATGACAAACATTTAAGATATCGAAGAAATTTTGTTTTGAACGGTGTATAGTCGAAAAAAAAGTTATTTTGTTTTTTAAACAACTTATATTGAGAACAAAAAATTGTTCCGTGTTTTAGTGAAGACAAAAATATCTATTTGTGAATCCCAAAAACAATTTTAGAATCATATAAAATACAACTAATATTGTTCTGTCAAATTCCTTATTTTTTTAGCAGAACAAATGCACTCTAAATATTAAAAAATGCATCTAGTGGAAAAACAAGAACACAAACAATTTCATAGCCATAATACACAATAAACAAGATGTTTAACCAAAAAGGGTCCTCGTCATGATCAAAACATGTGTTGTGGACCAGTTTTCTATCTAAAAATGAATTTTCTTTTGATAACAGTTTCTGATTGTATTTTGTTTGAAAGAGTATAGTGAAATAGCAAAACAATATTTCCCTAAAATAAGGGAAGGACTTTTATTTATTTTTTTAAAAAGAAAAGAAAAAAATTAAAAGTAAATAACAGTTTTTTAGTTTTTAAAAACTAAAAATTAAAAAAACTTGATTGATAATCCAATTTTATAAAACTGTTTTCAAAAATTGTTTTCTATTTATGAGTTTTTAAAACTAAAAAAGTAAAACAGGTTTAACAAATTTTGCTTTTCTCTTTTTGAAAACACTTTTATAAAACACATTTTAAAAACTAAAAACCAAAATTGTTTCAAACATGTTAATTCTGTTAAAAAGAATACCATTAATTATGATGGCTTTGTCTAATATATCTTTCACGGTGTAAATTCATAGTTGAATTAAAAATTTATATTAGATAAATAATTCATATTAAATTTTACAAAATTCTAAAATTTAGTATTTGATAAGGCCTGTTTGAAACAATTGTGTTTTTTTAGTTTTTAAAATGTGTTTTATAATTTAGTTTTCAAAAACAGTTGTTAAAAAACAAAACTTGTGAAACAAAACATGTTTCTGGATTTTAGTTTTTAAAACTATAAAACTAAAAAAAGTTTTCAAAAACAATTTTTTAAAAGAGATCTTCCAAACATGTTTTCTCTTTTTAAATTCTAAAAAACTTAAAAACAATTTTTAAGAAGACTTTTAAACAGGCCTTTGTCATTAAAATCAACGATTTATGTATTTCTTTTTTGATTAAAATGTATTTTTTCACCATCAAAAAATTTGTTCGGTTTTACTTCGTCTTTGTAAAATAACTCAAGTGATAAGAATCAAATTGAATATGGAAAAATCCATGATTGAATATAATTACTGTCGGATAATTTATATTTCCGATAGTAGAAATAGTGTACATTTTTCTACCAAAAAAAAAAGAAATAGTGTACATTTTTGGCAAAAATCAAGAAAACGTTGACCTTCCAAAACAAAAAATGTTACGCAGAAGAGAAAAGTCTGTGTAATGTAAAAGAAACAAACATTATCTACGCGTTTCAACGACGACGAATGAAACAACCTCAATCATTCCAATCACAAACCCTTCTTCCTTATTACTTCAAATTCCATTTTTTTTCTTCTCTCAGCTTCAAAGATCCAAACGCGGTTCATTTTTTCCTCTTTTTTAATTTCAATCTTATTTTTCAATTATTGTTGCTTTACGTCCAAGTTTCTGAGTTAATGGATACAAAACTAACACGTTACTTTTTCTGTCAAACTCTAACATACGATACTTTATGATTTGTCTATGCTTTTTTTGTACTTGTAGAAAAAAAAAATCAACTTTTACCCATTTACTTTGTGATTTTGATTGATGGGTTATACTTTGATTGGTGGGTTGTTGAATTTTCTTCTTTTTCATTAGGTTACTGTGTTTTTTAATTATTGGGTATTAGGGTTTTTTGGGTTTTGTCTAGGTTTAATTTGGGATTGAAAAAAAAAAGTTTTTTTTTTGTTTTTGTAGTTTTTAATTTGTGGGTTGTACTAGAATATTTATAAGGTGATTTGGGTTTGGTTTGTTTTGGAAGATTGGGAATTGGGTTTGGAGGGTGAGATTTGTGAGTTGGGAATTTGGGGATTGGTGTTTGACTGATGGATGAAGCAGGAAGTTCAAGTTCCTTGCCTCCTTTTCTGGCTAAGACTTATGAGATGGTGGATGATCCTTCCTCGGATCCTATCGTTTCGTGGAGTATGACTAACAAAAGTTTTGTTGTATGGAATCCTCCTGAATTTGCAAGGGTTTTGCTTCCTAGATTCTTTAAGCATAATAACTTCTCCAGTTTTATCAGGCAGCTGAATACATATGTAAGCAAATTGGATTGGATGTTATTGTTTCGTGTTAATTTTTCATCATTCTGCTATTTGGTTGCTGAATTGATTCATAGTATATATGTATTTGCAGGGGTTTAGGAAAGTTGATCCAGAACAATGGGAGTTTGCCAATGATGATTTTATTAAGGGGCAACCACATCTTTTGAAGAATATTCATAGACGAAAGCCGGTTCATAGTCATTCGCTGCATAATCTTCAAGCACAAGCGCCTTTATCGGAGTCTGAAAGGCAAAGTTTGAATGATGAAATAGAGAAGCTGAAACACGACAGAGAACAACTCATCACAGAGATAAAGAGATACCAACATGAGTGTCAAGCATATGAGATTCAAGTTCATTGCTCGAAAGATCGGTTGGAAAAGATGGAGCAAAAGCAACAAAAGATGGTGTCTTCTGTTTCTCAAGTACTGCAGAAGCCTGTGGATACTGCAAGTCTCTTGTCACTGACAGAAACCGTGGATAGAAAACGAAGGTTGCCAGCGAGAAGTGGCATATTTAATAATGAAGCTAGCATTGAAGATGGTATGGAAACTTCTGTAGCTTTGCCCAGAGAAAATGCAGAAGGTGCCTCTGTTTTGACATTAAACACAGAGAGATTGGATCAACTTGAGTCATCCGTGTTATTTTGGGAGACTATTGCGAATGAAGTTACCGACAGCTTGGTTCAAGCTCATTCAAACATTGATTTAGACGAATCTACAAGCTGTGCTGATAGTTTGTCTATATCTTGTCGGCAACTAAATGTTGAAGTTCGACCTAAGTCACCTGAAATTGACATGAACTGTGAACCAGCTGCTGCTACTCCTGAGGCTGTTGCATCAAAAGAACAACCTGTGGGTATCACCACTGCAGCAACTGGGGTTAATGATGTATTCTGGGAACAGTTCTTGACAGAGGATCCTGGTGCATCAGAAGCACAAGAAGTACAATCAGAAAGAAAGGATAATCATAGCAGAAAAAATGAAGGAAAGCAAAGTGATCACGGAAGATTTTGGTGGAATATGCGGAAAGCAAATAATCTTCCAGACCAGATGGGGAATGTTGGTCAAGTAGAGAAAATTTAGTAGCTGTTTATAATTTATTCTGGTTGTGATGCCTCACAATATACATGTAATAACTCTTGGTATGCATCGTTTTTGTCTTCAGTAAATACATATTCCATATTTTGGGTGGCATGAATCATGAATGTTATTGTCCTCCATTGTTTTTTAGATGATTATGCTACTCTTTTATCTTTTAGTGCTATTATGTCAAACCTACCTGTACTGAATTGCGATCTAGTTCAAGGTTTTAAAACGTGTACCACGCCACGTAGTTAGGACTGTTAAAATCTTGCTGAAAATGGAACTGAACTGTGAGCCACTCCAAACCGCACTTAAATCAAATGGACCAGTGAAAAATTAAGAAATTAATATTGTTTTATAATAGCTTGGCTTAAGTAGCCGAGCTTTTTTTAAAATCATAATCTGTTAACTGTCTGAATTGTGATCCCCTGAATTACCTTGTTATTTTTTGTTCTGTTCTTATAAGAGTACATGGACTATGTACATTGAAACTCTACATCCCAAATAAAAACTGCGAGTCTTGATTCATGAACCATACTACACCCGAATTGAGTAATCCTACTCATAATCTCTGCTGTCTATTCTCGTTCTTCTCATTGGGCATCAAGTGTAGCTTAATTGAATCTCTGCTTTTGTGTAGTTTTTAATCTTAAAATATAGCTCCAAGAAGGGATCTAGAACCCTCATTCTTCTCGTTCTGTTTTTGTAATTGACAGTTTAATGCTTGTGCAGGAAATCATAACAGGTTCATGCCTTACTGGTGCTTTGGATTGGTGGTTCTTGGTAATATTTTATTCTTATATGAAAATAAGAACAGAATAACATTTAACAACTAACATTTGTCGTTGCAGTAATTTATTTATATGAAAATAAGAATAAAAGAGTTGGGGTTATTATTTGATTGTCCACATAAGTAATTTCATTAGTAACTAAAGTGCACTGTTATGAACAGTTTGAATATTTCGTGAGTTTCTGCATAATATCTCACTTCTCAGGCTTTGGTCCGAGTATCTTTAGATAATTACAATAATAGTCGAGAGAAGAGTGGAGAAGGGGAAAGTTATTGAAGAGTGAAACATGATGAGCATTCATAAGTAGTAACGAACAAGCTATAAGACACTTTGAGAACTGATAAAAATAAGGTAAAAACAGCTATGGGTCAGTCATAAGCACTAAGAAATTTCCCCAGTGTTTATGCTTATAGATGCATTAATAAATTGTTCATAAGTCAATTCAAACATAGCCTAACTAGGTGATGAGTCTGGCATCTGCAAGGAATAGGATAAAGTTCTAAATTTAGTCATCATATTTATTAGAGTACTCTTAATTAATTATCCCATATCGTAGATTATGTCAATATCCATGCATAGTATATTTATTAATTGCAAGCTGTTTATAATTTTTTTATTCTTAATTTTTTTTTTTTGGGAATGGTATGGGCAACCTTATCCAAGACAATTGTGATATGCCCCGCAACAATGTCTTAGCAGGCGTTTGACCGAGTGTTAGACAACCGGCACCATGGGTTTAGAGTTCTTCCACTGTAATTTTTAGAAGCTTAAATGTGTAGCTTCTGGTTCACTGTGATTTTGATGTTTTTCAAATCACTTAAACTATTCATGAATTCTACTTTTGGAATCTCAATAGCTTTCCCTTCTCACAAGTGCTTTAAACTTTTTTTTTGTAAGAATAAAGATATTGCTAAAATCCTACTATTACGAGCATCCTAGGTTCTTATCTTCAACAGCATAAGCATTTATGATTTGAGTGCAAACAACTTGGTACTACACAGATTTGCATGCACGGAGAACTTGTTCTTGTGCAAAGTCTACGAAGATAATAGTGAAACATCATTAACATTAGAGATTATAACTATAACAAGAGCCAATATTTACAATTCTAACTGGAATTTATTAATCATAGTAACAACATTGCTTGTATGATTTATTACACAAACTAGATTGGCTCATACATAACCATACCTGCCGAAAAGCTTTGATAATGAGACCATGATATTCATTAGAATTCAAACTCAAATAACATGCTAATAACTCTTCCATTTCTTCTGGCTGACATATCTGTTTCTCTTTGATCATCTCAATCATTGAATCTCTAAAATCTTGTTGTGGATCCAAAGAACACTTCACAACAGCAAAGCTATTTAACCCTTCTTCTGTTTCCTCTTCTTCTTTCTTCATCTTTAGTTTTGCTTTCTTTTTGTCTTGTATTGACTTTATTTTGCATATTTCAACCTTTGTAGACATCCTTGGAGAATGTACTCTAACCTTGGAGCTGTGCTTTGGTTTCCTCCTCTGGATTTCTCTACTCACATGAACTGATTCCCTCCTTTTGTTAACCTTTGCTTTAAACTCCTCACTTTGTTTCACACCATTTTCTCTTATACTTCCAAGGCCAAGGTTAGAACTTTCTTCATCAACAGAAGATGAAAATAAGCGGGTTCTTGGCGATTTAAATTGAAGCTCATCTTTTTCTAAGGATTTACATTTACTCGATGCAAATTGTTCTTCCTCTCTGTATGCTGCATTCTGTAATTTCAAGAGCTGTTCTTGTGAAACTCTTTGTGCTTTTCTCTCATATCTCCTCTTTAAGTATTCAAGTTCCTTTGCACTCTTTGTTTCATTCAGCAATTTTCTGTCTTTTCTTCTTCCATGTCTTTTAGTATCCAAATTGTACATTACTGTCTTCAGATTATCTCCACTTTTCTTCTTTTGCTCATTGGCAACCTCTTCACCAAATGATAATCTCCAGAAAGCATCGTCATCGCCACCTTCATAAAACTTACCTCTGTTCCCACAAGGAAATTGTAACAAACTGTTTTCAGACGGGGTGTTCGGCTTCAGCTTTTCAGGTTTTGCCTCTAAGTCTGTGTTGATTTTCATTTGCTTGAACTTTGATAGCCATGAAAAAGGAGATACATGAGAGATGAAGGAATGTTTAGAAGAAGAAGCTGAAGAAGGTTTTCTTCCGCCCCATTTCATCATTTTGTTTTTTATTTGTATTTGATATTCTCAATGTGGTTAAGGTTTAAGAAGTTTTAGAGAAGAGAAAGAGCTAAACAAGGGACAATGGTGGTGTGAGAAGAGAGTTGTAGCAGTTACTGAGGTTGTTAAATAGGAACCTGGATTTTTTACTGTTTTGTTTTTTGCATCTATGTATGTTAGGTTTTCAAAAGAGATACCCGCCCTAAGTTCTGTGACCACTTTACTCACTTTTTCTGCTTTTTCCATTTCTACTCCAAATATCATTTCTGCCAATCAGGGGAACCTTTTCCTTAGGCTCACTAAACAAAGTAAGAGTAATATATTGGCAGTTACAAATTACCAAGTTGTTAATGTAGATTATATTTTCAGGAATATAAAAGTTTTATTTTGTCGGCCCGGAATAATAAATACTATATTAAAATTTATACACGTAAATGAAAAGTTTTGGATTTGAACTCAAGACACCAAAATATCAGGTCTAACAATCTCGACATTTGTAAGTTGAGTTATGACTTACTGATAGAGAAAATTAGTTTATACGAAAATTCTTCATATATTGTCATATAAGTAGTAACCAATACAACATTTTAAAAACAACTATTCTCATTTGGCCCTAGTGTAAAACAATTTTTGAGAATATTATAGTGGGGATATTATAAAGATTTAATTTTATACACCAACAATGTAAATTTATTTTATACACTTATCTAATTAAATCATGTCATGTAGATGTTTGTGGAGATGTTTTTTAAACTAATTTATAAAAGTGACATTTTGATGTGATTTAATTTAATGCACGTTAATTTTTTTTACATCGGGATTGCATAACAATTAATCTCATATTATAATCGAAAATATTTTCAAGTAAATGTATGCACTTGAAAATATGGTATATAAGACTCATACATATTTTTCATATTAATAGGTTATAGGAGTGAAAAGTTATAGCTGTCTGTGTATATGGGACTATTTTTTTTACATAGTTTGAAACAAACACAACTGTATGAGATTTATTGGAAGGACACCGACATTGAACAATAGAAGAGGTTGAGTGTAAATTTATTATATCAATCATGACTAGAAACTGTATCTCATGGCATATCATTTTCATAAACAGCCAATTTCTACTTAGCATTGGCTTGAGCTGAAGATTGTTGTTAGCTTGGAAAAATTTACTGCAGTTTATTTGAATAGTACTACTTTTAACTTTGTTCCCACAAGATTATGTGATGATGGATTGATAGTGACTTTCCTCCTATAATTCTGCCAACAAAACCCTTGTTTCATCTTTTGCTTTTTCCTTGACTTTATTTCTTTACTGTTTCCTTAACTTTTTCAAAGACCAGTACATGCAGTGGTCATGCTCATTTACCCATGTCTGTTGCATGTACATCAAGGGATTGGCCCGAATTCTGTGTTTATTATCGCGTGATCACGCTGTCCTTCAAACATGCAAATCATCTGTATGTTTTGTCTGATTGATGGCGAGTTTGATGAAGTGTTTTGGACCTAGTTATCTTATCATAGGCATTATAGTTAGATGATTGCTCTTCTCTCTCCACATTGTTCACACAAGAAAATTTTACTATCAAACGGTATCTTTCGGTAAAATTTTACACAATCGGAAGATATCAAAATATAGGGTTCAAAAGGTATACAAAGTACAAACCACAATAAGATGGTACATAAATATTGGGTTGTTTATGAAATGTTGAATTTCTTTTATGTGGTAATTTTGGTAAGAAATAAAGAAGAGGTCATCGAATTAATTATTTCATCGCCTGTTTTAACAGATGACGCAAACCAACAGCAAAGTAAAGGATGGCATGTCAGGGCCCATAATCTTTATGAAATCCTTAAATGAATCACATTTTTCTTTAACACTGATGTGATCAAGGTATTTCTTATTAACTTGGACAAAAAGAGAATCTTTCCTTCATTTTTATATCATTATTGTATAAAGAAAAATGTTGACTGTTACTAGAAAATATTCATCGTGATGCATCACGAAGCGTGATGATTTCTTAGTGCAATCATGTTTTCCGTCAAATTTAGATGTCACAATTTCTTAATTTCATGATCACTTCTGTTTGTGACGAATAGCATTCCAAACCGTAAGAGAAAAGGGATACTATAATTTTTTAAAGGAAGAAATTTGCAAACATATATAATTTTTGTATTTGTTTATATAAATTAATTATATAATTAAAATTAGAAATGATGAATTTTTACTTCCCCTCTAAAATATGTTGAAGGAGACAGGTTTTCCTAATTACATGGCATTCCTCCTCTCACTTTAGCAAAAGTATGCTAATTTTTAAGGCTAAAATTCATGCTTATCAAGTTAACTTTCTTTTTTTTGGAATAGTTAAAATATTTCATTGAGGTAGACCCAAAAATTCAGCACAAGATATGTCAAATATATTAGGAAGCTCATCAAGTAGTAGAAACACCCAAATACATATGGGAAATACCTCTAACTAATAGAAAACAGATCATTAGTGACAGAAGTCATTCTATGAAAGAGAAGCTCCACAGTAAAGGTTCTTTGACATTGCTAAAATTCATATTTTGAATGGTACCAAGTTTTAGCCAAATACTAAAAACTTAGTTAAAAAGGCCAAAGTTGATTGAATTTGTATACATTGTAGTGACATACATCGAATGACTTTGAATTAATAGGAACATTTATAGATACGATTATGTGACAGTAACTTATAATTCAACAATGAAGCATATGTTTGATCCTGCGATATGGTAGCAAAAAACCACAGTACCGTAGAAGCTCAGTTTTGTTGCTTCTGAATTTTGACAGTAAAATAGCATGGGACGCGAAAAAACCAAGATGGACGCAGATCCAAATATATGCTAATTTTATAATACAAATATGTAATAAAAAGTTGGTGAACTTATAACAGTACTAAATCATTATACAGGTGGAAAACAATTATATGCAGGACTATAAATTGGATTCCAATATTCCATGAAAGGAAGGAAAGAAACACCAATCACAAGTTACAAAAACAAAAGAAGAAGAATAAATAGTAAAAGAAACCAAAAATACTACCAGCATACAAATGAAAACATAATCACTCAATCAAACATAGCAAAACATAACATAAAAAAGAAAAACACAACAAAAAATCACTGAACCCCTCCATGAAATCCACCTTATAGAACAATTCCACCAATCAAACCCATTCCAACAACAACATTCACCCACATCGTCAAAGACACTGCACCAGAAGCTTCTGCAGGTAAATCCTTCCCATTACTATCATCACTACCAGCACCACTATCATCAACTGCGGCCGAAGAATTAGTTTTTCCAGCCTTAGGCAAACCCTTACCAAGTGCGGGCGCCGGAGCCAGAGCTGGGGCCTTAGCAGGAAGAACAAGATCAAGAGGTAAAAGCACCTTATCAACTTGATAAATAGCAAGTTTGCTATCAGCATAAACAGTACCGGTAACACTAGCATTTACGGCTCCAGTAGCCATACTAACTTGATTTCCACCATAAGTAGTGACATTAAGTTGAAGCCTAGCGTCATCACCGGCTTGCGTTTGAACAGGGTTGGTTAAGGTATCGAAGTTTGAGATTGAAACAAATGAAGCGAGAGAGTGAAACTGTAAGAGTTCAACTTTTTGTCTATCGTTGAGAGAATTGAGGAATCCTGCTTTTAGTTTAGAGAATGCGCTATCTTCTGGCGCAAAAATGGTTAGTCCTCCCGAGCCCGATGGGGATGATACTAGCTGTGAGTTGAGTTGGTTGATTAATTGTGTTGTTTTGAGAAGACGAATTAGAACCGAGAATCTTTTAGCCTTTTGAAGAATGCTGAGTATGTCGATGGTGGGTCCTTTCGGGATGATGGTGGGTGATGGAGCACCAGTTGGTGTTGTTGGTACAAGTGGAACTGTGTTTAGTCCTGGTGATGGTGCTGTGGCTGCTGTTGGTAATGGTGGTGATGCTGTTGCTGGCAACGGTGGTGATGGTGGAGATGGAGATGATGTTGATGGAGGTTGAATTGGTGAGAGTTGAGCTAAAGTGGTGGCTGGGGTATAGAAAATAATTGCTAGAAGAACGAGTGAGGTGGAAATGAGAGATTGTTTCATGATGTTTTTCATGTTTTGGTTTTTGAAGTGTTGTTTAGAAATTGAGAATATAGTACTAGTGCTTATTCTTGCTTGGTGTTGTTTGTTGTGGAGGAAGAGGTAGAAATGGTTTTTCTTTTATAGTTTAGGGAGATGGAAATTAATGTTTGGTTAGTTAGGTGCAATGTTTTATCATAAAGGTGCAGTTTCTGATAGAACAAATATCATTTGTCTGTCATGGAAAGGTGCAACTGATAATTGGTGAGGGTGGTGAGATTTATGAATGATAGGAAGTGTTAGAGCCTATAAGCTGTATTAAAATGTACATGCATGCATGTGATGCAACTATATGAAATGTTAACTTTTTTTAAGGCTAAAGGTACATCATATGCTCGTCAAGTTAACGTAATTTCACATCAACAGTTGTGATAACTGATAAGGATATTGAAGTAAAAACGTCCAAATCAATATTGGAAATACATGGGACATTTCTTATTAGTTATTGCGATAGTGCTGCTTGTCGGCACATGTGTTTCCTTCGCTGAAAATGTGAGTACACAAGAATCACATTTAGGCTTTAGCTAGTAAAATTGATACTATTTACCCATCTTTCCTGCAACTTCCAAGGAATCAGAGTACTGTTTTTAAAAGCATCAACCACCGAAGTAGAATCACATTCAAGCTATAAATTACGTCAACTTTTTTGAGTACTTGATTGATTACAAAAAAATAATCACCAAATGATATTAACAATATTAGATATAACAATGTCCCGTTGAGTACTCCAATATTTTTTGCAAACCTGCAAAACAGAAAATAAAGACTAGTATGCTAGACGTTCTTTGACGTAGCGAAAATTCATATTTTGCTTTTACTTTCACAAGTTTGATTATCTATGTTTAATTATTTGGAAACTGATCATTTGTGCAATTGATCAAAAGTACTATCATAGTTTGATTATCACTATGTTTTACATATCGACAACAACTTCAGAATAATTTAATAGTAGTGCCAAAAAATATTCCCTCAGTCAACGCCATTGAAGTTTTTAAGCATATTTTTCTTGTTTATTAGCAAACACTATGAACTTATGTTGTGACTTGGGACATGGAGAGGGCCAGTTTATGTTATTGATTAATTTGTATTGGTTTATTATTTTGCACTGGTTATGTTTTGCTAATTGTGGCCATTTGCTCAATTGTTTTAGGGTCAATTTAGTTAATTAAGTGTGTGGATTTATCTTTGCTTTTGCATTGTGCTTTTGGTTTGGATATTTTCAAATTGGTTAGGCTCAAACATTTCCTATTTTGGTCCAGGTAGACATCAACATGCCATTTAGGCATTTCCATTAGCCACTTCAACATTTTTTTATTGGGTTAACGTCTCTACGCCAAAGATTAAAGTGATTAACGAAGTGAACAGTAGAATATTCATTTAGGCTTTTGTCGGAGTCCTGAACAAACGTGACAATGAATCACACTTTCAAAGACCATAACGGCGGTGGTTTGTCCGTTTTAAAATACGAACATCTAGTAAAAAGTTATTTAACTGAAAAAATAATTAATGAATGACTTTACAAATGGAAAAAAATTATATACAGGACCAAAGCCCCTGATGTATAAATCATCGGATTCCAATAATCCATGAAAGAAACACAAATTACAAGTTACCAAAAAACAAAAAGAACAAAGAATAAGAATAAATAGTAACAGAAAACCAGAATACAATGAGCAACATACATGCTTTTCAATTTTCACTCTATTCTACACACAAATTGCAGAAACTCAAATGAAAACAGAATCACTCACAAAAAACAGAATAGAATCTCAAAAACACAAACAAAAAATCATTGAATCCCTCCTTCAACAATTCCGCATTCCACCTTATAGAACAACTCCTGCAGCAAAAACCATTCCAACAATAACATTCACCCACATCATCAAAGACCCTGCACCAGATGCTTCTGCAGGTAAATCTTTACCATCACCATCATCACTACCAGCACCACCATCATCTACAACTGAAGAGTTAGATTTTCCAGCTTTAGGCAAACCCTTAGCAAGTGCGGGACCCGGAGCTAGAGCGGGAGCCTTAGCCGGAAGAACAAGATCAAGAGGTAAAAGCACCTTATCAACCTGATAAATAGCAAGTTTGCTATCAGTATAAACAGTGCCGGTAACGCTAGCATTGACGGCTCCAGTAGCCATACTAACTTGATTTCCACCATAAGTAGTGACATTAAGTTGAAGCCTAGCGTCATCACCGGCTTGTGTTTGGACAGGGTTGGTTAAGGTATCGAAGTTTGAAATGGAAACGACTGAAGCGAGAGAGTGAAACTGTAAGAGTTCAACTTTTTGTCTATCATTGAGAGAATTGAGGAATCCTGCTTTGAGTTTGGAAAATGCACTGTCTTCTGGTGCAAAAATGGTCAACCCTCCTGAGCCTGATGGTGAGGATACTAGCTGTGAATTGAGTTGGTTGATTAACTGTGTGGTTTTGAGCAGACGGATTAGAACGGAGAACCTTTTAGCCTTTTGAAGAATGCTGAGTATGTCGATGGTGGGTCCTTTCGGGATGATGGTGGGCGATGGAGCACCAGTAGGTGTTGTTGGTACAAGTGGAACTGTGTTTAGTCCTGGTGATGGTGCTGTTGCTGTAGTTGGCAATGGTGGTGATGCTGTTCCTGGTAAGGGTGGTGATGGTGGAGAAGGAGATGATGTCGTTGGAGGTTGAATCGGTGAGAGTTGTGCTAATGTGGTGGAGGTGTAGAAAGTAATTGTTAGAAAAAGAAATAAGGTGGAAATGAGAGACTGATGCATGATGTTTTTCATGTTTTGGTTTTTGAAGTGTTGTTTTGAAATTGTGTGAATATAGTATATAGTACTAGTGCTTGTTCTTGCTTTGTGTTTTTTGTTATGGAGAAAGAGGGAGAAAGGGTTGGCTTTTATAGTTTAAGGGGATGGAAACTAATGATTGGTTAATTAGGTGCAATGTTTTTATCAGAAAGGTGTATATCTTATTTGTCTGTCATGAAGGTGGTGCATCATCATATTATGATATTAGGAAATGTTGGAATGTATAAGGTGTATTAAAATGTATTACATGCATGCAATGTAACTATTTGATTTCACATCATTGTTACAACTTACAATCAGTTGGATGAGATTTTATTATAGATAATAATATGTAGTTGCAAAGGGGACAATTCGTTTGTATATAGGTTTAGTATTTCCATCAATTTGGAGGATGATAGAATAGAACTCAATATAATTTAGCTGCATTTAGGTTGCATTACAATTGTCTGAAACAGATAGGAAATGATGGAGGGCCTAATGCCAGTTATAAAGATTATTAAGTTGATGTGCCTAATATCTTCATTGGTAACATTTCAGTACAGTGAAAGTGTGAAACAATGATTTCTTTTTAAATTGACAAAGATAATGGAGTGAATAATTCTTATTCTAAGTTATTCAAAGAGATTCATCTTGTAACTTGAATGAAACTTTTTAGACTTAATTTCAAATTTTTCCGATTTTAGCCCTCTAAATTTTAATTGCGCGATGGTTCATCCAATCTTATTGCGTTGTTCAAACTTTAATGTCAATAGCATTTGGGTATAAGTTAGTAATGAGTAAAGCCACAATAACATAATAGTAGACAAACAAGTGAACAACACACACAAACTGATTAGAAGTGACCATGTTGCATGTGAAGACTCATCTCTTGTTACTCGTTGGCATAGTCAATTGACCTTAAAATCATGACACTAAGACCACATTTGCTATGTAGTTTACTATGGCATAGGGGCTAAAAATGTAATTAAATCTTATTTATCTAATTTCACAAAATTTTAGAGTAAATAAATAAAACAATTTGATTTTATATTCAATATTATATTTTCTTTTAACGAGAAGAGTATTTAATTATGTGAAGCAAACAAAAACTCAGTATATTGTCAACTTGTCTAAGTAAACTTAACAGCGGAGTTCAATTGTTCTCCGGGATTGTCGTAAAATAACATTATTGTCACTTTTAAATTTATGATAATTTCCCTTCCTAATTAGGTAACTTGAAAACATCAAATATAGTATTGATTTCAAAGTTGAAGTTACAGCAATGTGGTAACTTTGTAACAAGAGAATTTCCATTTTCTACCCTTTTATTAATATATATTTATTTATTTATCAAATAAACTTCTCCATACCCTTATCTTTATTAAATCACCAATTTTAGTAATGTCATCAACTTGATATAAATAGTACAACTTTAATTTGCATACTTTTCTTGAGTTATTTGTCTGTTACTATAGCAGCAATTGATCTATGCTACTCAGTTACTCACAGACCAAGATTCTGAACATTGCAGATAACTAAATGCAGAGATTAGCACATGAATAATTAAACATTCTTAGTTATCTTGGACAATAGAATAGAACAATCATATAAATATTTTTAATGACAAAACAAGAACAGAACGGTTCACATAGTTTTACAAACAACACTTTTCTTAATTCCCAAGCAATAAAAAATCCAAGAAGAAATCAAGATAACCAGAAGTCCACATCAACATCATCATGCTTATTCTGAAAATATAGAAAAAAGAACTTGCAAATGAATACTCTTCAACATCACAACATTGTTGTCACTGCAGCTGCAAACAAAGAAACTCCAAGGGACACAAACACTTTCTCTCCATGCATGTTAATCAAACTAATGGCATCAGAACTATCCTTGTTTCCCTGAGCTTGATCATCATCTTCTGCAGATGAATTCTCTTTATCAGCTTTAGGTGCCTTAGCAAGAGCAGGTGCTGGAGCAATAGCTTTAGGCTTAACAAAATCCAAAGGCATAAGAACCTTATTCACATGATATATAGCAAGTGTTTTATCAGTATAAACAATTCCATTAATAGTTGCATCAACAACACCAGTTGAAATATTCACACTGTTGCCATAAGCTGTTACATTAATCTGAAACCCATTTGGACTATCACTAGCCAATGTCAACACAGGGTTACTGAGAGAATCAAAATTTGAACTTGATACATAAACAGGAATAACATGATACTGCATCAGTTCTTTTTGTTGCCTCTCTCCCAAGGAATTGAAGTAACCTGCTTTGAGCTGCGAAAAGGCACCGTCATCCGGTGCAAGAATTGTTATGCCTCCATTTTTTGTAGTTACAAGCTGTGCATTTACTTGGTTGATGATTTGAGTTGTTTTGAGTAAACGGATCAGTGTGTTGAATGATTTAGCTTTTCTTAGAATCTTGATTATGTCTTGGTTTCCTGATGAATCAGGATTTGTTGTAGGTGATTGTGGTAATGCTGGGACTAATGGTTTTGCTGGCGCCGGAGCAGGTGTTGAAGGTGCTGGTTTTGTAGGTGCTGGTTTTATTGGAGCTGGTTTTGTAGGAGCTATTGGTGCTGCAGCCGGTGATTGAGCTAATGTGGTGATTGAAAACATGGAGGCAAGAACAAGAAATGTGAGCAAGAAAATTTGCTTCATTTTTTTCTCTTCTTTTATGGTAATTGAAGCCTTTAAAATATAGATTGTTTTGTATCTTTTGAAAAATGAAAAATTGTAAAGGAATGAGAATGAGTGAAGAAGTTTGTAATTACTAAGTGTGCTTGATGAGTAGAAGGTGTAATGAGGCAATGTGGTTTTATAGATGTAATGTAGGTACAAAGATTTAGTTATAAAAATAAGGTATAGTTATATTTACTGAGGGGGGATATTTTATCTTTAGGAAGATTAAGGTGGTGTATCAAGGTAGATAGATAGAGACATAGAGTAAGAAATCAATTGGTTGTAAGGTGATATAGATGAATGCAGAAAGGGAAGAATCTCTCTTATTATTCAGGTAAGATAGATGTGAAATCAAATCAATCAAAGTTAAGCTAGCTGTAGTAGTAACTGTAACTGTTTGCTAAAGCTAGTTTTATCATTTGATTCCATAAGTCAACCACAAGCCAAGATGAAAAAATCATGATTTAAATTCCGCACTCTCGTATTATGTACAATATCTCTCTATCAATTGAGCTAAATTTACAAAAAACAAAATCTCATTATCAAAAAAAAAAAAAATTACAAAAACAAAATCTAAAATTCTACCTATATAATAGAACGAACTAGAATATAATGAAATGACTATTATAAAATGAAATTTTTACCAATCCAAGTTAATTTTACAGCCCAAAATTACAAGAGATTTTACTCATTGAATTGGTTTTACACAAAATGATTGATCTCTTGTTTTTTTAGTGACCAAAATTTGAAAGAGAATTTTGAAAAAAAATTAAAATAAAGAATTTATATATTTAGAGAAAATAAAATTATATTTAACCTTAGAATACATTAAATGAAAATATTAAAATTTAGAATCTTCTTCATCAATATTTTTGGATGCATGTCAAAAGAAATTTAATATGACAATGACAAATTTCATTCTGAAGCTACATGTCATTGTCATTCTTTAAAAATAAATATGATAATTCAATGTGTTTTTTTTGTTTTGAAAATGATATTTCGATCTTATACAATACAAAAGTTATAAAATAATATTTTTTTTTAAAAATAAAATAATATTTTAATCTTTGAAAAACGGAAAGAAGCAAACTATGGTTGGTTGAACGGTTAAACTCATCCTCCCTTGATCATTTTCTTAATCAATGATCGTAAGTTCGATCTTCGTCTTAAATACAGAACAACATTAAATATTTGGATTAACTATCTCATCCTTTTAATTTAGCGAGAGAAATAGTGATTGCGTTTGCGGATAAAAAATAAAGAAAGAAGCGGTGGAGTGAAGGGAAAATGAGTGCCACGTCATTACGTTCTCCTTTGCTGACATTGCGTTTCATTTGGTTCCCTTTTTCATTTCATTTCTCAATCTCTCTCTTAGGTCAAATTCCACCACCATTGATCGCCGCAACCATGAATATCTTCAGACTCGCCGGCGACATGACTCATCTTCTCAGCATTCTCGTTCTCCTCCTCAAAATCTACGCTACCAAATCATGCTCAGGTCACAATTTCTCACTCACTCCGTTAATTACTCATAATTTGTTCACTAATTAGCGATAATCACTTTTTTTTAGTTCGATATTGTAAGAAATAACTATAACTATACATTTGTGTTGATTTTTGTGGTTTCAGGAGTTTCTCGCAAGACTCAAGAACTATACGCGATCGTGTTTCTAGCACGTTATTTGGATCTATTCACTGATTTCATTTCTGTTTACAATAGTTTTATGAAAGTTGTTTTCATTGGTAGTTCATTGGCTATTGTTTGGTGCATGCGTCTTCATCCTATGGTTAGGAGAAGTTATGATAAAGACCTTGATACATTTCGCCATTATTTTCTTGTTGCTGCTTGCTTTCTCTTATCACTCGTCTTGCACGAGAAATTCACATTTCAAGAGGTTCATTTCTTTTTTAACTCTCTATATTAGTTACTGTTTTTGATGGTATTACTGATTTTAGTTGTTTATTATGTTATCGTCTTATTGTATTTGGTAAATTTGTTTGAAGATGTGTTGTATTTGCAATGATATATGGAGACATGACTAGATGTTTGATTTGCCTGCTCACAATGACAAGGTTTAGATAAGCAGGAAACAAATGCTTCTAAATTCTTGATAGAAGATTAACCTAGTTTTGATTTGTTCGTTATAAGTACGGGGAGTGGGTGAGGATATGGCATTCTTTTCTGTTTATTTTATTGCTTGGAGTTCTTCTATGACCTCTTGAGCATTTTGTTGCTAGGGATGATTCTTTTGTTAAACTTGCATTGTAAACAGAGAGAAATAGAGATTAATAACAATGGTGGATAGGGTTTTAATTGTAGGAGAGTCTTCTATTTAGGGATGGAGGGAGTATATACAAAACAATGAAAAAGATTAGCTTAAAATGAAAAACAGTAAAAAAAACTCAGTTTGTTTCGTGTTCCATTTTTACTCTGTTCCATGTTTTATGTTTATACCATTTCTTTTGTGATTTTTTAAAATTACAAAATAAAGTTGAAACACGATCATTTTTGTAATTATCAATGAAACCCGTCAACTTAAAAATTAAACTAACCCTACATTTTTTCATTTCTCCATTTGGTATTACATGTTGGGTGAAGTATTGCCTACCTTCTTTATTGCTTTTTTCCCCAGGTGCTAACTGTGCAATACTTGAGTTTTATCTGTTCTGCTTTCCTATTTTGAAATGCTTTGTTATGTATGTTACATTTTTCTCTGTGTGATGAAATGCAAATCTGTACTTAGTGGGATGAGGCTTGATTGTTGTTGTTGAATGTTGATGAAATGCAAATCTATGTAAATCTTGAAAATTTTCTTCACTTTTGAAATTGAAATTTAAAATGTGGTTTGTCAAAAAGTCTTTGATTTGAATGTTATAGTATATCTAATGTGGTTCTTAGAACTAAGAACCCTTCTTAGTGAGTTACATGGTTGGAAAGGAATGACCTGGACTCCTTTGAAACCTTATTTATCATATTTCAAACCTCTAAAATTCAAGTAAACATTGTGATTCAGTTTAAGATTTGATTTTAGTCCTTTTGTTAAAAAGCCTGTGGATAAGTTTCATGAAAATTTTGCGTTTTTGAGCATAGTTAACACAGGTTTTCAATATCTTATTGAAGACATCAATATTCTATCATATTTGTTGAATTTGACTATATCGCCGAACTTATCTTATCAGCTGTGAATGATTTAAGCCAAATGTTTGGATAAAGAGATACTTTGTGGATAGTTTAAATATTCAACATTTACATGTCATCTTCTTATGGCTCTGATACATGGTTTTCTAATGATGAAGTTGACCACTCATAGTGTGGGATAAAATGAATTTTCTGGTAATATGATATTTATTTCCTTTTGGACTCTGTTGCATCTATGATTTATTTTTCCCTCCTTTTTTAGTTGTTTTTCCATGTAAGTATTGCAAAAGCTAAAAAAAACTTTCAATTGTTTTCAAATGTTGTTCTAGTCCAAAAATATATTTCCTATTCTAATTGATTGCTATTGCGTGTATTACATGTTATGTTAGCCTTGTAGTAATTCTGTTACACAATGTAACATAATAATGAATGTTGAATCGTAGTGGAAATGTTCAATGTACTTGGTTTTATGTATGTCTATTTCAGGTCTTCTGGGCATTTTCAATATACTTGGAAGCAGTTGCAATACTGCCCCAGTTGGTTCTGTTGCAACGAAGTGGAAATGTTGACAATTTGACCGGGCAATATGTATTCTTTCTTGGGTATGTGCACTTTTGTTTGTTAGCTACTCTTTATGGTCTACATTGATGTTTTTGGCCGCTTAATACCATTAACTTTCATCTTTATGATGACTGTTAGCTGATTGTCCTATGAGATATTGCGAAATCTTCTAGTTATGTTATGCCGAAAATATCATACTTTCTATCTCAGAATAGCTAAAGCTAAAGTGCTAAACCCCTTCTGTGAAATGTGTTTTCTGTACTTGATATGTATATGGTTGTCATAATTTGATGATACCTGATTTCAAAATCCTGTTTATTGGGCTGAATTGGCACTTTTCTGCTTATGTCTATTCTAACTTCTCTCCAGTGTTGATGCTTGCTTAATTACTTGAGCAGTTTGCTGTAAAACTTATACTTGTCTCAGAATCTATTATTATGAGATAAATAAAATATTATACCATTTATTATTAAACTGCAGTGCATACCGTGGATTTTACATTCTCAACTGGATATACCGCTATCTGACTGAGCCACGTTTCACTCGATGGATAGGTATATATGCTTAAAGTTAGAATATGAATTGCTATTTAAACTATATGTCTACTCTAGTAATATTCTGCTTGCTTTCTTGTTTTTGCAGCCTGTGTCTCTGGTGTTGTTCAGACAGCTTTGTATGCTGATTTCTTCTACTATTATTTCATCAGGTAAACAATATTTGTCTGTTTAAGTTCATCATGTTTTATTATACTGATATGACAAATAGGTAATATCGGGAGTTTCTTTTTGCAGTTGGAAGAACAATTCAAAACTAAAGTTGCCTGCTTGAATTATCATGCGATTATTTTGAAATTTAGACCCTTGATAGGTGAGTCCCTGCTGGTTTTTAAGAGTGTAGTCTAGAGATATACGAGATGAGGCCAACTCTGCCCCTATTCATAAGTGGGGTAGGTATGGGATATTTTCAGTACAAGGGTAAATGGGACTTTACTTGATGAACTATCCACCTAGCAATGCAATATTATATTAGGTCAAAAGTGAAAATGTTACATGTGATGACATATTTTGTTTGTAGATTCAGGTCTCCATTCCATGGTATTGTATAGTTTGAATTGAAGTGTAAGGTAGCTGATTTTGGTCATGATTGGAATGATCCTGGCTTAGGTATGATTACACTGTAAAAATTATACAATTGTCGCCGAGCTTGCAAAATGAATTGGGAATGTTCTATAACTATACTATTAAATGATGTTAATTGGACAATGTATCGTTAAACACTCCATGAGGGAATCTTAGGTAGGTAGTAAAGAAAAATGTTAAATCTAAGAAATTTTAAAAATATCAATCAGAAAAATATTTACAATTATGGAAAGTGTAGTTAGTTTAAGTTTTAGAAAATATATTTAAAAATTGAAATAAAAATATGCTTAATTTATGTAAAATAGTTGACACAATTGTGTCAAAAAATAAAAATAGTTGACACAATCTTAAAAATAATTGGAATGAATGAGAGTTGTTGTGATGCAGCAAATGTTGTTGTGTCATTAGAATTTATATGATTGCTTTAGTCATAGAGTCTGTTTCTAGCAAAACTTTTTTTTCTTGACGGTAAATAGTAGTACTAGACAAGGCTGTTTGTAACAGACTCATGATAGATTTCATGTTTTTTTTTTATATTCATATTGTCATGTGCGGAGTTTTATTTTTTTAATAGTAATAATGGAATAATATTAGTACATCAAAAAATAGGCTTTTCAGTGGTTCCTTCCAAACCAAGAACTATCAGAGTGACTTAATGAACCAAATCTTATTCAACTAAACTGTTCCAGTCTAAATATGTGAATTTATAACATTCACATGAAACATTGATAAGATCTAATCTTTGAACCAGCCATGAAATGCCTCAGACAATGTCTCTTTGCGAGAGTGGAAGTAAACAAGCATCTTGTCTCTTGGGGGCAAGCTGTCCTTAATTACAGGGTGGCTGAGAAAATTGGTCATCCATGCATTGAGAGCTGAACATTTCAATGGGTCTAATATCTGCATAGACCCAACTTCCTCCCAAATTGGAAGCCAGTAAGAAATCCATCCAAGAGCAAGATCAAGGTACCCAATATTGTCCCCTCCAAAGAATTTCTTCCCCTTAATTTCCCCTTCTATCTTCTCTATTGCTTCTCTAGCTAGCTTCAGTGCCTTTTCCTGTTCTTCCCCTCTGCTACACATTGCAACCCATGCTGCAGCCAAAAGCTGACAAGTACAGGCATTGAAAAAATGTTAATTTGGCTTTTGTGTATCGCAAAAAATAACTATTTTTTTTTATATATAAATATGAACCCCAAGATTACTTTGAATGATTTCCTTCCATCTAGTGTTTTTGACAGGACTATAATATAATTTGTAATAGACTCATGCATGAAGATATTTTAAGGTTTAATTGGACTTGCATGAAGATATTTTAATAAATAAAATAATAGAGGGTATACTAAAAATATGTAAAAGAATGTGTTACTAACACCAATGACTAAACTTGTCAAAAAATATAACACCAATGATTGCACTATAAATAGTGCAATAAGCAAATCCAAAATTAGATCTTTTAAAAACCAAAACATCAAGAACAAAAAAGATACATAAAAAGGGATTTGATATATAAACTAGTACTACCTTTTGTTCAGCAAAATTAGCCCAAAATCGAGCAAGAGCTCTTTGATAAGAATGGTGAGGCAAAAGTGGATATTGGTTCCATGTTTCATCAATGTATTCAAGGATGATAAATGACTCTGCAATTGATTTGTGGCCATGAACAAGAACCGGAATCATCTTGTGAACCGGGTTCAATTCCAAAAGGAGAGGACTTTTATTGAAGATATCTTCTTCTACATACTCATAATCAACACCCTTTAGTTTTAGAGCCCATTCAACTCTCTTAGAAAATGGACTAGGCCAAAACCTCACTAACTTCACTTCTTGGCTTCCCATAATATGTGCCTCTAAGACAGTGCTAATGTACTATTGTTTCTTTCTCTTCACGTAATTTATACTAACTACCCTACCCATGCCACTTTCTACATTATTTTTTTGACTATAGAGACCACAAATTTGACTTGATGTCGTTGGATGAGTGATGTAATCACTTAGATCATCTTTATTGAGATTTTATAGACAAATTTTTGTTGTTGTAAATTCTTGTAATTTCGTAGAGTTAAAACATCAAAACAAATAAATTCAATCATTGGATCAAATTAGAGATATGATGAAATTTCTGCCCCAAATTTACCCAAGCCAAAATGATTGTACACAATTATAGTAATACAAGAAAACCACTCTTAAAATAATACCATAGCTTCAAAGAATCAATATAAAGTGCAATAGCTCTTTTTCTTTAGCACCACATTTATTATGTACACTAACACAATATAGAAGCAAGACAAAGTGAGAATCATCAAAGAGACAAATCAGAATCCAGACTCTGAACTCCAACACCAACATGATCCATTTCCTTCAACTCTTCAATCTTAGCCACTGCTTCCTTCCAACCAAACCTATTCTCCAAACTCCATTCACAGCAACTCATTCCAATCTTCAACAACTTCAACATCTCACCCTCTTCACCCCTACTTCCACCAATGCTTTTATCCAACACTTCTCCACTCCACCCTTCTCTCACTATAGATTCCACCCACTTTGCCAAATCCTCCGTCGCTCCCTTCCCGTGCCTCAAATAATTTGCAGGAAACTTCCCGGTCAATAGCTCCAATATCAGTATCCCTAAACACCATACGTCACTCTTTTCGCTCAGCCCTTCTTGTTGACTCACCTCTGGGGACTTGAAGCCTACCATGAACTGCTGAGCATGCTTCAAATCAGTTACCGCTACGAGTCCATACTCAGCTAAACGAGGCTCGAATGAATGGTCTAACAAAACATTCGACGATTTTAGATGTCCATGTGGTAGTTTTTCGTCCGGAAACTCTCTATAAAGATAAGCTAAACCTCTAGCCACTCCTTTTATTATCTTCAAACGTGTTGGCCAATCCAACTCACAACCATGTTTACCTACATTTATAACGCAAACCAACATAAACATAGGTAAAAACAACTTAACTTGAGTTCTTAATTTCTCGTCGGTACTTTACTAGTTTTTATCAAAATTACTAGTGTTACTTTTGATGTTTCTTTTATATTATGATATAGATTATAAAATGAATTAATGTAGACATATCATACCATGAAGATGACTAGCCAAGCTACCATTTTCTGCAAAATCATGTATCAAAAGCTTCTCTTCTTTTCCATAGTAGAATGCAACAAGAGGAAGTAGATTAGGATGTGTCAAACTTCCAAGCCTTCTCATATGATCATAGAAATCATTTTTGCCAACTTTGTTCATGTGCTTAAATCTTTTCACAACCACAACTGGTCCAGTCAATACCATAGCCTTATATGTTGATCCAAAACTGCCACTGCCTAAAACCTCAGCTGAGGCCCTTAACAAATCTTGCAAATCAAACTCAACCCTTTCGTTGCTAACGAAGTTCAAATCTTCATCTTTGTTTTTCTTGGGTTCAACTGTAATGGATTTAGCCTCACTATGGGAAACTGTACTAGCGTTGGTGTTCCGAGACTGTGATTGTGAACTCTCCATATTCCAATTGGGTTTTGCTGCATTTTTCTTTCTACGGTAACGGATGAATAAAAGTGCTAGTATTGAAACCAATATAATCACAACCACAAATACAATAACACTAATAAGGACGCGGGGTGGCTTTTCTTCTTTTTCTTGTTCTTCATGTACTTGGCTTATGCTGCAAGGCATGCTTAGAGGATTTCCACATAGACCTTTGTTGCCTGTTGCATTAGAAATATTGGATAAAAATATTATCTAAGAATAGTCTCTAGGAACAAGAAAAAGTAATACTAATGTGAAGAGTTTAAATTTTATGGTGTAACAAGTTAAATTGTTAAGTAATTGTAGTGATATCAAGCTAAATATGTAATTGGATTTTCCAACAACTCGAAAATATAAAGTTGGTTTCGTGTTTGGGTAAAGGAGTTATGCAGAAGAGCGATAAAGGGTTTGAGGGTTTGATCCTCACCTCTAGCATAATACTAACAATACCGACAACGTTGATATCAAAATAATGATCAAGTATACAAGAAAATTTACATGTAATTTTTATATACTGTGAGAACTAGAGATTAGAAAAGGTTTTGTATTAGGCCTATTGGCAAAGTAAACAGAATCAATTCAAAATTAACAATAAACTTGGATTATTGTTTTGAATTTCTTAGAATAAGAACAAATAATTTCTTACCTGCAAAAGAACTTGGATCTCGATTTCTTAAGCTTTCTGGTATTTTACCCTCCAATTGATTGTTAGATAAATTAAAAACTCTGAAATCACTCTGTACAAATTCTGGTATATTTCCATCAAAGCTATTTCCATGTAAATCAACATCATAAAGTCTAGGCAATTGAGCAAGAGAATTAGGAATATGACCCTTAAATCCATTTTCTGCTAAGACTACTCTTCTAAGCCTTCTCAACCCTTCAAAAGCATCATCAGAAATTTCACCAGAAAATTTATTATTGGTCAGAAACAATGCCCTTAATCCAACAAGTTTATTGAATGAAGGAAATGGACCCTCAAAATTATTGTTAATGACACTAAAACTCTTCAAAGTGGACAAATTCATAAGTATGTCTACATTAATAGTTCCACTTAGTCCCATATTCTCTAGTTTCAAACCATGTAGTATTTGATTTTTGCATATTAAACCCTTCCATGTGCACACATTGATAGAAGTGTTATCCCAATTGTTTAATGCATCTGCATTGGACAAAAAGCTCTTGAAGTTTATTAGAGTTTGAGCATCTGTGTCGGCTGTTATAGTTGGTAAGAAAAAAGTGGATATCATGAAAAGAATGAGAATAGAGATACATTTTGTTTCATGAAGCATGATTAGAATTAAGATGAAAAATGATGAAATGGGAAAAATAATTATAGAGAATGATGAATTGATTAATATTGAGAAACATATGTCTAAGAAATTGTTAGGGTGACATTGACAAAGTAGTGTCTTGTTGCAAAGCATGAGCTGGTTAGGCCGGCTTAGGAGTGTTTGGACTTCATTTCCAAAGATATGATTTTGTTTAATATAGTTGTTATTATATATTGTTATGTGGCTTAAGTTACACAATGTTTTCTCTTGTTATTGGTGAGGATGATACTTCTGTTACTTTTGTCTTCTCTAAAATAAGTTCTTTGTTTGTGATGGCATATTTAGAATAATTTAATAACTAATTTTATGTAGAAAATGTTTGCTAAATATAGAAGACCAAGATGGTAGTATTTAACTTGTATGACAAGTAAAAAAGAATATGACACAACTATGCTTTCACACGAAACTAATTACTTTGAGAGAAATGAATGATAAAAAAAATCAATTGTGTTTGTAGTTTTTCTTTTTTTCCTCGTTTATTATTGTGGTCATCTAATTTTAAATCAACGAATTTGATCGCCAGTTTTCAAATGGGCACACGATTTCGCCACATACACATGTATGGTTGATTTTTATGATATAGAGAAAAACTAAAGCTTCTCACAAATCATTGACAAGCAATGTAGCACACAATAAGTGTCGCAAAATATTTCATAATGTCCAATCATCTACATGTCTTCCACACTAATTTATTTAGCATGCAATACATATATAATTCATACCCCAAGTATAGATATATTAAGTTACTCATAAATCAAATGAAACTCAAATATGCATAATCAATAATCAACAACCAATTAACCATGATGAGTTGAAGAATACTCTTGTATGCGACGGTGACAATAAACAATCATCTCATCCCTTGGTGGCAAGTTATCCTTAATTATAGGATGGCTCAGAAAATTGTTTTTCCATGAAGAAATGTTTGGACATTTTAATGGGTCAAGTACATGCATTGACCCAATTTCCTCCCAAATAGGAAGCCAACAAGTGATCCATCCAAGAGCAAGATCAAGGTAGCCAATATTTTCTCCTCCAAAGAATTTCTTCCCCTTAATCTCTTCTTCTAACTTTTCCATTACTTCACTTGCCTCCTTTAGAGCATTTTCCCATCCATCACCCTTCTTAATCAATGCAATCCATGAACCCATTGCAAGCTATTTTACACACATAAAATAGGCTTTTGAAATGTAATTCATTGAATTAACATATTTTGGTATGTAATGTAGCAAATGTACTAGAATTATTTTTCCAAAAATTTATAATCATTTAATCAAATATATATATAGTTCATACCAATCAAAACTATATATTAAAAAAAACAAATGAATGCTTGCAGCTACATAACCCAGCTCTATAAGTAAAATGTTACACATGCCACAACTAGCCCATCATATTGACTAAATCAGTTAGTGATACTTTTTTTGTTCCATCAATTAGTGTTTCTCTAATATGTAGTTTTAGTCAAAAGAAAGGATTTTTGTTACTTTTTTTTGTCTGAGAAATTGAGTACCATATTGTCATGACTTTTGGACTAATAGGCATACACTTCTACACCGGCCCAATATAAGACACTCATCTAAATTGGGCCTCTACTGCATATTGGGCCTTTTAAGTTTAAGACTGAAAGTGATAAAATTTTCCCTCTCACTCCTATAATTAACCCTTCATCCCTACAAATTATTTAATATTTTAAGTCTATCGTTTTGCTAATAAAAATTTTACACTTCATTTTAAAACTTTTGGAGTTCACCCCCACAAATGTTGAAGAATTCTTAATTCAATGTCTTAAAGTTATTAATAGTAATGTGGTGTTAAACTAACTTATATGTTTGCAACGAAAAATTCAACTTACTTTTCATGTCGAAAATCTTCCTAATAAATGTGAGCAACTACCATCTTATATCTATCTACAAATTTAAGAGTTTGCTATTTATGCACTAATATTGTAATAGAAAATTGCACAATTGTTCAATCATATTCCATTAACAATACATGTCATAATACTAAAATTAAATGGAACATCTTATTACCTTTTCATCAGATAGCTTAGCCCAAAAACGAGAATGAGATCTTTGATAAGCATGGTGAGGCAACAATGGATATTGGTTCCATGTTTCATCAATATATTCAAGAATAATCAATGACTCTGCAATTGATTTCTGGCCATGCACAAGAACCGGAACTTTCTTATGAACCGGGTTCAATTCCAAAAGAATATTACTTTTGTTGAAGATATCTTCTTCTAAATACTCATAATCAACACCCTTTAATTTTAGAGCCCATTCAACTCTTCGACCAACTGGACTCAATAAAAAGTTAAGCAACTTCACATCTTTGTTTCCCATTATTTTTATTTCATTTCATATGTTTATTAAAATTTTTTGCCTTCTATATAAATATATAATGTTCTTGTTCATGTTAAATCATTGTTGATATTCTTGAACTTTCTTCACCATGATATTTTGTACTATATTTTAGAGACGCCAATTTTGACCAAAATGCCATTGAACCACGTAGGTTATTCTCTTTTATTCATTTTCTTTTTTTGGCGGAAAGTTATTTGACATTTGTGTATAAAAATGTTATCCATGTTAGTTTTGAAATGATAAAAAAATAAAATGATGTAACATAATTGAATGGATTGAACAATATTTTTCTTTTATGGAATGAAAGGACTAATCCCCAAAGTAGGAAAGAGAACAGCACTCCTATGCCAAAGATTTAAAAGAGGAAAAATTAGGAATCACATCAAAATTCTATCTGAAAAAGACATATGTAAGTTATATTGGACAAAGTGGTCCGCCACTAATTATCTTCGTATCAGGTTTGAGTGGAGTCAGTATCCTCTGATTACATTGCAGTTAGCTACATTTAAATTGTCTAATTAAGATTAGACGATTCAAATGTAGTGATCAAACTAGTAACACGGGACGCGCGTTCCGCGCATGTTTTTAGTTGATGTAAAGAGTTTCTCTTGTGTAGTTCAAACAAGTACAAAGAAGCCATGAAACATCTTATAATGTGGATGGAACTAGAACTAGAACTATGAGCTCACCAATTATGTTTATGATAACCTATGTGACCATCACTTGGTAATGCTCTTTATTATTACAAGTATAATAATAACTACAAAATGCAGAAATATAAAAAGTTTAAATTATTAATAAATTTGACTTTTAAAATGTTGTGTACATTGAACAAAGCATTCTCCACCTTTCTACAACCTCTGCTACTGCAGCTTATCTCTTACTATAAGTTATGATAAGTGATTATCACCGAAGTAACTTCTGAAAACCACAATAATGTTTCTGACTACATCATGTCCCCCACAGAGATATATACTGTATCAATGGACAATGGTAAACTTTATCCAATTGCATGTGCAGTTTCTCATGATCCATTCTAATGTCAATATTTGTCAAAATAAGTCACTACTAGACATTTTTTTTATCATATAATGAAATACTATTTTAATTTAAGGTTCTTGGATTTTTCTCTATTTTTCTATATAATCTGCAGAGGAATCCCAATTGTACTTGAAAATTGAAATAGCAATAATGAATTATACTACAACTTTTTTGTGGTGCCGCATGCCAAAAAATGGAATAAAAAAAAACTTGTCTACATTATCTTTTTTCATTCATAATTTCATATATACATAATTAACAGTAGAATATTTTGCTTAGTCATTGATTGTATTCTCCAAATTAATCATAACATATTAACATGCTAGTATCTTCTAGTTTAAGATCAAAATTAAACAAAAGTTCCCTTGATTCATAGTCTTTCATGTTTGTTTCATGATGTTCTCAAACAGTGAAGCATCATAGATTCACAGTTCTTAGCAAACTTATTTGAATAATTTTGTAGGGTCCATAATTACATCACAAACAAAATCATCAATCATGTAACATAATTGGTCCCACATTATCATATCTCTAGGTAGCACTACTTGTATATTATTCCCATAAATCAAGTAGGTGGAAAAAAAAATCAATGGCTTCAATTTCAAAGTTCTTATATTACAAGCCTACTTTGAGTATTTATCATCACAAAGCAAAACTAGTCCTACACTTTTTCTTTTCCCGCCCTTTAAAAATTCTTCTATTTGCTTAATTTTTTCTACTTAGTTTCACTAATTTAATATTAATATTAATATCATTAGCTATCTCTATCCTATAGTCAAATATTTGTGCTTGCTTTTTCAATCAAAATCTTCTTTTGCTTCAAACCCTTCAAATTTTATTACTTTCTCAGTTAATCTCTTATGCTTGAAACAAAAAATGGAAACTGTGAAACCAAAATCAGCAATGAACAACAGAAGCAAGAAATTTGCCAAGACATTTCAGAAAGTGATTAGTCTCAAAAGTGCAACAAAAATTGCTTCAAACAATGGAATTTGCATGCTCAACTCAAATCTCAAAGTGAAAGAAGATTCTTTCTCAGATCATCATAATATCAGTACTAATGGCAAGCACAAAAACAACAAAAAGGCGCAAAATAAAGCGGTTATGGAAGCTCTAATTGCAAGGCTTTTCGCCGGTGTTACAACCATTAAAGCATCCTATGCAGAACTTCAAATGGCTCAACATCCTTACAACAATGATTCAATTCAAGCAGCTGATCAAGCAGTTGTGGATGAACTAAGAGCCATCTCAGAATTGAAAAGAAGGTTCTTAAAAAAAGAGCTTAATCTTTCACCTCAAGTTACAATAATGCTTGCAGAGATTCAAGAACAACAAGGCATAATGAAAACATATGAAATCACAATCAAGAAGCTTCAAGGAGAGGTTGATGCAAAAGACTCACACATTTCATCTCTCAGAAAAAAGCTTGATGAATGCATTTCATTCAACAAATCACTTGAAAAAAAGCTCAACTCAAATGCTTCTTTGTCACTCTTTGTTAACCTTGAACTTTCAAAGTTGAATCATACTCATTTTGTTTATTTTCTTCATCATACTTTGAGATCAATAAGGGATTTTGTGAAACTTATGATTGAAGAAATGGAATCAGCAAATTGGGATATTGAAGCAGCTGTTAAATTCATTCATCCAAATGCAGTTTTCAATAAACAAAGTCATCGTTGTTTTGCTTTTGAATCATTTGTTTGCATAACAATGTTTGAAAGCTTTAACTATCCAAATTTCATTTTTTCAAATGACCCTCTTCACAATAATCATCAAAATCTCTACTTTGAGAAATTCAAGAAGCTAAAATCTCTGAATCCAAAACAATACTTAGAAAACAATCCAAACTCATCTTTTGCAAAGTTTCTAAAATCAAAATATTTTCAACTTGTTCATGCTAAAATGGAGTGTTCTTTGTTTGGAAATTTGAACCAAAGGAAGCTTGTGAATTCTGGAGGGTATCCAGATTCTGCTTTTTTCTTAGCTTTTGCTGAAATGGCGAAACGAGTTTGGACTCTGCATTACTTGGCATTGTCATTTCAAGAAGATGTTAACATTTTTCAGGTTAAGAAAAATGCAAGATTCTCTGAAGTTTACATGGAAAGTGTCACAGAAGAATCAGTTTCAAGTTCAACTACTTCAACTTCAGGCGATTCTAATGATTCAAACTCCGGCGAGCTTCGTGTGGTTTTCACGGTGGTGCCGGGTTTTAATATTGGTAAGACAGTGATTCAGAGTCAGGTTTACTTGTCTTTGGTGAATTCTCCTTCAAGTTCATGATAGAAATTAATTAGTATTTGATTATGTTATAAGTAACCATACATTATGAGTATATTATACTCATAATTATGTATTGTTAAGTATATACTAAGGTTATTAGTTTTGATTTAAGAACATTTATTAAATAGAATAAGTAGTCCATTGTTAGTTGAGGAAAAATAGTGGATGCTAAACAATTTCTGTATAATTAGGCATTTTATAAAGTTCTGTTGTACATTTGATCTCAAAATAGAGATTCTTCATTCAGGTGCTATAAGTGCTATACTACATTTTTTGAACTTTTTATCTTCACTTCTTTGCAATTGTAGTTCTACATTATCTTGTATGTATGATGGTATATTATAGCAACAATTTCACCTTCAATATGAACCATTTTTTTCTTTTAGTAATATATTGGCGTCTTAGTGCATGTTTGGTATTACAGTAGATGTAGATGTTTCAGAATTTTGGCGACCCACCGTGATTTTTTAAAAACTACAAGTTGTAGCTTCTGCAAAATCACGGTGTGGAACTGTGATTCTTCACTGTAATACCAAACATAGACTTAATGGTGTACTTATTTTCGTTTGATGGGTTCTAGAGAACAGTGTTTTTTGATATGTAATCATAGAAATGTTTTGAATTAGAAATGTTGGCTAAGCATGCCTTGCGTGCATGATGATGGGCCATGGATGCAATGCCAATGGGAGAAACAATTAATTCAATCGCTCAAGTACAATTTAACATCATGATGTACATTTTTGTCAAATACATCATGCTATGCTATTGCTATTACAACATTATTTAATCCTTTTTGGCGCTACAATTGCTTATGTTGGTTAACGGATACCTATGAGATAAGCTTCTTAATTAGCTAGTTTTACCTAACACATTATCTTGTATAGAGTTGTTTCAATTTCTTGATAAAGAAATGTCTTAATTTTCTAACCCGTGTGTTGGAAAATAGAGTATGAATATCATACTACTTTTTTGGATAGCTCGGTGATGGGAAGGAGTAGTTGGAGATTTAATTTGACTAGCTTGCTGTTCAAAAATAAAATTGACTAGCTATAGTTAATGAGATTTGCTAGGCAACATATAAGGACGAGATTGTAGGAACTGCGAGCCGCTCTCTCTCCTCCAGACTAGATCACATTGACTGAACTCAGTAAACAATATTATTGTGTCCTTTTATCTTTTCGCTGTTTATTGTTATCGATTATTATTGTCGTGATGCCGTCTCACTTTATTTGGTTACTTATTCATTTTGCTCCGCGCATCAAGTAGTCTATTAGTGTAATCGTACTCTTACTTTCATAACATATGAAAAAGCATATGTTTAAATATATTTAAGTTATTTTAAAATATTAGTCTTTACATTGCCTTAGTTTAGAGTTCACAAGCAATAAGGTGTCGTAATCTTTTTCCAATTTAGATATTTTAGTTTATTCGTAGCTTGATGTGCACTCCTAATACCAAACCCTTTGGGAACAAATCCAAGTAATAAGTACTATAGAGATCATCAATCTATATATACTCATACCTTTGCGTACCTTTAAGAAAAGGTCAACTACTGTTTGTTTGGAACCATGATGACAACGTTGGAACAACCCTTTTCATGATGAAAAAAATAAATAATAATTGGCCCATGCAGGTCTCGAACCTGCGACCTCCGCGTTATTAGCACAACGCTCTAACCAACTGAGCTAATAGGCCACTTGATGAAAGGTTTTAAACTATTGTTATTTTAGCTGTCTAAATTGTCTCATCAGTATTTTTTTCTTCGGATGACGTTCATCATCATATTGGGCTAATCAAAATATTGGCTACTGAATTGGATTTAGTTGATGGATACCCTCCAAGAATACCCTCAACTTAGTTAAATAATAGTTTTAGAAGTTAGAATCTAAACACGGAGTAATTTTGGAACTTATGATCTAAAGTTGTGTAATATATTTGGGGGTAGGAGAACAACACTGTAGTTATAGATTTTAATTTTTTTATGAACAATCTTGTGTATTTGTTGAGTTGGTTAGACAAAATTATGTAATATTTTGCGTTTCAAACATATTGATTGTGTTTTAGTGAATTATGATTATGTGTTTTGATTAATTTGATTGCGTTGCAAACAATTTTTTGCATTTGATTAATCTGAATTGAATTTTAAGTATCACATGGATAAATCCATGGAAGTAGTGAAAAACCTTTGTTATGTGTCTGTTTTCCAGGGTTTTGGAAGTTAACATCCAAAATCAACTGCAATTTCAGACCGTAAGTTCCAATCTTCTAAACTAGGTGAAAATTTGGTTCTTATCTTCTAAATTGGGGGAAATTTCATAATTTTTTAACATTTTAAAATTTCTTATAATTAGAGCTTAGTATATTATTAAAGTATGGATGATTTCAATCTTCAAAATGTTAAAACCCTTAAAAAAAATTGCAACTTTCGTTTTTGAATGAGGTTGAGTGTTTGAGAAGTGAAGGTACAAGTCTCATAGCTAGCATTTTAAAAACTCATTTTGGATCGTAACTCTTCCACCATCAACCATCCATCGCCGCGATAAAGTGTTACCTCCGGTCTCACTCTTCCACCATCAACCAACCACTCTTCCACCAAAAACTCTACCTTGTTCAACAATCCATCGCCGCTCATTCTCTTTCGTTTCTGTCACACCAATTCCATCGCAAAATTTTGGTATTCTTACTTTGATACACATATATGAGCTTCTTTAATTTGAATTGGTTTATTTGAGCTTAATCTATTGGAATAAGAACTTGTTAGATTTTTTTTTTGAGAGCTTATGGAAACAACCTATGACATGTTTATAAACTGTTTTAAGCTTGTTTCCATAAGCTCTCCAGAATTACTTATCAAACAAACAATTTGTACAAAAGAGTGACTTGTTTTCAAATTTATCCACTTTTTGAATTATGTTTAAGTTATTTTTGGTGGTTGATGATTTCATTAGTACCTCAATGGAGATTCAATGATTCCATTAGTATTTTCTTAATCCGAATTTTTTTTAAAAAAAGTATTAAACATTACTTATTTCTAGACCTTTAGTATTTTTTGTGGTAAAAATTGCACCTAAATTCACTTCACAATTGATGTAATGGAGTAAAAATTACCCTATTGCTACCTTTCATACAGGTGCCTCCGTATTGAGTAAAACTTGCGGAGCAATTATTGAAAGAGACGGTAATACCAATATTGTAACCACATACTCAACTTAGCACGGCCTTGTGATGAAACCAAATTTCGTATAAACGATTTGGTAGATGATTTAAAGGTGTTTATTTATTTTATGATTTGTATTCTTATTTTATGTATGAGTATTATTATTTTGTTTTCTTTTTGTTTGGAGTTTAATGTAGTTTAATATTATTTTAAAGGTGGTTGTTTATGCTAGTGATGGTAGTTGGTATCTGGGAGAAATAAATTTTTAGATTTTTTTCTACAATTTGGTTGTTGTCAAGTTCCATTCTAAAAGCTTTTTTGAGCCGGCAAAGTTATCCATGATTGATGACGCTAGTGTTTCGGAAACTGATTTTCTTTCTCGTCATTCAAAAAAATCAAATCATGGTGATAACGTAATTGTAGTTGGCCATTATCATCAAGGGGCAAATGAATATATGGCCGCCCTGGGTGTGTTAAGGTAGAACTTCCTACCATTTTTCTTAATTTCGTTTAATTTGTTTATTTGTTTATTTTTTTCATTTTTGTTTAATTTTCATGTTCATGTTAATATTTTCATTTTAATGTCTTTTTTTTTATGGTGGCCGCGACATAACTACCGTTGAAGTTGTCAAGGTCGTGAAAGATTTGAAGTTGAATGAATAATTTATCTATTGGAACTTATTCGAATTTTATGCTAATTTGCCATAAATTTCTACTATATTATTCATGTTTACCAAATTCATTTTATTTAATAAAAATGGTAGTTTTGGAAATTTGTGTACTTTTACATAACTTGATTACAACCGGACATCAAATTGGTTGAACCCTTTAAAAGGGTGGAATAGTTGTTTGTTTATGAAGTACCTTTTGGTTTCTTTCATAATAATCCTTCTTTTATTTTCAATGGAGTATTTTGTTTGTTTGGAATAGCTGGTTTATGCTACTTGGTGATTATGGTGAAGTTCCAATTTTATTTGCATTGCAGGAGGGACAATTTGATGCTTTTGATTTCTTATCTATTTTTAATGATTTGTAACTAATTAAGTGGTGAACTTTGAACCACAAAATTTGGGTGTATTAGGTATGTTCTTAAGTAGTATGACTCTTGAAGGATTTTCTTTCCTAAGTATTTAGTTAACTAGATTTAATGACGCATGTTCATTGTTATCTTTTGCGTATGATGGTATGACAGCTAGTTATTATTGAGTAGTCTCTGAAAAGAGTATAGTATTACTCTTGTTTTGTTATCCATCTCAAGTTTGTCATACTCGACAAACTGGACTTGTTTGGACTAGACATTTCCCAACACAGTACCAACACACTATAAACCTTAAACTGACTGTAGAACGTAGAACTAAACGTTGCACTTAGGAGTTTATTCCCCCAACCCAGATTCTGAACTAATGAGTTTCCACATTCTGTGTTTATCCCTATCAAACCGTCGAGAACCGCAATTCGTCTGGATTGACGAGTATCAGGCATTTTTGAGATAATGGAAGAGATAATAAAACAGAGAAAAAATATATTTATATTTTGATATGTAATTTTAGTTTGTAGAAATATATTTTATATGTTTGAGTTTGAATTTTCAAATATAAATAGGCTTGAAGCGGAGAGTAAGCGCGCAAAGAAATGTGTTTTGTTATTTATGTAATGCAGTAAAAACGCGTTGGAAGAATAAAGTAAAAACGCGTTTGATATTTATGTAATGAAGTAAAAACCTGTTTGGTTAAGCGATTGCAAGAATGAAGTAAAACGCGTTGTAAAAACGCGTTTGGATACAATTATACAAATCTACTAGTTGCTAGCTTAGCATTGTTATAGTTTTCTCTAGCTCGATTATAAATGTGTTTTGGTTCTGTTTTATCATTTATTCGTTCATAATTCAATTCAATATGATGAATCACTAGTCTGCACGCACGCACGCACACGTGCGTGCACGTAGACACATGTGTTTGTGTGTATATATAAATATACACATATGTACATAATTTTATATTACAAAATATTTTTAAAAATTATTTTTCAAAAATCATGGATAATTTGTCAAAAAGTATTACTTTCATATACCATACAAATTCAACAAAAATAGAATTGATTCTGTTTGAAGTTAGAAATTGTAGCTTTTGGCTTTAGAATTGATTATTACACTAAAATTTTACGTTCAACTCACTTTTTGTTCAATGTATTCAAACATAAATCAATTCACTAAACTCAATTATGTTAAAATCAATTCTACCAAAATCAATTATATCGAAAGTCAAACCAAACAAACCCTTATTAATCCATGAAGAAATAATGTTTAGGCTGATTGAATGTTTGAATGAAAATCTAATGTTATTTCTCCATGAAAACAATAATAGCATTACTTATAGTCCATGAAAACATACATTACTTAGTTCCCGGTGATTTACCAATGAAAAATATTTTGTTTATATATGTCTATGAAGAGTTTAATGCTAACCTAAATTTTTGAGTCCCATAAGTAATGTTTGATTGAATAAGCAATGCTTATTCATGCTTATTCAATCAAACATTACTTAGTTCAGTGGTGATTAGGCTGAATTTGATAAAAAATATTATAATTCGATTTCCATAATTGTATTTAAAAGAAGAATAAAATTATTTGATGTCAAAACTCATTTCAAATTATACACTACTAAAGTTTCTTTCATAATAACTAAAGAGTGAAAATAAAAGTTAAAGTAAAATATTAGTCACAAATCAAATGGAAGAACATTAATTAATTTTAAAATAACACACATGTTTTCTGATTTTATCACCATGAATATGGCCGCGTATAAATTATAATCATATATATGACCCACTGCATGTATTTTGGGATTGCTTACGGCAATAAATTTTTGTCATGCAAATTCAAATTTGTTATTATATTATAATAAATTTAAGAGTATAATTCTATTAATATGTACAATAAAAAAAAATCTTAAACTTTTTATAACTTTAACTGTATGATATTTCATCGAGACATATGCATAATGATAATATTATGTGTATTGGAACATTTATTTATAGTATTTACTTTATGAGTTTGGTTAAACAACGACTTTAAACTGGATAAAAAGTAAAAACAATCTATTTCTTACTACTTTTAGTGATCGATGAAAAATTAATCACACGCCTCTTGCAATTTACACATTTCTAAAATAACAGGTATTCACATTTTAAACTATAATAGCTAGTATTGCATTTTAATGGTCACCTAGGTATGGTGTACAAATTTTATCATAAATTTTATTCTCTCTAGTCTTGAATATAAAAGGAACAAAAAAATATATTCTTTAAAAAAGTGGGAAATAATTAGAAAATATATTTTATTTTCTATTTTATCCTTAATTCTGTTGTTAAAAAAAAAGTGACTTTGGGAACCGTAAAGAAAATAGTAATGATTAAGGGTAAAATTGGAAGATTGACAATAAATAATAATGATTGTAGTAACTTTTATTTATATTTAATATTTTAAATTTCTTTTTTTAATGCTTATATTATATATGAGACCAAAAATAGTACTATTAATAGATTGCATAAAAGAATACGGAAGACGAAACAATCATTATTTATTTGGGTTAGCTTATTAATTATTTATTGAGAGAGCTTTCACGAAAGACAAAGAAAATACAGCGTATATTCATTGGCATGTTCCAATTATAGTAGTATTTTTTTTTTTCAAGGGTAAAATATATTAATAAAATCATCTATCTGACAAACATAGACGGATAAAAGAGAAGTTTACAAAACAGAAGTGTCGAATAAAAACAATTTAAAACACGATTAATATGAGTATTGATGAAAACTTACACGTAATTAAAATTTACACGTAATAATTAAGAGTAGATAACAATAATCAATCTCCCGCCGTCACAAATTATGAGACAAAAACTCTATTTTTTTCTCCCAAAGTATAAGGGAAAAAATCATTTTCAAATTTTTTTTTACGTATTCTTATAAAATTAAATGTTGACATTTAATTTTCACTCTCCCATTTTCTCAGTAAAAAACAATCAATAAAAATTATTTTTATATCTTCTCATACAACTTATTTCAAGTAAAACCCACAAAAACATAGTATCGTGTGTTAGTTTTTCTTACAAATACGATAAAATAAATGACCATAAAATTGATATAAAACAAAGACAAACAACCAAAATGTTACAAATATGATAAGATAAATGACCAATCTATCTATGAACTTGACAACAAAGTTTTACTAATTGGCACTGTAGATTGCAAATCTGGTGTCCACGTCACCTTCTATTACATTAATATTTTTAATTCAAGTTTAAATGAATTACATTATGCTGTTCACAGGCTGGCAATTGAGAGAAGGGAATATGTGGTGATGGTAGGATGTGGGGAAGGCTAAACTTGATGACCAAGTAAAAGGCATATAAATTATGGGCTTCTCTTCACTTCTTTCATTCCTTTCATTCTTCCCCATTCTATTTCCTTCTTTCTTTCAGCTCTCTCCCATTCACTTTCCTTCTTTCTTTCACAACTAGGCAGAATTCAATGACCAGTTCCTTCAACCTGAAAATAAAAAACTCAATTACCATAATCAATTTTTTAGAACTCAACCATAAATACATGAACAAAGCAAGATCTTATGCTACACAAACATCCTATCCCTAATCAACATCACCCTGAATGCTAATCATGAATGAGTTAAAATAAACTTTGAAAGTGAAAGCACACATCCAATTCAAGAATTAAATTAAGAACCAGTACATTACTAGGCATATAAATAAGGAAGTAATGCACAATTTTTATCAATATAATTGGATCATGCTAATCAAGGGCATAAACAAGTGCTAGGTGTTTTAAGAAATTCTGCAACGGGAAGTTACTACTGGTTGGCATATAAGTTACTTAACATCTATTAATGTAAGAAGCACCGATGCAAAAGAAAAGGCAGAAACATCTCAAAGTGGTTTACATACAATGTAGTGGTTAGTTTTTGTTTTTGTTCTTCCTTTCTGTGAGTAAAAGCTGTTTATATACATAAAGTTCATTTTTTTAATATACAATAAAGTTGTTTATTAACATCTCAAAGTGGTTTATATACAATGTAGTGATTCTTTTATATAAATTATTCTTAGAAGTTTTGAGTAAAAGATGTTTACCTTGAATGCTAATGTGATGACAAATATGGCCAAGAAATGAAGGAGCAGTAGAGCTTCAGAAGAGCATATACTACTATGAGAACCTACATAAAAAGAGAGCAAGGTTAAAAAGCTATTGGAGTATACTTTCAAGGTCAATATATGGCACACAAATAATGATATATACTTTCAAGTTTCAACATATATTTACAACAAGCATATCCAATACAACTAATCTGAAGAAAACACAAGAAGAGTTAGTTCCTTAATATTCAATATGTCAAAAATAGATTGCATTTTTATTTCACCACATGAATGAGATACATTTGAAATTCAAATTAGAGGGTTGCAAGCTGTAAATTCAGAGAATGACAACTATTATACAACATTAATTATTATTTTCATGTGATAACAATAGATGTGTATAAATAGAACACATGAAACAAATAGGTTCCCACAAACAGAAATGTATCTCAAAATTCTTTAAGTGAAATGGAAAACTCAGTTGACTAGACTCCATCTACAACCAATCTCTAAGTGAAGCTTGAATATATGAACAAAGCTTGAGACCAAGGCCAATGAGCATTTACTATGTTTGAGCCTAAAACTTTTTGATTATGTTTATTCTATGCTTTTTTATAGGTGTGTTAAACTTCTTTCAAGGATCTTACTTGTGTTTTACAAAGGTAAGGAAATGTTTTTCTATTAAGTTCAGTTTGGTTACCAAACTTTGGTATTGACTTTCGATTATTGTGGTTTCCTATGAAAAGCATATTTACATGAATGTCAATAGTGAAAGAATTTGCAGTCAATTCAAAAAAATTGTGGTGCACTTTACTAACAACTACTTTTCAGGAGATAGAAAATGAAGGATGTGAGTATGTTTGGTACATTTTATTATTTTAGAACTAACACAGGATTGAACATTGAGTGCAAAGTATAAAAATAACACGAGGTTTAAAAAGTATATATTATGATTCAATTAAAATGGTACAATCAATGAGAACAAAAACAGAGCAAATAAACAACTCCATTCCTTCCTATTTGCGTACTACATTCATTCTGAGGAAGAAAGAATCAGCCATAAAGTTCGTAAGATGAAACATACATATAAGCATACAAAGTTTATAGTACTTTCTAAATAGTTATTATTAGTGATTATATTGACATACACATCAATCAATAATTTTAACAAATTGGAAACTCAAAATCAATAAGTTGTAAATATTTCTTCCATCTTTACAATTCCTTTATGTTCTCTAAGTAAATTTTTAGCTTCTTTTTGAAGTTTATGACAATAATTGAAAACAAATATTTCAATGTGTGCCAAAAATATTCTTTCAAGTTTGGAGTAAAGAAGATTACATTAAATGCTAATGTGATGGTATCCTTGACCAAGAAAGGAGCATACACTACTAATGGATCCTACACCACCAATACATGATATTGAGGTTAAAAATAGGCTATTTGCTAGCTTTGTTTTAATTTTAACAAAACCAGTCCAAATTGTTCTTCTATTATATACCTGAGATGTCATTAATGCCAGAGAAAGTTCTTCATTTGTCTTGATCGCAAAGCTCTTATACTAACATCATCAGTTTCATCTGTCAAACAAATACAAATAACAAACAATTTTCAGTAAAAAGATAATGAATTGTAATCCTTGAAAAACAATTAAACATGGGTTAGGGTGAACATATTTCTATTTGTTGATTACCACTACTCTGGACACCAATTAGGAAAATCACATTAGCATGAGCATCATGAATTATTTTAATTTAGTTTTAAAAAAGTTTTAATCTGTCATTAAATTTTTGTTAGATTTCAATAATAATGAGTAAAATAAGGGTTCAAAATATAAATTAGTTCTAAAATTATATCAAACACCACTGGACTATCTCACATGCAAAACAAAACTAAATTTTCAAAGCATAACTTAATATGTCCTATAAATAAAAACAGTACAGAATGATTTAAGTTAATTAGAGGAGAAGATGAATGATATAGAATTCGATTAATTAAACAAGTTATGAGTTTCTTGCAAACTACAAACAGTATATAAAGAAAATGAGAAGAGGGAATAAATCTAATCTAATCTAAATACAATACATGCAGAACCATCTAGGACAAGAAAATAAACAATAATTTGGATTACCATTTTAGCATGGTGCTTGAATGATTAACAAAATCGAAGTTACTTGAAACACTCCATAAAAAGGGATTTCTCATTTTTTTTTCATCTACTTCGGCAGTGATTCTGTTTAGATAGAAAGATAAACACGATCGAGAAGATGAAGAAACCGAGTCTCTTTTGATCATAGCCGAGTTCGATGGTGGTTGTGGGAAGAAAGCTAGCAGCGGCGGTGGAAAAGAAAGGGAGAATGAAGAGCGTAAAAATTTTAGGGTTTCAGAAGGGAAAATGAGGGTTAGAGGAGAGAGTCCTTTGGTTAATGAGAGCAATTGGGCCTAGGCCTATTTATGATTAGTTCAAGGAGTGTGTCCTCCTAAATCTGTTGTGTGGGAATAGTAATACATCAAAAATTGCATTTTTATTAAATTTAATTAAATCATTTTTTTATAGTAAATTTTTTTAAATTTTTAGCTTCTTTACCAAAAAAAAATTAAATTTAGAATTCATATCACTTTTTTTTTTGGTTAGGTAGTCTAGCGGTTAGCAATTCACCTTTTAAAGGTGAATAAGTGGATATACTGGGTTCGAACCCCGATCCCTGCACAAATATGCAATGTTCTTTATCAATTGAGCTAAGCTCACGAGGACGAATTCATATCACTAATTTTCAAAATATTTACACCTTCTATTATTTAAAAAAAAAATATTGACACCTTCAAAAATATCTCCAAAAAATTATTTAACTTATTTTTAATGACAAACAATAAAAAAATTTATTTTATCAAAAAAAAAAATGTATTTATCATATTATCAGATAGAAACTCAGAGGGTGTAGTTGAACGGTTGGAGTTCATCCTCCCTTAACTAAGGGTCGAGGGTTCAATCCTCGCCTTGGATACGGAACAACTTTAAATCTATGAGCCAACTATCTCACCCTTTGAGGTGCCTCCAATCTAGCGAGGGAAATATTGACTGCATTCGGCGGTGGATATTCTGTTTTCGACAAAAAAAATTATTATAAAAAAAATGTTCATGACCAATCAAGTTCAAAGAAATATGGTGCAAAGTATAAGTTCGCATTGGAGTCATATATTAATTTTTTAAGCTTAACTAAATACTTCGTTGTTCCTTTTTAACTGTCGTTTGAAATATGTGTGCACTCTTCATATATCTTATTTTGATTATATGTTTTTATTAATATATAAATAACAAATATTAGCATATAAAATATTATTTTAACCTATATGAATAAAACAATAAAAATATTATTGGATATGTGAGTTTCAAAAAAAAATAAAAATATAAGGATTAAAACAAAAAACACATCAACTTATAGAACCAAAAAGACCATTTGAGAAATTGAATGTTATTCTTCAAACTCAAATTCGTGATTTTATTATTGGATATGCGAGTTTCGATTGTAGTTGCACTTTATTTACAAAATAACAGAATTTAAACTTTGACAATACTCTCAAAAGATTCTACACTTTTCTATTTTAAGGAGGTTAACGAGCCTCAAATTTTGACTCTTTTAAAATATGATATTAGATGTTAGCATAAGTTCACTTCAATTAAGATATAATGTGTAAAGGGTGTATGGATTATTTTGGTTTGTCTTTTTAGAAGCAAAAATATGAATCAATTAAAAATAATGTTTGAATTTTAGATTTTCTTCTCACAAAGTTCAAATTAAATTAAGGTAAGGAAAAGTATGTTGGTTTGATTTGATTTTCAAACATGTGAATTTTAAATTAAAAAAAAGATAGGATATATTTTATAAAATCTAAAAGGTATAGAAAACATCAAACTTATATCAATGTTGTCTATCCAGAAGTATTTCAAAAAATATATATAGGGGTTTAAATCTCACATTAACTATATATAGGGGTTTAAATCTCACATTAACTAAAGGTCGAATGTTCGATTTTTACTTTTGGCATTGAGCAACTTTAAATCTCTAGGTCATCTATCTCACCCTGTGAGGTGCCTCCAATCTAGCGAGGATTAGTCACTGTATTCGGCGGTTAATACTCCAGTTTCGACCAAAAAATATATATAGAGGTTTGCTAACTTCCTCCCACCTAAAAATATGTCGAAATAAGTTAACAAGTCTACACCCACTACACGTATCAAAAAGGATTGTTATATTTCAATATACCCAAAAAAAAAATCATAATAAAAATTATTCAAAATTATTTTAATTTCATTAACTAATATCAAGAAAATAAAAAATTGCCGAAGCCGTGCATCACACGGGCTAACTATACTAGTTTTATACAAAACAAAGATAAAAAGTGCATTAAGCCCCTTCAATAGTAGATTTTTATAGAATTTTTAAAAAATATATAAAGTCAACGAATTGAAAATTGTGTACTGCTTAACTTTTTGAATAAATAAATTTTTTAAATAGTATATTTAAAGAGTGCACTCGGTGCAAGATCCTATCTTAAAATCAAAAAATTAGAAAAAATATACCAAAAAAAATGGCAAGTAGTTGTTAGCCATCCATCATGAAGTGAGTTGGCACTTGGCATGCCCGTCTCTTTCTTGTTTTCTTGTTTTGCTTACGAACTCTTGCAACATACGGTGAATCTTGATGATTTCTCATTCACCTTCCACCACTCTCTTTTCCCCTTCTAAAAATGATTTTTTTTATAAGGGTAAAAACTTTTTTTAAGGCGGAAAAAGAGAATGTTGGAGGGTTGGATGAGAAATGATCGTGAATCTTAATGATTAAATATATTATAAAATGCATGAAGATTTCAACACCCCCAAAATCCAATTTTACCTCTTAGAAGTTCGGTTTTCATTTATCGAACTTTTTTCTTAAGGGTATATACATTTGTTTTCAACCGTTCATTAGTTTATTAGTATGTTACATGAGTTCCTCTCTACTAAGTGCCCGTTTGGCCGGGCTTATTTTCTACTTTTTTTCTTCTCCTTAAAAATAGTAAAGTAGGAAAAAAATGTGTTTGATTCTACTTTTTTTTATTTTTGAATTCTTTAGTTTATTTCTGTAATACTTTTAAAGAGAAATATGGCTAAAGTCAATTTTATACTTCTCTATTTCGTTTAAGCTAAATAGAAAAGTAGAAAATAAGCCCGGCCAAACGGGCACTAAGTACTAACACATTGATTTTTTGTTTTTACCAAACTAATATATATATTGATCTTAATACCTAGTATAGAGGAACAATTAAAATATCAAAAGATTGTTTTTATCATTTTAAAAAATGCATCCTCTTTTAACTAACATTTTATTTTTATTTTCCAACACAATTTTTTTGAAAGTTTATTTTCCAACACAATTGTTCATTTTAAAAGTCTTACATCTTATTTGCAAATTAAAATAAAAATAAAACATTTTCAGCTTTTTCTTGTCTACCCCCACAAGATTTGGGAGTATATACCTCCAATCACTTAAAAAAATTTAACCGATATAAATTTTTATAAAATACACCGTTGGATTAAAAGTTTATATCATATAGATCTTTTGTGTAAAATTTCAGATAAATTTAAAATCTTTTGATATGTTATTGAGATGCATCAAAATTAACAGTTTCTGTGATATCTTAAACACTGTTAATCTTTATGTGTTTCAATAACATATCAAATGATTTTAGATTTGTCTGAAATTTTACACAAATGATCTATATGATATAAACTTTAAATCCAACAGTGTATTTTATAAAAAATTATATCGCTTAAAACTTTTTATAGTGGTTGGTGGTATATACCTCCAAATTTTGTTGGGGGTACACAATATTTTCACAAAGCATATCGTAGATCAATTTTAAAGTGCCAAAAAAAGGGAGGAGAATGCGTTGGATTGTGATGTCCATGCATACAATTTTTGGTCTGCCACTCATGTTGCATTTTGCTTATATCCCTAAACATGAATGTCATTGGATATGGTTCATGCATACAAAATGTAAACTTATCCCTAAACATTAACAAACTAGTGTTATTTCTTTGTTGATACTTTCATAAAGGGATCACCCGTCACTCATCTTTGTTTCTATCCTTTACGATTCTGATCCAATTGTAATGAACAACTTGTTAAATGTTCATCAATTAAAGTTACATTAAACTATTCTAAAACTAAATTCTTCATCCATTTCATTGATAATTATTACATTTATAATTCTTTTGTATATAAGTTAAAAATCTTAAAAAGTTATCTAGAACGTTCTAGAAAACATCTCATCATTGTTCCTTAAATTATTTTGGCCTATTTTATATATTTTGGGTCTATATTCATTACACTGACACTCTTGTTTTGTGATTGAATTTAACTAGCTTTTTGGCTAATGAAATTGATAGTGTGTGATAAGAAACCAACTTACAAATTGTTGTCAATGATTTTGTAGGATGTTAATTTTGATTGTCTGTTAAAAAAAACTTGACATGACATGATGTTACCAATAATTTTCCTAAAAGATACTTCACTACATATTGTCTATGGTTTTTGTCAAATTGTGTTGACAACAAAAATTTGAAGTGGTGGGGTAGCCTTTTAGTATCCGGTTGGGAATTTTGTAAAGAAGCTGATTGGAAAAATAAAAACTTGTCGATGGGTGGCCATATTGTCCTGATCAAATATGTTCTATTATGTTCATTTGGTTAATCTGTAATATCTTAGTTGTATCTTTTAAAATTCATGTTCATTTGGTTTTAGATTTGTAGAAGATGTTTAAACCCTCTTTCTTAATGAAAACCGTCTGCTACATGAGACAAAATTGATAGAAAAAACTAAATTGAAACTTAAAATAAACGTTACGAATATGAAACTTTTAAAACGTTTGAGACCAAATTAAAATCTAAAATAAATGTTTGGGACTAAACGTGTAATTAAGCAAAAAAAAAAGTAAAAAACTATCCCTCTCTTTAAAACACATACATTTCTCGGATTAAGCGTGTCCAAATGTCGGATATGCATTAATGTCTAACACGACACTTATAATTACATATTAAATTATATTTTTTTCTCAAATTTTATCAATCGACGTGTCAATGTTCATATTCTTAGCTTGTCCATAGATGTATCTGGTACTTCATCTCCTAGTCTCATATTTGGTGTCCCTATATTGTTAGATTTTTTGTATGATACATAGATACCGTACAAAGAATCTGACAATATCACAAAACAAAACCTACCCAATAAAGAAAAGAACAACATGAAAAAAAAATTAATGACCAACTCCAGGACTAGGAACAGATACAATAAGAACTCGATCCATACTTATGAGGTGTCGTTCTATGAGCTTCTCATCAACATCCATGGCATGCCCTTTTTTGGTTGGTGAAGAAGATGGCACAGTACCCTTAGGAAGTGCACTTAGAAACAAACTGTCGCTTGAAGATGGCTTCAATTTCATGTTCGTATTTTTCAACTGCTTCTCTGCTCCCACAACTAGCTTTCTTCCTTCTAAACATGAACATAGTGAAGCAAACAGAACCAAGAATATGAATAGGGAAGAAGCTCTAAATCGTGCCATGTGAACGCCAACAATATTGTATAAATTATAATGATGCAATTTAGTCTCAGATAATTATCAGGAATGATGAACGTAACTTTAGGAGCTATATATATAATATATAATGTACTAATAATATGGAATGGGAAAAAGGGTGGAGACAAAGGAAGTAGAGGAAAAAGTGATCAAGCTTTGAAGGATGGCAAAGTCAAGATAAAAAGATGTGTCGGTATTGAATATACTACATATGATTTGGACATGAGGAGTAATGGATGGGTTTCTGTTTAATTGGAGTTTAATTATACATTTTTTTTTTTTGAATATGAGTTTAATTATACATGAATCTTGTTAATTCATAAATTAATTCAATGAATGAAAAGGAACAGTGGACATGAAAAGCCAGCACCTAAATTCAATGAAATATCTATTAATTTAGTATCAAATCTAAATTAAGTCAACTTAATTAGTACGGATCTTATTTAAAACAATATTTAAGATTATTTAATTTGTCCAAGAGAACTAAGTTTACTAGTAGTACTACTTATAACACATATCAACATATGGGAAACATATATCCTTTAACACAATAACTATTCCAAACCGTCAAATTAAATATTAATGATCGAGATTAAAATTGTGAAAAAATTGTATCAGATGCATCATGACTGTATGATCATATTTGTACGATTGTGATTAATTACTGTGTGTAACTGTGTGATTGATTACTGCATGTAGCAGTTACAGCAACGAATCCATATCCCAACATATGCTACTCCGACGAGGATCTCAAGCAACAATTTTAGCATAACTTATGGTGTTACAATATTGCTGACTTTGATGTGGTAAATCACGTTGAAGGATGGATGAATAAGAGGAAAGGGAGTAGAAGGTCACAGAGTCATTGTCTAGTTGAATAGAAGTACAGTGGGAATGTCAAATGCATAATAAAAGGGTGTGAAGGTGGTGTTGTAGGGAAGAATAGACACAGAGAAGACATTGATTTATTTACATGTCACGGCACTAATACTTCCCTTCGGACATGATTTACCTAATTGCCGAAAGTGCTCTGCCTTGTCTGCTTTGACGTTATAATCAAGTTTTAAACGCTATCCATGATAAATTTGTGTAATGAACTTCTTACTTAAGAGATTCGATTTTTAACTTTTTCTGTAGTTAACGATGATGGAAATTTTATATTTGAAAACATATTTAACGATGATGAAATCTTCATATACTTGTATTATAGTACTTCCTCCGTTTATAAATAAGTGTCACAATTAACTAGTTTACGTATGTCAATGCACATCTTTGATCACAAATATATTTAATTATGTATTATAAAAAATCCTAAAATTTTATATTTTAAAAAAATTTATCGAGACAAATTAAACATCATATATACTAATATTTATTTTTATATATTAATAAAAATATATGATCAAAATATGTTATATGAATAATGCGCACAACCATCTGGTTTCTAGAAAAAGAAGCTCTGTAATTCTAAGTCCAACCAAAAAATAACTAAAGTCTGGTTAAAAAAATATTTGCCATCAAGAGACAAGAATTAAACTCAAATTATCCCAAACGATTTGTCATTTTGTCTTAGCCCTGTTTGAATCAACCGAGAGAGAGGGAAGGGGAGGTGAGAAATATAATTTATTATTTTAACAAAATTATTCTCACTTTTTTGTAGTCCAACAGGTTCGACTCCCGACAAAAGAGGGGTACCCCACAAGAAAAGAACTATAGTTGCATTTGTGGTTAATATGAATCTTGCATTTGTACTATGTTGGGAAGGGTTAAGTCCAAACAAGTAAAGTTTGTCGAGTATGACAAACTTGAGATGAATAACAAAACAAGAATAATATTATACTCTTTTCAGAGACTACTCAATAATAACTAGTTGTCATACCATTATACGCAGAAGATAACCATGAACATGCGTCATTAATTCCGGTTAACTAAATAGTTGGGAAAGAAAATCCTTCAAGAGTCATACTACTTAAGAACATACCTAAAACACCTAAATTTTGTGGTTCAAAGTTCACCACTTAATTAGTTACAAATCATTAAAAATAGATAAGAAATCAAAAGCATCAACTTGTCCCTCCTACAATGCAAACAAAATTGGAGCTTTACCATAATCACCAAGTAGCATAAACTAGTTATGCCAAACAAACAAAATGCTCCAAGGGACAATCCTTGTACTCCTAATCCTAAATTGAAAATCAAAGAAGGATTATTAGGAAAGAAACCAAAAGGTACTTCGTAAGCAAACATCTATTCTACCCTTTGAAAGAGTTAAACCAATTTGATGTCCGGTTGTAATCAAGTCACGTAAAAGTACACAAATTTCCGAAACTACCCTTTTTATTAAATAAAATGAATTTAGTAAACATCTTCACATCGCGGCCACCTAACAAAAAAAAAAGAACGTTAAAATGAATCAGGTTCCATCATAAACAATATACAAGCACGAAGATGCAATTTAAACAAAAAAATTAAATAAATTGAAAAATGAAAATATTAACATGAACATGACATACCCATAAATCTCTTCATCAATTGAGGCTTACCTATTAGCAAACGAATATTCTTGATAACTTTAAGATCCACACGAGCCACTTCAAGCTCAACTTCTTTTCCAACTTTTGCAAACATAAGCTCCCACAACTGTTACATTAAAAAAAAAAAAAGTCGGGTCATCAAGTTGCAATTTACCCATCAAGTTGCACAAATGTATCCGCATATCAATCGGGTCATCTTTAACCCGATTAAAAATATCAGCATTTCATGCATGACCCATAATTCTACAGATAGGTGGCTCCGACAAAACAAAGAATCATCGAAATAATTGGCACAAATGACTTCATCATTGAGGTCAAATTTCAGGTTATCCACATACGGATGTATGTTATGTCCAACCATCCCCGAAACAAAAAAATGTCAACGATGACCAAATGTCATTATAGTCTCCAAAACCTCCAATTTCCCGGATCCAAACCTTGCAAATTCTATCTCTTCTAGCCACAACAGACTCGATGAATGTATCATCTTTGTTGAGGCATTTTGTAGTGATTCTGAGCTGATTTTAGTTTAGCCAATTACCGTTTGCACGCGTCATAAGCAATTCAGGTCCAACTGCGAACGTCGTCAACGTTCCATTTTGGTCTGGATCATTGGCTTTCTCAACGTACAATCTCCAAATTAATGGCTTGAGTGAATCATAGAGATTTTGGAGATTTCCGTGATGGGGATGTTCATCTTGTGGTCATTGTTAGCAAAATTGCGAGTAAAATTATAAATTCCACGGATTTTGTGATTTTTCTCACTCAAAACGATTAAAATCCTGAGTAGAATCTCAAATATTACAACATCCACATCATCCACAACATCCTGTGCGATTCTAATGGGATTTTGTACTATTTAGGATTCTACTCAGGATTTTAATCATTTTGAGTGAGCAAAATTGCAAAATACATGGATTTTACGATTTTACTCGCGATTTTGCTAACAATGACCACAACATCCACATCACGGAAATCTCCAAAACCTCTATGATTCACTCAAGCCAATAATTTGGAGATTGTACATATAGGAAGCCAATGATCCAGACCGAAATGAAACATTGACGCCGGTTCGCAGTTGAGCCTGAATTGCTTATGACGTGTGCACACGGTAATTGGCTATACCAAAATCGGCACAGAGTCATTGCAAAATGCCTCAACAAAGAGGATACATTCATCGGGTCTGTTGTGGCTAGGAAGCTTAATTGTGATATGGTCATTGTAAAGATTAGAGGGGAGAGTGTGGAAGAGATAGAAGTTGTAAGGTTTGGCTCTGGGAAATTGGAGGTTGGGGAGACCATAAAGGCATTTAGTCATCCTTGGCATTTTTTTGTTTCGGGGATGGTTGGACATAACATATATTCGTGTGTGGATAACTTGGAATTTGACCTCAATGATGAAGTCACTTGTGCCAATTATTTCAATAATTCTTTGTCGGAGCCACCTATTTCTAGAATTATGGGCCACGCATGGAATGCTGATATTTTAACTGGGCTAAAGATGACTCGATTGATATGCGGATACATTTGTGCAACTTGATGGATAAATTGCAACTTGATGACCCGACTTATTTTTTTTAATGTAACAGTTGTGGGAGCTTATGTTTGCAAAAGTTGGAAAAGAAGTTGAGCTTGAAGTGACTCGTGTGGATCTTAAAGTTATCAAGAATATTCGTTTGCTAATAGGTGAAACCTCAATTGATGAAGAGATTTATGGGTATGTCATGTTCATGTTAATATTTTCATTTTTCAATTTATTTAATTTTTTTGTTTAAATTGCATCTTCGTGCTTGTATATTGTTTATGATGGAACCTGATTCATTTTAACGTTCTTTTTTTTTTGTTAGGTGGCCGCGATGTGAAGATGTTTACTAAATTCATTTTATTTAATAAAAAGGGTAGTTTCGGAAATTTGTGTACTTTTACGTGACTTGATTACAACCGGACATCAAATTGGTTTAACTCTTTCAAAGGGTAGAATAGATGTTTGCTTACGAAGTACCTTTTGGTTTCTTTCCTAATAATCCTTCTTTGATTTTCAATTTAGGATTAGGAGTACAAGGATTGTCCCTTGGAGCATTTTGTTTGTTTGGCATAACTAGTTTATGCTACTTGGTGATTATGGTAAAGCTCCAATTTTGTTTGCATTGTAGGAGGGACAAGTTGATGCTTTTGATTTCTTATCTATTTTTAATGATTTGTAACTAATTAAGTGGTGAACTTTGAACCACAAAATTTGGGTGTTTTAGGTATGTTCTTAAGTAGTATGACTCTTGAAGGATTTTCTTTCCTAACTATTTAGTTAACCGGAATTAATGACGCATGTTCATGGTTATCTTCTGCGTATGATGGTATGACAACTAGTTATTATTGAGTAGTCTCTGAAAAGAGTATAGTGTTATTCTTTTTTTGTTATTCATCTCAAGTTTGTCATACTCGACAAACTGGACTTGTTTGGACTAAACACTTCCCAACATAGTACAAATGCAAGATTCATATCAACCACAAATGCAACTATAGTTCTTTTAAACTGTACTGATTATTCAGTGTCTTTGAGTCTCCGGTCACAAAGGTGTGCTTAAGTGACTAGACTTTATTTACTTTACGGCCGAACTTTGGATTACTATTTACTAGTACCCCTTCCCCTAGAAACTAAAAGGTTAACTAAAAAAAATTGTGCTCAAATTATATGTTCTCAAATATCTAATATAAAGTATTTATTCACAAAGCTAAGTTTCCTCAAATGTCTCGAGCAATATTCCATGATAATAAACTTCATTCTTCCAAATGATTGAAGAATTTTAAAAGCTATGAAGCACAGACAAAAATATAAACATCAGATACAATATGAATTATGATACATTGACACTAATAATAATTTTTTTTAAAATAATATAATTTTATATAATTATAAGTGTTGTCTTCAACATGGAAACACATCTAATTTAAAACGTGTCATATCATAGTTAAAAACATTTCATTTTTCAAACATGGAAATTATAGTTGAAAATTAGATATGGTTGATAGATTTGAGCATACCTTGTGTAAGTAAAACTTCATATCCCCTATGCTAACAACGATATCTGATGCCAAATCACCTGCCACATTGCACATGAAAGGCATCTTGTTAGAACAAGTCAGACAAATTAGCCAAGTCGGTGAAATTTTCTTTATAGTTGATGAAGTTATGCAATAGTAATAGATGTTTGTGCGGTGATGAAAAATAAAAGTTATAAGAGAGTGGAATAAAATGTGCAGGCATAAAAGGAAAACAATGTCATAAGCAATTAGGTTCAATTCATCAACAAAAATAGTTACCATTTATTATCTATACAATGATAATCTTACCTAACATTGTTGTTCGCATCCGTCTGAAAGGTATCTGGCTTCAAACCAATCTAGTTTCATAAACTTCATCTTTGACAAAATAAGATCTACTTTCCTCTCAGAAGATTATAACTCAAACATTCACTGCTATTCAATTTATGATTCCTATCAAACATCCCTACATATAAAAAACTATCTCAAAAAAAGGAAAATGAAAACAACACAAGCTAACACACTGTATATATCCAAATTTTTTGGCTTAAGAGAGAAAAAGAAAGGTTTCTAAAGGCAACAAGGTTAAATACCGAAGAGTATGGTCTAGAATCTTGACAGCAAACAGGCAGAAGTTGAATTAAAAAAAGAGAGAGAAATATAAATGGTCTAGATTAGGAATATCCAATTTTTTAAGCAAAGGTTCTCTTAAATGGTAAGAGACTCCAACAAGAGATTGTTTCCTTGGTCGGCGGCAAAGGCCACGGAGTCCAGGTGCAGCGAGTCAGCTCAGGGAACATAGCCAACAGAGATGTAACACTAAACAATTCTAAAACTAAAGACACAAATCTGACTCCGTCTCACTTTTCCTTATTTCTTTATCCTTCACTTTCTGATTACACTGTTTCTTTGTTTTTTTTTTAAGATTCATACCATACCACTAACACCTTTAAAAGCTCCAAGTTCCAAATCCAACATGTGTATATCTATCTATATCTATATATATAATCTCTTAATGCTTTTTTTTTTCAATCTTTTTTTTTCTTTACCGTTGAAGTTTGAAAACCTGCAACTGAAAACAGCATCTTGGTATCAGTTGAAAAAAACCACCAAAACTGTAGACAACAAGAATCTTTTACCAAGTATGGAATAAATGAACAAGATCACGAATATGAAGTTTAATACTCCGGTCTTTAATATAAGAAAAAATTTGCTTTTTAGATTCATTGGATTTTCAATGTATCTAACCTATAATATGGACTTGATATATTGAAAACACAATGAATCTAAAAAGCAAAAATTTTCTTATATTAAGGACCAGAAGGAGTATATTAATTAATCATTAATGAACAATCATACATCAACAAGTTGCAATATAAAAAAAACAAACTAAAACTGAAAATCTGAAACTAACCAGAATGTAACAAACAAAAGTCTAGTAAAATAATGTTAGACAAGATCATAACTTAATAGTACTATGTGGTGTTAAACTCTCAACCACACATGTAAAAAAATATGTTTTAGATCCATCCACTAACAAAATCAAAATAACAACTACCAAAAATACTCTCCGTGTAAACCACAACAACACCCAAGACTCAATTTTTCTCCAACTAATCACAAGATTAAAAACTTCACACATAACCCATTTGAATCATTTTTGAAACAAACCCTAAAAAATACAAAAACCATCAAAATAATGAAATACACGCATACCCTTTTGAAATTTAGAGCTAAACAAAGGCAATAACAAAGTAAAGTAAAAGAAGAGAATGTTAAAAGCAAAAGATCTTACACTAACTTAGAGTTTACTGGAAAATGGAAAACAAAAATGCTGAATAGTGTATAGAACTTTTTTTTTTGGTGAGTATAGAACTTTGAAGTAACAATAAAGTTATAAACTTTAACGGTCGGTTTGGTTGAAGTGAAATTGGAACGAGAGAGGTTATCCAGCTTTTGTTTTTTTTTATTACCGCACCCCACAACCTTTTCTCTTTCTCTCCAAATATGCAATGAAATACTACTAGAGAAAGGTGTTGATATATTTTGTGGGATGGTACATACTTGTAGTAACATTGAATGAATTTGTGGGATATATGGACTGAGACAGAAACATAAAAAAAAAAGACACACACAGTTAACAAAGTTAACACGCAACACACATGTTGTTAAATAATGCACGCTAAAACTGACACTTGAGATTGCTTTTTGATATCACCTTTCAAATTATTTAATGGTGGTAATTAATGCATTGTTTGGTTGGAGAGAAAGCGGGAGGAAAGAAAGTGAAACACGGAAACTAATGCATGTTCTCTCCAACCAAACAAGCCCTAATGGTCTTGGTTGGTTCAGTTGAGCTTTGATGAAATCAAATAAAAGCCATAACGTAGAATACTACTAGACCATAGTGTACTGTGCTATGTGTGCAGCAAAAGCCACCCATTGCCGAAAGTACTCCCCCTTGTCTGCTTTGACGTGACTTGAAATACAAAAATGCTTGATGGCACGACGGAATGAGTCGTGCAAATCGACAGCATGATGTGGCATATTAATAAACGTGGGATGATATTTTGGGATGAAATAATTAAAACAAAATAAAAAATAGAAAATAAACATGGTCAGTGCTATTCGTCGGTGGTTGGTGTCGTTCTATATATCAAATTCTGATTTAAAATTTTAAAAAATTGTCAACTAATTCCATGAAATTTTAAAATAAGTTAATATTTTTTTTATTTATTCTCTCTATTTTGATGACATAGTCACCACATCACATAAGGGAGGAATAATTTATATACACGTAACGGTAGAGATAATTGCGTAAAATTTAAAAATTAAGAGATTAAATTTAATAGTAACCTGGTCAATTAGTCCCATAATTTGCAAATTTTAGTCAATTATTCCTTTCTCATGTGACGTGACGCCACATTAACAAGTGTCACATATGTAGTTAACGACCATATCATCAAAATAGACAGAATAAATAGAGCAATGGGTAATTTGATTGAAGTGTTTCAATTTCAAAAGAGTATTTGTCTATTTTAAAATTTCATTAGGGTATTTGACAAATGTTTAAATTTCAGTGAGGAATTTAGTACGTATTCCACTCGATTTGACGTTATAATAAGGTTTTAAACGCTATCCATGATAAATATGTATAAGCATCAACAGTTTTGGACTTCTTACTTAATCGTTAGAGATTTGAGTTCAAATTTTTTGTATAAAAAAATAGTTAATGATGATTGAAACTTCGTATTTAAAAAGATAGTTAACGATGATAGAAATTTCTTACTTATATTAGAGTAAAAATGTTTAATCTCGTGATAAACTCTATCACGAATTGGTCAGATGACTTGACAATTAGTCATTATATTTAAAAAATTATTTTTTTTTTCATTTTCTTTTGGTATTAATAATCTAAACTTTAGGAAAAGAGACTTGGTAATTTAAAGTTCAACTGTAATACTTCTTTCGTCTCGAAATAGAAAAAAATATTTTTTTGTTTTAAAATATAAGTGAAAATTCATTTTTAAGAATGTGTTTTTCCTTATTCTCATAAAATTAAATCCAAATTATATTTAATGTTTGTTCTCTCTCCTTTTCTCAATAAATAATAACCAATAAAAAATGATTTTACATCTTCCTATGCAACTTATTTCAAGAAAATCTGCACAAAACCATATTTCAAATTCTCATGATTATGTTTTCTTAATAAGTGAGATTATTTTTTTTCCATATATTTTGGGACGGAGGAAGTATAAGTAAAGTCTGACAAAAAATATTTTCCATCAAAAATTGAACACAAATTCTCCCAAACGTTTTGTCTCAAAGAGAGTTCATTAAATAATTAGTCTATGTAGTTGTGCGTGAATTATACATTTAATTTACTAAGGCTATGTTTGGTTCAATCGGGGAAGGGGAAAATTTTTAAGAAGGTGAGGGGAGGGTGGGGGGGAGGTGAGGTAAAGTACGATTAATTATGTTTAACAAAACTACCCTCATTTTTTTATTTATTAAAATTCTAAATTATCTTTGTTGAAATATTAAAAATTTGGGTTAATAGGCTTTTATCTCCCTGCAAAGTTGATAAATTTTGTTTTCCCCCGTAAAATTATTTTTTTTGCTTTATCCCCTGTGTTGATTTTTTTTGTTGACGTGACAGACAAAAAATTAATTTTTACTGATGTAGCAGTACACTTTTTGCTGATGCGGATGTTGACTTTTGCCACGTTAGCAAAAAGTCAACACAAGAAGTAAAGCAAAAAAAATAATTTTACAGGGAATGACCTAGAAAAATAATTTTACAGGGTAGAAAAGCAAAATTCACCAACTTTGCAGGGGTAAAAACCTATTAACCCTAAAAATTTAGATATTGTTTTTTTGTTAACAAAAAAAATAAGTTTTCTACTCATTATATTGTTTTGGTTATATATATATATATTAAATTTATTTTTGACATAATATATTTATTATAATTTAATCTCTATTTTGAGTTTATAAAATTAAAGATAAAAAAATGAATTATTTCTCTCTTCTCCTCGTTAAAAAATTGAATGAAACATAAAATTTTAAATTTCACCTCCATTCTTCTTCAAAAACCCCGAACTAAACATGCCTAAAAGAAATATTCAATACCAATATTTGTCAAGTTACAACATTTCTTTTTAGATTTTTTGTAAAATTCAAAAGATAATAACGCATATTATATAATTATAATATTCCATGAAATCATAGTTCAATATGCATACAAACCATATCAATTTTGAAACAGATTGTATGCAAGTAGTTAACTATATGAAGAATAAGTGTCATGATAGTACTGAGTTTGGTATTATTATTGAGACGTGTCGTAGTTTACTTTTCAATTTCGAACACTGTGAGGTTAGTTATGTAAGCAGACAAGCTAACCGAGTAGTCCATGATTTAGGTCAGACAACTCGCTTTAATGCTAGTCACCAAGTCTTTGATTATTGTCCATCTTGTATTAAAGCTACTATCATGAATGAAATGCACTAAGTTTAGTTTGCTTTTGTCAAAAATAAAACAGTAGCGATTGTAGTCTAATAGTTAGGACTTAAGATTCGACTCCTGACAACTGCATTTTCTCTCTTTTTCTTTTTTCGTATTTTGTACTAAAAAAGGATACCCCACATGAAATCAACTATGATTTGCATTTGTGGTTGATATGAATATGAATCTTGCACTGCAAATATCACCGCAACGCAACCGTAACTAACTTCATACATACCTTCCTAATGGAATTGTGTTCTTTCTCTTCTTCCACTCCTCTTCTCAATTTTTAGGTTAATTGTGATGCACATGACTTAATTACATTAATTTCGATTATCCTTATTCATGCATGATTATTGATTCTAAATTCTAATTGCTCTTGTCTTGATTTGTGTTGCAGAGCCCTAAATTTCCTAAGAGGAATTTTTATCAAAAAATATCAAACCCTACATTGCCTAAACCAAGACATTTTTCTACTACTGGAACATATAGACCAATCATATCAGCTAAAGCTGGAACAAGACAAAGTTGGGATTTTAGAAGATTTATAAAAACATTATACTACCTCCGTTCCTTATTATAAGAGACAAATCACTTTTTAGATTCATTGAATAATTAATGTACTTAGTCTATATATTAACCAGATACATTAATTATTCAATATATCTAAAATGTGACTTGTCTCTTATAATAAGGAACGGAGGTAGTATTTCTTCAGTGGTCCTCCATCTCCTAATAAGGTAACATAGTTCAATGAGTTATTATTATTAAGAGAAAAGAAATGAGTGAGAGAAATTTTGTATGGATAACTAATGAATATTTATCATTTCTGAATTGTGAAGTTCTTTGACTTTCTAGTTGGGAAACTATCTAGTACTTCAACTACTAAATCGATGGGGACTTCGGATATTGTTCTCGTGGCTGGAGGAATTGGTGGTGTTGGTCGAAGAGTGGTTGATGTATTACAGAAGAAAGGAATTCCAGTTCGAGTATTGGTATTGTCTAAAGAACTTAGCTTAATTGATTGGACACCGCATTATATATACAGGGGACGGAAGTTCAAACTCCGGTCATCCCACTTCTTCCTTTTAAAAATAGAATTTTTAGCCGTTAGAGTTTAGACTACTTGACCAAAAAAAAATCATTAATTATTAATTAGGCAAAATTACACGATTAGTCTTTTATATTATTTTTTTTGTAACACTTTATCTTTTATTTATAATATTTTGATCATTTATCTTATATATTTATAATATTTTAGTTCTTTATCTCTTATTTATAACACTTCGATCCTTTAAAGAAAATAAAAATATGAAATGATTGATGAAGATGATGAACATATTCAACCTATTTGATATCCGGATGTAATCAAGTCATGTAAAAATATACAAATTTCCAAAACTACCCTTTTTATTAAAAAAATGAATTTAGTAAATATGAATAATATAGTAGAAATTTATGACAAATTAGCATAAAATTCGAATAAGTTCCAATAGATAAAATTACTCCTCCAACTTCACATCTTTCACAACCTTGACAACTTTAACGGTAGTCATATCGCGGCCACCTAACAAAAAAAACGTTAAAATGAATTAGTTTCTATAAAAAAAAAATATACAATCACGAAGATGCAATTTAAACAAAAAAATTAAACAAATTGAAAAATAAAAATATTACTAACATGAACATGACATACCTATAAATCTCTTCATCAATGGAGGCTTCACCTATTAACAAACGAATATTCTTGATAACTTTAAGATCCACACGAGCCACTTCAAGCTCAACTTCTTTTCCAACTTTTGCAAACATAAGCTCCCACAACTTTTACATTAAGAAAAACAAGTCATCATTATCTTAGGAGCTAGGGTGTACATTTCAGATTCCTTAATTTTTTTTTCAAATTACATTTCATTTGTAACAATCAATCAAAACATTGAATGAAACTAAGTAAAACAATACCTGTAAGAAACTTTTTATTTCAATTCCATCACAAGCAAATATTACATCACCAACTTGCAGCCCCGCGGACTCGGCATTCAAATCTTCGAATACCTAATAAAATGATTAAAGCCATTCGGATTACCTTTTCTAAATTTCAATTAAAAATTCTAGCATTTTATCCATAGTTGGTTATACATACCTTTTCAACTATAAGACCATATGGAACATTTGGAAATAATCTCCGAAGCCTCTCAAGCGTAGGCAGTAAGGCGAAGCGAACATTCTTAGCATCAAAACCATAAGAGGGGTGGCGCATTTCCCTATCAGATATGATTATAAGGGTGTTAATATCCTACTTCTACGAAAGTAGCAACAAATATTAAGGTGCGTTTGATCTGCTAAAAAATAAGGTATTGGACAGGACAAGTTCAGTTGTACTGTGTTTGATTGTGAAATTGTTTCAGGGACTGGACAACTCGGGTGGCAAGGGTCATCACAAAAACAGAAATTCTTGTTCTCCACTAAACCACAGCACAACTTTTTGTCAATAGTACAAGTGATCTAAAATACCAAAATACATTTTTTTTCATCAAACATCGTATAAAACAAAAAATTATTCAATATCATAAAAGTTTGTCCTGTGCTGTTTTATCTTGTGTTGTACTGTTCTATCTTATGTTGTGTTGTTAAGTGCTTAGGGTTTAACAAACCAAACACACCATTAAGATATTAATATTCTATCGGATAGAGGATTATTAGAGTGTCAATTTCTAAATCTCCCATAAAACGTCCATACTCTCCATCACAAATGATAATTTGCGTAAAGGCAAAACACACTGTCCAGTGTCCACCATATCATACACTAGCATAACAAATAAACAGTTAACTAACTAAAGTCACAACCCTTATTTCATTATTCCAAATATTATATGACTTTTCCATAAAATCATGATAATCTTCCTTAATAGAATCACACATTCTATACTTGTATTGACATGCATTTTTTTATAAGAGTGTCCTTGATTGGTACAATTGATTATTTGAAACTATGATTATGTGCATTTGAATCCTATAATTAATCATGTATTAATGATACCAATTATTCAATATATAAACCCATACAAAATACACTTAACAAACATCATCTCAAAGAATAAACCAACAAAATATGAAAAATAAAGCAATTTACCCATGTTCTTTGAAATGCTCCCACACCCTATTGATAAGGTTGATAGGCAGAAGAGGTGATAAATAAAGGATGTCAAAGAAAGTAATTCCAAGCAATTCTCCTGAGGTGCTTATAACGGGAGCTCCATCCCCACACTATATATCAACAAAAAAAAAGTTCAACTCAGTTAATCTTAATTTTGTAAAATTTCCCTTCAATCTAAATAGAAAAGATAGTTGAATATAAATAAATCCATACCCGAGAAAAACGAGAACTTATCGTAAAAAGCTCGATACAATCATATTCCTCGGGCCTAAACCGGTTCAAACTACAAACAAAAATTGAATATGTACTTTTAAAAAGAGCAAGTTTAAGAAAAATGGTAGAATATTAAACCAATTGTCAAAAAGAACAAGTTTAATAAAAATGGTAGAAAGTTCTACCTTAACACACCCGGAGCAGCCATATATTCATTTGCCCCTTGAAAATAATGGCCAACTACAATTACGTTATCACCGTGTTTTGATTTGCAAAAATCAGTCTCCGAAACACTAGCGTCATCAATCATGGATAACTTTGCCGGCTCAAAAAAGCTTTTAGAACGGAACTTGACAACAGCCAAATTGTAGAAAAAATCCGAAAAAAATTATTTCTCCCAGATACCAACTACCATCACTAGCATAAACAACCACCTTCAAAATAATATTAAGCTACATTAAACCCCAAACAAAAAGAAACAAAATATCAACAAGAATACATATTATAAAATAAACACCTTTAAATCATCTGCCAATTCATTTATACGAAATTTGGTTTTATCATCACAAGACCGTGCTAAATTGAGTGATGTGATTACAATATTGGTATTACCGTCTCTTTCAATAATTGCTCCGCAATTTTGACTCAATACGGAGGCACCTGTATATATGAAAGGGAGCAAATAGGGTAATTTTTACTCCATTTTATCAATTGTGTTGAGACAAGTAATCGAATTGAATTTAGGGGTAAAGAATATACCAGAAAATGAGACGAGGGAAACAACAAAAGATAAAGCCTTCAGCGCAGAAACTTTAGTGTTGTCATCTAAGTTCTCCACACCGAAAAACTTAGGTCTTTTTTTAGCGGCAATTTTGAGATTTTGAATCTCGATCTCGGCTGTAGAAATTAACAAGCATTAGAGTTTCTTCACATTTAAATTAGAATAATGAATGAAAAGATGTTGTAGTAACAAAGTAAAGGTAGAAACTCACAAAATTCATATATAACCGGTTCATCATCCATCATGTTATCCCTTTCCATCTTCTGCCATAAAAAACAAGTAAAGTTTAATAATACTTTTTTAAAATTCGGAATAAGAAAATACTACTATAAATCAAAGTAAGAGTATGAATTATTGAAGATGGGATTTTTGAATCTTCATCTCACCTAAAAATTAAAAATATTTTGTTAGAAATTGACGTATTCGAAAGCTCGATAAAGAAAAGCAAACGCTAAATTTAGTAAATAGATTTTTTGGAGTCCACTAGAAAAGAGAGAAAAATATCAAATTTTATTATCACTTAATTGAATTGTCTCATGGCTATTTATATAGTAAAATAAATCTAAAAAAATATAAACAAATCTGTTTTAGGATTCGTTTGACCTAACTTTTTTTAAGATTAAAAGCTACTTTAAGCTTAAGAGTGATGAAAAAAGCTTTACAAATAAAGTAAAAGTTGTTTGGTAAATTTTTTTATATTTAAAAGTACTTATGTCTTTTTTGTATTTTAAACTAAAATATTTTGATATAGTTTTTACTTTATACTTATCTTCTTTTTACATAGTTTATTTTATTAAAAACTTCTTAAAATATGTGTTCTACTTATGACTTAAACGAGAAGTAAATCTAAAATAAAGTCGGGTCAAACTGACACTTAAAATAAAACAGAATCTCCTACTATATATATTTTTTATTTCTTTTTTCTAACTTAAATCTAAAAGATATATTTATTTTTACTCTAACTTAAATCTACCTCTAAAATATAATTATTCTATTTGAATTAAAGATACTAAAAATAATAAAAATCACGGTTGTGTTAATTGCTCCAGAAAATAATAAAGGTATTTGTTTGTTTTTTCAACAAAAAAAAGTAAATTTTCTACTCATTATATTTTTTTTACATAATATCTTCATTATAATTTAATCCTTATAAAAAATAAATTACTCTCTCCTTCCTTGTTAAAAAATTGATCCAAACATAAATTTTTTAAATTTCACCTCCCTTTCCCTCAAAAAAACCTTGAGCCAAACATGTCTAATACCAATATTTGTCAAGTTACAACATTTAATTTTATAATATTCCATGAAAAATAGTATAGCAGCGTTTGTAGTCCAACGGTTAGGATAATTGCCTTCCAAGCAATAGACCCGGGTTCGACTCCCGGCAAACGCATATTTTATCTTTTTCTTTTCTTTCTTTTTTTGGTACTAAAAAAGTGTACCCCACATGAAATGAACTATGATTTGCATTTGTGGTTGATATGAATGAATATGAATCTTGCACTGCAAATATCACCGCAACCGCAACTAACTTCATATTCTCTTCTTCCTAATGGAATTGTGTTCTTTCTCTTCTTCCACTCCTCTTCTCAATTTTCAGGTTAGTTAATTGTGATTCACGCACATAACTTAATTACATTAATTTCGATTATTGATTCTAATTGCTCGCTCTTCTTTTGTGCTGCAGAGCCCTAAATTTCCTAAGAGGAATTTTTATCAAAAAATATCAAACCCTACATTGCCTAAACCAACCAGACATTTTTCTACTACTGGAATATATAGACCAATCATATCAGCTAAAGCTGGAACAAGACAAAGTTGGGATTTTGGAAGATTTATAAAAACATTATATTTCTTCAATGGTCCTCCATCTCCTAATAAGGTAACATAGTTCAATGAGTTATTATTATTAAGAGAAAACAAATGAGTGAGAGAAATTTTTTGTATGGATAAACTAATGAATATTTATCATTTTTTCTGAATTGTGAAGTTCTTTGACTTTCTAGTTGGGAAACTATCCAGTTCTGCCACAACTGAATCCGTTAACTCGATGGGGACTTCCGATATTGTTCTCGTAGCTGGAGGTACTGGTGGTGTTGGTCGAAGAGTGGTTGATGTATTAAGGAAGAAAGGAATTCCGGTTCGGGTATTGGTATTGTTTTCTGACTTACCTTTGATTATTAGATTTTACTGTAAATAATTTGAATTTAATGAATATTCAATCATGTATTTATTAAGTTTTGTACTTCTGTATCGATATTTATCAGGTTAGAAATGAAGAGAAGGCGAGAAAAATGTTAGGCTCAGATGTTGACTTGGTGAGTTACTTTGATTGAATTTGCTGAGATACTTCACAAATGATCAAATAAATATGCACTTTCTTACTAGTTTGCAAGAATTTGTATTTGGTTCATAAATTTCCAAAAATTAAAGTTATCATTTTGTTGACAATGAAATGTAATTATTGGCCTAAATAATGGATCGTTAATGGAAAAACGATGTTACTTCTGGAGGTTGTGTTTTTTTTTTTTGTTTTTGTAAAAGAGTTAATAAATTAACCACCAGCCATGTACAAATTCTTTACTAATTGCAGCATGAAATTTTTTACAAAAGATTCAATACTAGTTGGTTGATGCTCATCAATGCTGAACTTTCCTTTATTGTGTGATTACATCATATATTATACTACATAAAAATTGATAAGTTTTCCTTCCTCTAATTCTTGTGCTGACAACTAACCTTTCTGCTGAAACTAAGGTTATTGGAGACATTACAAATGAGAGTACTTTGTTCCCTGAATACTTTAAAGGAGTGAAGAAAGTGATCAATGCAGTTTCTGTCATTGTTGGCCCTAAAGAAGGAGACACTCCGGACAGAGCAAAATACAGCCAAGTATGTTCACTCACTTTATTTAAGAATAGAAATTTGATTTTTCCTAAGAATAGAAATGAGTAGGCTATTGCAGATTTATATAATTGATTTTCTCGTTGTTTTAGTTATTGAATGTTTGTTGAAGGCTTCATAATTATTTCTCTCTAACTTATTGAATTTATTTTTGTGCAGGGAATTAAGTTCTTTGAGCCAGAGGTAGCTAACTGATTTTTCTTTTTGTTGAGACTATCTTCAGAGTCAGTCTTGTTGTATATTTAATTTAGAAGCCTGGTTTGTATGCAAGAGCTCGTCGTGAGAAACTCTCTAGAAGCTTTTCTTAGTTGTTGGTTATTGAAACAGATAAAAGGTGATTCACCAGAAAAGGTAGAGTACATAGGAATGAGAAATTTGATCAAGGCTGTGAAGAACAAGCTTGGACTTCGAAGAGGAAAGCTATTATTTGGATTTGAAGGTAGGTTCCTAGAATTGATTGGTTCAACATTTAATTGCTAGATTTATGCACCAGCTGTGGACATTTGATGACATATTCTGGTAGGCTAATAATAGGAATAAAATTTAAAGGATGACATGTGGGATATTATATTAGGTTGAACATTAACTTTTAGGACTGATTAGAGTGGCCTTCTGACTTTTACTATTGCTTTGTTCTTTTATTTGTAATAAAAGAACAAGTATTTTATTTACTTGTGTGCATCTTCTTGATATTTTTTTTATCTGTTTTCTGGCAGGCGATAGTTATAGGCAACTTTCTTGGGGAGCTTTAGATGATGTGGTTATGGGTGGAGTTAGTGAAAGTACTTTTCAAACTGACCCAAATGGTAGTGAAAATGGTGGACCAACTGGGATTTTTAAAGGTATGTGTTCTTGCAATTGCATGCCATTGCAATTTTGAGGGACTAGAATAATAGCCTGTCCTTTATATTTTACTGCTCAAAATAATAAAGCCTTGTCTAATCCAGGTGTCGTTTCATCGGCAAATAATGGTGGCTTTACAAGTATCAGAACAAAGGTAAACTTCAATTTTTTATTTTTATATCAATTTTTCAACAAGGCCTGGAAATTGTAGAATAGTGTTTCTTAATATGTACTTGATTGAATATGTAGACCACAGTATGATAATAATGAATCACATTTTGAAGTGATTTGATTCATATTGTTTTTTCTTGGTACATAAATTGGGATGAAACACAATTGGTTTAATATTTCTCAAACAAACTCTAGCATAATATTTCCTTGGAACTTGATTGTGTCCTCAACTTACTCTGACATAACATAACCACGGCTTTCATTCCTATTTATCATGAAATACTACCATTTCTGGAATATTAATATACTTCCAAATTCTAATTATTGGATTGCGGTGCTGCTTATCAAAGTGAAATAACATATTTATTAAGCACTGTAGCAAGACATTATAGTATTCCTTTTCGTAATTTTTTTATAACATTTGAAGTGGTTCAACTGTGCTCATTAAAAATTTCAATCTGCACAGGCAATTATGTTAATAGGGATGCTAGGCATCAAAATTGAATTTTACCTTCTAGATTAATATTTTTAGTGATGTACTTAATTGGATATATTATAACCACCCTGTGCTAGCTCTGGATATATTATACAGATCGAGTTTCTCTTATAAAGATTGCAGTAGTGGCATTTTCTTTCCCCCTTATTGATTGTGTTTGATTTTTCTTTTTCATTTTTAAGGAAGACTGGATGGAACAACAATTCTGATTGTTCATTTTGGAGTTGTCTGAGTGTAGTTATTTTCACGTTTCTGGTGTTCCCTGCCTAAAACTATCAGTTACTGTTGCCTGTTATGAGCATATATATTGAAAAGATGAGTTTACATAATTGGTCTTCAGAATTTTTCAGAACCGGAGGATCTCTCTGCATATGATGGTTTGGAGTTGCGTTTAAAAGGTGATGGGCGTAGATATAAAGTAATTATTCGTACAAGCCCTGATTGGGATGCTCTTGGGTACACAGCACTCTTTGACACAGAGAAAGGCAAATGGCAATCGGTAGTTAAAATCTAATATAACAGATACAGTGTATTCTATCTAATGACAACTCTCAACGGTGTTTATTTTTTTCTTTCACAGATTCAATTGCCATTTTCTTCTCTGAGGCCTATATTCCGAGCAAGAACTGTGTCTGATGCTCCACCATTTGATCCAAGCAATGTTGCATCATTACAGGCATGGCTCTGCTGTTAGTATTCCGTTATGTCTCCGTTATGTCTTTTTTCCTTGCAATTTCTAACACCGGTCTTACTGATGAAGCAAAATTCTCTGCAGCTCATGTTCAGCAAGTTTGAATATGATGGTAAATTAAACGAGACTTTTGTGGAAGGTCCGTTTGAGCTTCCGGTGTCTAGCATAAGAGCATATATAAAGGATCCAATAACACCTAGGTATAACCTAATTTATTGGTTGCCTTTCCCATCCTTTTTTTCAATGCATATATGCTTAACGTTTTGCTGTGTTTCTGTCATTAAGATTTGTACATGTGGGCTCGGCGGGAGTTACCAGACCGGAAAGACCTGGACTTGATCTAAGTAAACAGCCTCCTGCAGTTCGATTAAACAAGGAACTGGATTATATCCTCACATTTAAACTAAAGGTAGCTGTTGATGACTCCTTGTTTGATTAGCAAATTTTCCGGTCTTCAGTTTGCAAAGAATGATGTTTGTTAGTTACTCTATTCTGGTTGGCAAGACTGGTTTTGTTAGTTAATATTTTCTCAGATATGTTTAAAACAAAAATATATTTCTCAGATATGAAACTTGAAATTTAAAATCAAACTATTGGTCATTGAAATAGAGCTAGCCAGCCCACTGAAAATTCTACTTATTTTACCAGAATTGAATCCAGAAATGCATGGCGTGTCTTTTATATTTATTTGTATTTACGAAAAATCTGAAAAGTTGAGGTAAACTGTAAGTTGTTTAGATGTTAAAAGACAGGGTATGGTGGTCTGTTTTCTACATATTTATCATCTGAGTAATGGAATATATACAACAAGCAAATTCCCTTGCTAACAGCAGTTATTGTTGCAATAGGGTGAGGATTTAATTCGAGAAAGTGGCATTCCATACGCCATCGTGAGGCCTTGTGCATTAACTGAGGAACCTGCTGGAGCAGATCTCATCTTTGATCAAGGAGATATAATTACGGTATGCAAAACGCAAAATATGGATGCTTTTCTTGGCTTAAGTGCTTTTGCTAAATATTTCAGAATAGTAGCATTTTGATTCTTTCTCATTTTCCCATTTTAATGCAAAAATAGGGTAAAATATCAAGGGAAGAGATCGCTCGCATGTGCGTAGCTGCACTTGAAAGCCCTTACGCATGTGACAAAACATTTGAGGTCAGCCTTTTCCTTTATAATCTCGAATCCATATTTTTCACAATTTATTTAGTACTTGTCGATTTTCAGATGTAATCTGAAAGGTAATATTAACCTTTGATTAACTAATAGCTATTATATAGCTGCTTCTATTTATTAAATACAACAATCGGATGAGTGTTTGTTTTGCTATTTTTATACGGGCAAAATACATTTAATTGTTTAATGATTACATAAGCTATTTTTTCCTATATATAAGAATGTAGTAATTTGATTTGTGGACAGTCTCGCTCTAGTATTTTGGAAGCTTTACATGATCTATATATATTGCAGGTCAAAAGTGTTATTCCATTTAGCGAGCCATTTACTGTGGATCCAGAAAATCCTCCTCCAGAAAAGGACTATGACATATACTTTAAAGATTTAAAAGAAGGCATAACTGGAAAGGAAGCGCTCCAACAAAATCCCGTTCCTGTTTAATGTTCTTGCATTGCAGTTGAGCCCTGGATATTGCAGATATAGTACATTAAGAGCTGCACATAATCTTTGAATCCAAAGAAATATAGACCAAACAAATATGTGATACTTCATAAACCTAGACATATGAATGTTGCCTTATACAAGATGCATTTGATGTGATTAGGCTACTGTGTTTCTAATACAGTTTTTAATGTATATGATGTTTTAGATGTTATAGAAGGTGTTTTGTTTGACTGTTGAGAGACATGTGGGAAGGTGGATGAATATTCAGTGCTACAGGTACATGTATAGGTTAAGCTACCCTACAAAGGACAAGGCACCACACAAATTATTTAAAACAATTCAACTATTTCTCTCTAACCAAATTGCCATTGGGGTCTCAAAATCGAACTACAGTTCACAATGCTACAATTTTGATTCCAGATTCTTGTCATGAAAAGATCATGATTTCACATGTGTTTGTTTTGACGTGTGAGACAAGATGAACACGCGTTTATTTGCAAGCTACATGTTGTAGCTTCTGCTTTTTCACATTAAAATGTCATTAATCATACGGTGGCGCCGTGGCGGTGAATCAAACTCACATCCAAACATAGGTTTCACATTTTTTGGAAAACACACCAATTGAATCTATACATAACCTCTGATATTTTGGAACTTATGTTTTTTTGTATAAATGATTCAGAGCAATGCATGCATTGTGTCCATACTACATATAGATAGAATCTTGGACTTGTAAGACTCACGAGTCACAAAGTTCTTACTCCTTAGTTTTGGACAAAATGACACTGCCCCATTATGTCAGTACAAGTGTACAACAAGGATAATGTAGTATGTAACATTACATCATCACAACTCACAACAAATTTCTTCGAAAACATTGCTCTAACAGATAAGGAATATTATTGACAGAGTCCTACATAGAAAGAAAAAAACACGTAGCTACTACAACTATACAAGCATCTTTAATCAATGAACCAAACCTGTTGGAGCATGCTAGTGTCTCAAATGGGACCCACATAAAGGTACCTTACGAATCTCCTCTAAAAAGAATTGATTCAGAATTCATAACAGATTCATATGAACTAACTATACTATATGCTTCTTACATAATAAATGAACATATACAATAAATCATACATCAATTTTGTCTACAGAGAAAGAAAACAAATATTCAAATATAGTAACTTCATATGATGAATATGTTACTTCAATCACACTGGAATTTTGGATTCTCTTTGTATAATCTAACACAATGCAGTGCTGGAAATCTTCATTGCTTCATTCATAATTTCTTCACATTCACTGTCAGGAACAACAGAATACCTGCCAAAAGAACAAGGTAAAATTCTTAAGTGCAAACTATGAGACAGAAAAAAAAACAAAGCAAAGTAAATTGAGTTTAAAAATTTTCAACCACTTGGAACCATTGAAACATAAAAAGAAAGAAGAATAATGTAATAGTGTTCAATGGAACAAACTCTGATTTTTCGTCGTGCATTTCTGGTTCTTAGCCTTTGAAGCAATTCTTGGTGAGTGAATATGCTTCCTGGTGAGCTCAAGAACACTGTACGTGGAACTGGAGGAGACCACAATCCACTTTTCTCATAATCAAAATCAAACTGTGGCTCATCATAGAACTTCTGCAACAACCTATCAGAAACAGATTTTGAAACAATTTGAACATTTTGTGGATAAGTTTCGAGGGAAACTTTAGTTTTAGCTAGCATTTCACTCAGAGATAAGAATATATGAAGAATGAATTATAATATGCCAATGTAGTAGTAGTGCATGTGGTTGAGATAATGAAAAAATAGTGATGCATTTGTAAAAAGGAGACAAATTTGAAGAGGGACTAATGATGCAGAAGGTGGGAAGTTTGATAAGGACGTGTATGGCTGTATGCAATCATATAGATAGGTCGTGAGCACCATCATATGATATAATAAATTTATTAATTAATTGAGATTCTTGTTTGGTGTTTGTTTGAGTGTCACGTATTTAGTTTGGTTGCATAATTAAATATATATATGAACTATACATTTATATATATATATATATATATATATATATATATATATATATATATATATATATATATATATATATATATATATATATATGGACATTATTTGGTGGTATTGCCATATGGAACAACACAACTTCAATTGTGGCCTGCCCCTACTTAGTGGGTTATATTTCAATTTAGGTTGTGAGCATGTGTAAATGTGGGACTAATCATTTCTGAGATACATATTTGTCCACATATTTATCATATGCAAAAAAATTTTTTTGATAAATAATCATGTGCAAAATATTAGGAAATAGGAACCCTATAAATTAGATGATGATGATGATGATAATAATTTGGATAAATGGTAATTTTGGTCCTAAATGTGTAAGATGAAGTCAGTAATTTAAAAGTATTGAAGTTACAAAAATATACCTAAATGATTTTTTATGGGTTATTTTGGCCTTTAAATTTATCTTTAGTTTGTTATTTAATCCTTAAATATATTTTTTATTGGTCAATTGATCCATAGAAATACTAATAAAGTGACACTTGGAGATATGTTTATTTATTTTAATAAATTTAAGAACTATATGGACAACATTTCACATTTTGGTACCAAAAGGATTGTTCACCTAATAATTTTTTTTCTCACAATATTCAGGTAAATTGTTTAGTAATTTATTGATAAACTTGTAATTCCAAAACATATTTTGTTTGTCTTTAAAATTAAGAACAAACCTAACATATCTTGAGAATATTCTAAATAGAAATAATATATTTTAAATTTTAATTATAATATCTTCTAAAATTATTTATATATATTATTCTTAACATTTTTGTCATGCACAATAACACAGAACTGGGGGTGTTAATAGTCGTGCCCATATTTTTTAACCTCTTTTTACTTTGTACTAATATTTTTTTAATTCAATAAAGAAAATTCGTCCTTCCACCCCTATACTTAATCTTTCACCCCTACAAACCATCTAATAATCCTATTTTACCCTCTATGTTATTAAACTTTTTATATTATTATTTTTATCAGTCACTCCAACCGTTCCGAGAAACAACTTCCACCCCAACAATAAATTGTTCCGGTAAGTCTCTTCATATTCCAGTTTGATTTGATTACCGGAATTCTTTTTATATTGTTCCGGTGTGTAATTTTTATGAAAATTGTTCGTAGTAACTTTCTACCGGAACAACGCTAAACGGTTTCGGTTCCAATTCGTATACCGGAACACATATATGACTGATCCGGTTTGGTTTCATTTCCAGAAACTCATACCGGAACCGAAAAACATATGTTCCGGTTTGTATAAATTCCAGAACTATTACCGGAACAGTATAACATGTATTCCGGTGTGTTTGAATTACCAGAAGCAATTGTTCTGGTGTGGTTTTTTGTATAAATTTTGTGACATTTTTAAGGTTTAATTCAGATACTTTAGGGCTTAATTGCTTTTGAAGAACTTACTTTTCTCCTCATGTTCTAGATAGGGAAAACCAATACACCCTATTTGTTTTCCCTTCATTTCAAGCCTTAGTGTTTATCTGGTATGAGTGAAATTGTAATGAAAGGTCTATCTTGTTTCATTGATGTGTCTATCTTGTTTCTGTTTTCTATATGTTCTCCATGTAATGAAAGGTCTTTTTTTTTTACTTGCAAATTGTAATGGAGTAGTAACTTCTTTTTTTTTTGGTACATAAGTTAAACAAAGAGAAAAGAAACAAAGAAAACAACTAGGCTCTAAGATAGGCCACCCTTAGAGCGTCAGCCGAGATTAACTCATTCAATTCATTAGGCGGAGATTCCCAAATCGAAAGTTTCTCATTATTAGTCGAGCCTAACTTGGCAAGGAAATCAGCACAAGAATTCCCCTCCCTCAAAGTGTGAAAAAGAGAGACCTCCCAATCTAACTTCAAAAGATCTTGGATGTTAGCTATCACAGCAGCATAGCAGTGGAAGTTATTGTAACCCTTGGTAACAAGATCTAACACCATTGTCGAGTCAGAATAACAAAAGAAACGGTGATACCCAGAGGCTCTCGCAATCTTGAGCCCGTGATAAAGAGCCATAAGTTCAGCTAAAGTATTATTAGCAATACCCAAGAAACCACTAAAACCAACTATCCACTCACCACCTCCATTTCGGATTAGGCCACCAAAGCCGGCCCTTCCCGGGTTACCAAGACAACTACCATCCACGTTCAGAACCATGCAATTAGTCCGACAAGGGTGCCAAGAAATCAATCTAGGGGAATTATCAGTAAGAGTCCCAGTATGAAAACAAGTATCAATAAGGATGGCAAGTTTTTGAGTTTCAGCAACAATTCGGAATAGTTGAATTGCTTCATTACCAACACAACCCAGATTTCTAGCTCTCCAATTCCACCAAAGTCCTGCTAGAAAAATAGGAGCTTTATTCCCACTCGAATTGACACGCAACCACTCTACAGGATCAGAAGGATTAAAAAACTCCGTTGTCCGGAACTCCAAAGAATTCCAAATCCTTTGAGCAATATTACAATCTCTTATGCTATGTAAAATGGTTTCCTCAGCGGTAGAACATCTTGGACATATGTCAGATTGCGTTAGATTCCGACGACGAAGCAGTGAGAGGGTGGGAATCGCATGATGACAAACACACCAAATGAAGAATTTGATCTTCAACTTTTGCTAAGTATTGATTTTGTTGAAATTTAGAATTCAATTCCTACAAACTGTAACTTTAAAACCAAAATCTTAATGATATTATATTTTCTGATGTTTCTAAGTTTAAATATATCTTATTACAGAACAAAACCACACCGGAACAATTACTTTTGTGTTCCGGTAACGATCTCGGAATCAGATTGTTTTCTGTTCCGGTAACAAGATTAAGCAAAACTCATCACGGAATATTTTCGATTTATTCCGGTAACGAGATCGCATAGATATGCATGCGGAACACTTCAAACGTTGTTCCGGTGTGGTTGAGATTCATCCCAGAACACTTTTTTTCCCGTTCTGGTAACAATGACAAAACCAGAACACGTAACAAAGTGTTCCGGTGTGTTAAAAAATGTACTCTTCCTCCACTCGCTCTTTATCAAACCGGAACAATTTTTTGTGGAAAGTGACAAAGTGAAATATTTCAATTGATTTTATTATATATATGAGGGTAAATTAGTCAGTTCAGCAAAATATGTAGGGGTGAAGAGGTAAGTGTAGGGGTAAGAGGACAATTTTTATTCAATAAACTATGACAGGCCCAATGCAAAACGTTAACGGCTAGTGGGCTAAAACACCCCAAAAGAATTTGGACAACCCATGTGCAACCACTAAGAAAAAAAAAATGTTTCTAGAGCATCTTCTTCCACCTTTTTTTTGGTACACAAAAAGAGGGTGTAGCCAAATTTTTTTTTTTTAAAGAAACAATTATCGCCATGCAATCTCTATAATTGTCATCAAAGAGGATTTGTTTTATTAAAATGGATGTTGCCGCGTTAATATTGCAATTTCCTGTAACCATGTCAAAAGAAGAGCCTTTGGTATCATTACATTAAAAGAGTTTTGTTATTTTGTAGTAAAGATTAGTAAGCCAGGCGTTTCTATTTCTTTTATTCCGCATGTTCTCGAACTAAATCTACTAATTCTAACTCATGTGCTCGAAAAAAAATTGTTCTCTCTTTCAAAATAAAACTAAGAGTGTTTTTTATTCTTCTTCAAGAAATCCATTGTGGTATACTATCTCTTTAATATTTAAGGGTTGGATTTATGACATTTCATATGGGTCTTAGAAGTTTAGAGTTTGAGTCGAGTTCTGAACTCAAGTGGTTTCATTCCCCTCCTAAACGCAGTTGTATCGAACTGTGGTTCTCCCTATCAAGTTCAGCGTCAGTCACCAATAAACCAACTAAAGTTTGGTCGAGAACAATTCTTGTGTACTATATAAATTGTCCAACAAAGATTAATCACTATTAAACAATGGTGAAAACTTTGTACTAATATTATAGTAATAAAAATAACTTAAAATGCTTACCATTTTAATTTTCATGCCTGATTTTTACAAGTTTGCAGTGCATATTGAAGTTATGATTCTCTTTGTTTTCATTTCTTTAAATACTTTTCTTTTTATTTTTAATAATATGTTCGTCCAATATTCTTAAATATTTTATGAAAATGCTACCAAGTATTTTCGGGATTTTTTTTTGGGTTACTATGATATTGGTACAAAGTTTTCACCGCCGTTAATGATAATTAATCTCTGTTGGGAAACCTGTATGTGGGGCACGCAAGGTGGCTTCTTCCTTTCCAACTGAATTTTGTGCATACATATGAGCCAGAAATTGAACATCTTACTACATGTTTAAGCAGACTAAAACTCTTACCACTCGGACCAATTCATTGTTGGTTCCTCGGGACATTCTTTAAGCATCTTAAATAATAAATTTTTATGGAATTTTGATTGGAATATCAACATACTCAAATAATTTGATCTTATTATGTTTATACTTGCAAGTTGCAACTCTATTTTAATATGATGCAAGTCAAATGATTTTTTGCCTAAATTCTACACCAAACACATTAAAATTTTTGCATTTTATCAAGGAGAGAGTATTTTATTTGAAAATGAGTGAATCATTCAAATAAATAGTGGTTTTTAAATAAATGGGGGCATTTAAGAAATGGTTCTAGCTAGTTGATTGAAAAAAGTCAGCAAATAAGAAATGGGTGCCGCCACAAATCATGACTAACAACACCTTGAAAGTAACATGGCGCAAGCTATGCTGAAGGATGCCCAAATTTTGCTAATTACAAACCACATTCAGAATTGTCACAAATTACTGCCATATCCTCTCATGCCATTCACACTCAAGCCTACCCTTATTTCTATTTTCCTTTTTCCACTCATCTTAATGAAACGAAAAATTAAAAAAATAAAAATTCATTTTACTCCTCCACAATTTGCTAATGGCCCAATTCATATCACTAAAATTAGATGATAATTTTGTTTTTGTCGGATAATAAGTAGGTGTATCCGGGTTCGAACTCGAATCTCTACACTTTCATGTAATATATCCAACCAGTTGAATTAAATTCATGGGATAAATGATAAATTTTCTTTCATGACTAACTTGATTATTATATTTTCGAAGGATAAATTGAGTTGTAGGAAATAGTGAGAGACAAAATTGAATTTTTAATCAAATAAGATCAATGATTTTTTGGTTGAGACTAAAGGATTTACCGAACTCAGTGATTAATCTTTCGTTGAATTAGAGACAAATAATTAAGAACAATGTGAATACAAAAAAAGAAGGAAAATAAAATAAAATCAAAATGTATCTTTTTCTTGTCGAGAGACGTAGGAAGAACGTGTCAATATTTCAATTTGTCAAGTTGTGGTCCCACACCACGGAGCCGTTAACCGCCGTCGTACATCCAACAACCCATGACGGAACACCGTCGAACACTCCGGCAATTCTTCAAGATCAGCAAATAGCAACTCATCTTCTTCTCCCATCGGCAACAACACGTCAGCATCGAACTCAGCCATAATTGGACTCTCTAGAATAGAAGACGACGTTGTGTGTATATCACCCAACCACGCTAACTCCTCGTCCACAATCAAGTGTCCTGCGAGTTTCTCCTCCGGTTCGACCGGGTCTGGTTCGGTTTTCTTGACGGAGAGTCTTGTTCTTGAAAGCGGCCATGGATGGTTGTGGTCTGAGGAGTATGTTATGATGAGCATTGTGGGGTCCACACGGCTTCTCTCTACTTGTTTCCTCGCTGGACAACCTTTGCAACTGCTACACCTGTAGTACGCTCTGTATGTATGTAAACACAAACAATCTACGTTAATACTACAATGTTTCATTTTTTTATTATTTTTTTTATGAATAATATTATTACTAGTTTTCTGATTAATTAGTTGCTACATTATAATTAAATTACATTACATTTTGTATATGTACCTGGGATAAGGGGAACCTTTGATGGGTTTCTGACCGTATTTTCTCCATGCCCATGAATCGGAGGGTGGTGTATTGCTCTCTCCTTTTAGCCTTGATCCATGAGGTTCCTTAATTGGGATTTCTACCACTCTTTTCTCTATGGCTCGCCTACTTAATCAACAAATTAAACAACTCATTATTGTTATAACTTGTACTATAGGTATAGTAATTTGTAATAGTAAATATTTTCTTAGATTAATTAATAAGCTTGTAGGAAACTATAGTAATTAATTAATTAATTGGATGTAAGTGAAATTAATTAGTATATGTACACTAATTAACTAACCTTTTCTTAGATGATGAAGAAGAGAGGGAACTGGTTGAACCATCGATGTTAAATGAGGTGGAAGAAGGAGGTGAATAATCTAGAGATATGTCAGTGTCTTCTTGTTCATCAGTACTACTAGTACTACTATATGGTTTTTTGAATTTACTTTTCATTTCTTGAGATTTGGAGCTTGGTTAGCTCGATCGTTACTTTGTGGTAGCTAGGTGTAATCTTGACCCTTGAATTGATTGATGCCACTAGAAGGTGGAGATCAATATATGCTGATCTTATATTAATGTAGCTACACTATATATATCTAAGCATAGAATGGTTTAGGTAGGTAGATTACATTACACAAAATGAAAGGCAAATAAGGAATTTAAGGGAGAAGGAGGTGAGAGATTAGGGGGATGGTCTTTAAAAATGGGGATTCATATTGTTGACAGATTGGCTACTACGCTAGCTACATTTAATTAATTAATTAATTATGGTATTTGTTTGTTTATTAGGGGACGTGCGAACAAATACTGAAATCGAACCTCTCACACTAATACATTAAGGTGTGTATGTCATTTGAAAGCAACCATTTGGTTTCTTTAATCTTTATTTTAGTATATGATAATTTTCCTTAAGGATAAACTCGTTGATTATTAATTGAAGGGAACTGAGTCTCCCTTTTTGTCTTATTTGTTCACCCTTTCGATCTTACCTAATTTGTAGTATTATATTTCTGACTATATATTCATATAGTATTGTATAAGAAAATTGTCTCAAGATGATTGGTCGTTTTAATTTTAATATAATATACGTACTCTCTAAATAATATCATACTTGAAGTGTTAATTCATTGATAAGAATTTTAGCTTTATAATCTCAGGACAAAATGACTATTATTAGTCCATGTTATTCTTAAATCAATATATTTCACTTTGTATTGATTCGATTAAGTACACCTTATTTTGATTGAAACTGTTTTATTTTTTTATAAAAGAAGTTTTTATTTTATAATTAATAGTTTATAAAAATGTCGAATACACCAATAATTTATAGTGATAATCTAGTAAAAATTTATTGACTCACCTTTGTCTATATAATTTTTTTTGAATCACTATATAATTTTCATAATCTTAATGAAATATACAAATAAATAATTCACTATAGGACGCGGAGGGACTTGGATTTTGTACAGTCGAAAACTTACTAATCATGCAGTCAGTAAGTTTGATATTATCCCAAAATTTTATATTAAATAAAAATAAAATATTGTCTCAAGATCTGAACCATTTGGATCAGATGGTTCATAATTACTGACTATATAATCCGATTCCAACGTGGAGGCAGTATACTACAAGTTATGATTAATTAATGAAAGATATTTATAAAAGATTTAAAATACAATACATCCACTAGAAAGTAGAATTTCATGGTTTCCGTAAACTTCGTTCAGTTGATAGAGACATCACATTTTATATGTATAAGCCGAGCTCGAACCTCAAACATTTTATCTATCTATTCACCTTAAAGAGTGAAAAAAATTTATAAAATGTCATGTAAATACTACACTTCTTCCCACAAGCCATCCATCTCCCACACAGCACCATGTTGCACCACCGGCATCTAGCTAGGGACGGAATTCATAGACTTGAATCCTAACAAACCCTTATGCCGAAAGAACATAAAATAAAATTGAAAAAAATCAAGTAGTATCACCATCTTCCATCCTAAATTTTCATGTGGCACATGAATGTTTTTTCTTGTTGGCGTGAAACAGATATCTTTTTTTATGCTTAATTGTAAAGACTAATTAATTTATCGAACTTGTGAGATTGTGGCATATGAAAATTTAATACCACACTTGATTGAGGCATTGAGCTCAAAACAAAACCGAGCTTAAAACGGTCACCCACCCTCCAAATTAGTAGTACTATATCCCTTCAAATAATAATTTTATATGATCACATTAATTTAATTAGATCTAAATTATATAGAATGGGTAGCTTTCGCAAAGTTTAAATAATTCAATCATATTATCATAATGAAGAAATGAGATCTCATTATTGACTGAGTCACTTATGGCTGGATCTGTAACTCTCTAAGGAGAAAGGGAAATTAATAATATTTTTCATAAAAAATATCTATCACTAGAAAACAAATCAATCTTTCTAAGGTTTCTAATAGCGTGAAGCAATGCAACAACTCATTTTATATTTTGTTTATTGTCATATGCTGAGCAACCCAAATTTAATATTGCAAAACTAGTTCAGTCTTTTCTTTATTCTTTACTCCCTCCGTCCCAAAACTATTGTCCTTTTAGCATTTTAGTTTTGTCCCAAAACTATTGTCCTTCTCACAAACCAATGTAAAATTAATGTTAGTTTATCAATTGTACCCTTACAAAAGTTAAAGTATTAATTAAATATATTTTCTCTTTCTTAATAAAGTAAGGGTAAAATAGACTTAACTTATCAATCTTTATTGTTTCTTAATCCACGTGCATAACTCTAAAAAGACAATAATTTTAGGACGGAAGGAGTATTTTTCATTTCTATACTTCGTCAGAAAAATTAATAAATAAATAAATAAATCCACAAATGAATCAATTCATTCAAAATTAAAAATAGTATAATAACATATCATTTTGAAGCCCTTTCCTTACGGCATTAATTAGTTAGTGACGCCCTGGCACATAATATTATCCTTGGACCATAAAGTCCTTCTGATCTTATTTTCGTTGTTGCTTATTTTAATTTAAGAAAGATGCCAAAGAATCAAAATAACTTTTACCAAAATAATCTAACATGTTCGTTGACTCTATCATATTTACTACTACTATTTTATATGGCAGTGATTCTAAATTTCAATTAAAAACTATTAGTTTCTCACTATATATAACATCACTGTTATTTTTATTAATTTAATTTGCTTGTAAAATCATGGATGAGGTCACAGCCAAAATTTTAAGGATTGCTTTGTTTGTGAGATAAGGGAGAATGGGAGATCAGATGAGACATAATAAAAATTATCATATTCTTTGTTGATTTAGTATTGATAATAGAGTAAGTCAATCTTATTATCATATATATTATTGCTTTTTTTTGTTTTTGTTTTTGTTTTTGATAATATATATTATTGCTTCTACCACCTATGTCCATTAGTTTTCTATATTTCTGTAGCCTATTGGGCTAAGCCCATTATGAAAATATGTTTTTAGAAATAGGATTAGTATTCAAGTAAAAAAAGGAGGAAAAAAAAAATGAAAATATTAGGTTTTAATTTTTCTTTCTTGTTGTTTTTCTAATAAAATTTTAAAGTGAGGAGATAATACTCCAACCCTAAAATATATATAAAAAGACTTTAAGATTAGTCTATCAAGATTATAAATAAAATAACAAGAGCAAGCAAAATGATTTCAAGTACTAGAATTATAAATTAGTTTCAAACTCAAAACTATTGAATAAAGAAACATTGTTAAAGAAGTTAAATTGAATCTAAGCTTTTGAAATGATAGTTATCATTATTCATTCCATATCTTCATTCACCAATAATGTTACATATTTATAACAGAGCAACATGCATGATATAGGTAAAAACTTGTTGAAGTACACCAAGAAGTTTAAACAAATTATTAATAAACATTGAAAATTCACAAATTAATTACTAGTAATTAATTAAAATTGGTGACAACTTGTGTACCCCTTAAGATCGATTTGGCAACTTCATCTGAAGCGCATTTTCACCAGTACTCTTCTTAGTTTCCATTAATAGCTTTTAGAAGCGCTTTAGTAACATCTAAAACATCCAGAGTTTGATCCTCAGCTACAATAATAGCTTCCATAGAAAACCCATTTTCACATGAAACTCTTGCTTGTTCAACATTCATACAAATCTCTTCAAAAGCTTCTAAAATTGCAACCAACTTGTCACCTCTTTTCTCACATGTCACCTTCACCATAAATGTTCCTTCCCTTATTTTCTCTATTTTAACATCCTGCTAAATTTTGTAAAACATTAAAATAATAATAATCGATATCAGGATTTTAATATTTATATCTAGGATTTTAATATTACTAGTATTTGCTTATGTGGAAAAGCTTATCTACACGTTTGGATTTAACTGTGATTTTGTGGAAATTTTAAAATGCATTTAATGATGTGATTATGTCAAATCCACAGTGAATTAAAATAATAAGATGTTACTTATTTCTACACATTACACATACATTTTTGTTGGAATTGGTAACGAATTATATAGTTGTAAAATAATTATTAGTGTCACGGTTATTAATTAGTAATGCTTCTTTCTCCATTTTTTACAATTTTGAAATATTGTAAAAATAATATTGACAGTGCAAGATTGTAAAAAGAAAAGTTAGAATGTTGTACATTGCCGTTGGAGTTGTTAAGGAATCGCATAATGTGAAGTCTTCTGCGCAGTGATACCCTTTTCTGCACCTTGCAAGCCATCTAGCTAGTATTATGCTTATATATACTGCTTTTTCTATCTCTTGTGATTTGTGAATTTTGAAGTGTGAGAATACTTTATCTTTTGCATGGTATTTATAGTTGGTGAAATATGGAGTGTTGTGTCTTGGATTCTTTGCTATTGAAGATTTGAAGTTGATAAAAGTAAGCCACGGCTACATTTTTATTTTTATGTATAATATAACTCAATTACTCAAATACATAACATAGTTCACGACTACAAATAAGTTGGGGCTCAGTTGGCAGTAACATTGTATTTTATATGTAAATGTTGAAGTTCGAACTCCGGATAATCTATTTATTTATTTTGAGAGTAAATTTTTTTACTACTAAACTACTTGACTAAGAAAAAAAATTGTAGTTATATATTATTAGATCTCTTCTCTCCATCTCACTTCTTGGGAGAACCACAAATTAATCAACGTTATTCATTATCCATATTTCTCTTTTCATTTCAAGACTAATGCCATTGAAAATTTATGAGTAATGGATACTTTTTCTTTTTGAATAGCAAAAAAAATTTATATGAAAAAATAAGAAAAAAGTACCCATTGTACTCTACCTATAGAAAAAATACAAGGTCTTAAACAACTCAAACCCAAAAGAAAGGCTAACAAAATAAAACACCTACACTGGGATATGTAAAGAAAATTGAGTCCCAACCTCCTACGGCGTCTAAATAAAAAATAAATCATATAAATAATCAATCTAGTGGATATTAGTAATTACTATTCCATATTATAGTAATTACTATTCCAATTTAATTGTGACAAAAATAAAATTACTATTCCAATTTAATTATCTTTGGTAAGCCATATATGTAGCAGATCCCAAGGGTGCTTATGAATATAATTATTTTGCTTACGTACAAAAGTATGATCATAGTTGTACCCAAAAAAATATGATCATAAATTCACAATTATAGTTATAATTTACTACTATGTCTTGATGCGATTAATTACTACTATAAAAAATAATTTTAAATTAAATATTAGTTGATTCAGTAATTATTGATGTTGAATAATTTAATAAAAACTACTACGATTCGATCTTCACAATTGTGTTTAAAACAGAGTTGTAATCAGTTGATATCAGAATTGACTCTTCCAAATTATTTTATGTTGTGTAATATGCCAAGATAGCCACTGACCACAAAACAAAATATTATTATTAGAAATATGTTTTTTTTGCAGCATACTGGCAAAACATGTTACTCCTTCTGTTCCTAAATAAATGACTTTGAGTTATGTGCGTATTATTCATATAACATATTTTGATCATATATTTTGATTAATATATAAAAATAAATATTAGAATATATCATGTTGTTCAATTTATTTCGATAAATATTTTTAAAATATAATTTTTTTTTGAATTTTTTATAATACATAATTAAAAATATTTGTCATCAAAAATATACATTGACATGCATAAACTAATCAATTGTGACAATTATTTAGAAACAGAGAGAATATAACTATTTTTTGATGTGTAAATAGTTTTGTTTACCCAATTGGATGGGAAATTTAACTTATTAGATGTAGTAACTCACAATGATTAGTCAACACAAATACTTTTTGCCTCTTATCCGTGTACCTCTTGTACTCGGGTCTGAGTGTGGTGTTAATATATTTAGCTTTTTAACAAAATCAACACAAATATTAATAAACATTTTTTTTTAATTGTGTAACAAAAAGTCAATGCAAATATAGTATCAATTATCGTTGATAGAGAAATTTTGTTGTTGCAATGGGGGTCATTTGACATGCATTAGAGTTCAAGGTCTATTTGTCTGGCTTTAAGTGGGGGTTTTGTGGTCCTAGTCTCTTAGATTAGATCCCTCGTGTTCCTTTAACTGATTAGAAATTTGATTGTGATCTGTGTCAATTTTAACATATATGACTATTCGTAAAAAAAAAAATATAGTATCATATAATATATTAATTGATAATTTGATAGTGCTTAGGCTAAGTATATGCTTATGATGTTTATGGAATGGCGGCTTAGGCAACAGTTGATCTTAACCTTGAAATAATGACAGACACAAGTATATATGTTTTTTTAGTATCTCTTGTACTTTAATCCAATTTATTTATATATATATATATACATTATTTTGCCGCTTCAAAAAAGAAATATGTGTTTTTTTTGGTTCAATGATAAAATTTTACTTTTTTAAAGGTAAATTTGTAAATGTATGGTTAAAATTCAAACTCTGATTCTTACCCATTATATACAATATCTTTATGATTCTACCAACTAAACTAAATTTATAAGAATATATATAAGCTTTTACTAACATGAGGTCAAATTATTGTTACAATGTTATAATAAACTTCAAAATAGTTATATATTACGTACAGTGTAGAGATATATTATTTGAACATAAAAAATTGACGACATATGTGACATTGTACATATATATTTATATGTTTATACTCCCTCCGTACCAAAATATAAGTCGTTTTGACCAAATTACACAAATTAAGAAATGCAATCATTGTTGTATTGAAAACAGAAATTACGAGTTAGTTTACAAAATTGTCCTTCATTAATGATATGGAAAAAATAAATTGAAGAAGTAAAAGAAGATAGAGTAATAAATAGTTAAGAGTATAATAAGAAAAGTAGCATTAAATGCTTCATTGGTAATGTAAAGCGACTTATATTTTGGTACAAATTTTTTTTTCAAAACGACTTATATTTTGGTACGGAGGGAGTATTTACCTCCCTTTTACATTTTATTTTCTAAATCTTACGCATATTTAAATATACACAAAAATCACTTGACAAACAAATTTGACTATAAAATTTTATTGTTCATACATCATTTCTCAATCATTTAGGCACTTAAAAGTGGCTAATGACAATCAACTATATTTTTCTTTTCGCTTAATTAAAAGAATGGAGAAAAAAAACTGTCTCTTAGTTATGAGTTTCTTACCTTCTCTTAGTCGACTCTATCTCGTATTCGGCTATTTTTTTTTTTCTTCACAGTCCCTCATTCAACAATAGAAAATTTGGATGAAGCTTAATTTGGATGAATTATATCTAAGAATAAAATAAATCAATAAATTTGTAAGTATTGCTGCAAACACAAATAGTATCTACCAATATCTGTGACTGTGAGAGAGTCAAGTCCAATATAAGTATGTGTGTTTTACACGTACATGCATATCATATCATGTCAGTACTTAACACAAACACTTCACGGGCCTCTATTTCTTTCTTTCCTTTTGCTTTGTCTCACTCACACCCTACCCTTCTTTTCTTTGCATAGCATAATTGTAATAATAGAGAACGCATGTTTTTATTTTTTATTTATTTTTGTGATGAGAGGGAGGCCGTTAGGCGGACTTACAACTAAATACGACGATTAAAATAAATATCGGCAATATCTTGCAATAAGTGATTCGCACAACCAAATATTCATAAATAAAGATAATATGTAACTCGCAAGTCAATCAGATCCCTAATAGACCTGATTTGTTTTTTTTTTTTTTTTGTATGAATAGACCTGATTTGTAAATGTGAGTAAATTGAACATATGTCAATCATTTAATACATGTTTTTATGACACATTATAAAATACTCCCTCCAAGTTAGTGGAATTAAATGTGAGAGAACATCAAAACTTTAAAAGTAATCCTCCAAGTTATTGATTAAGAGTAACTAGATAAGAGTATTCCTGAAATAAATTTATTTTTCTAGGAGTGTTAAATCAAAATAACTATTTACAAAAAATGTATCCAAAATAACTATTTTAAATGTATCCAAAAAAAATAAATAAGTATTTACAATTTATTTTCTTATTCGTAGTAATAATTGTGTGTTTTTGTTTCTAATAAAAAATGGGAAGAAGTAATTAATATAGAATATTTATTTTAAATTAAAAGACGTATGTTTAACTGTTTAAAAATTAAAATATTATTTTTGTCAAAAAAAAATTAAAAAATTATTTTTTATTAGAAAATTTTAAATTTAATTGTTTTAACATGCTACTTTTGTTCGTATTTATAAGAGCCAATCTATTTTTTAAACTCATTAAAAAATTAATATATTTGATCTATTTAAAATCAAAGGTAGTTTAAGTTTAAGACGATACGTAACATTATGAAATATATCCCAAATTTATTCCCATGCCAAACCTTCTTCCTTACCTAGTGTAGTGTAGTGTAGTGGCCACAGACACAGTTGAATTGTCACATGCATGCACACCGACATAAATTCTGTTTTATTCTTTATATCGTTCCCTACCGCATTCAGATTCGCTGCCTTAATATTCTCCCCACTTTAAGCTAATTCCTGAAATAGTAGTATCAAATTTGGTGCTATTGGTAACAAACCCACGACATAATTATCATTTCCTTTAAAAAACTAGAATATCATAGCTTTCAGTTGCAAATCTTCTCAATTTTCCTCAAGTGCAATCTCATCATTTAAAATGAGAGTTAAAATTATAAAGAAAAATGTATATGGATGGTGTGTTTAAATGGTGAAGATTGAAAATAGGAAAAAAAAAATCAAGTACTCTTAAATATATTTTTAATGGAGGAAAGTTGAATGAAGAGTAGAATAAATTTGAAAAGATAAAAAATAAATAAATTTGAATATCTCTAAATTTTATATCATTAGAGATCTCCAATAAGAGTATTTAAGGGAGTTTTATAAATTAATAATTGATATCTTATGTTTTTTTTTTTTATCATTAGAGCATAAATTTATAACAGAGCTAAAATTTATCATTGGAGGCTAAATTTTATTTTATCTTATGTTTTTTTTTTTCCAATTTGGAGCATAAATATTTTTTACGGAAAAGCATAAATGTTGATCAACCCAAAAAATGATAAATTTGATAATAAAAAAAATGAAAATTTTCGCTGATAATGGATTCATAATAGCCTATCAAAGTAAAAAAATTTGTGCCATGGAAAAAAAAAAGTGACTGATTGAGTTGATTTGCATTATTAATCTATATGCCTCCTATTATAGAGTTACCTGCCATATTTTGTTGCCAACAAGAAATAGAGAGTGAAGCTTTAATACCAAAAAAAATAAAAAGAAATAGAGTGAAGCTATATATAGCTGAGGCTGAGGGTATACCGGATGAACAGGGGGTTGGTTTATTAAGGAAGAATTTTAGGAGAATAAAATTTAATTAAAGAAATTTTTTTTGGAGAATTTTGATTCAATTGTTGATCAGTGAAATAATTTTTGGTCCTTTTCTTCTAAAAATTAAAGATTTAAAACCAAAAATATATAAAATAAAGTTATGCGAATTTTTAGGATATTGAATTTTTTAGGATATTGAATCAGGTGGAACAACAATAATTTTTCTTGTACCATTCTGAATGTGAACGGAAGTTGTCTCGGTACTCCTGCTCGAGCTGGATTCGGTGGCATTATTAGAAACACCTTCGGTTATTATCTTGCAGGCTTCTCAGGCTTTATTCAATGATCATCTGATATTTTGCTCGCGGAACTGACTGCTATCTCTCGGGGCCTCTTGCTGGCCAAAGACATGAATATTGATGAATTTGTCTGCTATTCTGACTCTTTACTTTGTGTTAACCTCATCAAAGGTCCACAAGTTAAGTATCATATTTATGCTGTGTTGATCCAGGATATCAAGGAGTTGCTATCTCAAACCAATGGTACTCTCCATCACACTCTCAGAGAAGGGAATCAATGTGCAGATTTTTTTGCTAAATTTGGAGCATCATCAGATGCCGACCTTCTGACTCATACATCTCCTCCAGAAGGCCTCCGTGAACTTCTTAGGAATGACGCAATGGGAAGTTTCTTCTCTCGTGCTTAGTTTTTCTTTTTAGTTTTCTTTTTTTTTTTATTAGCTTCTATACCAAAAAAAAAAAATTAGTAACTTAGTTTTTAATGGCACAACTAAAAAAAATAAAAATTCTCCTTTTTAATATTCTACCATAATTTGTCAAAAAAAAATATTCTACCATAATAAAAGTAAAATCTAGAAAGACTAATCTAAATTAGTGACGTGAGAACCTAGTTTTTACGTCAATTAACACGAGTTATGGCATGAAAAAATACAGTGACTGATTGAGTTGATTTACATTATTAATTTATCAGTGTGTTATTATTACTGAGGATTGATTGAAGTACACTGCTATTATTTTGTTACAGACGTGAAATAAAGTGAATTCAGGTAGAGCAGAACGGTTAATTGCGTGACGACGTGAAATAAAGTGATTCTCGAGTATATTTAATATTTTCAATTATAAATGACAGCAAGAATAAAAAACGAAATATATTTTTCAATTTGTTTTCTCTCATATTTTTCCGTATGTTTTTAATCTCATTGTTAAATATTTTTTATTTGATACTTATTTTTATTCAATGATTTATTCCGTTAATATTCTCATATATAAATAGAATGATAAAATCATAAACTTAATACAAAATAGAAGAATTGAAAAATAAACTCTAATCATAGACATCTGATTTAATTAATAATTTTAATATTTTTTTATTAGTTTAACTAAAACTTTTAGACGAGTCATTTTCTTTTCTCTAGTAAAAAGAGTATTCAAACTCATAGAAAGTACTTGTTAATAACAAAATAATCCATACCCCAACCAACCTGATAAGATGTCTCACATATATTTTTTATGTGACTATGGATATATTGGCAAGTTTTTTAAAGGGAACAAGCAACGTTGTTCAAGAAATAAGAAAGACAAGGCCTTTTTTTTGTTTGTTATGTTTCTACCACCTTTGATCATTGTATGAGTTTCTATATTGGTTGGCCTCTTGGGCTATGCCCATTATGCAAATATATGTGTTTTTTTTTTTTTTTTATAAAATTACTAATGTTGTCCTTTAACTTTTAATAGTTTACTTGTCATGCAAAGATGATGTAAAATAATTTTATACAGTCACTTAATCAAAAATTATCAATTTTTCATGTCTTCCAAATAATTTTAAAATAATTATGTGATTTAAAGGAATAAAAAATGTTTATTAATTGGATGTCAGTATAAAAAATAAATAATCAAATCATTATATGAAATCAAATTAATGAATTAAAGAAATAATTTTGTTTCTTTTTTCTTTCATTTCTACAAAAGAACCGCGGTTTTAGAAATATAGATCTTTTTAATCCCTTATGTTTGTTAAAACTCCTAATTTTCTATTTTTATTTATGAGATTATCTCTTTTTTTTTTTTGACGAAGAGATTATCTTTATTTAAAAGTATAACTTCATATAGGATTAACGTGGAATATACTTCGAAACAACTCATTTTTTTGTGGTTGAGACCAATATATCTATTGTCGAATGCAATGATTATTCTCTTCGTCAGATTGGAGGTACCTCGAAGGATGAAGCAACTGATTAAAAGATTTAAAACTACTCCGTATTTAAAACAATGATTGAACCCTCGACTTTCAGTTAAAGGAGAATTAAAAAAAAACTTGTTTAAAACCACATATTAATTTATATGTAATTTGGATTGAAAATACACATATTTTAGATGATTAATTTGGCCCAGAACAACGGGAATGCATTTTGGAAGACTAATTTCTCATATCGAGCGCAACTTTTCTATAAAGTTAACAACTAAAATTGAGTCCATAATTCTGGTAAAAAAAAAAAATTGAGTCCATAATTAAGTCTTCCATCAACTAATTTCTCATATCTATATTTTAAGCATGGAATTGAGTCCATAAAATAAGAAATTAATTTTTCATAAAAAGAAGAAGAAATTAATTCATATAATACAAGGTCGCTACTGTGAATATTTAATTTTTTTTTTTTGGTACATTGTGAATATTTAAATTTAACGCTGTTAATCAATTGAAATCATGATATTACTAAAAATATTTGATTATAGGCTTATTTTTTAGTCTCTTAACTATTAAAAACTTCATTTTGGTCCTTTAACTTGTTTTTAAATTTCATTTTGATCCCTTAATTATTAGGGGTCTGTTTGAAACAATTTTAGTTTTTAGTTTTAAAATGTGTTTTATAAATGTGTTTTGGAAAAGTGTTTTTGAAAAGAGAAAAACAGAACTTCTTAAACCTATTTTACTTTTTTAGTTTTAAAAATTGAAAATAATTTTTGAAAACAGTTTTGTAAAATTGGACTACCAATCAAGTTTTTTAGTTTTTAATTTTTAAAAACTAAAAAATTGTTTTTGAGAAGTCATTCTAACAGCCCTAAAAGTTTCGTTTTAGTTTATTAACTTATTTTTTGGTTTCATTTTGGTCTTTTGACTATTTTTTGGTTTCGTTTTAGTCCCTTGAAAGGAAGTATCAAAGTGGTTGACAGAGGATGAGTTAAGGATCAAAATGAATTAAAAAATAGTTAAGGAATTAAAATAAAACCATAAAATAAGTTAAGAGATCAAAATGAAATTTTTAATAATTAAAAGACAAAAATGATATCAAAAAATAAGTTAAAGGATCAAAAGAGTAATTAAACTTGTAATTTGAACTATTTAGTAAATTTACATATGATTGAATGTGATTTATCGATAATTATAAAAAATTTACAATGAAAGTCTAGCAAAATAAGATACCTTATTAATTGTTATCTTTGACATTATTCAATAAGCTAATGCACTATATGTTCTTGTGGCTATCAAGTTTTCATACTCTCTTTTAACATTTTCCAGTGTAAGCTTTAGCTTATGTATGTATGTGTAGAAAAGTACTCCTAGCAATGGAATTAGTTTCCGTCTTTCCGCTGTGTGTATAATCTATAAATTCACTTATTAGTCCGTTTAGATTTGACTTATTTTTACCCAAAGAAAGTTTATACAAATAAATAAACGTTTTTTTTCTTTCACAAAACTACATTAAAAAATTATATTATTATTAGATAAAAGCTTATTCATTTATATAAACTGTTTCAGATAAGCTCAAAAATAAGTTATATGAATCGAATTAGGTGGGATGTCACTAGTCAGCGTGGTGTAATTTTCTCAGAAATTTCTGCATCTTAAATACTCCCTCCGGTCTTATATATAAGAAAATATTTTCTTTTTAAATACATTGAAAACTTGATATATCTAGTCAACAATATATAGACTAGATACATCAAATTTTCAAATGTATCTAAAATGTAAATTGTTTCTTATATATAAAATCGGAGGGAGTATTAAACGGTGGGTGAGTGGAGGAATTGAAAATCATGACAATGATGATGCAAAGGACAACTTTCCTAATAATATTATCAATAAAACATCAATTATTCTGCTTTTAGAAAAGATAAAGTTCATTGTCAAAAAAAAGAAAAAAAAAAAGAAAAGATAAAGTTCAATACAGTTACATTTTTCTTTTGACCAATAGAGTTACATTTATATTTTTGATGATTTAATTAAGTCCATATCATTTACTGTAAATCATTAATTCAATTCTAAAAATGAGAATAACCATTAACTTATACATTTAAAAAATATTATTATTAAAATTTTAAATATTTTTTAAGTAGTAATCCGCAGTAAACTACTTTGCAATTCAATCTAACGAGTGGAATAATCACTGCGTTCAACGGTGGATGAACACGGTGGATACCCTGACGAAAAAAAGTTAGGTGATCCATAGTATATTAGAATTTTTAGTCAAGTCAAGAGGGTATTACTATTATATAGCATAGTAGTTTCCATTTTACGAATACAAACATGCATATAAAATAATTAAGGTGACAACTTGTGTACCCCACAAGATTTGGGGGTATATACCCCCAACCATTATAAAAAGTTTTAAGCAATATAATTTTTTATAAAATACACCGTTGGATTGAAAGTTTATATCATATAGATCATTTGGGTAAAATTTCAGACAAATCTAAAATCATTTGATATGTTATTGAGACACATAAAGATTAACGGTGTTTAAGAAATCACAGAAACTGTTAATTTTGACGCGTCTCAATAACATATCAAATGATTTTAGATTTCTCTGAAATTTTACACAAATGATCTATATGATATAAACTTTTAATCCAACGGTGTATTTTATAAAAATTTATATCGGTTAAATTTTTTTTAAGTGTTTGGGGGTAAATACCCCCAAATCTTGTGAGGTAGACAAGAAAATACCAATAATTAATTAAGAGTAAACACTCATTTTAGTCCCTGAAAGTGTCACCCGCTGTCAAATAAGTCCTTGAATCAATGAAAATTAATAAAAACTCCTTGAATGTTAACTTTGTTAGTCAATTTAGTCCAAATTGTTAAATTAATGTTAATTTATGATGATGTGGCATATAATTATGTTGATGTTGCATAATGACTGGGATTTTTTTATTGATCTCTTTGATTTTTTAGTTTTTAATTTTAATTAACTTTAATTTAAAAAAAACGAAAAAAAAAGTCTAAAAATCTAAAAAACACAACAAACCCAACAATTATCCAAATCTAAAAATCTGGAAAACAAATCCATGTCAAAAATTAGAAGCCCTTTCTACGAATTTAAGGGACAATCACTCACACTCAACAAAAAAAACATTTAAAAGAACACAACAACCCCAACATTAATCAAATTTGGAAACAAATTCCCCGAAAAATCTGGGAAACAAATTGATAACTATTCATACTCAACAATAGATTTAAAAAACGATAGCCCATATCTTGGATACTTTGTTTGGTTCAACGGAAAAGGAACAAAATGGACATTGGTGAAGAAACAAGAACAAGAATAAGCAAAGAAGAGGAGATTTGAAACAAAGAAACTCATTTGGACATTGCCAAACATTACAGATTTCCCCCCAAATTTAAAACCTAGACATTTGGAGTTAAAATATCTTCCTTCTTCCTCTCTCTATCTTTCTTTTTCCCATATGATATTTTATAGATCTTGTTTTGTTTGTATCTAGCATCTTGATTTAGAAATGGGTTTTGGAGATGGAAGAGAATTGAAGAGAGAAGAGTAAATTCAAGTGTGAAAGATGAGTAAACAGATAGATGTGAGGTAATGAAGGCGAAAGATGTTCCTGCATCAAACAAATGAGATTCCTGGGTTTGGTGGTTTGTTTTACAGATTTGGATGGATGAATGTTAGATTTGCTTTGTTTTTTTTAATTAATAATGCTAATTCAAATAAAAAGTAAGTGGACATAAAAAATCCAACAAATTAAGCAATATTCTAGTCAGCATGCAACATCAGCTTAATTATATAACACATCATTAAAATTAACAAGTTTTGGACTAATTTGACTATCAAAGTTAACATTTGAGGAGTTTTTAATAATTTTTGTTGATTCAAGGATTAATGTGAAAGTGAGTGACACTTTCAGGGACCAAAATGGCAGTTTACTCAATTAATTAAAGGCAAGTATCCCCGCTTGCTTTAATATATACTTTGCTAAGCTCTTAATCCTCTAATCAATCATCATAAAAAAATACATGATTAAGTTGATTGACGTACTTTGGTAAACAGCAATGAATCAAATCACAGGTAGAAAGAAGATGAGCGGATCACGGAGTAGAACTAGAAACAATGAGAAGGATGATGAAGAAGAAGGGTGGGCGTCAACGTTTCTGAAAGTAGCCGGTGCAGTCGCCACAACAGCAGCCACTAACTTATTTAGTATCATAAATAACATTAATAATAATAATCATCGTCATTGTCGTCATCATCATCATCAGGAGCAGGTGATACTCAAAGTCGATGGTTCAGTTCTACGTAAAGTTCCATCAGCAGGTTGTGGTGGATATCTAAGCAGTGCATCACAAAATTGGATTTGTGGTTTTGTGCAAAAGTTGAAGTTCACTCCAAATTTAAAAGAACATGAAACTGAAAAACAAGCGATTTTAAGAGGTATGCGTTGGGTTAAGAAAATGGGAATGAGGAACGTTGTGGTGAAGTCAGATTGTAAAAATGTTGTGGAATTTGTGAATTCTGGACGGAGATCTGATGATCGTGTTATATGCGACATAAGGGGCCTTCTTAATAGTCCCCATTGGCAAGCTACGTTGATTTGGATCCGCCGAGGTAAGAATGAAGTTGCTGACCAACTCGCTGATAAAGCTCACAGTTACGGTTGTTACAGTCTGCACCAGTTTCGAGACAGATCGGATATTCTTTAAATATCGAACTATACTACTACCGCGGCCTATGGTATTGGTAATTTGATACTAGCACGGTTCAATGTTTCCCTTTCAATTTGGTGATGTTTTATTGTTCAATTACTTCCCCCTTCAACCTGCGTGTAGGGAGGGAGGAGAACATGTACGTATGTATTATAAGTGTGAAGTGTGTTGTGTGCTTTGTTGTTTATGAAATAAGTTATGAAAAATGAGAATTAGTTTTTTCATTTTCTACTCTTGAGAGACAGGCAATTTTAAGTGGTTTGCTTTGGGTTAAAAAAAAGGAAAGAAGAAAGTTGTTGTGAAGACGGATAATGAAGGGATTGCGATTTTGGTGAATTCTGAACGACGACCTATTGATCCTGTGATATGTGAAATAAGGGATCTTCTTAACAGTGATCAGTGGGAAGCCCGAAGCCTCATTGAGTTGGATCATCGGCGGTGAAAATAAAGTTGCTGATAGACTTGCTCATAAAGCTCATAGCTCCATTTCTTTTGATTTGCATGAGATTGGTTATCCACCTCAAAACTGCCTTGAATGGCTCTAGCATATAATCAAGGAACTACTACCACCTATGAAACTATTGCCTTGGTCTTGTTCTTGCTCTGTCTCTTTTAATTTATGGTTTGTTTAATGTTAATTTGGTGATGTTTTTAATGTATGGTTTGTTTATTTTTAATGCAGTGTGCTTTTTGTTTTTATTGTATTTATTCAACTCTTCATTACTCTTCCCCCTTCGACCTGTAGGGAGGGAGAGGAGAACATGTATTATGTGTGTATGTATGGATTGCCAATATATTATTGCTCTTATAATTTATTACTCCCTCCGATCTTTATTATAATAAAATTGTTTATTTTTTAGGTTCATTTAAAAAGTAATGAATTTAACCTATATTGTGAACAATATTCATCACTTTTTCAATAAATCATTTACGCACAATCAATTTTTTTTTTCATATACAAGAGTTAATGATCAAAGTTCTTACTATTTGTTTAGAATGTCCGGATTTCTTAAATTGATAATATGAAAACGTAAGACTCTTGAATTGAATAAATGTAATAGAGATGAGATGAATTATTAGTTTGTGATGATTTTTGTGACGACTTATATTTCTGAAAATGATAAACACAACAAGTTAGACATTTTTATGGCTCATAAAATATAGAAAATTGTTCACTACAACCCTCTCTTACTTGTTTCTTGATTAACAAATAGAATCAACACAATTTTTTTTGAGTACACGTAGGCGAAATGACAAAGTCATTAGAAACTCACACACACACACAAAGCAGAAGACTCAACATAAATTTTAAACAATGAAAATAAAAATATTTTTACAAACCAAACAGACCTAAATTATTTACTTTTGTTGTTTAACGCAGGTAAAATTAAAATTACTCCTAATTTATCTTCAATGGAAAAGAAAATTTCAACATAAAGGATTGTTCTCAAGACAAAGGAATCAAACCATGCATATATGAAAAAGGAAACCATTGTTCCATAGGATATTCCAAACCATGCAAGCCATAAATAACAATTTCAGTTGCCATTGGCAGGTAGCTAGTCACTATATGAATCAAATGCAATTGATTTCTAATTAGTGTGCAATCTGTCAAAGGAGATTTGCCCAGCTATTCCCCTGCTTCAATTTGAATCCACATTCCTTGCAACTCTGTTTCTTCAACTAGATGGTAACTTAAATGCAACTAAATGCAATGGATAATAATTAAAAGTGAGGGAGGCACAGGAGGAGGAGGAGGAAGAGGAAGTACCTAGAAAGGGATAAAAGTATGGGCTACGCCATTGTTATTGTCATCATCAATAGATATAGGGTGGAAAGAGAGAGGCGTGAGTCGTACAACAAGTTGTTTTTCTTGTTGGACAAGGTTGACACTGAATCTGAGAAACTTAATGACAGCCTTAAAGTCGGGATATTGAACGAAGGAATTGGCCAAGCACAATATATCATCCCCCAGATGAAGCAATTTAGACGTCTCATTAAAATACATATGGTAAGGATCATCATCATAATCATCAACATCATAATCAAATAACCCGACAACTTGAAGCCACTTGTTGGTGATAATGTTATAAGCGATGAAGAATCGGTCATATGGGTTATAGCCTAAAATAAGGGTGTCCCCCAGCACAAGTTGTTTGGCGAAAGTATTGGCATAGAAAAACTTGTGTCCTTCAAAAAGGAGTTGATGAAGCAATTCCCATTGTTCATTATTATTCTTGTTCTTAGGATAATAAGCATAAAGGAACTGATCCTTATTGCCGAAGAATGCAATGAGGAGGCGATTTTTGTTGGGATCAGAAATGGGTACAATTGAATGCCAGCCTAGACCTTCATCATTGGGAGTAAATTGACTGTCGAATGGGATAGTTATCTCCTCCCACTTAGAATCGCTGCCGCCCATCTGATAGACATCAAGCTTGTTAAATCTTAAGCTTGTATGATGACATACAAATAACTGGTTGTGAAGGACAGCAGATATTGGTGAGTAGCTAATCATTTTGGTGGCAGGCGTCCAATTGGACCATATGGGTGGACATTTTGTCAAATCAAGAGTAGATGTAAATGTATTGGAGTCGGAGTCGGAGGAGCAGGAGTGTATGTAATCATCTTCTTTTTCTTCGTTGTTTAAAGCAGCAGCAAAAGGTCGTTGTCTATGTCTATCGCTGCTGCTACGGAGGAATTGATCGACACCCATATTGAGGACGGAGAGAGTGCCTTCATGAAGCACCGCCGTCCAATCGAACGGGTCGTGGCTATATACAGCTTGTGGATGTTTCATTAAAATCGTGTTCTTTTTCAGATCAACCACGAACCATTCTGATCTAACTCTATTAATCCGTCTCCTCACCAGAATACTATATTTTCCCACCCAAGCCGAATCCGACTTCTTCTTTTTACCGCCGCGTCCCATTCTTCTTACTTGCTTTTGCACACTCTAAATTCTTCCAAGCGCAACCAATGTTACTCTCTAAAACCACCCTAGTCCAAGTTCACACTTTTCTCTCAAGGAATTCACACGTCCTATTTATAGTGAAATATATAACTTTAAAATAGGAATAAATTTGTTTTAAAATAAGATAAAATCTCACTTTGTTTGAAATATATTTAATTTAAAATCAAACAAAGTTTCTTTACAAAAAAAAATTAAACAAAATATGAAATATGGATTGTCAATATATATATATATATATATATATATATATATATATATATATATATATATATATAAGATAAGAATATTAAGGGAAACTCTATTGATTCTTAATTAAGCCTCTATTATAATCATGTGGCATCTCTAAAAAAACTCCATTATATATATTAAAACTTTTTCAACTTCTCTTAATTTATACACAAATTTAATGTCTAATAATTGATACATAAATAGACAAAGAAGAGCATATAACTTATCAAAAAAGAAAGAAAAAAACAGTGGATATATTAAAAAATGATTGTTGGAATTCATTTCAATAACTATATTTAAAAAGCTAATATTTATAATCTATGATTTAAAAGTATTCTTCTATACTATAAAAATAAAAGAGTATTACATTCTTCTTTTAAAAATAAATAATGTTCTAAAGTGTTAAAGTAATGTTTAAGTTACGACTCAAAATAAAATAGTGAGATATTTGTACAAATTAGGTGATGTTTTTTTAAATAAAAATTATTAAATAAAAAAGACAAAAAATGAAAGGAATTTCTAAAAAAAACCGCACAAATCTAAAAAAAAATATACAAAAAAACTTTAAATTTTTTTTTAAAAAAAAATATATAAAAAAACTGAGTTGACAGTTTTTTTTAAAACAATATTAATTTTTTTAAAAAATATCACATGGCACGCCACGTCATTATTCTGCCCAGTCAGATTTGGTTGACTTTGACATGGGGGTAAAATGCAAAATTTTATATTACACGTAAAACAACAAAATAATTTTACAGAGGGTAAAACAACTTTGGTGTATTTTACAGAGGGTAAAAGGAAATTAACCACACTCTTTATCATTTATATGAGAGTACGTTGCCACAAAAAATCGAAATATTCCCACACGAACCCCTTTATAAGAGACAATATGCCCATAATTTGATTTATAATGTTCATTTATGTTTTTTTTTATCTTGTTTGGTTTGTCATGTATAGCCTTCAGAACATCGTCTTGAATAAGGGTTTCCCATTTAGCTCCAAACTTATCATCAAGAAAGTCGCTAAGGCTTTCTAAAACACCATCACATGGACATCTAAATTTTTTCCTCAGCTTACCAATCTCTCCCATGAAATAGAGTTTCTCGAGAGGAGTTCAAAACAGTGGATAGTCTAATATCCACGGTATAAACCCATCATCCAATTTGAAATCCCTAAACAAATCAAAGAAAGCTACAATTAATTAAGCAAACATGATTAAACACACATTAATTAAGCAAATGCTTCCCTACAATACCTTTCTAATATTGTTAAAGCTTATAATAACTATTATTACATATTAATCAGAAGCTACACTACTTTAATTACTCATGGGAAATTACAAAAAACATATATTATAGAAAAATAGAAAATTTACCTTAAAAGAGTGAATAGATCCAAAAAGTTGTAGATTGAGGGTGTAGGGACTACGGAATGGGTTTTATAATAAACCAACAATTGGGGTTAAAAAACGGTTTTTGCTAGCATATCAATAATGAATGACCTCACATCTTCCATAGAGAGTTTTCTGTCTTCCCATAGTGAAGATTTTTCCTCTTGAACCTAGTCTTGTCACGAATATTACCTCTCTCACCCTTTTTTGAACCTCATGAACAATCAAGAGATTATGAAATTTGTGGGAGGCAATGTTTCCTATTATGATAGGAAGAAACTTTCGGGAAGCCGTTAAGTTGCGGATGGCTTCGTGAAGTTGAAAGGTTGGTGTTGTGAGACTCAGAGATGGGTCAACTGTCATGAGTGATTTGACAAGTTTAACTCGTAACCTAAGAGCACAGGTGTGGGTCAGCTTTCATAACATCTCTGCCATTATATATATATATATATATATATATATATATATATATATATAAAGTAGTTAAAAAAACAATAATTATTATTATTAAATAAATATAAAAATTTACTTGAATATTTGTATAATACGACGTTTAATCGTTTTCCACCAGCAATTGACTGCTTATATCTTATGGAGATCGGACCACTCAGAAATGTCAACACCTTGTCCTCTTTCTTTCAAGAAATTTTCAAATATTGCTCAAAAAAACTTTCCAAAGTTTGAACGGGTTCGGCAACAAAATGAGGTTCTAGGTTAAATTGGATTAACTCAAAGGTAATAGGAACGATGGACACTTAAATGCCATGTTAATAAGATTTACAATATGCTTGTTTTGGTATTGGGACGATGGGATAAAAGAGCAGGGTGAGTTCACTAAGTTTCTCATAGTAATATTGTCGTTAACATTATTCTGGTCATCACCAAACTCCGTTTTAGCTAGCTTTGTAATCTTAATAAACTTTGAATAAATTCCACCAAGCTCAAAAAATCCTAGCTCTAAACTTTGAATCTGGGTTGGGGTAATAAACCCGAGATAGGTCAATTATAGTAAAACATAAGTGCAACGTTTAGTTCTACGTTCTACAGTCATTTCAAGGTTCATAGTGCGATGGTACTATGTTGGGAAAAGGTTCATAGTGCGATGGTACTATGTTGGGAAGTGTCTAGTCCAAACAAGTCCAGTTCGTCGAGTATGACAAACTTAAGATGGATAACAAAACAAGAATAATACTATACTTTTTTCAGAGACTACTCAAAAATAACTAGCTGGATCATACCATCATATGCAAAAGATAACCATGAACATGCGTCATTAAATCCGGTTAAATAAATACTTACGAAAGAAAATTCAAGAGCCATACTACTTAAGAACATACCTAAAACACCCAAATTTTGTGGTTCAAAGTTCACCACTTAATTAGTTACAAATCATTAAAAATAGATAATAAAATTGGAGCTTCACCATCATCACCAAGTAGCATAAACAAGCTATGCCAAACAAACAAAATGCTTAAATTCAGCAACATAACATCATTGAACAATTCATCAGTAAATGTTTCATGATTAAACAATTCAGTAACATAACATCTTAATTGTTTAATAATGAAATGTTTAATAATGAATTTTTTAATCATGATAACTTTTTGATGATGTAAAAAATAACAATGAACTTCATAAAATTTATTATCACTTAAATTAAACCACATATGAACTATAATGACATAAAAAAGACATAAACAACTTGATGTATAAAGTTACACAACTATTCACCTTGTTTAATGCTAAATTATAGACTTAACCATTATATTCAAAAGGAAATCTTATAATGCAATTACAATTTAAATCTAATCTAATTTGAATTTAATTTTCCTTTTAAATGCTTATATATTACTAGAAATAATACGGAGTAATAATTTACCTCTTCAACGGCGACGACGTCGCTTTTTTCGAGAGGCACTCCCCTTGCTTGCTGCTGCATTGCCACCGCCGCCCCCACCAACCGTTAGATAATTTTCCATAAAAGCACAGAGTGCGGTGACGTGAACACAAACTTCAAAACTCTTGATACGATAGAAATGCATACCGACAATCTCTCCTTTAACATTAAAGACGGGAGCTCCAGATGATCCTGGACCACAAATCTTGCCGGTTGCCTGAATAATGGGACAATTGGCCAAGAGATTTTTCTCAAATGAGAGGTCCCGCATATCAGTCGGGTCATCTTTAGCCTAATTAAAAATATTAGCATTCCATGCATGATCCATAATTCTACAGATAGGTAACTTCGACAAAGAATCATTGAAATAATTGGCACAAGTGACTTCATCATTGAGGTCAAATTATGGGTTATCTACACACGTGTATATGTTATGTCCAACCATCCCCGAAGCAAAAAAATGTCAAGGATGACCAATTGCCATTATAGTCTCCCCAACCTCCAATTTCTTGGAGCCAAGCCTTGCAACTTCTATCTCTTCCACGCTCTCCCCTCTAATCATACATAGAGATTTTGAAGATTTCCGTGTTGTGGATGTTGCGGTCATTGTTAGCATAATCGCGAGTAAAATCGTAAAATCCTTGGATACATAATAGTTAGTGTAATATACACAATAGTTAGTGTAATATCAAACTTTTCAGAGTCCTTACATTGAAAATAAATAATAGAAACACAATTTTGGAGCAACATTTTAGGTGGTCAGCCAAAAACCTCATTAATCTTTTTAATTTAAATTCCATATGATTTATTTTTCACGAGGTAAATCACTTGATCTTGAATGTATATAGTATCAAATAGTAAACCACTAACACCTTAATATATTATACTTTTCTTTCTATTTTTAAAAAAAAATCATTTTAAACAAAAAAGAAATAAGATACACAACTTTCTATTTTTTAAAATTAAAAACACCTTTTAAGTTGTCCAATGAAATTAAGACATGTGTTAAAAAAATTATGTCATTAAATTTTTAGTCAAATAGTCAAGGGGGTCATGAGATGGAAAACAGAGCAAACGTGGGATCAAAATCGTACAATTAGTAAACTTTATTGACCAAAATTGCATGATTAGAAAAATTTTGGGTCGAAATTGCAATTTATCTTGTATATAATATAGGGAGTTTCTACGGTACATTTGAATAATTCAAATGTACCGGGGTACATTAGGTTATAAAATTGATAAACTAACGATTATTTTTTTGAGTTAAAATAACTATTAGTTGATTATTGTATTTTAGAAATAATAATAGCACAAGAAAAAAAATACAATTTCATTGACAATTGAATATTTGAATAATTGAATATTGACAATTTCATTAACATTCTTCAATAAAATAATTGAATATTGACAATTATGAAGAATAAAAATTAAAAAAAAATATTAAAATTTATATTTTTGACAATTTTGGTTAATAGTATTTGATTATTATAATGTTTTTAATGATAAAAAAATCATTTTGTTGAAAAAATATTCATTTTATTTATTAATTTGATACCTTATATACCGGTACATTAGAAATTGTCTAATGTACATTAGATTTTCCCTATAATATAACATATGAAAATAAACAGTGAATTTTATTTGCAGAGAGATAAACACAAAAAACATGTAGTGGTTCCACCACCATATGGGTCTCACCATCATTAAATATTTTTTTAAAATAATTCAAATTTGTTTGTATTTACGTCTCTCCAAATGGAATTCTCCATTTATTTTAACAAATAAAGTAGGTTTCTATTAAGGTGAAGGCGTAGACACGAGACTTTCCGATCTCCTTTTGATAATGATGAGCCCGACGACTTGTAGTGTGGGAGTGGTGGGGTTTTGGGAAATAGTTATTCTCATTTTAGGTTTCTTCCTTTTAGCTATGATGAATTTATTAACATTTACAGTCGGCTTGAATTGACTTATTTGAACTTATCTTCTAACATAAGTATGTGTAAGATATTATGGGAAAACTAATCTACTAATTTCAGCTTATTTTAATAAGCTCTCCAAGATAGTTTATCAAAATAGCTTATATGAAAATGATTTAATTTAATTTGATCTTTTTATTTTTATAAAAATAGCTTATACATCTAACATAAGTGCTTATATAATAGCTTATGCTATAACAAGACCTTATTGCTTTTACTGCAATTGAAAAATCAATTGGAGGGAGGGACATTCATGTACAGGTCTACATTGAACTCAATAGAAAGTGTAACATAGCTTCACATAATGACTTGCTTCGGTAACATTTTCTTTTACAGACCTAGGAATTTTTTGAAATTTCTGTATTCTCATGGATTAATCATCAGACTCAAAAATTAATTTGGTGTAACTTGATTCAATAAATAAGAGAGGTGAATTTTAAAATATATATTTGTGTTCATTGTTGAAGAGAGATGATCAAGCTATCGTTTAAAATCACTTATTAATTTATATGTAATTTGGATTGAAAATACACATCTAAAGGTATACTTTTGGATTAGTAATTTGGCCTAGAACACCAGGAGTGCATCTCAAAAGAGGACTAATTTCTCATATCGAGCGCAACTTTTCTATAAAATTAACAACTAAAAACTCTAAAGAAATGACGAAAAGTTTGAAACCCTAATTAGAAATATATTCGTTCACACATGTATGAGCTGCGTTTTTTTTTTGTGGTTTTATTTTAAAGACAAATTGCATTAACAATGAGTTGGACGTCAGGTCAATACATGATGTATCTTATCTTATCTTAAATTTTGAAGAATGTTAAAAGTGGAATTACCAAATCATCACAAAAGAAAAAACGTATGGAGTTAACACAACATTTTCCTAACACAAATAATGTCCCTAGTGTATCTATATTTAAGCATGAAATTGAGTCCAACTTTTAAAAAAAATAATAATCATTCCCATGTCATAATTCAACAATACTGTTACACATTTATAACAGAGCAACATGAAATAGTTAAAAACTTGTTGAGGTACCACAAGAAGATGTTAAACAAATTAATGTACTTGAAAATTCACAAGTTACTAAAATTGTCAAGCTTTTCTGAATCCATTTCACATCTCTACTTGCCAATAACTTTTAGAAGCGCTTCATTAACATCCCTAACATCAAGATTTTGATCCTCAGCCACAATAATAGCTTCCATAGAAAACCCATTTTCACATGAAACTCTTGCTTGCTCAACATTCACACACATCTCTTCAAATGCCTCTAAAATTGCAACCAACTTGTCACCTCCTTTCTCACATGTCACCTTCACCATAAAAGTTCCTTCCCTTATTTTCTCTATTTTAACATTCTGTAAATTTTTGTAAAACATTAAATATAATCATCAATATCATGTAAAAAAAAATGTTTAACACTGTCAATCAATTGAAATCATTAGTTGTTCATTAAAAATATTTTGAGTGCAACTATAATTGTTATTGAAGTTAAACCTATAGACGGTGATATTTGACCCAACAGATTAGTCGGTCCTTAGACCGAATATCGAGTTTTCAAAATAAAAATTTACACCTATGATTGACTACGATTTATCGATAATTTTTTTTTTTTTTACAATGAAAGCCTATCAAAATAAACTCTAAAAATAAAGATACCTTGCTATCTTTGACATTATTCAATAGGCTAATGTACTCTCTTCTTGTGGCTATCAAGTTTTCATACTCTCTTTTAACATTTTCCAGTGCAAGCTTTAGCTTATGTATGTGTAGAAAAGTACTCCTAGCAATGGAATTTTTGTTGGCCTTCAAAACAAACAAGTAACAACTTCAGTGCTAGAAAAATTAGCATACATACAGTGATTAAATTTGTGAAAACATGGAAAAATAATGGAAATATATAGGAGAATGTAAAAAGAAAAAAAACTAGAATGTTTTAGTTTTATACATTGTTGGAGTTGGTAAGGACTTGCAGAATGTGAAGTCTTCTGCGTAGTGATATCCTTTTCTGGATTTTGCAAGCCATATCTTATATTTACTTTTTTTTCTATCACTTGTGATTATTTGATTAATTTGTGAATGTTGAAGTGTGTGAGAGTACTTAACTCTGGCATGGTATTTATAGTTGGTGAAATGGAGCGTTGTGTCTTGGATTCTTGCCATTGGAATTGATAAAAATAAGCCATTACTACTTTCTGCTTGTCCTATATGAAATTATGGATTATTAACTAAAGAATATCTTCTCTTGAAAATGATGAAATTTTCATTGTAAAAAAAAAGCCTTTGCTATTATAAAACAGGACAAGTTTTTCTTAATTTAGAGAATTTTTAAAATGAATAATTTTTTTATTTAACTATTGATATAGTGGCAAATACATAGTTATATAAACACACAACATGAGAAGCAGAAATGTGGTGACCTTAGTTCGAATTTGAAATTCCACATAAAATATTCTCACAGCCAAACCATTACACCAAAACAAAAAATGAATAGATTTTATTTTTTTTTTAAATTTAAATCTAGTGTTATCTTATCTCTGATTTAGTTTGGTGGGGGAGATAGCGTGAATGAATCATGATATTGGATCAATTATATCATGTGAGAACTCGCATTTGGGGGAGTTCATTGGATTTCAAGTGTGAATGATTTAGTTTTACATCGACTATATGAATGAGTATAATGTTGGATATATAAGAGAGATAACTCATATATCTAATATCTTAAGATTTTGAATAGAGATATGGCGCCTCCCTCTCTAGTGGTCCTTGCGTCTACAAACTCGTTCCTTCTGATGCATAGACCATAATCGGGGTTTGAACTTAAGTCACTCCATTAAGTTAAAATTTACTACTAAATGGGAAGGGGTATGGGAAATAAACCAATGGGGAAGCAAGGCTAGGACAGTATTAAATGTCTCAATCAGAAAAAGTATCTGTGACTAACTGAGAGAGTCAAGTAAGTCCAATTAAACACAAGTATATATGTATATGTATATATACGTACATACATATCAGTCCTTCAAAATTCACGGGTCTCTGTTTCTTTCCTTTTGCTTTGTCTCACCACTACCATACCTTATTTCAAATTCAATTTGCATATAATTATAATATAATTATTATGCATATATATATATATAAATCCAATTCATTCCCATGCCAAACCTTGACACCACTATCTAGTGGCTACAGTTGTATTATCACATGCGCTGACACAAATTCTGTTTTATTCTTCATATCCTTCCCTTCCCTTTTCCACTTCTTCACATTCAGATTCGCTTCCTTCTACCTGCTTTCAGTTAATTCCCCAAAAATCTTTGCAACAACAATATTATGATGCTTATTCTGTCAATTTACTGTGATACAAATTGTAAAATTATAATAGATCATTTTGTGTTACCGATAGAAAAATGCTTAATTAATAAACAAATCAAATCTAGATTATTATTAGCAGCCTAAAGAATGTGTATTATATGCATGCACAGTAACATTCCCTTTCCTTTTGTCCTATTTTCCAAGTAGGAGCTAATATAATGTTTGTTGATGCCCAGAATTTTGTTTTAGATGGAGCAGAGGATATGTTATAAGATTGGACTGATGTTCGACATCTAAAGAATAACATGCAGTTGATATGCAAAACTGGAAAAAGTCATTATCTGGTCGATTTAAATGCAACAATGACGCATCTTTTTTTTAGAATTTTTTGGAGAGAGTTATTTATTAATCATTAGTATTAATGTTCATTTTACAACTATCTTTGACAGAATTTGAATTTGGCACGTTGAACTTACAATGTTAAACTCTTACCACGGAGTTAACACTTTAAATGTATCTTCTGTGAAACATATTTCAAAGAAAACACAAAAAAAACAACATTTTAAATTATATGTTTTGTTTTTTCAATAAGTGTGATTTTTTTGTTTTGTTTATAATTTAGGACCTAGAGAGTATTTAGAAACAGTATAGCAAGAGAGGATCTACATCCCAATTAGGCTGAAGATAACATTGATGATAATAATAATAATTAAATTTTGAGAATTTTTTTGAGAATTAGGTTAATTGTTACTTCATAACCTAAATTTTTTTTAGAATTTGGAAATAATAATTAAATTTTGCTGAAGATAACATTGATGATAATTGGTTCATAATAACCGAACAAACTAAAAACTGTTTTGCCAAAATAATTATTGAGCTGATCATTTGTATTATTAATTTGTTTATTATCCTTCTCTCTTATTATTGGGTTTATGGATCTTCTCTCTTATAAAATGTCCAACCTCCATTTTTCTAAGTAATGTGAGACTTACTCACACTTGCGGAAAAAAAAATTATATATGAATCTAACTCACTACTCTTAACTTAATGTGATGATCTAATTCTTGAGGCTCTCGTCATGTCATGTCCAACAATATGCTTCCAATTATTATCTAACATAATTTGTTAATACATTTTCCCCCACACATAAATTCATTCACACATAGAGACATATGCATATTCTAATGCCAAATTGAAGCTAAGTGTTTGGAATAAACCGAGTGATTGGTTGGTCATTCTCTAAAGCTGGAAATTGACAAATAGATAGCATTAAACCTCTTCATATGATGCAATTGAAATGATTTGTCCGTAACTAAAATATCTCATTTTCCACAGGTAAGCACTATCACTATAAGGCAAAAAGAAAATTTGGATTTTAGTAGTTGCATGTCTCCTTAAATTGCTCTTATTAGCTTTGTTTTCTTGTATGCACTATTTTTCTCTTTTAGAAGGCAATTGTACCAAACCTATGTAAAAAAAAACATGACTACTTTATTGTCTCCTTATTTTCTCATGTAACAATGATAATACAAAAGCTCATTCAACCTTCCCGTTGTTTATACTTGTCAATATGTGCTCGACACGTCCCTCTCATAATTGGGAAAAGGTATGTTATTATTTGTATCTATTCATTGGCTTGTAGTGAAAAGCTAGCTCTATGTTTTATCCTCTATGGAATCGAGACTCACATGCTCAAAATAAGGGGGTGATGATATATATAGCAAAATATATATGTCTATGGTCTAATGGATTTGTGGTTCGAGGAAAAGGAAATAAAATAAAGATCACACGTCTTGCTTGGTTGGAGAGAAATTGAGAAGAGAGAAATTGAAACACGGAAATCAATGAATGTATTTAAATTAAAAAGTAGTCCAAATACATATATTGATTTCCGTGTTACAATTTCTCTCTTCTCAATTTCTCTCCAACCAAACAATGCCTTAAAATTTTGAGTGACGAGTATATTGTTTAAATTAATTTATGTGGTTGATTTAGTTCATGTAATGATTTTATGGGTTTTTCTAAGGACTCAACAATATTATTATATATTAAAATAAAAACAATAAAATGTAATAATTTTGGTGCGTAAACTTGATGCATATGTACCTGATCAAAAGGACGAGGTTTTGAAAATTGGGAAAGAAAATGTGGGGATAAAATGGTGATGTCCTTGTCCTTGAAAATCGAGGGTTCTATTTTCATGCTAGGCATTGAGCAACTTTAATTTTTTGGGTCAGCTATCCCACTATTTGAAGTGGGTCTCTAATTAGTGAGGGTTTAGTCACTGTGTTCGGCGGAAAATACTTTAGTTTTGAAAAAAAAAACAAAAATACCAAGTACAATTGAAAAAGTTTTTTCTTCTTAGGTTACTACAACACTACACTAAGGTGAAAAATTCTTTTCCCACCCCAGCACTCATTTATTCTTTAAAATTATTTTTTTATCTATGCAAAAAAGTTTGAAACATATTTTTCGAACTTTTATAGTTCAAATATTTGTTTTTTACGGCAAAAAAATTCAGATAGTATGTTCCGAACTTTTTTGCTTGGCAAAAAGTAATTTCAAGCTAAGAGATAAAAGAGTGTTGGAAAAGATAATTTTTCAACTAAGGTTTTGTTCAAAAATAAAATTCCACTAAGGTAAGATAGTTGGAATTTGGAAAGGAATATGATAACAAATGGGCCGACGTAAGTCATGCCACAGATACCCATTCGCAACTATGCTTTACAAGGATTGCGTTTTGCACCTTATGTTTTTCTTATATACGCCCACATTTTCTTTCCTTTCTAGAAACCATGTAATATTTTATTTGGTTAACATGATTTAGAAACGAAATTTTCATCGCCATAAGCAAGGATTAATCTCAGCCAGAAAATTCATGGAAATACAAAAAAATCATGAATTATTACCAACATTAAATTGATTATTCGATTAGATATATGTAAAGAAAAATTACACGTTAGTGCATAAAAGTTAATTCCAATAAATAAATAGTTATGCGAACATATATATTAAATATTTCTTTCATATATCTTTTTAGAAAGGCTAAAAAGGAATAGAAATTTCTCAATTTCATAGTATTCATATTTCAGAAGACCTCAACTTTTGCGGCTTTGGATAGACAATGGCCATCAATGAAACATAAATTTAGAGAAACCCAAGTTATTTTTACTTTTCCACATTTTTGTAAAATTATACTTTCTAATATTATCTTCAATGCTAAAAAGAAAACATCAACATAAAGGATTGTACTGAGACAAAGGAATAAAACCATGCATATATGAAAAAGGACACATTCAAGCAAAATGGAAGCATTGTTCCATAGGATATTCCAAACCAACAAAGCTATAAATAACATTTTCACATTCAGTTCTTCTGTGTGTGTAACAAGTTGCAGTTGCATATTACAGGGTGAGTTCTCCATTGGCAGGTAGCTAAGTCACTATATGAATCAAATGTAATTGATTTCTAATTAGTGTGCAATCTGCCAAAGGAGATTTGCCCAGCAATTCTCCTGCAATATATTGACTTCAAGTTGAAACCATCAAACAACATTCTAATTGCAACTCTGTTTCTTCAACTAGATGTTCAGAAACAACATTCATCCTCTGTTTTCTCCTCTTGTTGATATTTGTATCTTTTGGATGAAACCATATTTTCACAATTTCTCTTTTTTTCTTCTAGTTTGTACAATTTTGAAGTTTTTTGTTTTTGAAAACTCGGTATCCGGCCAATGAACCGACTAATTCAAACCTCAAGGGGGCCAATTCCACCGCCCACTTGCGAGGACCCCATTTAAAGTCATAGTTTTTACTCTGTATGGACTAACCCACCGAAATTGACACAAGTGAGAATCAAATCTGAAACCTTGTGAGGAACACACTTCAAGAACCCAAGACAACACCACTGATTTGTACAATTTTGAAGTTGATATTTATATATCATCAAACTAAATTTTTGATTAGTAGCTGAATAAAGTTTGTAGTTTAAAACTTTGTTTACTTGATTAAAATACTTGTTTTTTATTTAAAATTAATTGCCTAATTTGTGTTGAAATATTGTTTACTATAAAAGTGTAGAGAAGTGGAAACTTTAATTCTCCGTTTCATTACACTAAACTATTTGACAAAAAAATCACAATTATACGAGATTAAAAGAGTAATACTAATAATTACTGACAACAAAAAAAATAAATTATGAGAACAATATATTTTCAAATTTTCAAAAAGGTGAATGAACTAATATATCCCGGATAAATGAATGACGTATTTAACTATTTCACACATATTAAAAAAGTGTACAAACGAAAAAAAGAAATTTTTTTATTTATTAAATTGCCCTGTCAAGTATTGATGTACTACTACTACTTCTGTCCCAAATCATAATATTTTATAGGCAAACATTGGAAATTGTGCTGTTTAACTTTTTGAATAAAAAATTTCTTAAAATAGAATACTTAAAGAGTGCCCGGGGGCACTCGTTAGCAAGACCCATAAAAAATAACTAAAATGCGTTAAAAAAAAACCATAAAGGTAAATACCCAACTAGCAATCTTACACGTACTACATGTACAATTCAATGAATCTGCATATGGACACGAAATCAAATTGAAAAAAAAAGAAAGAGCATTAAGATCACGAGCTTCAACTAGAGACAAACCTAGACGATCTTGAACCCTTAAGTGACAACTCACTATTTTTTTATTTTTTTTGGTCGAGACCAGAGTATCCACCGCCGAACGCAGTGACTATTCCCTCGCTAGATTGGAGGCACCTCGATGGGTGTGATAGCTGGCCCAAGGATTTAAAGCTGCTCCATACCCAAGGTGAGAATCGAACCCTCGACCCTTGATTAAGGGAGAATGAGCCCCAACCACTCAACCACATCCCTTGGGTTAAGTGACAACTCACTATGACAGAACAAGGACAAAACAAGCCGCCTAAATCATGCATTATTTTGATAATTTACACAAATTAAAAAATGTAGTTATTTTGTATGGAAATTATGAATTACATTATGATTCTTCAATAATGACATTAGAAAAGAGAAATAAAAGAATTACAAAAAAAAAAGTAATAGTAAAACAACTTAACTATACCTAGTCAAATGTTTCTTATAAAAAGAAAAAAAAGGAGTAAGTCATTGACTAAAGTCGCTTTCTTCCCACACAGTAAAAAGCGCTTAATCATTTTTCCCTGCTTCTAGTTTCAGCATAAACAACTTTTGGGTCAATTAATTGTTTGACATTTCATTGATAATTATTAATAACATGTTGGTTGCATGTACAAGCCGATCAAAACGTATATGCCGTAGTATCTTCTTTCATATAGCAGTGATCAGCAGTATATATTACAGAACAACACAAACAAAACGTCCTATTCTTTTCATTTTCCAACCTACATACAATTACAAGTCTTTCTTCTCCCAACTAAAGATTTGATTCTATATGAATATATACACACACACATTGACACATACAAAATCTAAAACCATATATTATTATCCTTATTCTCTGTTTTGAAAAGTAGCATACCCCTTATGACCCAGCATATCCTTGCATATTTCACTGCTTTTTATCCTAGCTAGCTTGTAAAATAATTAATTCCACTTTATGTCTAATTTTTTTTGGTACATAAATAAAATGACAAAGTCATTACAAAGTGGAGGAACCTGGAATCTAACATGAACGTCCGGCCTTGCATATTCGGCATTTTTTGCCAACAAGGACTTCTGAACATATATAATTTTAGTGTCATTGTTTCTTTTCCACCTTAATTGTGTATGTATTTTATCGCACATCATTTTTACCTATGCTTAACATGTATATATGGGTTTTATGCTTTTCTTTTTATAAAAGTTCATGTGGCAAAGACTTTTTTCTATGTCCATGCATTAGATGTTTTCCATTGACAAAAAATTATGTTTGAGATATTAATTTATATGCAATAATTTTTTTACCGTGGTTTTTCACCAGAAGTAATCTATTCGAGACATTGCCAAATACTAAATGGGGCCAACTTTCATAATTTAGATTCAAACCTTCGTTCGTTATGTTGCGAAAGTTTATTCCCTTTTGTAATTGAGACTCAACCAAAATAATTTCAAAACTGGGAATCTGGGAATCTGGGATTAGTTAGGATGTGAGTTTGTTTAACTAAGGCCGGTTCTTAATTAGTCACTCAAAACTGAGTCGAATTGGATTGAACCCCGCTTCAACCATGGTTCAATCGAATTAATTTTGAAGGTCTCATGTACTGTTTAATTTTTTATTTGGTTTTTAAAATATTGACGCCTTTTGCTGCTTCGGATGGCCACCAATGAAGAATGCAACATGAATTTGGACAAACCAATTAAGTTATTTTTTCTTTTCCACTTTTTCTCATTAAAGCGCGTCAAATTATCTTCAATGCAAAAGAAAAAAATTCAACATAAAGGATTGTTTTGAGACAAAGGAATAAAACCATGCATATATGAAAAAAGACACATGCAAGCAAAATGAGAGCATTGTTCCATAGGATATTCCAAACCAAGGAAGCTATATATAACATTTTCAGCAGCCATTTCTTCTGTGTGCGCTACAAGTTGCAGTTGTATTACAGGGCGAGTTCTCCATTGGCAGGTAGCTAGCCACTATATGAATCAAATGCGATTGATTTCTAATTAGTGTACAATCTGCCAAAGGAGATTTGCCCAGCGATACTCCTGCAACTCAGCTTCAATATTGAATTCACATTTCCTCTCAACTCTGTTTCTTCAACTAGATGTTTAGAAAGGACATTTATCTGCCACTTTCCTCTTGTTAATTTTTGTATCATTTATGTTTAACCATTTTCCCCTTGTTTTTCTTCTTTACCTTCATTGTTATACATCCATTTTCCTTTCTGATGTTGATATTTATATTTCATCTAATTGACTTTTTGATTAGCAGCTGAATAAAGTTATATTTGACTTTGAGATACTTGCTTATAATAAACACTTGTATTTTGTTTTTAAAAATTAATTGCCTACTCAGTGTCAAAAACTATTGAGATTGATAGGGGAAATTTGATTCATGGAATCTATGAATCTTTGTTGTAGAACTTTTTAATTAATTTATTGGTCGAACTTTCAGCCATTTGGAGAGGTTTTCAATTGGCGTGGGATATTGGCTATCGGTCTATCGTTGCGGAATCAGAGACTCTCAAGCAACCTTGAATCTTATTGTTGTTAATGATAAGCTAAATGGCTCATCTTCATGCAACTTTGATTTCTCTCATTAAAAGGATCACTTCTCTTTTTGGGTGGTCTCATAATTTACGCGCTACTTTGAGAGACGGAAACAAATGTGGTGACTGGTCGGCTAAATATGGTGCTAATAATGACAACTCCTTGAAGATGTCGACTTCTCATCCTTCTCAATTGAATATTATCCTTCTTGCAGCTACCTGCCTACCTCTGAGATCTACAGGCCGCAGATTGACTAGTTTTTTTTTCCTTCCATTTGATAAAAAAATTGTTCACTATCAACAAATATATAAATCATATTGTACCAAAAAAAATATATCGATAATTTTTATATGAATCTTAAATTATTTGATATGTCATTTGATATAAATAGTTAATATTAATATCTTATTATGTGCTTATTATAAATGACATAAATATTGACATTTTTGGATAATATATTAAATCAACAGTCTAGGATGTACGTATAATTTTATTGATATTCTATAAGATTAGCAACTTTTTTTAAAAGTGAAATTTTTTACCATAATGTTAAGGCACAAAAAATGTTAAGAACAAAATGTACATTTACAACTCAATAGATAATGAATCTCACAGCTCTCCAATACAAAATAATACCACACACCAAGATTTTTTGGAATTTGGACTCAATTGTTTACAGGCTTAGTATGTGTTTGGAAGATAAAAGTACAAAACCATAATACTTCTTGTGTGTTTGAAATTAAAAATAAAATCTGTTTCATAAAGTTTAATTATCCATGTGAAATATCACCTCATTAATTCAGATATTATATTAAAAATTAAAAATATAATTTATTTTGAGACAATTTTTTTACATAAACTTCACTTGAGGGATATCTCTCCTCTTGGACCTCTTGTAAGTGGTTATTTTGGGGCCTCTTTGTCTGTTTTATATTTTGTCTGGGGTGTTTGTATTAATGAAATTAAAACTAATTTAACATGCATAGTTTTAATTTCAATGTATTATTTTTCTTAAAAACATCTAATCTCCGATCCACATTATTCATGTTAAAATCATTTTCATTTTAATCTATTACAAAGGAGTCCTAAATAAAATTTGGATACTTTTCAAACGATATAAATAATTCAGCTAAAACTAAAACATATTAGTCAATTAATGTACCAATATGTGACATATATTGTAAATATATTTAAATCTCTTATAAATCATTTGATTATGACTTTGATCCCTAACTGATATGTATGGAAATAAAAAAATATTTGTTTGGATCTCAATTACATGGTCATTAAAAAAAAATTCAAACCGTAAACAAAACTTAGTGCATGTAAGCTAGCATTAGTGTGTGTATATAGCTGGAAAGATATGGGCTTAAGCTGTTTGAGCTTGGAAGGCCATCCATGCAACCTTTATGTACCATACAATGCTAAACGTAGGAAAACTACTTTTTATCCTTTTCACTTTACTTTTATATGTTTGTAAAATACTTTCAACTATCTTTGGGTAAAATAATATATTCACCAAAAAGAATGGTTCCTATATCTACAAGGCAAAGGAATAAAAACTATATGAAACGCAAAATGAAGGCATTGTTCCATGGATATGCCCCGTTGTTAGGAAGCCATAAATAGAGTTCTTTGCAACATAACATTATGCATGAGTGTAGTCTTCTCACTTGTGGCAGCATTACAGGGCATGTTCTCCTTTGGCAGGTATTCACGAGTTATATGCATGAGACACATACTCTTTGAGTGTGCAACTTGCCAAAGGAGATTTGCCCAGCAACGCTCTCGCAACTTTGTTTCGATGTCAATGTGTAGAATAACATTGGTTCTTCGATCAATAAGGTGTACCACTCACTACATTAGTACTACTTGAAACTAGGTAGTATTAATATCTACACTTGTGCACTCCTTTTGACAAGATTAACATTTTCCCATTTTTATAGTTTAGGTGTATTTTTTTCATGCATGCTTAAAAAATGATTTTATATATGCTACAACTACAACTCTTTTTAAACTTTTTTTAGGTAGACATAATTTAAATTTTGGGATTGAATTTTGCTGCAGTAATAAATCACAAAATTTTCACACATTTTTTAATGTAGGTCATTAAATATTGATCGAACGGTTCATATTGATAAAGTTAAAAAGTAACTAAAAATGATTTCGGCCACACATTTTTGATCTACGGTCATAAATTACAACTGTGTGAAAACATTGTTAAATTTGACAGCATGAAATCCGCGTCCTAAACTTTGGGTCTCCCTCTAATTTGGACAAAAAAACATAAAGATTACGGGAAAACCTTTTTCGGATAATATTTAGTTAATTAATATGAATATATTTAGAGGCAAACTTTGAGTCTCCCTAATTTGAATAAAAATTTAAAGGGAAAAACTTTTAAAATTATATTATAAACAGAGTTATATGCTGCCAAATCAACTAGTACTGTCCCACCATGATAATACCTCATCTTTTTAATAATCATATTGAGAATCTATTCAATTAAGAATGCTATGTCAAGTTTTAACATACACAAAATCAACTTTGGAGACTATTTGGAGGCCACTTACAGCAACAAATGGAATTAGAATATCTAAACAAAGAAAGCTACAGAGAACAGGTTTCAGAATAATTTCCTTTTGAAAGTTCAATAAACAGTTTCTATCACCTTGTAATTAAGTGGTTAATATACAGATATTAATGATGGATTTGCAATTGAATTAAAATAAAGGACTAATTCTTTTCTCAATTTAATATTTGTAAGAGACAATATGAAATATGGTTAAAATAAATGGAGCGCGAACATATAGATAGTAGACACGATACTAACACGCAGACACCAACTTTGATCGATGAATTATGGTAGCATTGTTGACTTGAATGGCAGGGCAATACTCATATAACAGAATAGGAAATCTCGACTGTTAATTTAAGATTGGACAACTCAAATCAAACATTAAAAACAAAATTAACTTGACAGTTGATTTAGATTGGACTGTTAAATTAGTAATTAATTACGTGACGCAGTTACTACAGAAAATTTGTGTATGTAATATGCAATATATTCTGCACGATCCGCATATCAGGAACTGGTATATGCCATGGACTATTCCTAGGGAACTTCCTTGTATCAACTGTTGCTTCTGCCATGGTCCCTATTGCTTCTGTCATATGATATGTCATTTCTTATTAATTTGTTTTTGCATTTTTTTACATTATACTTTCAAAACTATATATGCTGAATTACTTTTGGATATGCTGAAAATAGGCAACAACATATAAGCTAAGTCTTGCGAGGTTCAATCTTTTCAACAACTGTCTGAACAATGACTTTATGAGATCAAGAAAGATTTGGAACTTTAGTAATAAAATTCAAATTGAGAAAAAAGAAGAGCACATACTTCAGGATCTTCCTTGTGAACATAGCTTATTCTAAGGTACTAAAAAGTTCAATGCTGTGCTATATATGATACTCACCTTTTCTGCACTTGGTTTAAAGTTTTCATTCTGCTAGTGTCAAAAAGAAAAAAGTTTTATTCTTGCCTATTTTTGACCCTTTAAAGTGTGAGGGGCTGCATAATGGAAGGACATAATAGTAAATCTAAAGGATCTATATTTCAGGGTTAATTTGAAGTTGTAGTTAATTAGAAGGTTTTTTTATATCTATATGCATGACATGTACAGAAACAATGAGAGAAATATTAAGACAAGAAATTTAAAGGAAAGTAATAATTAATCTTGTTGTACAAGTTTGGTGAATTAGTATGCATATTGTGTATGTATCTCAGATTTGATTTGCACTTAAACCATTGTTTTGCTCAGAATAACTTTATTGGATAGAGACCAAAATGCATATGCATGGATGGTATATTGGCCACAATTTGCTCTTGCTGGCTGCCATTACTCAACTGATATTATGACAGAAGACAAAGTATATGCGCTACGCAACTATCGTGTGGCTTACCCCGCTGTTCAAGTTCAAGAATATGGTTCTATATTATGCTTGCACTAATGGTTGTGGTGACACTATCGACTTTAGTATTGCGGCCAATGTGGTCGCAATTGCAATGTCGTGGCAAAGACTTCTAAAAAAATTAAACTTCAGCCACAATTGCAACAGAGTACAATTTAGAGCTATAAAACCTTTATTAGGAGTAAATTATCATTTTGATTATCAATGGTTCAGGCAACTTAGTCCCTTCAATTTAGACTCTTTAATAAAAGAAGATCATCCATCTTAATTGATCAAATAAAATATCTGTTTAGAAAACATACATCAAAATCAATGAAAAGATCTACACATTTTTTAATAGTCTCTTACTGCATAAAGACATACATAAAACCTTTAGAAGTATAGTCAATAATTCGGAAAAAGGAACTTATTGACAAAAGTTCTTTAATTTAAAGGACTAAATTATTATTTAAATATTTGAGAGATCAAATTGTCAGACCCTTGCAATTAAGAGGATTAAAATGCTAGTTTACTCTTTGCTATACCATGAAAAATAGTATGTTGAAAAATGAAAATACATGTGTGAAGTGAAAAAACTTCACTTATTGGTTAATAATGAGATACAGTAAGTGATAATAATATAAATGTGTAAAGGCTTAAATAGTTGTTGTCATAGATTTGTATGAATTGTTTTATTTTGAGTGAAAATATGTTTTAAGTCTTTGTCAATTAGACTAATATTCTAAATAGTGTCTGCTTATCATAATTCCCTTGCTTATTATCTTAAGCAAATCTTTGTCAATGGACTAAAAGAGCTTAAAAAAATTCCACACTGTTAGGAAGTATTTATTAAATATTTAGTACACCAACAAGTAATTAATTTCTAGAAGTGAAAATTCCTTATGTGAGATAATGTGAATCTTTGTTTAGCATTATTTGCTGCCATCTCTTTTACAGCATATATAATTGAACAGAAATACATACTAGTATAGAAGTATACACATAGTTTATGCAGCATCACTTGTTTGATAAAGCCAAAATATCTCTTTATTGATAGGAAATAATAGAATTTTGTGAAGTAATAATGCTCACTAATAAACAATAAATTAGCAACTCTAGCATACAACAAACAAAGTTGCTAAATAAAGCTTCAGTGTTTTTGTTAACTTTATCAGTCACTACAATATAGTGCATTTTTCTTTTTGCTTCTTTGGACAATCTTTTGGTTCCTTCAGTCTTCATATGTCTCACAACTACCATTCTTTAAAAATATCGTCCATCTGCCATGTATTATTGAAAGGAAAACAAATTAGTCAACAAGAAAAAAACTGAATGAAAGCTGATTAATTATACAAGGTTACCACACCACATGAACCGGACGTGTGTCGTGGGCAGAAAATGGAAAACCAAAAAAGTTACTAATATGAAGTCTTCGCTCCCAAGAAATATCCCAATGGTATGAGTTGGGATATCGAATGAGTTCTATGTAGGGGGTTTAGAGTTCGGTCTCTGCTACTAACATTTTCCCTCCTTCTAACGAACTAATAACTAATATTTGTTTATAAACAAATGTATTAGTCCTTTATCAAAAGCTGTTATAAATGGCAGGGCAAATCTCCTTTGGCAAACGAGAAGCATGCATGTTAAAGCTCTCTACTTCTCTGTGCCAATAGAGATTTTCCCTATCATTCCACAACAGCAGAACAAATATCACACTTCCAAGTTCCAATTCTGTTTGAACAAAATGCAGGTATTATATACTGATAGCTTTCAGCACCTAACTTGGATATGCCACTCAAAAGAAACAGTGTGTAGCAGCATATGCTAGCACAATTCCAATTTTAGGTTCTTGTTATTTTCTTATTTGTCAATTCCTTTCAAAAACAATCAAGGACTTGTCTACATCATGATTTCCTCTTTCCTAGTAAATCAGATTCTTCTTCTTTTTTTCCTTTTTGGTGGAGGGTGAGTGGCATGGTCACAAAGATAAATACTTTATTTTTTACTTGCATGCATGAAATATCAGTATTTATGTATAGTTTTTGCATGTAGAAATAATCTTTATCGTCATGATGATGCTACATGCTGATATCAATTTACAACATTATATTAACAACTAAATGAAAATTTTCAAGCTGTTATAAATTTTGATGATTCTTGCTAGCGTTCTATTTCTATGAAACTTCTCTGTCAAAATAGATAGGAGAAATAAATTGATTATTAATTTACTCTAGTTATGATTATCAACATTAAATTAATTAACAGATAGCAACAAGACAGAAAATTACTATATCTACCAAATTTTCTCTATATATTCATTTAATATAGCAACTCAGTTGAAAAACTTAATTCCTTTATAACTAACTCTTTCTTTCCCAGGACCACACTAATTATCTTCCTTGTAGTGATTAGTGTCAACTGTCAAGTATCTACATATATCTAATATCTTAAGATTTTGGCCGGAGATGTGGTGTCCAGTCTCTTGGTAGTCGTTGATTAGTGTCATATTAAGCATGCTTAAGATGCAATATATTCTGCATACTTCCCACATAGGAACTGATATTCAACAAAATTGTAGTAGCATATGCCATGGACTATTCCTAGGGAACTTCCTTGTGTCTGTTTTTGCTGTCATACAAGGTCCTCACTAATGTGATATATTTCATCTTTAAACCGACCTTACTAGAAACTCATTGTATGTGTATTTTATAATATGCCATATGACATCATTTGTTTATATTGCATTTTCTTAAATTATACTTCCATAACTATATAAGCTGAATTATTTTTCGATATGCTGAAAATTATACTTAAGTAACAAGCATCAGAAAATGGTTAGGACCATTTTGCATTTTCTCAAATTATACTGTGAAAGTAATCAATTAATCTCATTGTACAAGTTTGGTGAGTAGCATGCATCCTGTGTATGTATCTCAGATGCTATTTGTGCTAGACCATTGGTAAAATATAGTTTTGCCCCGAATATTTTTATTGCATTAGATACCATAATGCGTGGATGGTATACGGGCCACAACTTGCTCGCCTGCCACAATCAACTAATATTATGACAGAACACATAGTATAAGCACAACAGAACTGTTGTATGGCTTACCCCGCTGCGTAAGCGCGAGAACTTCAGTCAATTTTATTCATCCACTAAAATATATTTTTAAAAAACATCAACCAAAACCAAGGCCAGGTCTACATATTTCCTTCAATAGTCTTCTACTGCACCAACACAAGCACAACACCTTTAAAATTATAGTGCTAAATTCGGAAAAAGGAACAATTTGACTAATGTTCTTTAATTTAAGGGACTAAATTTTTATTTAAAGATTTTAGAAATCAAATTGTCTGATGCATATGTACGATTTAAAGGATTGAAATGCTGCTGCACTTGTGCTAAACCTTCAAAAAACAGTATCTTGATAACAATATAAATGTAAAACCAGGCATAATTGTTGTCTTAGATTTATACAAGGTGTTTTAAGATTTTGGATATAAATATGTTGTGAAGTTTTTGTCAATAGACTAATGTTCTAAATAGAGTATGTCTGCTTATCATAATAGTCTTTGCTTATTATCAGCATGTCTTTACAAGAGTACTAAAGTTCTAAATATTTACTTCCTTTGTTGCTTTGAAATTATATTCATTATCAAATGCTTAACTAAAATCTAATTAAGTTCTAGAGATGCAAATGTTTTATGTCAGATCGATAATGTAAGCCTTCGTTTGAGATTATATGCTGTCGTCTCTATTATAAAACTATATGCATAGTTTATGCAGAATCATTTGTTTGACAAAGCTAGAATTCTTTATTAATAGCAAAGAATAAAACTTGTGCACTAAGAAACAGTACATCAGCAATTCTTGCATACATAAAACAGAATTAATGCTGGATAATGCTTCGGTGTTTTGGTTAACTTCATCAGTCACCACAATATAATGCCTTCTTCTGGCTTCTTGGGACAATCTTCTGGCTAGCTCTTCAATCTCCCTATGACACATTCTTCAAAATATCTATCTGCAATATCATGAAAGGAAAAACCATTAGTAATAAACTATAGAAAAACTAAAGGTAGTTAATTAACTGTACATTATGATACCACAAGAATTGAACGCGTCTCATGGGAAGAAAATGGAAAACAAAAATATAAAGTAATTAATAGGATTGATTAATCTTAATCAAAAGCTGTTAAAAATGGCAGGGCAAATCTCCTTTGGCAAATTAGAAGCATGCATGTTAAAGCTCTCTACTTCTATGTGCCAATAGAGATTTTCCCTATCATTCCACAACAGCAGAGCAAATATCACACATCCAAGTTCCAATTATGTTTGAACAAAATGCAGATCTTATATACTATTAGCTCTGAGCACCTAACTTGGATATGCCACTCAAAATAAGTACTGAGCAGCAGCATATGCTAGCACAATTCCAATTTTATAGTTTTTTGTTCATTACTTTTTTGTCAATTTTTAAAAAAAAAATCAAGGACTTGTCTACATCATGATTTCCTCTTTATTAGTAAATCAGATTCTGTTTTTTCTTCTTTTTGGTGGAGGGTGGGAGGCACAAACATAAATACTTTTTTTTTTCTATGTACATAATACATGCATGAAATATCAGTATTTATATATAGTCTTTTCATGTAAAAATATACTTCCTTTATATATGGACTATAAAGTCCATAACATTTTTCATGTCATGAATGATGATGTTACATGCTGATCATTTCAATTTACAACCATTCAAATCATATATATATATATATATATATATAAGATAATTACATATGTGTCGAAGGTAAAATCAATTCGCTTAAAGACCGCATTTACAGATTGACAACATTATTATAAGAACCAAATAACCAAGTTTCAGCTATACTGGTCAATTAAGAGGGGGAAAAAATGTTGTGCCTATTTTGGTGGCAACAGAATTATATTTATAACTAATGCAATTAACCACTTGAAAGGAAATATCATGATTTTTATTTTTTGTTACAATTTTAATGCAGAAAATATCATTAGTCTTATCAGGGTGGAAAATTTGGAAACACATTACTTGTGAAATAAGGAAGAGGGATTTGAAAATTCAAACATACGTGGAGAGTGGAGACCCAAACCTAACTCAAAAGTAACACAGTTAATGTGTGTCATTTTCCAAATTATGAAGGGGTGTAGTGTAAAACAAGAACTTCAGTGACTTCACGCCCTTTCACAAGTAAAATTTGAGCCGTGACTGAAATGGAGAGGACACTAGTATCATGATTTTAATCTGCGGATGCGGTCATCGCAGTTTCTGCGATGTTGCCGCGTAAAATAATTTAAAATTTTCACAATAAATGGCTCGGCCGTGCGCCGCTGCACTATTTACCTACTATAATAGATCGTCTCAATTTGTTCGGTAAATATTGGGAAGTGTTTGAAATACGCAATTGTGATACGGTTAAATATAAAATTTTACATTAGAATTATGCCATCCATGAGATCAATTAGAGAAGGAATGGAAAAGAATTATGCCATCCATATGAATGGAATTTACTTTTATCAGAAACCATTTCTGTAGAAATTAATAATGCATGGATTCTCAAAATAAATATATAAAAGTACTCAGAGAGAGAGAGAGAGAGAGAGAGAGAGAGAGAGAGATACTAAAGCAATGATAGGACCACTTTGTAAGAACTAGTTGTACAAGAGAGGATGTGCTTGGAATATCCTTTGGTTTAATGCATATGTGTACTAGCTGCTGCATGCGAGTCTGTGTTTTTATCTTTTCATTACATCACCAACAAACGTTATATAAATACACACACAAAGACTCAGAAATTGTTCATCATCAATCAATCAACAAAGCTTGTTAAGGAGTAGTCATACTCATACATACATATTCATGTGGAGGTGCATTACTGGGCAATGACTTCTTTGGCAGTAGTTGAAACCATTCAGATAATATATGAAGCAGAACTCACTGCCAAAGAAGATTTGCCCCGCAATTCACTTCTGCGCAAAACCACGCGTTGTCATATCGGTTTTATCATCAAGAAATTAAGGTATACATATGTGCTTGAATTACATTGGTATAGTATAAGGTGGACATTTTTCAGCCCCTGCAAAAAAAACTATGGTTAAACTGTGGCTAAATGTTATTTTTCGCACCTTATCAAATAAATGTTTCGGAAAATTCCTACTTTTTAAGAAACAAAGGAGATAAAACAAGCTTTCATATTATAGTGGCCATGTAACATGTTCATAAAGGCCCAAACACAATATATGTTTTGGGAACTTCTTACCTCACTCCTAGAATTTTCAAAAGCACTTTGTTTGGATTTTAGAATCAAAATTACCCTTATACATAGTTTGAAAGTCTCATCAAATTTCAGAATTTTATACATTTGAATTTTAGAAACTGAAAATTCATTTTATTTTACCGAGACAATACTATTTTCTTAAATTGTTTACGGTGTTTTAGATATGAATGTTTTTCATGATTTTACCACTAAAGTGAAGTCAGACATTGCAGTTAAAGTTGTTGATCCCATCGCTGATGTGAAATCAGACATTATAGACTTATAGTTAAAGTTGTAGATCTTCCATTAATGTAAAATCAAACATCAAACATTACAACAATTTCATGTTAATGGATCAATTTATGTTCATGTTAATCTCAAGTGATTTATTTTTTTTGATAAGTGGGACGACCGGAGTTCGAATTCCCGCCTCCTACATATATAATACAATGTCCTACCAACTAGAGCTATGAAATAGGCCGGTTCGGCCCAGTCCGGCTTGGCCTGTTGGGCTTTGTACTATTCATGAGTCAAACTAGTACGGCCCAATACTTGTTGGGGCCATGATTTAACGAGCCCAATTTGGCCCGTCCTGGCTCGATGGGCTTATGGGCTGGCTTGATCCAAAAAACAAATCTTCAGTTTAATCGATCTTTTTTAAGTGACTTTAATATATTACTTCATCATAATTATTAATTTTATTGAGATATAATTGTATGCAAGTGTAAATAATTTTTACATCATCACTATATATGCATTAATAAATTTTTTTTTTAAAGTTTAGGTAAATATAATCATTTTTATTGAACTTATACATTAAACTATATTTTTATAATAATTTTTCAATTAGATAATAATGTTTTATGTATTTATTGATATTATTTTTATAAAGATGGTATAAAAATCTTGATAATAGGCTGGTCCGAAATTGGATGGTCTACCCAGCTCAATTCTCTGATGAGCTACATGGACTTCGGTCAAAAAAATATGATTGCATTTGGGCTACCTTTTTGAAGCCCAAGTCTGTGTGCTAATGGATCGGCCTATTGGCCCGACTTATTTTTGACAGCTCTACCAACTGAGCTAAGCTCACGGCAGTCACGGAGTGATTCTTTAATGTTCAAGATATATTTATTCATCAAGGTCGGTCCTTAAAGCGAATTAAAAAAGTGAGGCCTTTTTGTTTAAAAAATTACTATGTATTAAAATGATTTTATTTTTTGAAACAAAATATCATTTATTAAATTATCATTATCAATTGTATTTAACATTTCTTTTTCAATTGGTAATAAAGTCAATACATTTTATCTTTGCTAAGACGTTGTTGATATAGGATAAAATTTTATTAATTCTAGTCTCAAAATGCACAGATTTAAAGGTTATAGCTGCTTGAACTTTTGAGGAATTGTAAACATTATGTCATTTTTAATTTATAATTTTTTCTTAGAGGCTTTTATCATTTTTTTAGAGGCATTTTTTCTGCTGAGAACTAATCGACTTATAACTCATAAGAAATCTTTTTTACTCAGTAAAAATTTTCTTTTTTTAGACCTAAAACCCTTGTTTTGAATTGTCTTATCCTTAAGTCGGTCATCTTATTCATATATTTTGTCAAACTTCTATATGTTCATATTATGAACGTGTAAAAATTATGTCTATTGAAAACAAAAAAATTGAGATGATCGATGAAAAATCTCATATATATTTATAGGGATTAAAATTCGTTATATTTTAATTTTGAAGGTCAAAAATTTATTTTTATTTGTTTGGGTACAAAAAGGTCAAAATATTTATTTAAGTCTATTTGAATTAATCTTTTTGGTTTTTTTCCTTCATATGTTTTAGTATTTAAAAACTGAATTAACCTTACTAAAAACTAACATTAAATAAAAATTAGAAGAACAAAAAATAATATTTAGTCTTTTTTTCGGTTAAAATATTGATCTTTAATTTATTTGAACACATAAATTGTTAGTGTCTTCTTCCCTCTTCTCTCTCCCTCCCTCAACCAAACTAAACTAAAGATTTTACAAAATCCTATCAATCCTTTCTACTCCATTAAAATATCAATGTCTCTTTTGAGCAAATAATATACCTTGCATATTATTTTGCTGGTTAGTGTATTTCTCAAAGAACTTTTTTTTTTATCAATTCAAAGAACTTAGTTTGAATTTGACTAGTTTGACTACTCATCCGCATCTGAATGAATTAACAGTATTTTATTTGTATTTCACTATGTTTGGCAAACGTTTATTTCACTAAAGTTTACAAAGAGAAGAAAAGTAGAATGGGTAATAATATATTTTATCCAGTATAATAAATAAATTAGGTATGTGATAGAACTTAAAAAATGACAGGCATGTGACATGCGATATTGATCTTGTAACACTCTTAAACTCCAACTGATTATTTTTGATATAAAATTATATTTATTTATAAAAGGGTGTCACGTCTAAATTTAACGACACGATTTATTCCTTTTAATTCAAAAATATGCAGCAAAAAATAGAACTAAATTACTACAAAACCAAATTGATAATTAAAGTGTTTGAAGAATTTAATTTGAAATTAAGTCTGTGGTAAAATAAAATACATAAAAGTAAAATTCTTCTAAATATAATTTCTTCAGAAGATTCAAGGTACTAAAAAAAAATTAAGTGATTTCCCCCCCATCATCCCGGTATCAGAGAGACTCCAAAAGTAAGAGCTGAAGCAAATGCCGAACAAATTATAAGGTTACTTCTCTCCTGAAAGTCTACGATTGTAAGTCGTAGGGTCAAACCAGAAGGGAATTAGTAATGGCATATATAAGGTATAGTCGAACGCAAATATTATTACTAATAATAATAATAATAATAATAATAATAATAATAATAATAATTACAACAACAACGTCTCAATAATAAATAATAGCATTATAATAAAATATTCAGACAAGCAAGAATGTCAAGACACAAACACAAACAATTAAATTCAAGACAATTATGAATGATATGTCAAATTCTAAGACTCTCTAGTATGCATGTGGTACCAAGGTCGGAGGTCAGAATTATTTTACTGAACACTCCTCAACGTCGCTGTGCATAAGCACTTAATCACCGTCACTGTGCATAAGCACTAATCAACTTCACTGTGCATAAGCACTAATCAACGTCACTGTGCATAAGCACTAATCAACTTCACTGTGCATAAGCACTAATCAACGTCACTGTGCATAAGCACTAACATGAATGTATGATCAAACATAAAATACTCAAAGCAAAACAGCCACAACATAACCAAAGAATCAAAAGCAAACAACGGTCAAATCCTCATTCTTAAACACAAATATAATGACTAAAGCAAAACATTAGTATTCTTAACCTTATAACAAAAATCAATTTAAGAATTAAGGTAAGGCATGAAACTTAAGAATTAAATTTGATGGGGTTTTTTTTTTTTAAAAAACAAATTCATTACAAGCTGGATTAAGCATTAACGCAAATCCATAATATTGGGCACTCTGATATAATCTCAAGACTCATTTCTAACTTCTAAGAGAAAAAGAAAGCTAATTTTTAGTGAAAAGATTACATAAATCCATAAAACAAATATTTCACTTTAGTAATTTTATTACCTCCAGTAACCTTCATTTATCACCACTTTTACAAAGACCACCCAAGACACAGTTTTTCAAATCAGAAACAGAAAAGTATTTGATGAAACACTAATCATTTACTTTTAATTAAAATGAAAGTTCTTCTCGAATTTTAATTCATCCAAGAATTTTGATTCAAAAACTCTAATCCTAAGAGGTTTTAGACTTAGAAAATTCATAAGATAAATTTTGAAACCCTTCCACCTTTAACTGACTCTAAAAACACTGATTAATTCTTCAATTGTCCAAATTCTTGATTTTTACGAAAACACAATTTTGTTTTGATTATGAACAACAAATTCTCTAGTTTTTTCGGAATTTTCAAATAATATAACAACACCGATACTAAGCACAACTCACCGATTATAATGAATCTTAATGCAACAATTTGCAAGCTAAAATCAATTAATCCAATTTAATCGCATCTCAAATGATTTACCTCACCAGTTAAATTCAACACTAAATGAGTTAGTCACTAATTAAATTAACACAAAATAAGCCCAACATCAATTAACTCACCTAAACAGTAACTAACAATTTCTCACAAATATAATTAACATTAAGGCTATATATTATAGCATGACAAACAATCATAAATATACACGCATACCAATTGCAGCAACCATGTCATGTGATACATGTTTAATAAGGAAACACATCATGCTATTGGATTAGTAATAGTGTGAGTAGCATTACAGTGGTACTATACATACCTGTGCTCATGACATTATGAAACGCTATTCTTGCACAAAACGGTTAAAGCAAATTGAGAAAAAGACATTACGGGCTCGATCGAAAAAAAACTAAAAAAAATACTTTGAATTATTGTAATACATGCTGAATTAGGATAGGACATAGATTTCAAAATAAAACAAGCGATACCCATGATTACCATGAACTCAATTCCTAATATAATTATATAAATTAAACTCCTCCGATCTCAACACCAATATATAAACCAAAAACTAATCCCTCACCTTAATTTTGATGGATTCTTTCTTTGATCCTAAGCTGCTGCAAGAATTCTCTCCTTCCTCTCCTATTGGCGGTTACTCACTCTCTGGTCTCCAATTTTCTGATTTCTTTCACGTAATTGGGTGCTAACCTAGATTTTGATAAAAATTGACTTATAATTAAACTATGTTACTAAAACCCAAGCCCACTTCTCTATTTTACTTTTCCTTATAATATTTTATTTTTCTCTACTCATTTATTTTATCTAATTATTTTACTAACTAATTCTCATACAATCCACTAACCCACTATTTTAATTTTACTTTCTATTTTTCTGCACTAATTTAAAATATACCTATATTATTATATTTTAACTTCGTCTATTACACGCCATATTTCTCAGTTGCTATCCATACTCCCAAATATTCAATCTTTCTTATTCTTCTATTTTCTAAACTCTAATTTCATTTATTTTACTTCTTTATTCCCTAACTCTCAACCAACAAATCCACATACACAAAATAAATTAACAAACACAAAAAGGAAATAATTAATAAAATAAAATAATCCAAAATATTTAATAAAACAGAATATAAAAATCGGGGCGTTACAGATCTACTTATAAAAATTGAATATTCTTTTATCTAAAATATCCCAAACATTTTTCACTCTTTTTTTTAATAGGTAAGAAATTTTCATGACGTTTAATCAATTCATTATTAAATTTCAGATTATCAAGTCTTTTCCTATTGAGCATTAAAAAATAGATCGAGTTTAATGGATACACATTGTTCAATGAAATTTATTTTTACACATACATGTAATAAAATTTGTTTAAATTTTCATGTCATATTAAAAAAGTAAAGGTGACGTGACGGAATATATGATTGGTATTGATCAAATGTGTAAAATTATTTTAAACTTGTTGGTGCATATTTTTTTCTCTAAAAAATATTATGAAAAAGGTGATATAATTTTTTTGGAAACAGAAAAAGGTAATATAAATTAAATAGATAATGTGTGCAATCAAAATCTATTCGCATCACCTTGTGATTTATCCATTAAGAATCTCTAAAATATAAGTTTGTAATATATTGATTTAATCTAAAATCAACTTGTTATTTCCAAAATATCAAAATGACTATTAATTTTATTTTTTAGAATAATAGACTGTTACTATTTTATTTTAAAAAAAACATTCTTAGTCAAGATGCTTGTTTCATTTCAATTATCATGAAGTCACCAAACCAAAATAGTGTCAAAAAAGTCACTAAACTAGATGTGTTAGTATTTTTTTTTTTTTTTTGACTAATAGATGTGTTATTATCTTGTTCAGTTGTTCACACGTGATGTAAGTAAAAACTATAAATAACTTAGTGGACACATTAATTTATGTTACGTGCTTTCATTAATCTTGCGTGGCTTAATTAGTTTGTTTTTTAATTTTGGCAAAGCGTGTGGCTACTGAATAATCAAACAAATATTAATTAACCAAGGTCAAATTCAAATGAATAATTAGGATGTCTACTGAAAAATTATTAATAAACTTGTTAAGATTGAATAAATTGGACTTTTTGGTGGTGGTTGAAGGCAAAGCAAAATAACTTTTTGATTGATTTCGATTCTTGATATGTTAATCTATGGTTTGCTTAGGGTGGAGCGAGGGAGGATTGATCTTTTTTGTAATTCTTCAATGTTTGTTTGGTTTTAATTCGTCTCCTTGAATAACTTTGATTCTATAACTAAACCTTTTTTACTCTAGGTGAGTATGTACACCTTGTACTTACCTAGTGCTAACTTAATATAATTTTTTTTGGTTGCTTAAAAAAAAAAAGATCGACTAACAAATCAATTTGATTGATTAACCTTTTTGGTTGGATTATTGGAAGTATTTATGTTCAATTGCTAGTTTTTTTTGTTGCGTCTTCAATACCTAGTTTAAACGATCGGATTGAGTTTATTTATAATTCTGACTGAAATTTAGCTTATAAATTTTTTTTTATTAGGAATTTAAACGAAAAAAAAGGTTTGAGAGAAAAAGAAACAATATAATGCATTGACTAACGAATCAGTTTGGACTATACCAAAAAAAAAAACGAATCAATTTGGTTTATTCTAAATATAAAATCAAGTTGTTGTATCTCATGTGGTTAATATCTCGATTAGAAGAGAGCTTTCTCCTGAGAATAATAAGAAGTTTTATCTTTTTTTTCGAGGTAACTAAATCGTATGAGAGACAATTCTAATTAAAGTTTAACTGATAAAAATATTGAAGATAATAAATTTAACCTATTTAGTGAGATTTAGATAAAGATCCTCTAACAAAAAATATATACCATTAATATATTAAAAATATTACATGAAAAATAATGTTTTTGTCGCATCAATTCAAGATGAAAGAAAAATTCATTCATATTATAAGAGCGATTTAGTCTTATTAATACTCCCTCCGTCCCATTATATAAGCACATTTTCTACAAAAGTTTAGTCCCAAAATATAAGCCCCTTTATAATTTTTGTATTCCAATGCAACTTAGTAGTAATAATTAGGGGTATGTGTAAGCAAAAAAGTAATAAATGTACCTAGTAAATTGTAAAGGGACTTATATTTTGGGGACTAGACTTTTGTAGTAAAAGTACTTATATAATGGGACGGAGAGTAATATTTATCATTCAAAAAAAATTATAAGAGTGAGAGGTGTCACCAGAACAATGTTCTATGACCACAATAATGAGAGACGCCACATCTCTATTCAAAATCTTAGATTCATGTACCTCTCTTATAAATTCACAATCAATATGAGACTTAACCAGTCATTCTTAAAATTCAACAATACCTCTACGAGGTTGGTTGTGCTTTTGGGGTGACCCCATTTCGTCATAAAAAAGAATCTCATTGTCAAATATTTGAGATTTCCCTCAACTCTCAAAGGGAATAAGATGCCAATATATGTATAAACGTGCAAATGTGCAATGTATGAGGATCTTGAATTCAAAAGTTTTATATTTGTAAAGCTAAATGCCAACCAAATTGACACAGGCAATTCAACTTTGTGTAATTTGGAAGCAACAAACAATTATTGCTATTGTTAGAAAAATTGATTTTACATAAAATTATGGCTAGGTTAATCATTAACCGAACAAGAAGAGATGTGTAGGTATCTATGAGTTAAGATAGATATTAGTGGTTGATGATTGATATCAACTACTGGCCAACATTATATCTAGCTCTTTCTAGTAACATCCATGTAATTTACTCTTTCACCTCAACAAACCTTTATTCCAAACATTTTCCTTTGAAAGGTAAATAGAAAGAATAAAAAAACTCTTTCACTCAGAAAATTTATAACTATATATGAAGAGAATATAATTTAATTTTAATTGGTGCGTACAATCATAAAACAAATCACTTTGCAAATGAAATTTTTAATGATTGAAAACATTTATGAAACATTATAAAGAACATACGATTCAAGTGGTGACACTTTTTTTTTTGAAGAAATGGTGCACACGTTTATAATGAATGTAGTCTACTATGATCCAATAGAATATGCATTTTTTTGAGAGATTCTTGAGCTATTGACTCAAATTGATGTTAGAAATTCAAATCAACGGATTTCAACTTATGTTCCAAGAGAAGAAGAATAACTGATAAAAGTAGCGGTCTATACCAACAAAGGTATTAAAGAAGTACTTGATGTTAGAATTGACTCTCGAACCAAATTAAACTGATGGTAAAAAAAAATACCAAAAAAGTAATACTTCCAAAGATTTTCATTTAAAATTTGACCTTTCTCTCCTTTTTTTTTTCCTTTTTTTTTTCGCTTTTAGAGTGTTGGTTTATGTCCTCTAATTTAACAATAATAATTATTTTATTTTCGTTGATCGAAATAAAAAATAAAAAGCATTTGTGTTTTCAAAATCTATCATTTTAAAATTATAAAAGTAATTTGAATTTACCTTTTTATTATTTATTTTTAATTATAACCTTTTTGACATTTAAACATAACTTACTAAAATTATATATTTTTTATCATGCTCTTGTATCTTATTAAAAACTTATCTTTTTAAAATTATACATTTATTCTCCATATACCAACATTTTAAATTACAATAGCTTTTTCAAAGTGTTTAAGTGAGTAATATCAATATTTCTTAACAAATTAAAAGTAGATATTATGAATACATCTTACCAAACTATAAATTTGTTTTTGGGTTAAGAGTTCTTTAGAATCTGTTTTTCTGCTAGGAGAATATAATAATAATCTTTGCTATATACACGCCTTGAAAAAGAATTCAAAAAAACGTGTCACGTGTGAACAATTAATTTGCTTTGAATATTCTGTAATTGAAGACTAACATGAAGGGCAATATAGTCATAAAATAGAGTATATATATTTAGTATCAGCATTGTTTTGGTAATAAAAATTACTACTTCTGCTAACAAACATTTCACAGATTTTTCATTCTGCTGATTTTCCAAAGCCGCCAAAAAAAAAAAAAAACATCATGGTACATGAATCTTTGTTCAATCTCTTTGATTCTTTATGGTTTGAGCTTAACATTTTCAACAAGAACTCAACTTCATCAATAACATCAACAAGTTCTGAAGAAAATCTTAAAGAAAATCTTAAAGAAAATAATGAGAAAAGTGAAACATCATTGGAAGAACCAAAACTCACACGGATCCGAACTGTTCATAACAGATCCATGAGTGACCAATCTATACCAAGTTTCAACCATGAATCTCTTTCACCAGATTCTGTTCTTATTCCTTCAAAGCTTCAAACAATTCACTCAGGAAAAGAAGTAACAGATACAGAAGATGATATTGAAAACCTAGTACAAGAACAAACATTGTTACCTAAGAACAAGAACATTAACAAGGTTGTTAAGAAGAAAAGGGAAAGTAAGAGTTTATCAGACCTTGAATTTGAAGAGCTAAAAGGGTTCATGGATCTGGGTTTTGTTTTCTCAGAAGAAGATAAAGATTCAAGCTTGGTTGAAATTATTCCTGGGTTACAAAGACTTGGGAAGAAAAATGAACAAGTAGAAGATGAAGATGATAATGAATATGATGAATATGATGAATCTGTTGAAGTTCAAAGACCTTATCTTTCTGAAGCTTGGGAGGTTTATGATTGGAGAAAAAAAGAGAAACCTTTGATGAATTGGAAAGTTCCTGCTATGAACAATGAAATTGACATGAAAAATAGTCTTAGATTGTGGGCACATAATGTTGCTTCTACTGTTAGATGAGATGAATGATGATGCTGTTCATATTTCATATACTTTTTGTTTTTGCTAAATGATGTCTTTGAAAATTGAAATTGTTTGGTTTATTATATACTTTTAGTTTTAGGATAATGCAACATTTTTTTTCCCCTTCTTTGTAGTTATTTCCATGTCAATTTTTTTGTGGAATTTGGTATTCCATTGTAATATTTGGCAGAAAGAAAGAAATTAAATTGAATTAATTCAGCATTTGGGATCTATTAGCTCAATCTGTGGTCTCACTATTATGTATGGCTCAAAAAATTAGTCTTTAGAATTACTTGAATAGAGTATGTTCTTGGCAGAGTCTAATTACATGTTCAAGTATGAGAGAAAGACTCAACAACTAACCCTCTTTATCTCATTATTGAACCAATCTACCCATTTTTCAGCCATAAACAAATGTACTACTATCCAAAACAAACGTGGACCACAAAAAACAAAATAGCTAGTAGAATTACTTAAAAATAAAATTGACCAAAGCATAATTATAAAAATAAATAATAAAATTTGTATTCGTTAAAAAAGAATAATTTTATGTACAATATCCCTATTAACTGATCTAATGAGATATACATGAATCCTTCTTCTATTAATTGTATTTTCATCATTTCCGATTCCTATTTTTTATATGTATATACACTATAAGATAGAAAAAGAATAAAAAGATTTTTTCACCAGACAGTGGAATATTGACTGTGAGACTGATGTACTAAGTTTTCAAAAGTACAGTTTGGTAATTACAATTACTACATTTAGAAAGAAAACGTGAGCAAAGCATTTAACTAACCAACTCTAATTTCACAGAGCCAAAAAAAGTAAACTATACTTCAAGCTAAATAGAGAGATGCACGTGGAAAATGTTGAAAGTACAATATGCAATCTTTCACTTTCGCTTAGTATGTTTTTTCTAGTGTTTTCACGTGTAGGCCATGGCTATTGCATAACAATAAATAGCATTTCTATATTGATTCTGTATCTTTATTCTTTATATATTAACATTTCTTTTAGTATTTTTCTATATAGATTCAACTTCCATCATTTTCTTCTATCTATGGTTCAAACTAATCAACATCAATCAGCTAAACCGAGTGGGAGTGAGTGAGAGCTACCTTTGCAAGCGAGTAAACACTTTCCCACTTATTTGGACCAAGCTTGTCAACTCTTCTATCTGAACCTTAAATTGTCTGTTCAGACTTCAGATAGAGCTTTGCAACCTTCATTTAATTAATAAATTATTTTGATTTTCTAACACTATTTTTAATCATCCGGATGGTTATCCAAACCATGTGTCCCAGCTTTAATTATCAATGATTTTTTTGGTATATTATATTCATCCAAAAACATAGGAACTCCATAATTAACATCAACCATTTTTTTGGCATCTTTAGCTTTGATGTTATTACAATTTATTTTATGAAATGAAGGTGTATGTTCCAAAAATATAGCAAAGAAAAAACTAAAATACCTAGAGAAGACAATTACCAAGGAGTGATCAAGACCCTTCTAATACCCTATGAATTTGACTTGATTATAAAGAACTAAGCAATAGATATTTAGATTATGCTTTGCTAATTACCAATACAAATGAATTCCAAAGATAGCTGTGAGGCTTAGCTGTAACTAGAAGAATGAGAAACTCTAAGCTTAACAAAGTTTGTACATACCTACAAAAGTCATACAGATTCAACACTGCTACAAAATCCTACATATGAAATTCATAAATGTTTCAATTGCAGCTGCTCTCTTAAATTTCCAAGTGGGCCAAAACTTTCTTCTTTTATTTCATCTTTGCTACATTTGCAATTGCCGGTGTTAAAGTTTTGACCACATTTTAGGCACATACCTTTGCACCCAGAATCACATACTGAATTCAAGGTAATCTCAAGATGCACCCTGTCTCTTATGTTTTTTGAAATGTCAATTTGTTTCTCTTCAGGAGGAAAATAGAGTTGATCATCCAAATCGATTAGTGCATCTTCGTCGTCGTCCTTGCCACTTTTTCCAGGGGTTGAAATTTTGTTTTTCCCAAAGATAATACCCAAATCAATAGTATCTGGTTCATCAATAGGTGGTTCTTCAGTGAGTAAAAGAGAGAACTCGGAGAATATGGTCTCAGCAGATGGCTTGCAACACCTTCAATAGAAAATCACATTGAAACATGTTATTTTGATTGAAAAAGGGAGTAGAAGAAAAATAGTGATGTGGAATAAGACAATATAGAATATGCTAGGGGCTAAGTTTGTGTGTTTCTTCTTTTTCTCACATGGAACAATAAATATCAATTTTTAGGCCTGCGGGGCATGCCTTTTAGGTTTATTCAACAGGTACTAGAAGGAAACTGCTTATCCACACTCTTTAGTATAACTAATAGAATGATAGAGCAATAACAGAAATATCCAGGAAGATACTTTACGACTAAGCATGTGAACAATAGCTTAGACTGTAGTTGGGATGCATTGTATTGCATCTATACACCTAAAGGGAATTAATCTGTTAGAAGCTATTGTAAACATACATGAGAAATCATGTTACTACAAACGCCCAAAAATTCTTCCATTTTCTTATCACACCAAAACTAGGTTTGACATACTGTAAGCTTAAATAAACTTAGTAGATAATGAAATACTATTGTGCAGAAAGGGATAAAAAAATCATAAAACAAACCAATTATATCAATAAAAACAAAAAACAATCATATCATTAAGGGTCAATTGTTAGTTCATTAAAAAGCAACAATCATTAAACAACTAGCACTTGGGGGGATGACAACATTCGGAGGAAAGAATTTGTATTTAACTGGAAATTGGAAATAGAGAAGATTCTGGACCAGCATATAACTCTAGACTCTAGTAACACCATACATCCTGGAATGTTTGTGTTTCCCTCTGTAAGGTGTTATACAACACCACCCAACCTCTGACTCCACAACAAAAATAAACCAAAACTCCATCAATAACCTCTGCTACTGGAATATAATGTTAAGAGGGGTTTGGTGCAAGGTTTTCAATACGATGGACTACTTACGAAATGATAACTTCTATTGTTAAAATTTAAAACTGAAGTGTACAGGTTTTGTTCTTAATGCTGTTTGAAATGGAGCAGACTCTCCCAGATAGTTTGGTGAATAATACCTTTTTGATTAATTAAAAAAAAATAAAATAGTAAGCTACTCCATGTTTTGAGACAGAATACAACAACTCACACTAGTCCTGATCAGCGAGGTTCCTACATAGTTTTAGCTAAACTAATGGAACGGGAAGGGAGGGGATAGGCGACAAATTCCGGCCGGTGTCAAGGGGTTATCAACTTCATTCTTATTTACAGAATTAGCAGATGATGCATAAATCATAAATGTACATAAAGACTGCAAATGCAATTTCAGTATTTCACCATAGAGATTTTAACTTTTGGGGACTAAAGGATTAATCTATGGCAAAACAAATATTTAAACCAGTGTAAAATCAATAAAGGAAATACCTATTACACTTAAGTGTGATGACAGTTTTTATGATCCCATCAAGCCTCAATTTTTTCCTCTTCCTAGTAACATCAACAGAAATCTGAACAGGAGTTCCATTTGGATAATCCTTAACTGCTTTCGTAATTCGCAACCCCATAACAGAAGCCTTATCTTTTGAAATATCAGTCGAAAGCTTTCCTAGACCTAATCTCTCCAAAGTAGTGCAATATTCCACATGTAAAATTGACGCGTTTCTCTTGTATATAACCGCACCTTCCCATGGCGACCCAGTATCTTCAATTTCTTCTTCATCATCATCATTCCAATTGAAAAGCATTGCGCCTTCTTCTTCGATGTATGAATCACGATCATGTCCCTTCTTGCATCTTGATGCATACTTGCGTAACACATTCGGCTTATTTCTAAAGCGGCTAACTATATGTCTTGTTTTACAAAGGAAAACCGTTCTATGTGGAAAAGGGGTAAAGGAATTACACGAAAACCTAGTTATATAATTTGAATTGTGAATGTTCCAATGTGAAAAACACAAAGGGGCTAAATGTGACATTTTTAGGTTTCTGTGATAATGGGTATAAACCTAAAGCATAAAAAATTGATTTTTTGATTTTGAATTTTCAATTCTGGTAATAACTGTGTAAAAAGCTGAAATTTGAAGTAACTATGTTTGTGTAACTATGAAGTATTATGAGATAGTTTAAGGTTGTGTGAAAATGAAAGAAAAGTTGAATTAGAATGATGCAACAGAACACAACACAACAAGAATGGAGTTGAAACAAATAAAGAAAAGGGTAGACCCAATTATGAGAGGAAACAAAAAGTACAAAGAACTTACAGAGTGGAGAAGATTCAAAGATTCTTTTTGCTTGCGTTGCGAACAGAGATTACTGCGAAAATATGCGGCAAAGAGGGAAAAGGAAAAATGTGTTCAAGAAGATGAGGATAGCGTATAATAGAAGGATTTTTTCTATTCAAACTCCCAAAAAACTAACTACACCCAATATACATTTTTTTTTGTTGGTCACCTCATTAAAAGACGAATAAGTGAGCGTAATAGAATTTGAACCTAGTCTACATATTACCTGTAAATGTTCTATCAACTGAATTAAGCTCAGAAAACTTATTCTTGTACATTATTGTTTAAAATTCAGTTCATTTATTTATTATATATATAAAAATTGGTATAGGCAGTGTAACTATACCGTGCGTAGTATATGTAAGCTCACTTTGTGTAAGCATGCGTAAATTAACTTCACACTAACTTCTTTGATTCAAAAAATTAAAACGCAAAAATGGAATCGTACATGAAATAAATCGAGCTACGCATACATATTGACACATGCCACTTTCTCTAAGTGTCACTTTCCTCCCATTGTGATCGATATTTGGGCAGCAACTTTGTTCGTTACTACATGTCCTCGTTGATTCTTCCGTGACATGAGAATTGCGCTACACTTCTAGTTTACGCATCAACGCATTTTTAGAATAAAAACATCGACTTTCCTAACTTCTCACACTTGAACATCACGGTAATCTGTACTCTTTCTAGTGTCTTGATATGTAATTCCTTTATTTAAAGACATGCGAGTATCTATTAGAATCTTTATTCCCTATAAATGCTCGCACCCCAAATCGATTATTGGATCAGATTATACAAATATCCAACGACACTTGCCATATACTTCCCAATGCTTAGATTGAAAATCAAGAAATATGAGCCCATAAGACTATGGGTTGAGATTGAATGACTCTGTGGAAGGAATATATAGATGGTAACTTCGGTACATTATAGCGTGTTTTATGAGATAAATATACGAAAGAGAAATGATAAGTAAGATAACGTGAAGAAAACATTTGATTGTGTAAAGTTGGTGAGGAAAAGTTGCAAGAATATGCGCAACATTTAACACCTAAGGTAGGATCGGACGTGACTAGTGTTTGCGGCCGCTGGTTTTGGCGATGAGATGAGATTAGATGAGACCTCTTTTGCGTACTATGCTATTTCTCTTTTCTTCCCAAACACAACACAACTCAGATTCCAATGTAAGGCTAGTTTGGACCACGACCAAGGAAAAAACACAGCAGTATTTTTGTCATTTTTTACAGAAACATCCAAATTGGGACTCTGCAAAAGAATGAAAACTTCCCGTACTTATTACACAACACAACAACCTTATTGTTTTTATATATCAAATCAACTCTCACATGTTATGTTATGTTATGTTGGTTTTCTATTTTTTTTTTCATCTTTGTTTCAACAAATAGAATCATGGATTGTTCACGGGTCACAGAGAACCTTGACTCTCTCTGGTTCTACACTAACATCTTCACACATGATGAACCTGCAGAAGTACCTTCTTTGACTTCATCTTCAAATTCAATCCTTCTGAATCAGCTATGCGAGTCTCAGTCTGCAATGTGTTCATCGTTAGCACTTGAAGAAGTAGAAGAAGAAGTGATGAGAAAATCTGAAAGGGGAGCAGAAAAGAAGAGAGAGAGGAGAATGAGAAGGAAGAAAAAGTGTGAGATTGTTCAGAGTGAAATGCCTCCAATTGAAGATGATGTAGCAATGAAACAGCATCTCAAGTCATGGGCTTATGCAGTTGCATCCCATGCACTCTCACATAAACCCATTTCTAAGGTTAATCTGATTAACTCTTTAGTATAACTTCTCTAATGTATGTTACATTATTATTAATTAATTACTATTAACTAATGTATTCTAATGCTAATATGCTACCTTACAAATTCTGTGTTCCATTTCATAAGTACAATATTCTCTTTAGTTGTTTGTTGTTGTTGCTATCATGTGTTGATTTCAGCTGTGTCTAAGTCTAATTACTGTTTCTGTTGTTGCTATGACTAGTAGTATTAGTTAATTATGTTAAGACTATAAGTATATTGTTATAGACACCAAAAATTGGGTACTGTGCGATGCAAAGCTGGTTAAATTAAATCTGGTTTGAAAATGGATATTGAGCAAAGCTGGTCACGACGCCGTGTTAGCCAAATGTGAATTCCAAACTTGCAGTTCAATTCAAGTAAATCGTAAATTTGTAGTCATCAGTTGTAAAATAAAATTTCAATTCAATGAAAAGATTGAAAGTTGAAAGAGAAAATGTAGGAGAGAGCGAATTGCAGAAATAAGATTCAAAATGAAAATGATCAGAAATTGAAGAAATGTTGGTAGTACTGAGATGCCTTGATACCGTGCTCTACTATTTAACATGTGAAGATTCACTGTTTTCACTGAAATTCATGAGATATCCTAAGATTTGTTAAGAAATTGAATATATTTTAATGGTTAATATTTTGTAGGACATGGTCATAGTACAATTTAATGGACCACAAAAGATTTTGCATGTTCGGAATCATTTTACAAAACCGTTTATTAGGATTGAGTTAAGTCCAAGCTAAATTATAATTGGAATCTCGGATCACCTACTATATTATACACGCACCAAGTTCAATAGTGTTGTGCTGAGCATGATGGTGTGTTGGAAAAAACTCAATTATATACTCAAGTATATAAAATCTAAAAAGAGTTTATGAAAAGACACACCTCATACCTTATAAACTTGTTTTGTAAAGATGATCGTTAAACCAATTTCAAATAAAAAGAGAATCTAAGTATTAGATGCTATGAGAGAGCTAGGAGAAGCACCATAGCTGCCACAATTCCATTCAGAAGGGGTAAATTATTCTTATTAGAATATTAAAAGTTAAGATTTTTTACTCATTATTATCTTACTTCTTCTTGTAACTTATTCCATATTGTTCCAGTTTCTCATCGATTGCTACAACTTGTGCTTTCGCCAACTTTTCATGCGGTACGGGCATGTTGTCTTACTTATCAAAGATTCAAACGTGTTTTTCTTGGTACTGAATATTGCTATTGCCTTTTTGTTTGCTTCATACATATATATTGCTACTGATATTGCTATTGTCTTTCTTTGTTTGCTTCACACGTACTGCTTTACACATACTCAAGCTACTGGTATTTAATCAAAGTATGTTCCTCTCCCCTTCTCTCGATTAAACCAATTAATAGAGAAAAATAATTGCATTAGATTTTTTTTACATTTTTATAAGACAATGGTCTTTTTCAACATTTCCTTTATTGTTTGCTCGAAACCAGTAAAAAAGGAGAAAAAGAAAAGCAAATAAAGAAATGGACCAGTCATGTTTGGCAGTTCTGGTGTCAGTGCGGCGTTGCGTGGTTTCATCACATCGCCCTCCTATATCATAGATTCATAGGCGAAGTGTAATTTTCTAGGTGGTTTCTTTGAATTTTTTTAGAATTTATGACGTCTTTAAAGTTGAAATAAAAGGTGCTATGCGCGCGATCGAACTCACCTCTAGTAAAGGTTGGATAAATTTTTTGCTCGAATATGTTTCTTCTTTGACTATTCAAGCTTTTAGTAACCTTGCTTTGATTCTTTGGAGGTTTCAAAATCATTAGTCTAATTGTCATTTATATGTTATTAACTCGGATGTTGTGAATTTGTTCACATATTCGTTCTTTTTAGTTTTTAGCAATTTTGAATTTGTATTACAGTATGTGATGTAATCTACGATTTTGAATGAATGAATGAATGCCATTTTTAGTAATTGTTGGTCTAATTGTCTTAACATCATTAGAGGATCTCGTTTTTGAGTTTCTTATATTTTTCGTGAAAGAAATAGTTGTGCATATAAATTGGCTATTCATGATTTTCAAAATACTAATTTGTTGTGGTGGGACTTCATTCTAAATTTCATTTTTTTCGTTTATGTTAATACTACCTCCGTTCCTTATTATAAGGGACAAATCGCTTTTTAGATACATTGAATAATTAATGTATCTGGTCAATATATAGACTAGGTACATTAATTATTCAATGAATCTAAAAGATGATTTGTCTCTTATAATAAGAAACGGAGGTAGTATCATTTTTGTTGTTGTTTTCTATGTCATTTGACATTGGTGTTCTTTTTTCTTGTTATTTTGCTCTGCACTATTTTTTTCTTCATCGTGTTTTACTGGTAAAATTTTTAATGAGACAAATATTATTCCTTTAATGAAGCAGATGTTGTGCCAGTGCTGCATTAATTCCTTAGGTTTTGGTATAGTTCTCCCAAGTTTCTTTATCTCTATTTATTTAATGTTAATTATCGGGGTGCTGCAAATAATAGGTGGCGGTTGTGGAGTGCCAACATAGTTGGGATGTCATATCTTTTATATGATGCCTTTGCACTCTGATTTTGTTTTAAAAAAATAAAACAAATGTTTTAGTTGCTAATGAGATTCTTATATCTCAAAATGTCTTTAATTCTATTGTAAATTTGACAATATTTTGGACAAATCTTAGTTGCATTTTTTTAAATACTTTTCGTATAGTTTTTACTATAAATTTTATTTTATGTAGTTATAACAAACTTTGAGAAAATCATAAATTTGAACAAATCATAGTGTGTTATGTTAAGAATCATACAAAAAAACACCTAAAAATGAACATAAGTTATGTCCAGTTTTTTTTACTACTAAACCGTATACATATGTATTTGAAAAAAATATTATTTTTAGTGTATATATATATATATATATATATATATATATATATATATATATATATATATGAGGGGAATTCATTGACTTAAGGAGTAACTCTGAGATGAGTTACTCCGCTTAATATTTCATTATTCACAATATATTTCATCAATCTAACCGTTGATTATTATTATTATTATTATTATTATCAATGACTAAGTACACACTTTTTTTTTAATCCAAAATTTGTAGCTATGTAATTAAAGCATTAATATTTACTTGTGATTTCTGAAAGTTTATTATACATTCATTTAAAATTATTTAATGATGTATCAAATAATTTTAACATTTTATAAAAACTTATGCAATTGATCTATTCAATAAAAACTTTTAAATTTTTTTTGGTAAGTATAAATTTTTTTAATTGAACTGTTGAATTGATAAAATCCATTGTAAATATTGAAATATCAAGCGGAGATGAATTACTCCTAGAATCAACGGATCTCATATATATATATATATATATATATATGTATTAATGGCTCATTTGAATAATTTTTTCTGACTCCGCCACTAGCTACTTAGCATTATAAATAGGTATTTTGTAACAATGGTCATTATAAATTAAAAAAATATTTAATAATTATGTCAAGAACTACAAAATAATATATTTAAAATATGTTTTCAGATATCATAATTTATATATTTTTTGTTTTAATGTTGTTTTGTTTTATTTTTAATATTTTGATTGATTTTAATTGATTTTTAAGAACAAACTGAACAATCCAATAAAAAAATGTCAGGTAACATATTTTGACCCCACTTATTAGAATTTTTAGATTCGCCCCTAGATTCATACCCTGTTTGTAAAGGTTCATCGCGTTCTTCTCGATTTAGATTTGTGCTATTCTCACCTTGCAACTACAAGTGTAGCATTAGTATTCATCTGAAGCGCGTCAAATCAAGAATTAATCTTGAAAAGCTGCTGAATCCCTCATTAACTACGGTCTCCAGCATTGTCGAAGATTGCCTAACCACACGCTGGTCTAACCTGGAAAACTTGAATATTGAATATCCCAGAGAATGAGATTTGGATACAATTCTATGTGCTCAATACTACGACCCATGATACGCCGGAGTAAGCGAGCCGTTACACGGCTTCGAGCTAGGCATCACAAACTCGTTAGCATCGTTGTTTAAGAAATTCTAAGACACTAAAAAAAAATTGTACTATCAATTCTTTTTATATTAAATAAAGAATTCATTTTTAAAAGACAAGAGTCTTTTTCAACTTTTTCTTTCTTGATTGAGAAATTCTATGGTACATTTGGTGTATACGAGATATTAAAGTAATAATTAAAATGAGTAATCATTTTTCTATCATTAAAAACATTATAATAAATCAATATTATTAATCAAAATTGTGAAAAATATAATTTTAATAGTTTTTTGAATTTTTATTCTTCGTAATAGGGTTTTTTTCCTACAAAATTCTTCATAATAGTTAATATTCATGTTTCTCCTTTTATTCCTTTGGTGTGCTTGATTTGTATTCTAAGTTGTAGACTCTATTTTTGTATTGTTTAAACTCTTTAACATGCTAGATGAGCACGTTTTGTGCTAATCTAGTTTGTTTTTATTAATGCAATTTTATTTTATTTGGTCAAGCAGTCTAGCGGATATGAATTCCACTTTTTAAGGTGGAGAAATGTGATGATAAAGGTTCAAACTTCCGTCTCCTGCATATATAATGCGGTGTCCAACTAATTGAATTAAGATCATGAAACTAATGCAATTTTATTTGGTCGTTTATAAAAAATAGTAGTTAATATTCAATTAAAATATTAGTGTAATCATTATAAATAATAAAATTATATTTTTTTCTTGTTCTATTATTATCTCTAAAATACAATAATCAACTACTGTAATAATTTTTTAATTCATAAAAATAATCAATAATTTATTTATCAATTTTACATTTTTGAACGTAGAAGCTCGTTCTTGTTCGCTAGAAACAAGTAAAAAAAAAAGAGAAAAAGAAAAGCAAATAAGAAGAAATGGACCAGTTGTGTTTGGCTGTGACCGGTGTCAGTGCGGCGTTGCGTGGTTTCATCATAGATAGATACACACATTGGCATTGCGGTTGCGAATTTAGGTTTGAGTCGCAGAAGCAGAAATGGCTGAAAGTGCGGTTAATCTTCAGCCTCCTAAAATTAAGATGAAAGCTCGACGATTGAAAGGCCACAAAGACAGCATTAACTGCTGCATTGCCTCATCTCAAAACCCTCGTCTCATTGTCACTTCCGGCGAGGTACCTCACTTCCTCCCTTATAATCTCTTAATTAGGGTTAGGGTTCATCCTTCAATTTTATGATTATTATTGTTGGTGTTGTTCGATAAAATTATTTTAATTGTATTTTTTTTTGTTAATATATAAAATAGGATGGTCGTGTTTGCTGGTTTGATTTAAGATGCAATGATGAACCGCAACTCACTATGGATGTTAGCGAGGACCCGATTCTTTCCTTGTGTTTCAAGTCAGGTCTGTTTTTTTATTTTATTTTATCATTGTGATTTCACTGATAACTGTTTAATCATTGCTTTAAACTCGTTGTTGTGTTGTAATTACAGAAGGGTTAATCTTGTTTTGTCTTAATTTACACTAATAACTGCTTAATCTTGCTTTCACGAAACATCCATTCGTGTCCAGTAGACAAGTTTACTCATACATCTTTTGCAAACGTTTGTCTCTTGAATCAGAGAATGAAGATAATATCTATGTCTCGGCAGGAAAGGAAATCAAGTGTTTTGATGTGCGAATGGTAAGCATTTTATGTTATGGGCTACAATGATGTTTGAATTCAGCACTTATCAAGGATATATGTACGTATACACATTACATTGTTTAGAAAGTTCATTGATTATTATACTGATCCTCTGTATACTATGTTCTTTTCTGAAGGCCGACAACAAATGGGAGCCACCGGAGAATTATAATTATAACAAAGAGGAGATAAACAAGGTAGATACTAAATTGTAGGACTTGTATTCAAATATAATGTTATGTGTTTACTTGATCTTGTTGAATATTCCTACTGTTTTTGGGCATATAAAAAACAAACTTACAAAAGTGGTTCTATATCATGTGTTTTGTCATTTGTGTGTATCTGAATTATGAAATAGGTTTTTTTTTTTTTTTTTTTTTAATTTCACTTTTAGTTCTTCTTAATAAATGTAAGCATGACTCAAATTAATGGACAATTTTGAGAGAAATTCTATGTATATGGCTACGTGCTTGATCTCCTATCTATAGCTTGATTACAATAACAATCAATCAACAGTGTAATCAAGAGGTTATTATGTATGGTTGTGTCTTGTGCGTTTTTGTTCCATATAGGATATTGAAATTGTTAAACTAGATTAATTCATTATACCTGAACTTATAGCCACTTGTATTCTATTACATATTAGTCGATCCTATCATTGTATAAAGGTTCACTTCAATTGTTAATATGTATTTTTATATTATAATTATAACTTGTAAGTATGATTTTGCAGGTTACATGCAACTCAAAGTCCTCATTTCTTGCTGCAGCAGATGATAGTGGCGAGGTGAAGGTATGCCTCATATTTTTTCTGTTTTGTGTTCTAACTTTACCTTGTGTAGTACCACAATAATCGGCTTATAAGTTATATGAGTGTATCTTTTTCCACTTACAATGTGTTAGAGATTTAAAAGCCATTCATGAGGTTACTCCTAATGCTATAGTTTAAGCTTTTGAGTTGAGATAATTAATTGGCCCTTCAGTTGGTACTGGAGTCAATGTGACCAATGTTCTTAACTCAAATCAAATATGATGTTATTTATGGAGTCTATTGTAGGCAAGATTCGACTTCCTACAATAGACTTACAATCGGTCTGACTCTTCCCTAGACTAGACTGTGGACTATGGCTATCAATTTGTAGCACTATCTTGTTATCTTCTATGAGGACAGTTAACTAAAATTTTTAACTATTGATCTTTTCTCGAAGTATCCATAAGTGTGCATTGTTAAGAGATTGCTAGTAATGTTATTTTGTTATCTTATCTCATAAGAAACCATAAGCTTGCGTTGTATTCTAAAAGCTTCAGTACATGCCACAAAACATGGTAACATACAGTTTGTTTTTATTATGTATTATTTCAAAACTGTTTTTGTTTCTTTTCCTCTATACTGTGATTTATTGTTTTGTATGCACTTTTAATTTACTTATTTCTTTTACATTTGTATTGTTTTGATTTAATGTTGCATTCTACATTTTTATTTTCTTCATTATTGATTGTAATTTCTTTTGACAGATAATCGACATAAAGCAGCATTGCCTTTACAAAACATTACGAGCTGAAACGGGTCATACAAGTGTATCCTTATTGCTTTTTATCTATTTTTCACCACATGGCTGATAGTTACATAAATCAGCAGTTTTATTTCAACCCACTAATATTTCATCTTTCCACTTTTTGTACGACATATTCTCCTATTGCTTTGTTCTTCTATAATTAATGAGTAATTTGATTTCTTAACATTGTTTATTTCACCTTGACCTTGCATTATAGATATGCAGCACCGTGGAATTCCTTCCATGGAGATCTTGGGAAGGTAGTCAAACAAAGTCTTGCTTATTTTCCCCTATAAATCTCTCCTGCCCCTCACAGTACAATTTATAGTTTCCAATGAAAATACATGAATGCATTTTTTAAATAGAATAAGCTGTCGTTGCAGCTTTCTTTTTTGATTTATAGCACAGTTTAAGAAATAAATTTCATTGAGTCGGTATTTGTTCTAACTCTGATTTTATAGAGGTTTTCTGTATTTAAACAGAAGCCATCACAGATCCACACGAATCAATATTTCCATGTCATAATATTGATTGCAGTAAACTGGCTATAACTCCTGGCCTTGATATTGCTTCTGTCTTCGTCACTGATAATTAGACTATAGTGCCAATGTAGAATACTACACAACAAAGTACTCTTGCTCCGGTCATTGTCAGTCACAGATAATCAGGCTACGGTGACAATGTTACACACAGAGCACAGTACTCTAACTCCTGAGTTAGGTTGCTGTGCATAAACTATATATGTGTCACCTGAAAGAACCTAGTTTGTGTGCTCAACAATTGTATAATGCACTTACATAAACAAGAGATGTGATTGTGAGCCACTCACAATTTAAAGTTATAAAAAATAACATTGTGGAAAGTTTTAACAAAAATACATATAAGCTTAATAGTTGAGTTGGATATATTAATAAAAAGAATTTGTATGTGCATAAGTTTCTATGTATAATTAAAATTTTCTTTTTTTTGTGTGTTAGGTTTATGCTAGTCTTCTAGAAACTTGCATTCATTATTTTTAGAAAGTTGACTCCGATGTTTGTTTTCTCCTAGTAATTAGTGGAGGTCTTGATTCAACGCTTGTGCTCTGGGAATTCTCCAAAGCACGTCCATACAAAGTACTAAATTTCGGTATGTTTTTTAGTAATTGCCATTGTCTTTATTAGTTTATGTTTTGAATAGATGACTAGAATTATCTAAATAATAGCCTTCGATTATTTTTGTAAAGTAGCAAAAGAAATCTTTTTAAGTATGATTATTGTTTTAAAGGCGACCAGTTTTCCTTCTCACCATGATTCTACAAGAGATAGACTGGAAAGGTTAGGCCATAGAAATATAACCAATGAAATAAAACAAAATTTTCGTTTATGATTAGAGACTTGGTATGCAAGTTAGGTGCAGGTATATCTTTGAAAGAAACATAAAAAGTTGTCATTAAAATTGGATATTTTTGATATATTTATACATGAGGCATACATGCATGTTCTTTGATAATAACTGAATTAGTAGTGGGTACTTGATGCAATGTAAGTTAATGATCATTTTGCTTATTTTGTTTTCAAATTTGAATACTACACTTTTTATGGTGGTGTTTTCTTTTCTGTTTGGACACATTTATGCACGCATACTTCGATAATAATTGAACTCGCAGATGGTGCATAATACAACAATGTAAATTAGTGATCCTTTTTTAATTGTTTTCATAGTTGAATTCTACATTTTATATGTTGGCCTTTTCTTTTCTCTGCTTACAAATGTATACATACACTTAAAACTGATAATAGTAATATATGGTAGCGATAAGTGAGTGGAAAAAATATTTAATTTAAAGTGAAGAAAAATCACCCAGTTTGCTGATGCTGTCCTTTCTTTACTGCAGGTAATATGAGTAATAGCGGTGCTGGGCAGTGTTTCAATCCGTCTTTGATTCATGCAATAGCTGTCCCAGAAATTGACATGGTAGATAAATTAGGAAAGAAATGTGCTGTTGCAGCAGGCGGAGTTATCAATGTGATTGATATTGAATCAGAAATTGCTACTGTAAGACCAAAAAGCTCTTCGAATACAAGAAAAGGAACACAATCAAGATTAAAAGATGGTAGTTCGAGTAGCAATAGCAATACAGATGCAGATCATAATGTAAACAGGAGGTTGCAATTTGATTACACTATAGGTGGCCATACTTCAGCTGTTTCTAGCCTGTGAGTTCAGTTTCCTATCTCTAATTTAGTACTGTGAGACTAATTTCACTTGTCCCCTAACTGATATGGGTGACACAGGACATTTTCGTTGTTTGGGGAAAGAGGGAAATTCTTAATATCTGGGGGAAATGATAAGTTGGTGAAGGTATGGAATTGGGCCAGTTATACTGATGCTGGGTCAAGTGACAGCAACAATGATATCCTACATTTGAACATTGGTGTACCTCAAAAGGTAAGTTTTGTAACAGATCATTGGAAATTCTGGTGCCAGTTATTCTACTTCTGCCAAATTTGACTATTATGTGCTCATTTATACATTTTATTTTGCAGGTCAATTGGCTATGTACCACCTCAGCTGATACAGACAACCTTGTTGTGTGTGACACATCAAAAACCGTGAAGGTCTATTCTTTAACATAGTTTATAGTGGGATATGACTTATGAGTAATCCTGGAGAGCAATCGAAACATTTTATGCTGCACATGGAAGATCATGCTCCCTGACAAGAAAAACTTAAAAGCACAAGGGGTTAGTCTAGATATACCTGCTTAAAATTAAACGGTAGTCAATTCAGTTTTGTTTTAATGTAGCACCGCAATTTTAAGGTTTTATGTGTGTTTTGATGCACCATGAAACTATTTTAATGTAATATGTAGGTCATTCATGAATTTTGATTGATGTTTTTTAAAAAGTTATTTTGGTAGATTAACTATTTGACTGATGTTTAAGGGACTCAGTTGCCATATTGCAAACAATTGTATTACTTTACTGGTGAAATGTGTGTGAGGCTTTTGCATCCTTGATCTTACGATGTATCTCAATCCACTCAATCCACGTGTGGTGCAAGTTGGGCATGTCTCACTTGGTTTGCCTATAGTATGGATGGATGTTGAGATTTGAGATTCACCGTATTCTTTGGTTGTCCAAGATCAACAACCTGTAGTTTATTAGAGTAGTGTTTTTTTTGTGTTACATTATGGATTTTAGTGATTTAATACTGTGTTAGTTATCACAACAATTGGGTACCTCTAGCCAACAATTGTTTGATCCTCTATCATATACTCATTGTTTTGTTTGATTAAACTCAAAAAACTACAAATTGTTGTTTGATAGATACGGATCATTTATAAGGTGACATGTAAGCTAAATATAAATATTTTGATGAAAGTGAATCATTTGCCCCATATGCATTTTGAGGTTGGCTGCTATCTGTCAAGTTTGCATCATGAGAGAAAACATATTTTTATGACAATGACACAATATAGAAAATTGTGTGTGCAAGTATTGTCTTATAGACGCAATTCTTGATATTATTAAAAAATCTTACAATTTTAAAGTAACAAATTAAAAAAACTAACTCCTTTAGTCTTGTAAGTTAAATTTTTAGAATTTGTAACTATCTTGTGCAATATTTTTTAATATTAAACTAATTAAAATTTATAACATAAATGGATTGTGAAAAAATTAGACCTTAAATAGGCTAATTATTAAAATTGAATTCAAATAGGACTATTTGTACGAAGATCATAAGTAATCTGAGTTTTGACACATTGTTTGTTCACTTCATCTGAAAAATTGACATTGCTTCTCAACTCTATGTCTTTCTCAGCTGGTAACTTTTTGTGACACTGAAACCATGACACTAACAACTCAACCTCAAAAAATTAACCCACCACCACCACCTTTTACACACTACTGCCATATATATGAGGATAGATTGAGAATCAAATAGTCTGAGATATTATACTGCTAAACCAAAAATGATGCCTTCTGATGATGCTCCCCTGTGCAACATTTGTGGGGAACAACCTGTGCTCAGTGAGAATGGGGAAATATTTGTGGCATGTCATGAGTGTAATTACCCAATTTGTAAGGCTTGTTTTGAATATGAAATCAATGAGGGACATAGGGTCTGCTTGAAGTGTGGCACTCCCTATGAAGGTAATCTTTTGATATGTGTCTATGTGGGTTTATTAAATTTCCTAGCAAAAGTTTATAATTTGTGTCTGTGTGGGTTTATAACTATTTTTGTACTCCTCGTTTTAATCTACATGCTACGGTTAATTGCGTATGTTTATTATGTGTACATAGGTAGTTTGTGACTTGTGAGTTTAGGAATGGAGGAAAAAACATTGATAAAATGGAAGGACATGGGAAGGAATGAAATGATATGTATTTTTTTCTTCTTTCATAATACAAAATTTTTGTACTTTCATAATCATAAGTGTATTGAGGAAGGATTTTTTGAGGACTTTGATAAATTTCTTCAAATGCTATTTCGGATGATTAAAATATGTTTAAAATAAAAAAAATTCATTAGTCATAAGTATTCTTTTAATATTTTTTCTACAAAAACACTATTTCAATAAAAAAATTATATTAAACATTTTGTTGTCAATGAAAAATTCCTTTAACAGTTAATCAATAATTTCATTGTACTGTTGTCAATACTTGATAAAGGCCCAAACTAAAATATGCACCAAACAGAAAACCCAGCAGGAACATGAAACGGTCCAAATGTCCAATCAAAGAATCAATTGAAAGAGAAAAAAAAAATTAAAAAAAACAAAAAATTCGCCGTTGCCGGGGATCGAACCCGGGTCACCCGCGTGACAGGCGGGAATACTTACCACTATACTACAACGACCCATATTGAAAATAAAACATATTGTAAAATATAAATCCCTCAAAACGTTTTCTCATCTTCTATATATTCGTAGGGAAAACAAAGGAAGATAATGATGATAGTGATGACGATGATGATGGCATCAAGGTTCATGATCATGAAAATCCATCCACAGTGTCATCCCAAATCAATAACTCTGAGGTAATCAGTTATTACTATTTATTAGTATTAGATGATACAAATTGACCAATTTTTGAGCTTATAATAGATAGTATAAGCTCATATCATGAAAATAGATAGACATATTCGGTAATATTTTTCTGAAGAGCTTATATGTTTTTTTATTAGCTTAACATTTTTTGATAAGATACTTTAAGTAGTCTTTGACTAAAAATATTTTTGTATGTTATTTTATATTTATCAACTAGTTTGATTGTTAATTTTACCGAAATTAAAAATTAAATCAATAAGTTTATTCGCAATAAGTTCATTCGCTATCAAGTAACTTATTCATTATCGACTACCTATATTATTTTGGAATATAGTTAAGTTTTTGGAATTAGCTAGCAATTGTATATATCAACCAAAAAAAACATCACTTTGAATTTTGTAGGATGTTGGAGGACTCCATGCTAGACATGTCAGTACAGTGTCCGCAGTTGATAATGGTAAATGAGTGAGACTCTAGACCATAATATATTTAGTTAAAATTTATTTAGATGTAATAATTGATCATAACAATATATATGGTTTTTCTTGTAGAAGAAGTAAATGAAGAATCTGGGAATTCAACATGGAAAAAAAGAATGAGAAGCTGGAAAGGGAAGGGGAAGGATAAAAAGGACAAGAAGAAAAAGGATGCTGTGCCTAAGGCTGAAAACGCGGCTTCAGTTCCATCAGAGCAGCAGATGGAAGAAATACGGTAAGTTCGTTGAGATATGAAATAGAGTAAACGAAATGGACATCAAAATGTGTATTAGAATAGAAGCTTTAAAAAGTCGACAAAAAAATTTCAGACCTTAATTAGGTATAAGAAGATTAAGAGAAGCTATAAAATATTAATGGTTGATTATTTTGAATATGTTTCGTACAGTTATGGCTTTTGTCGGCAATGCTTATTGGTTCTGAATCTGTAAGAAAAGAACCATACATTCATTATATAATTTGCATGATCTGCTTTGCAGGTCCACAGAGGCTGCAGCTTTGCCACTTTCATTGCTTGTGCCAATAGTAAAATCCAAACTCGCACCATACAGAACTGTGATAATCGTGCGGCTAATAATCTTGGGTCTTTTCTTTCATTATCGAGTTACAAATCCTGTTGAAAGCGCTTTTCCTTTGTGGTTGACATCTATCATATGTGAGATTTGGTTTGCATTTTCCTGGGTGTTGGATCAGTTTCCTAAATGGTCTCCAGTTAATAGACACACTTTTATTGAGAACCTTTCTGCAAGGTGAAAGCACAAAGTTTTAAAGTATTTGGATCCTTATACCTTGTGCTTTAAGTAACACTTGAACATTATAAAGTATGTTTTAGTTTCTGTTTTTTTCTTTGATCGCAATTATGAAAGATAATCTATAAAAATGACATAGTAATGGATAGTATACTACATAAGTGTTTCAGTTGATACTGATCATGAGCTTCGGATTCTGATGTTCACTTCGATATTTATGTTATGCCAGGTTTGAAAGAGAGGGTGAACCTTCTGCACTTGCTTCTGTTGATTTCTTTGTTAGTACAGTCGATCCATTGAAAGAACCACCATTGATTACAGCTAATACAGTGCTTTCTATCCTTGCGGTTGACTATCCGGTGGATAAAGTATCTTGTTATGTGTCGGATGATGGTGCAGCAATGCTCACATTTGAATCTCTCGTGGAGACAGCTGAATTTGCAAGGAAATGGGTGCCATTTTGCAAAAAGTTTTCAATTGAACCAAGAGCACCTGAGTTTTACTTCTCACAAAAGATTGATTACCTGAAAGACAAAGTGCAACCGTCTTTTGTGAAGGAACGTAGAGCAATGAAGGTAAGCGTGGGAATCTTTCATGACTCATTCGTAACTTAACTAATTGGTTGACCAAACCGAGTTATCTTATAGCAACCTCTTTCTGATTACCTTTCAATTTTGTCACAGAGAGAATATGAAGAGTATAAAGTACGAGTTAATGCTATGGTAGCTAAGGCTCAGAAAACACCAGAAGAAGGATGGAGTATGCAAGATGGAACACCTTGGCCTGGAAATAATTCACGTGATCACCCTGGAATGATTCAGGTATATCCATGATTTCTGTATGCAATAAATCTTTATGTTAAATTTCTGATAATGACAGGTATAAAAAATAATGTACAAATTACTTTGAGTTGTTTTGTATCAAAAACTAAAATCAGATGGAAACATTTTATGTTCACTAGATATTAGTTTCATTACTCAATTATTGTTACATTTACACACATTAACTTATGCACTTCTTGTGTCAAAAAAAAAAAAACTTATGCACTTCTCATAGACTGCCTCACAATTGGCAAAATCTGAATTTTTGCAAAATTTCTTCCAGGTTTTCCTCGGACACACTGGTGCCCGTGATATTGAAGGAAATGAACTTCCTAGGCTGGTTTATGTTTCTAGAGAGAAAAGACCAGGATACCAACACCACAAAAAGGCAGGTGCTGAAAATGCGCTGGTATGTATAGATATACCTCAATAATATTTCATACCAGACTATTAAGAATTTTCTTACAATGCTTGATGTTTGTATGGACTTATGCAGGTGAGGGTGTCTGCAGTTCTCACAAATGCCCCCTTTATTCTCAATCTTGATTGTGATCATTATGTTAACAACAGCAAGGCTGTTCGTGAAGCAATGTGTTTTCTCATGGATCCAGAAGTTGGTAGAGATGTGTGTTATGTACAGTTCCCCCAAAGATTTGATGGTATTGATCGTAGTGATCGATATGCCAACCGCAATACAGTTTTCTTTGATGTAAGTTTATGTCAAAGCGTCATTTTGTTATGTGACAGAAAATTTATCTCATCAAACCAGTATTTTGCAGAAATGCTCTTCCTAATTTCAAGGAAAAGAAACATCTATTTTCTATTTTTGTGCTCAAGAGTCTAATTCCATTGCATTTCATGTTTCTTTGCCAAATTGTCATTGTAACCAATATTAATTTACTGATTTGGTGTGCATGCCGTGTGTGTTGTATTTTATGTATGAAGTGAAAATCATGGTCATAACTCTACCTTCTGATCCTCCCTATTTTATAGTCTTATAAATATATGCATTTCAGGTAAACATGAGAGGACTTGATGGCATTCAAGGACCGATGTATGTGGGGACTGGATGTGTTTTCAATCGACAAGCACTTTATGGCTATAGCCCACCTTCTATGCTCAATTTACCAATATCTTCATGCTGTTGCTGCCCCTCAAAATCTACCAAAGATGTGTCACGGATTTCTAGAGATGCAAAGAGGGCAGAACTTGAAGCTGCCATTTATAATCTCAGGGAAATTGACAGTAAGCACAGTTAATTTTGCTTATCAGCTTTAGAGAAGCATGTAGCAGAATCTTCTAAGTGTAACTTTATTCTGGTTTCTTTTTTTCCCACAGATTATGATGAGAATGAGAGGTCAACGCTGATTTCACAAATGAGCTTTGAAAAAACTTTTGGCTTGTCTACTTTATTCATTGAATCTGCATTAATGGAGAACGGAGGAGGGGTACCAGAATCTGCGGATCCTGCAATGCTGATCAAGGAGGCTATTCATGTAATTAGCTGCGGATATGAAGAGAAGACTGAATGGGGAAAAGAGGTTTGGCTTAAACATTAATCTTCTTGTACAAGTTCCATTTTTCGATTAATATTTCACTCAAGCTATACATATTATCTTTCACTTTATAATTAACCTCTAGTTAGTTTCTTCATTGATCTTTCTTGTCTTTTCAGATTGGTTGGATTTATGGTTCAGTTACTGAGGATATCTTAACAGGGTTCAAGATGCAGTGCCGAGGATGGAGGTCAATCTACTGCATGCCCTTAAGGCCTGCATTCAAAGGGTCGGCACCTATCAACTTGTCTGATCGGCTGCACCAAGTCCTTCGATGGGCACTTGGATCAGTTGAAATTTTCTTAAGTAGACACTGCCCCCTCTGGTATGCAATTGGAGGAGGCCGTCTCAAATGGCTGCAGAGATTGGCTTATGTAAACACCATTGTCTACCCTTTTACATCCCTTCCACTAGTTGCTTATTGTACTTTGCCAGCAATTTGCCTTCTCACCGGAAAATTTATCATACCAACGGTAATCTCCTATTCATTATTTTTGGTCTTAACATAAATTAAAGAGAAGGTTGTTAAATTTGATTTCAATTCCAATGGATTATATGCTTGTAGAAACAGTTCAGTATATAACAAACATTCTATATTGTACTAATGCCTTACATCATTTATTCTTTACAAATTGATACAGCTTTCCAACCTTGCAAGTGTTCTCTTTCTTGGACTTTTCCTCTCAATTATTGTGACAAGTGTGCTTGAGCTACGTTGGAGTGGTGTTTGTATCGAAGATTTGTGGCGTAATGAGCAGTTTTGGGTTATCGGAGGTAGTTCAGCTCATCTGTTTGCAGTGTTCCAAGGATTTCTGAAGATGTTGGCCGGTGTTGATACCAACTTCACTGTCACTGCCAAGGCTGCTGAGGATACTGAGTTTGGCGAACTTTATCTTATCAAGTGGACTACTCTCTTGATTCCACCAACAACCCTTATCATTATTAACATGGTTGGTGTTGTCGCTGGATTTTCTGATGCACTAAATGGAGGATATGAGTCTTGGGGACCTCTCTTTGGGAAGGTTTTCTTTGCCTTCTGGGTGATTTTCCATCTCTATCCATTCCTTAAGGGTCTCATGGGTCGCCAAAACCGCACTCCTACCATCGTTATTCTCTGGTCAGTGTTGTTAGCCTCTGTCTTCTCTATTATTTGGGTCAAGATAGATCCATTTGTGAACAAAGTTGACAGCGAGACCATCGCTGAAACTTGTGTTGCTATAGATTGTTAAGTCACTTGAAGTGTGCTTACCAAGAGTTTTTCAAAATATATGTCAGAAAATGCATACATGGGATAATGATTTGATTCATTGCTTTGCTGGTGTGAAGTCATAACTCATAAGGATTAGTACTTTGCTGAAATGTGTAGCCATATTGAACTGAGATTGGAAATATTGTTATAAGCTTTGGGCTATTAATCATGTATTTATACTCCTTCACCTATTTAAAAATTGAAGCATGTCAGCATTCCTTGAGTCTGTAAATTGTTTTATGAATGTTTAGAAACTATTACATAAAAGAACTTAAATAGCATTTCAAACATCAGAGAAAAAAGATAATTATCAGAGTATTCCTCCAGGTACTTTCATCATCTTGAGAATTTTTTTGTCCTTTCTTATAGACTATATCTTTTCAACTACTTTATTATTTCTTAACTAACATCTTTACTTTATTTTTTGTAACCAACAATAAATACTATTACGAGAATATAAATTAATTACTTCTTTTTTTGACTAAAACATGGTCATTTCAGTCGAAATAGCAAATATTCATAGAAATTGTGTCGAGAAAAAGAAGCTAGACTTAGATATAGCCGGGCCGCACTTGCAAGGCTTACGCTATGAGTAATTGTACTAACTTGTCTCCCGATAAACCCTTGAAGAATAATTTGGAAAAATAATTTTAATTTTTAAGAAATTCTAAACTATTGATTGTTAATACTAATATTTAGAGTTGTCTTGGATCAAAAGGAACAAACAAAGCCAAGCAATGAAGTAATCCCAATCCCAAGTCCCAACTGTCATAGACTGCAAAAAATGCAAAGTTTTCTCTCATTCTCTCTCTCTTCAAAATATGTGCCCCATTGCACTTTCCCATACCAATCTTTGCACTCACTCTAACATCTCCCACTTTTCCAACCCTTGATTCCATACCTTCTCTTTATCCCACATTCTCTATATCTCTCTCTTCTATCCTCCTCACTTTCTCTCAGTTCACCTTGTGCACCTATTACCTACCATCACACTATGAAACCATCATCACCGCCACCATCTCCATTACTTCCCATTCTCCTCTTCATCTCCCTCTTTCCCACCATTATCAGTATCACCTCAATTTCTCCATCTCTTCCACCAACATCATCACCTTCTTCAACTTCAACTTCCACTCTTGACCCAAACCAACTCAAAGCCCTTCAATCCCTCAACATTCCCACATCCAAAGACCCTTGCATCCAACCATCTTTCCACAATGCCACACACTGTGACTCCTCAAAACCCTTTAGCCACCTCATTTCCCTAACCCTTTCCAACTGCTCAACCTCCATTTCTCTCTCCTACAATGCTCTCAAATCCCTCTCCACACTCCAATCACTTCACTTCCTTAACTGCCCTATTGCTCCCATCCATTTCCCTCCTCAACTCACAACCTCTCTTCTCTCCTTCACCTCCATCAACAGCCTCCACAAGATCTCAGGTGTATGGCTCTCTCACCTAGCAAACCTCACTGATCTCACTGTCTCAAATACCCCAATTAAAGCTTCTGGTCCTTATGTTATTCTTGCTCACATGAAAAAGCTCAAAACTTTAACCATTTCCAATACTAACCTCACTGGTTATCTTCCAAAATTCATCCATTCCAATCTTACCCATATAGATTTTTCATCTAACAATCTCAAAGGCAACATACCCTCTTCCATTACAATGCTTGATAGCCTTGAAAGTTTGAATCTTTCTTCAAATGGGTTGAAGGGTGAGATACCCTCTACATTAGGGGACTTAATTTCCCTTAAAAATCTTTCCTTGGCTTCAAATTCTTTTTCAGGGTCTATTCCAGATTCAATTTCTGCTATACCTGATTTGGTTCACATGGATCTGAGTTCAAACCAGCTCAATGGGACAATTCCAAAGTTCATTTCAGAAATGAAGAATCTCAAGTACTTGAATCTTGCTAACAATAATCTTCATGGAGTTGTTCCATTCAACTTGACTTTTATCAAAAGATTGACAATGTTTAAGGTTGTTGGGAACAGTAACTTGTGTTATAATCATTCTGTTCTGTCTTCAAAATTGAAGCTTGAGATTGCTCCTTGTGATAAGCATGGGATGCCAATGTCTCCACCACCTGCTAAGGATTCTTCTGAAGATGATAGTAGTGATGATTCAGATTATGAGGAGGATGATGATAGTAGCATCCATAAAAGAGAGCATCATCATGGACCAAATAAATTTGTTCTTGGTGTGGCAATTGCTCTTTCTTCTATTGTCTTTCTCATTGTCTTCCTAATCCTATGTTCAAAATGCTGTCGCTGAAGAAACTTATAAAATTTTTACTTTATAGAATTTTGGTTAGAAATATTGATCATTTTAATTAGTGCTTGTTTAATTAATTAAACAAAATATGAGTATAGATTAGTTGCATGGAGGAAATCAAAGACAAAATGAAAATATGATTTTTAGTTTTGTTTTGTTTGAGTGATAGTATATGAAATGTACCCAATAGGAATAAGAGAAGAAAACATAAGCAATGAATTTGGACCTTTTTCTCTGTTTCTTTTACTATTTTAATCAGTTGCTTGTGCAGTGCAATGAGTTACTAAAGTGGAATGAATGCTTGGCTTGTATATTTCTCTTTTTGGAGTAAATGGCTTTGGCACTTTACAATTTATTTATTTTTTAAATTCAACAAAAAATTTAATTTTCGAGTCAGTAAAAGAACATCTGATTTTTTTTATCAAGACTATCTTCATATGAGCCACTACAAAAAATTAAATTCAGATTTTTTGACATTTAGCTATGCAACTTGATCATACCTGATAAAGTCAACTCTCATTGACTCTACATTTCCACAATGACATTGTTATAGAGTTATGATGCCTAATTCAAGCTTAAATTAAAATAGTTTTGTGTAATGTTAAACAACTTTTGCAGTTTCCATATTTGTTTTTATACGACAAATGATTAATTCCCATATCAGTTGTATATTGCAATCAAACATAATGATAGCATGTAATTACCATGTGCCTAAGCTTCAACATTAAGGGTATAAAGCTATGATAAGAGAGGACCTACTCAGTACTCAATAGGGTTGGTGGATGGGGTGGATTAACCATTGCATGTGCAAGAATGTTTGAGGGAAAGAGAGGGAGAAACCAAATGGTTATGAAGTAAATAAATACATATCATTCCATGAAGTTATGATCTTGTTGATGAGTATCTATTAAAATGACAAATACTAATTGTTGGATCCAGATTCTCTGGAATCTATACTACATCATAATCTACAAGGCATCTTACACGGTTAAGAGAAATGCGATTGAAAAATATGTACATTGATAATGCAGAATAATTTGATAATGGAGAACTTCCATACTCTATTCAATTTTCCTAATGATTTACCAAAAACCTCTGCAAGAACATAAACCATCTTTGAAATGGTGAAACCGGTTTGAATCTCTCAATAAAATTTCCGTCTTGGTTGTCTTAGACATGAACTTCCCCATCTCATGACAGTCCCCACATACTCTTCGGTTCTTCGATACCCTAACAGTCCTCCCAGGTGGCAAATTTAATATACCAAAAGCCATTGCAAACTTTTCACTGTGTCCACACTGAATCATTTCCTTCTCCATATCATCCACATTAATCAGTGCATACCTCAACTTAGTGGAGTAATCTTCATTCTTCATTTGCATACTAAATTTTCTCAGCAATGCTTCTATCCTTTTCAGTTGAGGGTGTTTAGTATTCCCGGCAACAAAGATATTAAATTTTCCGCCGACCTCTATCCAACTACAACCTGGATTCTGTTTGAACCCTCTTTTTCGGGTCCTTTTTTGCAAATTTTTCAATTCTTCCCACTTTTCTGCCTCTGCATAGACATTTGCTAGAACAACATAATACCTTGTGTTGTCTGGCTCTAGCTCAAAAACATGTTCTGCCACCTTTTCTGCTAGTTTCACATCATGATGGATCCTACACCCAGAAAGCAAGGTACCCCAAACTGTAGCATCAGGTTCGATTGGCATGGACTTGATGAACTTGTACGCCTTTGATAGATTTCCCGTACGGGCAAGGAGATCCACCATGCAGGCATAGTGTTCTAACTTTGGTTCAATGCCGCATTCATTTCTCATGTTGTTAAAGAATGTTAAACCCTCTTTCAGTAATCCTGAATGACTGCAAGCATTAAGGATCGCAGCAAAGGAGGACTCATCGGGCTCAAAACCTGCAATCCTCATCTTGTTAAAGGTTGAAATTGCCTCGTTTCCAAATCCATGCATACCATATCCAGCTATCATAACCGTCCATGAGATCAGATCCTTTATAGGAATCATATCAAAAAGCAACTGTGCTAGAACTAGTAACCCACATTTGGCATACATATCAACAAGTGCACAAGCGACATGTAAATCTGAAAAGTACCCTCTTCTTAATATGTGTCCATGAATCTCTCTTCCTTTGTCTAGAGCTGCTAAGCCTGCACAAGCTGGAAGGACACAAGCAAGTGTAATATCGTCTGGCTTTAACTTTTTTTGCATGTCTGAAAAAAGTTCTAGAGTTTCATTGGGAAGCGAGTTTTGCGAATAACCTCCAATCATCGTATTCCATGAGACAATGTCCTTAGTTGGTATTTGAGAGAAAACTAAACGAGCTTCTTCCACGCTTCCACATTTTGCATACATGTTCATGAGAGCATTAGCGACGGGCAAATTCAATCCCATCGCATTCTTGATAATGTAACTATGTACATACCTTCCTTTCTCCAAAGAGTTGCTACAAGCACAAGTATGAACAATACTTGTGACAGTATAGATATCTGGCCTAATACCCTTGCTTTGCATTTCATCGAACAATCCAATAGCCTCATCATATAAACCTTCTCGTACATAAGCAGCAATGATTGAAGTCCAAGAAACAATAGTTGTTTCACCCATCTTTACAAAAACTTCAGTTGCACCATTTAAATTACCACATTTTGAATACATGTCTAACAAGGTATTGCTAAACACAACTTCCTCACTAAAACAAGCTTTCACTCCAAAAGCATGAAGAGCTCTACCAAGTGAAAGGTTGCCAATATTTGCACAAGCCACAAGAACACTAACCAATGTGGTCAAATCCAAATTAACCCCCAAAACCAGCATCTGAATAAAAATCTCAAGTCCATTTCTAGAAAAACCATTCACAACACACCCATTTATCATAGAATTCCATGAAACTACATCTCTATCAGTCAATTCATCAAACAGATTATGTGCATACTCAACTTCACCAAATTTAAAATAAGCTGCAACTAAAGAGTTAACAACAGCAGTATTAGAACCAAAACCCAGTTTCAAAATATACCCATGAACCTTCTTACACTCCTTCACCTTTCCCAATGCAGCAAAACACTTCAAAACACAAGTAAAAGTAAAAGAATCCCCTGAAATTCCCATCTTTATCATTTTCTTAAAAAGACCCACACTTTCCTTATAATTACCCATCTTAGCATATTCAGACATCAAAAGATTCCAAAGAAAAACCTTATCATTCATAATCCCATCAAATATTCTTCTCCCTTTAACCAAATCACCACAATTCACATACATAAAAACCAGTTTTGCACCTAAAGTCTCATCAATTGGCATCTTATTAGAAATGATAATGGAATGAACCTTTTTTCCATCTTCCAATGATTTTTTCTCAGCACAAAGCTGCAAAACGGAACAGTAAGTATTCAACACAAGTTCATGTCTTTTTGAGCTTGTGAGTATATACATGGCTTTTTTTAGATCACCCATTTCACAGAATTTGCAAATTTTGGCATTTTGATTTTGGGTTACGTTGTGAGTGGACTTGACGAAAGAATCTGAAACATTGACAGTGGTGTGACAATAAATGTATGATTTGGAACGTGGAAGACATGTTGTTGTTGAAGGTTGTTTGAAGAAGATGAAACGGTTATGAGATTTAGCGTGTTTAGAGTTGTTGTTTTTAAGGTTGTGAGAATGTGAAGAGGTTGTGAAGTTTGGTATGGTTTTCAATACTACAACATTTGACATTGGTCTCTCTATCTATTAGGACAGTGACGAGAATGACGCTGATGAATAATAATGAAAGAAAAGGAATAAAGAAATTAATAATTAAAAATAAATAAAAATAAAAAATTCCGTTGCCGGGACTTGAACCCGGGTCTCTCGGGTGAGAGCCGAGTATCCTGACCAACTAGACTACAACGGATCTTGTTGTTAATCTTCTCCTTAAAACTACAATTATACATGATAATATAGCTACAGTAGCTCATATTTAGTGTCCTAATCATTTTAAGAAAACAATTCAACTATTACTCACTGCCAACTAGAGAAGTAAATTACTGTAAAAAAAACTAGACAATTACCTATAAGATGGTAACTCTGAATGAAAGCGCCAATTTAGTTTATTTTTAAAAAACTCTCGTGTTGAGTTTAATAGGAGACAAATAAATGAGGTAGTTCAGGCTCTTGTAAGAGTAATCACATCTATGTTAGTCATCAATATATTCATATTTTCATTGATGTACCCACATATATTAGCTATTTAATTATTAATGAAATGCTATAATTTGTCAAAAAAAAAAAAAGTATATCAAATCTTTTGCAACTTTAGCACAAAGAGAACCAACTTTCATATATAGGTTTCAGCAAGGGACTTGGGAGCAGATGGGACTTGGATAATTGGTTTCAGCAAGGGATTAGGGAGATGCAGTTTGTATATAGCGGAATCTGGGTGACCAGACATGTGATAATATGATTGATATGTCGATGATTAGAAAAATTCAAGGGACGTTGGAATTGAATTGGGAGGTGCGAATCTGCCATTCGCATCAAGAAGCTAATGTTTGTATTGACGCTCTTCCAAATATGGGAGTGAATGGAGGTTTCAATGTGATTCATTATGCGCTTATTCCAACTCAAGTTAGTGCGTTCTATTTTGCTGATCTTAGAGGAGTTAGTACTCCTTGTAGGATTGTTTCATAGTACTTTTTCTTTCGGGCTTAGGCCCTCTATTAAAAAAAAAAAGAATCAACTTTCCTAACGCTAGAGTAGGTTATAACATTTGCAAAAAGAAATTGTAAATTGGTATTCTCCGCGTGCAACTGCAGAGACTAATGTCTCAAGTCTTGTGAGACCCAAATGAGAGGCAAACTCTCCTTAAGAGTTTTTAACGATGCTTCATGTTCAAGCTAAAGATCGAATCCAAGACTTTGGTTAAACTTAGAACATTTGCAATTTTTTAAAATAAAAAGGAACTGCAAGAATTGATGACAACCATATGACATTGGATTCTCCTTGAACATTCAGCAGACAAGTCAACAAACAAAATTAAAAAGATAAAAGTTAAACAAGGTAGAAACTCTCTTGCTTTTTGCTTGTTTCAAATCAAATTATATATTGTTCTATACAACACCTATGTTACAAGCAAAATATCTTATTTTCTCTTCTCTCTAAAAGAAAAGGTAATCCTTCTGTATCAATCTATATTCAGAACACATTAAGCACTCCAATCCAAAGAATTCAATAAGGAAATAATGTCAGGCCTGTTGAATTTCTTGCACATGGTTAATTCAGCAATGCTGTCTCTTTAAATAAAAGTATGTGTCGCCAATCAATGATGTACTCATCATATAGACAGGGAAGAATAGTTGTTGAATCCGTAGCTAGAACATTTGTACACGAAAGAACCATGGCAGAACAAAAGCTATTACCAGGCACGCCATCAAGAAATTACAGAATGGCTGCCCGCGCCAGCATCCAACCAAGCTGCGGGGTGGTGAATTATCATTGTCGATGAATACACTTTCACACCATTCTTCCATAAATCCATTATCAGTAACTTCAGAAATATTTTTGGCAGTCTCACCGCATATTTCGCACACCCTGTGTGATCAGTCAGAAAAAGGTAAATAAAGATACTAATAAAACTAAGGAACCTCGGGATCATTCGGCTAAAAATCTAGCATGAGCATATTTATCAGATGATAAAAAAAACAGAAGATTCAAACAATCATGGAGACAAGAAGAGCACTTTTTCATCAACCATGAAAACATCAACATGAAAATTACATGCAATTGTATGTTAGATACAGAACAATACTTCATGCCACTATTTGGATGTCATTTAACAGAAGCTCACAAATAATAGAACCCAATTGATAATCATGTTTATACCTAATTGGCTAATCCTAATTCATCCATATCATAGTGAAATGAAATATACAAATGTATGAATTTTTGGTTAATTCAAAACATCCAAACAGACAATTATCTCAAACCAAATAGGTACCAAGAGTCCATACAAATCCCTATGGCATTGTGAATTCAAAATATAATACACAGCATCATGAAAAAGGTCAACATTGCAAGCATTTATGCAAAACACAACTGCACAGATAATTAAATACATATTGTTCGACGAACTACAAATAAACAAATATTAACAAAAGAAAAAATTACCTATTTCCTTTAATCTTGAACCATGCATCAGCACAATGACTGTGTGCAATGCCTAGCTCATCTTTACATGCACAACCAAGCATAATCAAACCTGTTTTATCATTATCATTAGCACTATTCGGAGTTCCAACAGCAGTCGCTTCTAACGGTTGCACAGAGGCCAGATGGCAAATTCTACAAATTATTTCACCATCCAAATTCTCACTAAAATCTCTGCAGCTGCCGCAGTTAATATCAATCACACATGAGTTTTTATCAGTTTCAGACACCCCTTTTGGTGCTTTAATCGATAACTTGCGCAGCATTGATTCATTAGTTTAAGCTTCCAATTTTCTATTATCACCATTGACACATTCAACCCGAGCTGAAGAATCTATTACAACACGGGCCATAAGTGCTTCCCCATCAACCGAATTACTCGAATTATAACTAGTCCCTTGATCAACCCTATGCAATTCATCGATTTTTCGAGGATCAACACCAACACCCTGATTTTGACTGTTATCTTCTAAGGGTCTCTCCTTTAACTCCTCATTCAATCCAAGATCATTGCAAGTCTCTCCTGAATTCCGATCTTCCCCGCGTACACTAACCCTGTCTCCCAAGCTACTTCCAGCTCCAGAATCATTTCCAACTCCTTCAACCAAATGACTCAAATTCTCATAAACCCTTTTATCAACATGATCCAACATTTCATCACTACCTTTGCTTGTAGCTGGATCCATAACACCAATAACAAATTCCTTCCACTCAATATTTCCAAACCTGAAAATAAATTCCTATAATACATGAATCCCACAGTAATAAACTCAACAAAAAAAAACTATCTTTTTTATTCTTATTTACAAAGGAATGAACAATGTGATCAAATGTAAGGTAGAAAATTCATGTATCTCAATGACCCATTTCATAATTTGAGACAAAATCCTCATATATTGTAACAAAATCATCAACAAAAAAAAAATACAAAATTGGGTTATCACCATAAAGACAAGAAATTACCTCAAAAATATAAAACTCCAGAAAGAAAAATCAACCTGGGTATGTTTGAAAGCAAGCAGAAAACGTTAAAGTTAAGTGCTTTTTACCCCTTGTTGTTGGAAGAATATGTGATATTAATTATTATTTTATGAATATGAAAAAAGAGTAGCAAGGTTAGGTGAGGAAAAAAACTGGGAAATGGTGAGAAAAAAGAAAAGAGAAGATTGAGTGCATTTGAATAATAATTAGATGGAAGGAAGGAAGTGTATAAAGCAAAGGATAAGAAATTGAGGGTTTGTCTTTATTCTATTCTTTTACTGCTACATAAAACTCTTTTACTTTTACGGCATGCTATGTTATGATAGGTACTATGGTTTTAATACAGAATCATAAACAGAGAATTAATTAACAAGATAATAATAATTATATTCCATGCTTTTGCATAAAACAAGATAAGATCACAAAACCAAATTGAGAAAATTACTGTATAGTATCAATTTATTCATGCTTATTTAATTAATGCAGGTTTAAACTGATGGTATGGTAACGGTATAGCAGTTTAACAGCGATGATGTAGAAAATATGTTACAGTTTAACATGGTTCGGTAATACTAGTTGCTTGCTAGCATATAGAGGTAACTGATAAACGAATTGATAGTAGTAGACCAGTAGTTTGTAACATATAGTGGATGGATAAATTAAGTATACAAAATTGATGGAAATGACCAAATTGAAATTTAAAATAAACGTTTAAAATTAATGTAAAATTTTCAAAACGTTTGTGACCAACTTAAAAATATAAAATAAATGTTTGAGATCAAATGTGTAATTAAAAGTAAGGAAACCAAAAATAGAAGTTTCTACATTGAAAAGATAATATTTTGACTTTGAAAATTCACACGTACGACTTTTGAAGCGAATATTTCTATTTTTAATTCATTAACATATGTCTCAAGGGCACATGTTAACATTGGTGAACACTTCCACACCCTTGTGAATAATTTGGGTATGCAACACAAAATAACTTGGACCAATAAAAAATAGCCACCTGTATCTCACTTACTATGTAATCAAGAAAAATTATTTTCGCTATAGTATACCCTCTAATTTTAAAATTTGCAGATGCACCCTTCGCCCTATCAAATTAAAATTTATGAGTATTTTTCAATTGACTCTTTCTATTCTCTTGTTTTATGTTCGTCTTCTTCTTCCTATTTCACTTTCACATTCACATACACTTCTTCTCTGCCTTTGGTTCTTCTCTAAGTTTATTCCTCTTTTCTTCTTCTTCTTGCTTTGAGCTGTGCTACTACATTGCACTTGATCTCTTATATATAGTCTTATGTGACAGTGTTGAAATTAACTTTAAGTTCTTATATTTGTATCAGATTTAAGTTCTTGTATTTCAATTGACTCTTATATATGCAATAGCTTAAATACGTTTTTTCAAGTTTTAGTAATATTTGGGTATTTAGTTTTAGACCTTTTGAATCGAAATTATAATCAGAAATGTATTGGGATTATTTGTATAATTTTTCTGTGTTATTAATTGTTTTTTTTTTATGTAAAAAAAAATAAAATGTCCTGAAATTGTTGGCTTTCATTTCGGGTATTCGGGTTAGACAATTGGTCACCCAGACCCGGTAGAGGTTGAAGATGACCGATAATTTGCCATAATAAAATATTGAACAGTAAAAATAAAAATACGTTTTTTGTTTGATTTTAATAAAAGCCTAATTAAGTCTGTAATTACCAATAAATAATTTAAGTACTTACCAATAAACCACAACAACTCTAATTATGAAGACCTTGTTGACTACTCCCTACATATTCTCTCCGTCTCTTTTTATAAGACACTGTTTGACAAAATTGTATTATTCATTTATCATATTTTAACCGTATTTTTTTAATAATACATAAATATAAATATTGACATATAAGATTTTGTTTGATTTGTTTTGATAAGCATTTTCAAAATATCAAGTTTTTATAATTTTATTTTTTGGTCAGGTAGTCTAGCGGCTTGAAATTCATCTTTTAAAGGTGAATAAGTAGGCATACCAAGTTTGAACACCGGTCCCTGCACAAATGTGCGATGTCCTTTACCAATTGAGCTAAGATAATGAGGACAAGTTTTATAAATTTTTACTACTAGATAATTAAAGATATTTGTGATCAAAATTATACATTAACGTACTTGCAGTGGTCAAACATGATCTTATATTTAGGGACGAAGAGAGTATCAAAATATAATTAGTTTATGAATTAATACGGGTAAAAAAATTGGATTTTTTATATTTTATATGATACTAGTATAATGAACCGTACAATGCATGAGTTAATATCTAAAATTATATTATTATATGTATTAAAATTAAAGTAGATTAGTTGAAATATTAGTTTTTTAATTTAATTTTATTTTTAATTAATGAATTATTTTGATCAAATAATTTGTATTCTTTCAAATAATTGTGAATTTGATTTTATATTTATATTATTTAAATTAAATACAAAAAATTAATATATATTATTTAAGTTTTCTATATTATTATGTGTATAAATATTTAATTGCTGGTGGGAATCAAAACTATGTAACTCTAACTAAAATTCATATAATATTAAACTAAGAAAGAGATGACACGTATGTTTTCATTCTCGTCCCTGACATGTGGCAAAATAAGACTTCATCAGTCTAGATTAAATGAAAATCAATAAAAAAATAAAGATAGTTCAACAAATCTATTCTTCTCCTTATCCATTCAAACACCTGATATTGTATAAATTGGAATAATTCAAACTACCCCATTTCTATAATGACTTAGCTAAAACCTTAAACCCTAAAACTCTAAACCCTATAATGACTTTGCTATTTCTTCTATGTATCAAAAAAAATTATCTTATAAGAAAGTTTCTTATGTCACACATAAATTAAATATTTTTTTTTAAAACGACATGTAAAAAGAAACGGAGGGAGTAACTTTTTGGTATCTAGTTGATTTACTATCCCCAACCTCATTTTTGAAATACATATATTAAAAATAAGTATTATTTAAATAAATAATTTTTTTATAATAATAAAGTAATAATATAATAAATATTAAAAAAAATTTGGTCAGTAATAATAAATATTAAATTATTTCATTCAAAAAGCAACCATCCAAAAATAATAATAATAATAATAAATGTAGTATTTTAAATTAAAATGAAAATTGCAGTATTTTAGTCACAAAAAAAAAAGGTGCAAATTCACTTCAAAAATAAAAAAGTGAAAATTGGGACTCCAACCCTGCCCTTCTTCTAAAAATTGTTATCTTCAACCTCTAGCCAGGTCTTATAATGACCCGTTGACCCAATTGAAATCCAACTTGTTCTGGGTATTTTTTTTCACCGAAATCAATGTTTAAAATTTCATAAATCTTACAAAATTATTTTTTCATTCAAGAATATCTTAAAACTCAAATAAAAAAACAAATCTCAAAAAAGTGGAAGAAAATAAAAGTGAGTGATGTTCACATCGACGAGAGGGAGATTCGTATTCTTCTTTGAGTAATTCGGTTAAAAAATTAGTTTTGTGTGAAATGGAAAAGAAAGAAAGATGAACAATTTGGTAAAAAATAAAATAAAAACCATGGGAGAGGATGAAGCATGCTCCTCTTTGGCAAAGAACGTGTATACTAACACAGCAGCAATCTGTTCAAAAAAAAAAAAAATTAACACTGCAGCAATAAACAAAAGTGAAAAGGAAGAAGAGAATCAGAGATATCATGAGGATGCATGTGCAATAACCCTAAAATTTTATTTGGGGTTTTAGAGTAATTACTAAAAAGATTGAGCAGTTTTAAAAATCTGTAAGTTATAAACTTAGGTGACAAATAATTAACACATGTACCAATTAATATAAACCAACTCATTTTGGGTATCATACCTCAAGGGTATGGTAGAATTTGCCGTTAACATTAGTTTCTTCCAAATACTTCTTAAAGTTTTTTGACTTCAAATGCTTTTTAAAGTTAAAAATTAGTTTTTTTTATATTTTAAAATATGTTAGTAGTATGGAAGCTTGATAAATAAAGAAAGAGACATCTTTAAATTTTTTGGCTGATCCACATGAGACGATACCGACATTTAAATTAGTAGATATTCTAATACATAGATGGATATGAGGGAAATAGAGTGCTAGAAGAAGTGACTTTTGATATTGAACAATTGTGTTCAAATGATATTTTAGAAGTTTTTAGTGCTGGTGTTATCTCTATTTTGGACTTAGGCCATTTCAATGGCTTAAGATTGACTATTTGTTTTGATAAAATAGGAAAAGCAAAAAAAAAAAGGTGAAATTGCAATTGCTCTCTTATGTAAACTCTTTAGGCATGTAAACTCTTTAGGCAAGTTCTATGGTACATTAGTCAACTCTTTAATGGTAAAATTTATATAACAAAATAATAATAATAATTTAATTTGTAACTTTCATAGTTTATTTTTTTTTTTTGACAAAAGGAAACTTAATTCATATCATTAAATAATGTAGTAGCAATACAAGGAGGGATAGAATCATAAACTTGGCAGCTAGCCATAGAATAGGCTCCCCTAGCTAACAAATGAGCAGCCATATTCGCTTGCCGCCTAACAAACTTAACCTCAAAGTTTGGGTTCAACAACAATATAGATTTAATATGGGAAATTAACACACTAAACTCAGAAATGCCGGAATTAGTAGAAGTAACAGCATCAATCACAAGTTTTGAGTCACTCTCAAAGATGACTTTAGCATAACTCCTTTGCACCATTTGTTTCATAGCTTCAAGTAATGCCATAGCTTCCCGCGAGGACAAAGCTCCCAACATGGGCACGCACGCACCACCCCCAACCAGTAGCATGAGCTGTGGCAAAAAAACTGACGTCTACATTACATTTAATCACCCCCACCGGAGGCAACTGCCACTGCACGTCTGCTGCTATCAACCCCTGTTGGTCATTGTTTTGTTGCGTGCTGATCAGTCCGTGAACCATCGCCCACTCGATCCACATATGCTTGGCTTGTAATCCAACCTGTCGTGCACTTAATTTATGTGAGTTCCACACCTCGTCATTGCGGTTAAGCCAAATGCACCATAAAAGAGTTGCTAACCGCCCCATAGTTTGGGAATTAGTGTGAATTAAATTACGTAAATATATATTTACCAAATACAAGTCACTTTAAAAAGGAAGCCGCCACTATATGGATAACTGCGGATCAAATCAAATTGGTGCACTAAGTGAAAGGAAATAAAAAACAATGAAGATGAAGTTAATATAGTAGATATTAGATAAGAACAAACAAGATATCCGTGTGAATTAATATATGTGTCAAAATCAAAAAGGAAAATATATCCGTGTGAAAAAACTACCAAGTCAAACAAAATGGATTTCCAATAAGTAAGTTTGTTAATTGATGATTTGCTCAACCTCACATTTTCAGGGTTGGAAGATCAAAAAGATATGCTCATAAACTTGAAATGAGTCCCTTTAATTAACAAGTTGTGTTTAAAAATTCTTAAAGCATTAATTTTATCATCATGAATGAAACGAATTAGTCTAAAATTTAAAATACTCACACACTCTGCGCACTTATGTTATACTCCACTGGTAAATTCTCTAAGTGTTTAATCCGACACTTGCACTAACCATTTGTGTTAAACTCTGATGGTAAATTCTCTAAACTTTTAATATGACAGGTCATTCACTAAAAACATATATTGAACATTTCCAATGCAGCAATTGGGTGAACAATGAATTTGGAAAACTAAATCAACCACTAAAAGTGATCAAATGAATGAAAAAAATAATAAATATGTTTGAACCTAAAAGAACAAAATGACCTTTTGTTCTGTTATTACATGAAAAATAACCAAATTCACTCTCAAACCAATACCAATCATCACACATATAATACATGTTTTTCCTCTAACATCTATATATCTCTATTATGAAATTTTCTTATGATGGAGGGAAGAAGCGGTTGAGATTGAATGGGAGAGAATAGAACTCTTCATTCCTGCTATCTGCTTTAAATGTTCTAAACTTAGCCCACCATGGCATTCCCCTATCTTTGGCACTGTCCTTATAATCAAGAGTGTTGTCCAAGAATACAGCAATAATCAATGCAACAGTTGGTGAAGAATAGAAGATGGTATTCAGGAAGTCATTGAACTGCAAAACAAAAAACATACATTTTCATTAATAATTTGGTAAGAAAGTTATTGGATTTATTTGGGCCTTACACTCGCCCAATTGATCTTGAATAGTCTCTGATATTATTCCATCGTCGAATGTTGATTGGTTATAACTCAACTCTTACAAAACTAATGTATTTTTTACTGGCATAGACTCTGATACCATCTTGAAATTTTGATCGAGTCTAACTCAACTCTTACAAAACTAATGTATTTTTTACTGGTATAGACTCTGATACCATCTTAAAATTTTGATCGAGTCTAACTCAACCCTTACAAAACCAGTTTGTAAGCTGATAATTGTCTACCGCTATAAACACATTTTCAAATCTTTTATCATCTAATATGAGACTCTTAACAGGAACGGAAGTTATTACCAATATTATTGAAACTAATATAGAAATGGAGCCTAATGTTAACAAATGATTGATAAAACAAGAAACTCACCCATCCAGCTTTGGTATGAGCAGGACCATGAAGTGTCCTGATAGTGTATTCTCTGAAATATTCAGGAATAGACAGCCCTAAGAAAAGGGAAACACCAACAATAAAGAGATTCCTCATTGAATTCATGTTGGTGAATTGCAAAAATGATAGCCCTACAGAAGCTGAAAAAGCAACAAAAAAGTAACAATTATCACAAGACCGTATAGAGTGAGAAAAGCCAATAGATGCTCAAGTAAATTCAATACTTACCAACAAGACCAAACAAAACACAGTATATGGCAGCAAATATAGGGAATGGTATTGAAGCAAATAAAGCTCCAAATTTACCTGAAAGAAGCAAATTATGTATTTTAAAGTGAAACTATGAAATTGGAATTATAACTTACACACTGACATGATCATATAGTTTGCCACTCACCTAGCATTGAGAAGAATATCATAAAACCAGCAGAAACTTGAATGACCCTTCGGCTGCCGATACGGTTGCTTCCAAGAAGTCCTACATTCTCTCTGTCGTTGTACTAAAAGAATCAATTTCTGTCCCGCAAAAAATGAAAACTATGAATGAGAAGAAGAATATCACATACACGGAAACAGTTGAACCGGTAAGTGTTCCGAAAAGGCCATTCAGCAAGATTCCAATTCCCTGCCAACCAATACCGCGGCTCAGGACATGAGCAGGCGGTGGTGTTGCACTCGCTAGACGCGATGCAGCTTTGAATGCTCCAGTTGACTGTCAAAATAGTAAAGGCTATGAGTGTTTGTTTAGAAAATAGAACACGCGCGCGCCCGTGTTACTAAAATATGTGGTGTAATTTTTCAAATGATAAAGAAGAACCTGCATATTTAGGTAGTTGAAAATACCTCAACTAATGAGACTAAAACAGCAGCCATCATTCCAAAAGAATGGCCAGCATCAAATGTAGGAGCACCCCACTCAAGAGGGTATGGAATCTTTATCCTGCACCAACATGTTCAAGAGTCAACATTATTTTTGCTACATTGATACATAATATGCAAATACTCAACAACAAAGATGCTATTGGTACCAACCAAGGAGCAGAAGAAATTAGATTAGCCCTGTCTGTCCTACAACTATGTTGAGTTACATCCGGCCGGTGTTTATATGCTCCACTTGCTGTCAATAGATGCGCATATGCCCAAATCACTGTGGTTGTTATGAGTAGCGCAAATCGCTCTAGTATCGGTACTTGTCTTGTCTGAAAATTTTTCAAGTACTGCATAAAAAATATCATAATACATAAATTTCATTGATTCAATTCAAACTATTCAGGTGTAACAAATTGAACAGAAAGAAGTAAAACAACTTAAAGACTATTTTACAGTGCCAAATTCCACAAGCTAAATTCACCTATTTGACTTTTACCTGAGAGAAGACTATAAACAAAATTAGCATGGGAATTCCAATTTCAACACAAGTCCCCACCTGAGAAAAAGACAGAACAGCATGTTGAACAATATGATCCAATAAAAATATATATTTAGATATTCTGAATACAAGTACTAGTCACGTGGTTTCAGTGTTATGCTATACCAGAGGGAAACCTCTGTCAAATAATCCAAAACCAACTAATGTAATTACTGGAACCATTCCAAGTGGGCTGAAGAATCTGCATTAAAGGAAAAAGTACATAAATTATTTTATATTTGATTCAATGGAGATTTAATCTTCACTCTTTGATTTACAAAGTATATATGCATTTCATATTAAAAATAAATAAATCTTACCTAGAACAAATAGCCCATATTTGACTAAATCCCAAAATAATTTGTATGCTTGATGCTACAATTAGTGCACCTTGAACTGCTCTCATTGTACTAAGAAATCTCTGAACATACATGGAACAAGCATTAGTATAAACTATGATCTATGGTTTTTTTTTTTGAAGAAGCTATGATCTATGGTTAAGACATTAAGCTTGTTCATGAAATTATAATAGGCCAAATCGGGGTCCTTTTTTATCGGTTTGTACCACATAGGTCTTTTAAGTTTTTTGTAATAGATAAGTCTTTTAAGTGTTTAAAGTGTTGCACTGTTGCCCTTCCAATTAACCCCTATTACAAAAACAATGATATGTTCGAAAAAATGTTGATTTGACACGAAAAGTTATGTTTTCATATGACAGGTGTGTATATTAACGTTATCATAGAATATGAAATAGCGATAAAATGACAACGACTTGTTGTCATTTTATCGCTATTTCATATTCTATGATAACGTTAATATACACACCTGTCAAGTGAAAACGCAACATTTCATGCCAAATCAGCATTTTAAAGACACATCAGCGTTTTTGTAATAGAAGATAACTGGAAAAAGTAATTGTGCAACACTTTAAACACTTAAACGACCTATGTAATACAAATTAAAAATTTAAAGACCCCTAAATACATTTGGCCCATTACAATATGTGTGACTTAAACATATTCATACTAGTTAGTTAAAGCACATATGCATGTCACATTTTGCTACTTAATTAATTCAGTATTATCTTTGAAGCACGCTCACGGACATCAGACACAGATAAAATTTTAAGAAAATAATATAATTCAAGGTAAGCGTAAGTGTTGATGTCATGTCGGACACGGCGTGTGTCTAATGTCGAGACACGTCTAATCTGAAGCGTGTTTGTGCTTCACTGTAGAATATATATGAAAGAGATATTAGATTAGAGAAATGTACTAACCAAATGTGGGTCCTCTATCAATGCTAAAGAAGGGTCACGAATAATGGATACAATGGGGACCATGAATGCATACGATCCTCCTATCACTGTTGGTAACCGGGTACCAAACAGTGTCTGCACAAGTGTATTAATACCTTCAACAAAAAGTAGTGTTTGTACCACCCTTACTTTATCATCCTGCAACAATAAGCCAATAATACACTCTATCAATATCAATCCTCTATCTTGGTAAGTTTGATACAAAATTTCCTATTTAGTGAGACCCACTAGTTCATTTTAATTTTTGCATATGACAAAATCCAATACACAAGACAAAAAATCAAATTTTATTTTTTCTGAAAATAGGACATTAAATCATAGAGGTCATGGTTCAATCAGTTCAACGATCAACAATTGAATCGGATGAGAAATAAATAAATAAATAAATATACAATTAAAAAAAATTAAAACTGATTCAACTATGATTCAATCCGATTCAACCGGACTATCGTACAACCATGATCAAACCAACGGTTTCGGTTCAATAGGTCGGATACTGATCCAAATCCAAACATGATATAACAAAACAAGAAATTAAATCAAAGGATTTGCATATAGTACATGAAAGGATTTCATCAATCAAATCAAAATAATAATTAAACTGAAGTAGTTAAATGTAATTAAAGTTAAGTATGTCTTACATCACTTCCACCCATTGAAGGCACAAGAAATGAAGGAATCATAACTGCAGTTCCTAATGCCAAAATATAATGTTGAAATCCAAGAGCTATTGTCTCCACTGTTAACAATTTCAAAACACAAACTTAGATCATTCACATTAATTACTAAATTAAGCAAAAAAATACCAACAATAAAGTTGAAAGAAAAAAAAAAGATTAAAGCTAAGCATGCAAACATACCCCAAGATGGATTTGAATCTATACAATATTCTAATCCCTGAAGTTGATCCATTGGTGAATGGCTTATCTCCTCTGGCTTAATAGCAGCCATAATCACTTCCCACTTTGCAACTTATAATTATTGTTTTACCTTCCAAATACTACTTACTTGAAGAAATATTGTGTTTAGAGAGATTAATGGGGTGAGAATTGAGCAAAAGAAATTGCACTTTGTTTCTACACACTACTCTAACACTTAGTTCTAGTTTGGTTTCTTCAACTATTGTGTTAGAAGTTCTATGGTTTCTCTTTTTATGTGTGCTTTTGAGTTAGAAATGAAAATATTAAAATAGTAAAGTTATAGTATAGTAGTATAATATTATAAACTAATGTGAAAGGTGCCGTTAACTTTTGAATATACCAATAATGCCCCTTAAGGAAGTGCCAAAAAAACTGAAACTCAAATGTTACCGTTGCTTAGGTTTCATGTCATTAGAATTGGCACCTTTTTAGAGATGGAACTAGTTGGAAAGTGGTATATTGACCTAAGGTTATTAATGATGCTCGTTGAAAAATTGTTTGGGGTAAAACACAAGTAAAATATTTAGGAAAATGCGGGTGCACTCTTTAAATTTTTTAAATAGTATTAAATTTTTATGGAAATATATAAAGTCAATGCATATTAAAATCTCCTTTTAATTATACAATATCAGATAGTATTGATCATATTTATAAATGACTTCAATGACAATCACTTTACTTTGTGGTGACCAAAATTTATACCTCCATCACAAAATGTATAAAACTAGTGCCTATCTACATGTTAAAGTGGAAGTAATTCAAAACATGAGAAAGTGACAATAAAAAATTACATCAAAGCCTTTATATAAGCATCCACTAATTATATCTTTAACAAGTAACATTATTTTTATTTATTTACACATAGGACAACTACTATATGGGATGGAGAAATAAAATGTTCATATTTATACAACGGTTTTTATAACTAGATTGAATTTCCAAAAATAAAGAAAATAAAAAGAAAAAGAAAAGAATGTACATCACACCTTTTTATATATATCTAGTTGTCCTTATAGTTTTTGAAGGTGTTGGGTCATTTTCTTATGCAGAAGGGTTTTAAATTGGGCAGTTAGTAATAAAGAAAAGGAAAAAGTGATATTATGACTTGGCTCCAACGTGTGAAGGAACATAGTACCAATCTCCAACGTCTCTCTTTATCCTTCTTCATCACAAAAACAAGCAGCTAGCATTGATATTGGAGCTCAGTCCCAGTCAGACAGTATCTCTATTCATTCATTATTTTATTTTTTATTAGGGTGCAATGTTATTTAGACATGATGTATCAAAATGCACCTGAATCAATGTCCTTCAAATTTTAGTAATGGTTTTCGACATGTTGGTCCATGTCATTATTTTATTACAGTAAGAACTGTTAAGCCAAGTGGCCAAGCAAGATAAACATTATAGAAAAAAAATTATAATACTCTTCTCTTTATATATATATAGTTCTTTTTTTTCTATAAAAAAAAAACCCTTGAAATTTGCTGAACTTTCTTTTGGTTTCCCACATACTAGTATATGTTATCGAAAATAATCTTTTTTTTTTGAGGCAAAAAAAAAAAAAAAATCTATCTTGTTCAAGAAAAACCTGAACATTAAATGTGAGCACATTTTTAACTAAGATTTAAACATTGATTTTCCTATGTGTTATATAAGAGTTTGTTTTTTTTTTTCACCACCAATATCCGGGTCACATGGGTCGACTAATTTAGTTCGAAGCGAGTGACATCAATTAATTTCAATCTCCTTTTAAATACAGTTGCAGTATTGAACTTTGATCTTCTTTATTAAATCAGCACCAATCAAAAGATTATTAGTTATTTTAATTTATGAATTTAGCTAAGTTAATAGCTAAGGATATTGCATGTAGGTAGAATCCTGATTAGTCCATGAGTTTATTTTAATTATTTTTTCTAAAAGTCCATCCATATATTGAAGATAAATGTAGCTTTTGAAAGCTGATCCTTCTCAAATACGAGAGATTAATATGCAAAACATTCTTCTATAAGACAATTACACTGTTAAGAAAGCTAAACATTATATCCTTCCGGCAACTATAATGCGATTCCATGTCAAATAATGAAATGAAAAGTGAGATTTGGAAAAAGTATATATAGTAAGCCTTCTTTAGGGGACCAAAAGATAGCAGAAAAAAGAAGCAAAGTGATACTAAGTTATCTACTTCTAAAGCAACAATTCCTACGTATATTCCATTAACAACCAGGAATCATTAGTTAGTCAATTAGAGGATTCCAGTGCTGACATATATTGTGCAATATAAACAAAATCTTAAGATAAAAAAAAAAAAGTTGATTTCACACTTTCAGTTTAGCTTGCCTAATCAACTTGATCCCCAAGAATGTGTATTTTAATTTTTAACATTTTTATTTTGTTTCTCTTTTGAATTAGGACGTGGAAAATAAAAACTAAACGACACGTGGTTTTGATGTGTGCTCTCTACAAAAACAAGAGAATGAGTAAAGATTTACATCTTATTCCCTCCATCATTCGCTCCTTAGGATGAATATGGAGATGTTCGAGCTTCAAATCTCGGTCATTAAATAAAGAGTCTTGTTAATGAGTATACTTTTAAGTATATTATTTAAAAATTAAATAACATAATTTTTAATGCATTGATTTTATAAAAATTTATTATTTAAAGAACTTAAAGAGTGTATCGGATGTACTTTTTAGCATTTACTTTAAATAAAATACAATTTTTTTGACAACTGAGTTAAACAATTCACATTTCTTACATTAACAAAATCACAACAATAATTACCAACAATAAATTGATTCAAATGATAATAATTTTGAGTCCTTAAGCATGTGTGGTCAGTGGTTCGATTCCTAGTTCATTCGTATGATAAAGAATTCAGTTAGGAGGATAGGAGGAGAGAATTAACTTTGTCTGCCTAATAAAAAAAACACAATAATAAATTAATAATGATACATTATTTTTTCATATATAATAGTACTATATTTCTCAGTCTTACCAAAAAAACAATATTACACTCTTTGTGGAAAATCTCTCATCTCCCACCCCTAACTGCCGTTTTTACTCTTAGATATGAGTTGAAGTTTTTGAGATCTAGATTTCAAAATTTTGCGAAGTTTGTGTGGAGTTTTAAAGCATGTAGATAAAATTTTGAGATCTAGATCCTAAATTTTACTTCAGGATCTAAATCTTAAAGTTAACTTTGAGTTTTACATCCAAAATTAAAGTGTAATTTAAGATTTTAGAGGGAATTAAAAAAGTGTGTGGGGGGAGAGGAAGAGAAATTTTCCTCTTTGTGGGCATGTTACTGAAGTGAGATTGGAAAGACAAGGACATTACATGACGGGCTTGGTGCTATGTGACCCAAACTAAATTGAGATACACTTTTGGTTTCGGGCTTCCAAAAATTAGTCTAACTCCATTACCTTCCTCAATTTATTTATTTGATAAAACACCTCATTTTAAGTGTTAAAATAGTAATTATATTTTGTTTCAAAAAAAAATTATATTTATATCTTTTTATTCATTATAACATTCTTATAATGTGTACAAGAACCACTTGCATTCGATTTGAGTGATAAAATAAAGGCTTAAACATACATTTGGTCTCTGTATGTACACCAATTTTTCGTTTTAGTCTTTGTATCGAAAATTTTGACAAAATAGTCCCTGTATTGCGTTTTTTTTTTTGACGTTGGTCTCTGCCGTCCAATTTCATCCAACTGGCAAACGTTTTGCCACCTGGACCCTGCCACGTGGCCAAAAAATGTTGCTGACTGGATTAGAGGGACCAAAACCAAAAAATGAACTGAATGCAGGGACCAAAACCAAAAAATTGAACTGAATGCTAGAGGGACTAAAACCAAAAAATTGAACTAATTGCAAAATCACCCATTTAAACTCTAAATCCTTTAATTGAAATTTGTTTCTCTACTCTTCTCTTGTCATCAACCTTTCAACAGAGAGACTCATTGCTAAAAAAGATTATCCTGATGATTTCCCTTTCAACGATCCCGATCAACAACCGCCCAACCGTGGTGGTTTTCTCGACGCGCTTTCTGATCACGTTGTCAACATTCACAATGCCTCTCATAATTTCATCAAAAACTCATCCAAATGGGGCGCAATGATCGACGCAAAATTATTTTTGCCATGAAAGTTGGTTTATGACAAGAGAAGAGAAGAGAAGAGTGGAGAAACAAATTTCAATTTAGGGATTTAGAGTTTAAATGGATCATTTTGCAATTAGTTTAATTTTTTGTTTTTAGTCCCTCTAGCATTCAGTTCAATTTTTTGGTTTTGGTCCCTGCATTCAGTTCAAAATTTTGGTTTTGGTCCCTCTAGCATTCCACGTGGCAGGGTCCAGGTGGCAAAACGTTTGCCACTTGGATGAAATTGGACGGCAGAGACCAACGCCAAAAAAAAATACGATACAGGGATTAATTTGTCAAAATTTTCGATACAGGGACTAAAACGAAAAATTGATGTACATACATGACCAAATATATGTTTAAGCCTAAAATAAAAGCAAGGGTGTCAAATTATATAAACTCCAAGGCAAAGAGAAGAAAGTAGAAGCATATTTCGTGTTGCTTACCATAATAAAAATAGCTTTGTTTAAAAAATGTCATGGAAAATACTTTTTTAGATGAGCTATACTCAAAATAACTTTTCATTTGACATTTTCAATATATATCTCATTTTTGCTTGTTTAAAAATAAAACTTTTCATTTGAAACAAATTTTCATTTTTTTAGAAAATCTGAAAAAGAAAAACATATGGACAAAAACTTCTAAAAATATATTTTAAAAAAATAAGTGTGTTTAGATATATGCGTCAAAAAATAAAATTGTGTTTAGATATAGAATGACTTCTTGAATGAAGATGAATTATTCACACCAAGGAAACTTCTTCAAATGACCCAATTTTCACGTCGCACTCCCACTGTCTCTCTCAGAATAAATCATCTACGATTCTATTATGATATTGTCGTGTTTTTATATGATATATTTGTTAGATTAATTTTCATATACTTGTCCTTTCTATTTTTTTTATCATATTTTTCACTATTTTAGCTCATTCTTTCTTCAAATCTGTTGTTTTTAATGGAATGCGAGACAATCTAACATGTAACATGTGAATGAGCATGCATTATGCGTACACAATATAAAGAGGACATACTTAACCTAAAAAACAATGACCATGACTAAATCAAAAAGAAAAGAAACAACAAAGAGAAAGAGGATAAAAACAAAATAAAAAAGTGGAACATCTATAATTTATCTTTTTAAATAAAGTAAATGAAACATAAAAAAGAAGAAAATAATAAAATATGAAAACTCCTCCTTCTTCAGTGGGATTCTCTGCCCTATGCTCTAATATAACCCAAAAAACATAGTAAACTATTAGCCTTGCCCATCCCCATTATGCCCATCTTCTTGTCCTTCAAATCATCTTTTTCATCCTCCCACATAGAAAATAAAAAAACAAATAATTGCTACTATATACTCCAAAACTTTGGTGGTTTAGTATCATTTTTTTATACAAATAAAGAATTTATTTAGTCGATTTCAGTATGAACTAAAGTAGTGTAATTAAAAAAAGTTCGAACTAAGGTAATTTATTTTTATTAATTAATTTTTCCTAAAAAATACAACACAAAAAATATAAATATTTTTTAGTCAATTTTTTTTTATTGTAAATAGTCATGTTTTTTTGGTAAGTTATGTGAAACACAAAATATCTAAATGTAAAATAAAATAAAATAAAATATAGAAATATGTTTTGAATTTATAAAACATTAACTATTTTCAAACAAACATAAAAAGCTAAAACAATATATACGCGCGCGCGCACGCACACGTACTATATTGACATCAACTTAGATTTAGTGGTTCACGAGGATGAATATCTTTGAGTAAGCCTAAAACTTGTTGCATATTGGGTCTCTTAGAAGGCGACTCCGCCGTACACAAGAAAGCGATTATGAGGCTCTCCACCATCTCGCTCACCATAGAGTCGCCTTCGAGTTGCAACCTATCATCAAGAACTCTAATGTGTTGTCCCTTCTTTATCGCTTTTCTAATTGCAACGATTGTCTCCATCGTGCCGATCCTTCCCGTAAGTAATTCCATCAAAACCACTCCAAAGCAATACACATCATCCTCAATGCCACCACTGGAACTCGAGTCGATTTGCAATCCAAAATCAGAGATCCGAGGATCGAAATTATCAGTTAGCAAAATGTTGGAGGTGACGAGGTGTCCATGCACAATAGGTTTTGAACCTGCATGGTGGAGATATGCAAGACCACGCGCTATCCCCACCGCAATACGATGGCGTGTCAACCAACCCATCTTTTTTGGGGATGCTTCGACAATGCCAGTTTGTAACTCCCAAGTGTCGTCAGTCCAATCCTCGACGTTGGTATCCCCTGTTGGAAGCTCATGTAGCCATCGACTTAAATCGCCATTTGCCATAAACTCGTATAGCACTAGCTTCTCCTTACCTGAAAATTCAACCAAAACATTTTATAAAACATGAAATAATAATACAGTACTATCTTAATTTAACAATAATTGAATTATTGATTATGATTTGATTTTGTGATTTTTCCAATACACCATATGCTAGCAATTGATGCATTTTTTAAAATGTATCAGCAAGAAACTAGTCCAAAATAAAACAGAATTTGTTAAAGCATTATGTTTTTTAATTAGAATTATTACAATACTTAGCTGAGTAATAGTAATAGTATGTTTATTAAATTTTATATACCGTTACTATCCATTAAATCAACTAAGTTAAAAATTGTAACTTTTACAAAATTATATATAGTGAATTGCATTGATTTGACACTCTCACCTTAATACCAATAACAATTTTCAAGGAATGAACTATACTATGGGCAACTTAACTACTCCATCTCCCTTGTATAGTTGTATAATGTAATAATGCTCCTTTCTTCATTCGAAAAACAATGTAATACTACTAATACTCCTTTCCTCAACAAAACCAAACAAAGATTCCATATGAACCATTAGAACATGAATTCAAACTGCGGATTTCAATGTTGTCTGTCAAGTTGATACTTGAGACCCGGACCAATGTAAATAAACAAAAGTTTTGCCCATAATGGCCTCTCAAAAACTAAAGACTGCGGAAAGTACAGAGCACATACACAACACAAGTATCCACACATAATCATATCCAGCAACTATATATTTTCTATTTTATTTTCCATATAACAAATGAAATTGTGACACAACCATTTAACGGAACAGAAATAGGACATTAGAAAATTTAAAGCCATTAATGAGAACATTGAATGAATCATTTTTTATCAAAAAGTAGTTTATGTACGGCACACACATAATCTCTTCAGCCTTATTTATAAGCAAAAGTTACTTTATAGATACATTGAACATACCTGCAATACAGTACCCAGAGAGTGGCAACAAATTAGGATGCTTCAACTTCGACAAGTCAACGAACATATCAACACAGTCATCATAATCAACGTCTCTCGCATGTTGAAGAACCTTGATTGCCACGTGGAGTTCACCCGGTAACACAGCCCAATACACAGGCCCACACCTTCCCTCCGCTAGCTGCGATTCTTTCCCAAAATGTGATGTGGCAACGATGAGATCCTTGAAGGTGAAGTTCATCAATGGCTTCTCAAACATCACAACTGGTACAGATGTTGGTTCTTTCACATCTGCAATCCATGTTGAACCTGACTCTGTTTCAAATTCAAACGGCCCTGTTTTTTCCACCTTTGTGTTCATCGTGTTCATCATAACCGGTAACGATATTGCCCATTTTTTCATCTTAGAACGTTGTTTCCTCTTTCTGTTAATAATAAAGATCACCCAAATGAAAATCATAGCCAGAACAAGTGTTACAAGTGTAGTACACACTGCAAGAATCAATTTTTTTGATTTGGGTTTGGTTTGTTTTCTATGAATGATGCTCTGTTTTGGAGTGTTATGATATTGATAAGTGAAGTTATTGTTTGAAATGTTGAGGAATTTGAGATTGTTAAGTGGCGGAAAATCAGAAGGGAAATTACCGGTTAAAGTGTTGTTTGATAAATCTAAGTAATGAAGTGAGTGTAAAGAAGAAATTGATTTTATTTTTATGTTGTCTTTGAGATTGCAGCTTGAAAGATCAAGGTGTTGAAGTTTTGTCATGTTTTGAAAACCAAAAGGAAGTGTTCCTAGGTTGTTGTCTGAAAGGTCGAGGATTTTAAGGTTTTGAAAACCAGAAAGTTTAACTATGTTGCTGAACCTATTGTGTGAGAGATTGAGTTTTTGAATTGTTGAAAAAGAAGTTTTCAAGTTCAAATCGATGGCGATGGTTCCTCCGAATCTGTTTCTTGAGAGATTTATTTCTAACAAAGATGAAAAACTAGACCAAAACCAGCTTGGTACGTGACCTTGTAGAGAATTTCCAGAGAGATCAATGATTTGTAAGTTTGACATGTTTTTGAGGTAATTCCATGAAATTGTTCCACTTAGATTTTTGGAGGGAAGAATTAATTTGGTGATATGAGACTTTGAACAGTTTGAACCTCTTTTTGGTTGGAATAAGGTGGAAGTGGAAGAGTTGAAGCCAGACACATATTTGAAAGCCTTTGAAATTAAGGTTTGGTCTTTGCTTTTGCATGAAGATTCTACTGAAGAAAATAAAGCTAGAAGAATGAAGAATATGTAAAAGGGTTTCATTTTTGAAATAGTGTTTTAGTTTACTGAAGTAGAAAGAAAGTGTTAATAACAGAGGTTGGGGTTGCTAATTGCTACTCCCTATGTAGTCTGTCCCATTATATAAGAATCTTTATTATAAAAGTTTAGTCCCAAAATATTAGCCCTTTTACAATTTTTGTATTCCAATGTAACTTAGTAGTAATAATTAGGGGTATGTGTAAGCAAAAAAGTAATAAATGTACCTAGTAAATTGTAAAGGGCTTATATTTTGGGAGTAAACTTTTGTAGTAAAAGTGCTTATATAATGGGACGGAGGGAGTATTTTCTAGTTTGTTGAGGTTTCGACACTTTCTTTGTCCGTGATTACAAGCGGTTATAAAGCCCGGACAAAATCTTATAATATTAAACAAAAATTTAACGGTGGATAGAGTTTTCCAAATTTCCATTTTATGAAGGTGGAATTCAAAAATCATTTGGTAACCTATGTTGGCATTAGACTCTCAACAAATGAAAAAGTTGAAGTGACTTTACAGGGGTGGTTCGGTTTTGAGCATAAAGTCAACCTAACCGCGAGATAAAAATATTTGCAGTTCAATTTGGTTCGGTTGACTTTTGAAAAGTTTTCTAAACCAATGTGGTTTAAATTGGATCGATTTCCGCAATTTATTGAAATATAAAAAACATTACAATATTATCATTTTATTACAAAATAAACATAATATTAGTATTTTATTGTTTAATTTTACATGAAATAATATGTGAAAAAACCAATAGTAAAGGTAATAAAAATGAATCGAAACCCTACTTGAAATTGAACGAAATGAACCCTAACCATATGAAAATTCATTTACACACCTTTTTTTTATAATAAATTAGGTTTAAGATGATTCAGAGATTGTTTGCCAGGCAGCCGCCGACGGCTGGAGGAATAATCAGATGGATGAATATTTCATTCATCCATGGCATCCCTCTCGAGGATGGTATCTGCGAGGATAGTCTACGCGTTGGCCAAGATAACCTTGATATGGGCAACGAGCGCTTCTAAGTCGAGAATGAGAATAATCTCGACACGAAAGTAAATCTCTCTAGAATGGGGTCAAGATTTCGCCAGTGATGATTGACCGCGGTTTGTATATGCTGCCTCAAATTTCCTAGCCAAGCACCACTAACTCCGTATGTGATTTGAAGCAGTTGGATGTCATGTAGGATTATATCAGGGAACCTTCCAACAAGTTCCTCAATCGTCTGCCCCATGATGCTATGGAGGAGACGTGTTGTCATGGCCACTGCGAATAGACGATCATGTCTCTTAGGTATGAAGAATAGTTCGTTCAAAAGATGGTTTAAATCTTGATTCAAGAAATCTTAAAAGCTTCGACCAACGCGATATCACCAGTGGTGATATGTGGATGGACGGACATTTCCAAGGTTATTATTGGCCGCCATGATAACATAAAAATATAATTATAATTGAAAATAATGATTAACTTAATTGGAAAGATTTAAATGATATAGTAATAGACTAGTCTAAAACTTTTCTCACTACAATGATCATAAAAAAATTAATTAAAAATTTAAATTAAAAATAAATAAAATTTAAGTGACATAAATAATAGATATATGTATCTTTTAACCATTTGATCCGTAGTTCAATCAGTCATTGATACATATGTAAAAATATTAGTACGTTGAAGTCCGTATTTTTATTATCTTTATTATAGTCCTTGAATAATTTTTTGCATCATACACCACTTGAATTACGTATTCTTTTATTATAAGCACGGATGGACGTAGAAGTATTGAGTAGTGAGAGGCAATATTTTATATTTTTTTGAACTTTTGGCACATGTATAATATTAAAAAAAATTAAAATAATCATTTTAGTCTCTAAATATATGGTGTATTGTTACTATAATATACAAATTTATTAAATTTGACTAATACAAAATACATTTGAATAATAGATTAACTAATAAAAAAGAGATATTTAAGAATAAAATGACTAATATAAAATATATTTAAGTTTGTTTTTATCATTTTTGTACATTTAAAAACTGTTATAACAATATTTCACATAGTTAAAAAATAAAATCAAAATATAGTGAAGGGATGTATTTCTTTTTGTCATATAATTTATGTTTGGAAAAAACTTAGGTGCATTTCTTTAAGTGTTTATCGTATGGTTCTTAACATAACTCACCATAATTTCACTAAATACATAATTTTTTCAATTTAAATTATAACCATAATAAATTTTATGTTAAGAATCATGCGTAAAACACCTGAATAAATGCACCTAAATTTTATTCTTTATAGTTTAGTGTATTTAATATTAAAAAACATATTATTTATGATTTTACTAAAAAAAATTATTGTTTATGATTACTAAGTGGGTCCGTCCATGATTATAAGACATAGCCTATTGTTATATATTGTGAATGAAAATAAAAATCGTTGGATAACTTTTTTATACTGTAAATGTAAATTTAACGAATTGACTCTTTGACTAGTTATGGATGAAGAAATTCAAAATATATAAACACCAGAGAACAATTGTAGTTTGCAACGACTCCACCACTTACATGCATGATGCATGTATATTTGACAAATCAAATGACTAATGATGCTATAATTGACTCGTTGGTTTGGCCACTCATATATAAGAAGTAGAAAGGGAGTATCAATTGCATTAACTGAGTAAACAAACAATAAAGAAGAAGATTGTCACAAGGGTCAAGCACAAATTGGGACATTCCTTTTCTTCATTATAGTTTTTGGAGAAAAAATGTCTCATGCAAATTACTACTAAACTACAAAAACCTTGACCTTAATAACGTACGGGTCTTCTACTTAACTCTAACTCATTGGTCACGAAATGCCTCTATAGCCAGTCTCATTAATAGTGTTTACGTGACTCACTTTCTTCTTCTTTTTTTAACTAATTATTGATTAATTCGAAAAGGTTCAATTTTACTGTCTAATTGTAGGGTTGATTTAAAATCAAAGCAAACTCAGTTTAAACTAAATCTAAATTAAATTGGCATTAAGATGAATTAAACTTAAAACTTTAAAGAGATACACTCTTGCATGTACGATATACGGGTCTTGTAGAACATACTATCTAAAATTCAATATATTTTAAAAATAAATTGCAAATAAACAACAAAGAAAAACGCAATGAATATTACTTTTTTTTGACGAAACGCAATAAATATAATTGAAAATGTATTTGTTGATAAATATCATATAATTTGTAAGTTACTAATAAGAACTAATTAAAAATGTGTAACATAATTTAATTAACCGTTTAACAAATTAATGAAGGAAAAACGTGTGATAATACAAACCGTCACACTTTTGGAAAATAATTTTTTTTTAACACCCATAAAGCATTTTAAAAAATGTTAAATATGTTTCAAAAAAAATTTAAATATGTTTTTTGTCCAATAAATATTTGAATCTTTTACTTTTAGTATCTCAAAAAAAATTTCTCACTTTTTGGTCATCATTCATATTTTTTAACAAATGGTGAACTAAATATGAAATTTTCAACGCAAATACTTCAAAATTCATATTTAAATCGTCTTTATAAAAAAAAATGTATTAAACTATAATGATATTTTAAAATCTTAATAATGATATATCATTTAAAATGTTATTTAGAACAATATATATGATTTTTTGTAAAAAAAAAAGGAATAAAATTGAAAACTAAAAATTTAGAGGGACTAGGATTCAAAGAAAATTCTTAGAGAGGGACTAAAAATAAAATTGAGTATATTTAGAGAGACAAAAACATATTTAACTCTATTAATTATTTTTCGGTATAGTATGTTTTAATATTTTTATTTTTCTTAGACAACATTTATAATTTTTAAAGTTGGATAGAAATTTACACGTTGGTCTTATCTCTCCACAATTGTATTATTAAGTTTAAGTTTAAATTAAAAAGATCAATTTGAATAATAGAAAAGTCATGCTCAACTGATTATACCATATCCTCAATTATCAAATATGACATTAGAGTCATGCATATCATATCTCGTGTGCACTTACCAACTATATGAATGAAACAAATATATCACGTAAGAGTCATGCATATCAATCATCATGTTTTCAATAAGACTCTTAAAATCATGTATATCATGTTATAATGAAATATTTATATGACAAAAATACAAAGTGATTTCTAATTCTAAACCCTATTATTAATTATAAAGAAAAAATCTAAGCCATATTATGTCTATGAATCATATATCTATTATTTTTCAAATAGTTCTTTATTATATATCGCATAAAATGTTGTAATATAATATTCAACTATTTCTCTTACATACAAAAAACAACCATTGTACCTTAAAGGCACCTAGTTCAAAGTACAATTGAATTTGATAAAAAAAATTACAATTGAATTAACCATATATGGCATCATAATAACAAAGCAATATAAACAACCATTTTATCTTAAAGGCAACTAATTCAAAAAACAGTTGAATTAACCATTGTATACCTGTCATACCCAACTTTGTCTCTTTTTATTTTCTTCAATTGATTTATATTTTGGTTTATCCATTTTTTTAAATTTAAAGACAAGTCAAATTTCTTTTGCAATTCAAGTTAATTTGCATTACGTTCTTTGTTTAAATGCTAATCATTTCGATCATCATTCGTTTTTCAATTTTTGCATTTTTCTTTCATGAAAAACTATAATTAAATATAAATATATTCAATTAGTTAGTTAAATAAAACTTTGCATCATTATTAGTACATAATTATTGTTTTGCACTTTACATAAACATAAAAAAAGTATAAGTATATGATTACTTACATTTAATTTGACATTTACATTCTTTCATAATTATACATAATATATTTGCAAGCTAGAAAAAAACTAAGTACTAAGTCTTGCGGCTAACAATGCCAAAAAAAACTTGCAAACAAACATGCTCATTTCGTTCCATTTCACCTACAAGCAAAAAATTGCGCTTTTTAAAATATTTTACTACCTTTTGTCAAAAAAAAAAAAATTTATTACCTATCAGCTTTATTTGAAAAAATTGTCCTAACCCTAATTGAAAGGAACAAAATAAAATTTATACCTTTAAAATAATAATTACAAAATAAATAAATATCAGCAGAGTTTACTGATTGTGGGACGGCGGGGGAGAACGATATTTGTATGAAAAATCTGAGCCATTCCTTGCCTATACTCCAACATCGCTTGCCTAGCATTTTCTATCTCTTGTCTTCCAAACAGATCTCGATTACAAGCATCAACGAGTATTTGTTGAGCTTCTTCAATCTCTTCGATCGATCTTGAGATGTTTGAAAATTGTTGTTGAAGCAAATCCAAGTTTCTGAGTCAATTTTGAGAACCAACCTCACACAATGACGCAAATCGTTCAACTATGTTCCCATGGCACTACAACGAGTTTCAAGATCACGTAGATCCCATAAGATGATATCAGGGAAAAGCTCAACAGGATCATCTACATAACGTCCCATGATTCTCCGTACAAGCTGAGCCGTAATGTGAACAGCCTCAAGACAATCGTACAAATCCGGTATGAAGAATTGAGCTGGGTTCAGTTGATTCTGGAAAGCCTGAAAGAGAGTTTGGTCACCAGCGGTGACCGTATGAGCAACCCACAACTCTGCAATGTCTGCGGCGGCGCCGTGATTGGTCGCCATAGATTTTGCTGAGAGAGAAAACGGCGAAGTGGTGAAATGAAAAGATAAAAAGAAAAAATGTAATAGAATCATTTTGGTCCCTTAATCATATTTTTGTTAGTCAAATTAGTCCCTTTTAGCGGGGGTGATGGGTAGCTCAACTGGTTAAGCTGACCAGTTAAACTAAGAGTTAAGGAGCTATTGGAGGTTTATGGTTCAAATCCTGGCAAAGGAACTAACATTGCTTATAAAAAAAAAAACAGTTAATATTTTTGCCTAAATACAAACCTTTGGATTGTGTTAATCTATTATATCTTATCATAAACCATCAACACTTAATTTCTCAAAGGAAAAACCTGCGGAATCCGCAGAAAAATTCAAAGAAAAAACCTGCGGATTTTAACATTAAGGATTAAAACCAAAAGATTTTAAGATACAAGGATGAATTCCTATAAAAAAAACATAGAGACTAAAATAAAAAATGTGCATACATACAGAGACGAAAATATCATTTAAACTTAAAATAAAATTATACTCCCTCTATCTTAAAATAAATGTTACAGTTAACCATTTTGCATTATTCACATAATCAATTTTGACTGTATTTTTTTACTAACATAACTACAAGTATATTTGGCTAACGCTATATATCCACACGACACTGCGATAAAGATTAAGTTTTGGTTTGAAAATTTTGAAATACACACTAAATTTTGAATTGAAAAATAATATATTTCTTCAAAATCCTATGAATAGTTTATGGTACTTCCTCCTCCACAAATAATACCAAATTATTACTAAATCTATCACTAAATCTAATAATTTATGATTTAAATAAAAATTCTATTTTTTGCCATTCGTATATTTTATTTTTCTAGTGGTGACATTATTAATTGATTATTTTTATCAACTCTAGATATTGTAGTTGGAAAATAGGATGTGTTTGAAAGAAGCACGGCAAGGAAATTTCTCAAGAATTATATCCTGTCTAAAAATAACAAATTAACTACAAGCCAAAATGGTGTATTGGTACATAAAACAAGCCATCAACTTAAGATCTCATATACTCTCTTCGTCTTAAACATAACTGATTTATTTTTATGAGAAAAATTATCCTACTACAATGGCTACATTTCTTTGGTACATCAATTACAAGAAAAAAAAATAGTACTACTTGCATGCATGACTCTTAATTCAATATTTTCAACTTTATATTTAAATTTATTGTAAATATACATATGAATATGCTAAGAGTTTTTTTTATGATACTATTCTCTTTCTTTTATTTATACATTTTCTTAATGTATGTAAATTGATTAACTATTGCTCCACGAATTCTAGATGCGCCATTTCACCTGGTGGTAATGTTATCTTCTTTCTTTTGCCATTTTTTCATTCTAACATTAGAGAAATGCCATTATTGAGGGAATTGGCTAAGAATGTTCGTGGTTCAGTGTTAATCGATTTTGAAACAAAAAATTATTCAATCTAAAATAAAAGTTGTATGCGACTCGGTTTGATTTGTATGTATATCATCATTTTAGAAAAAATTCAATTAAATGTAAGAAAAAGTATGAAAAACAAATAAAACACAATTACTTATTATGTATTTCACTGTTAGAAGCAACACAAAAAAAATAGGAGGTGTTAATATGAGCTCTTCCAACTCGAGTCATTAACTTTAACATGACCGGCCCAACAGATATGTCCTCTATAACTATCAAATTTAGTTTTCTACTGTTACAAAAATAAAAATAAAATTAAGTTTAATCCACTCACCCAAAAATTATTTGGATGAATTGATTCAAGTTTTTTTCAAAAATTTATCATAGGTCGTGAGTTCGAATTTAACTCTAACAATACTACGAAGGTAAACTTTGTTGTCCATTGCGGTCTTACTTGATTAATCTATATATGCATGCAGTTACGCGCACGGATAATCGGTTAAAAAATTAATTAACCAGATTTCATTACAATGAGAAAAAGGTGTACCTACTATAAAAAAAAGCCTATTGAATATAGGAAGACATTTTGGAGTTGAATATTTGTCCATTCTGTTTTCTTTCAACATATTCCACAGACACATAGTAGTTAAATCTGAAAACACACACAAAGCAAAAGAAGATATAATAAAGCTTTCTGTCCCTATCTATCTCACTTCTTTGCCTTTCTTCCTTCTTACTCATTCCCTCCCTCATATTCTATCGTTTAGCAACCAAACCAAACATTCCTTTTAATCTTTTTCATCTTTTTATGGGACTTAACTCTCTCACCATGTGATGTTTACTTACTACTTATTTGATGACTCTACACTATCCCACTTATTACTTTACTTACTTCATATCCTTAGTGCAGTTTTATGTCACCAATTCCATAGTTAAATAAAAACAAACACACAAGCTAGGATCACATTCTGTTTCTGAGGCTATGTCCCATGTTTCATGCTGTTATTAAACTGGTATGGTTTTTCTTCATTAGCATTTATTTATTTTATCCTTTAAATTAGTAGTATTATTATTATTTCTCTGTGATGATCATGATTCATGAAGCTGCTTCTGTTCTAACTGTTTTCATTAATAATAAGTAGTGGATAATGTCACTTTTTTCTCCTTTTTTGGTTGGAAGCAACATAACTAGCTTGTTTTGCATTTATTGGCTCATTAATTAGAAGAGGAAAATAAACTTGTACTTGTATGACATTTTGACACATACACATCGACACCGATAATAGCTTGAAAAATAAAAGTAATTGAATGTAATCCAATGTGTTGGTGCCCGATCGGATACCTACTATATTGGACACTGGACATGTATTCAATTTGAAATGTCGGTTTGAATTATAAAAGGAGAATTTGTTGTTTATATTGTAAAGTTTGTAACTCAAAATTTAAGGATCACATACTTCCATGTTAATTTTCAGAAATACTTGATACAATAGAAGGATTCTTACCTCATCTATTTTGTCCTAGGTGTGTTAGCTTGAACCTTGTGGAACATAATGATGAATGATGGAGAATTGAACATTAATGCTCCTCTTATGTCCGTGAGGCGCTCGATTTGTACACCAACATCCTCAACTGAATCAAAGAGAAAGATATTACTAGAGAAATCAGACATGACTCAAGATCAGGTAACAGAACATGTTGCTGTGCCTTTCAATTGGGAGCATATCCCCGGTAGACCTAAATTTGAAAACAAGTTTAGATCCTCAAGTAAATCAATTTCTTTAAGTGGCATTATGAATAAAGTAGATTATGACAAAGGACTAAAAGATGAGAAGTTAAAAAATATGGAAGAGGATGATGACGAAGATGATGATGATGATTTTTCCGACGCTGTAGAAACACTGTCTTCAACAGAATCATTCTGTGTAAGTGGTGTAAGTGGCTTGGATAATTTGGATGAAAACAAGTGTAGAACCTCTTCTACTGATGATAAACAAGATCAAGAATTCATGATGAACCGCTTTTTACCTGCAGCAAAGGCTATGACTTTACAACCTCATCAACATGCTCCAAGGAAACAAACTGTTCTGTTGCAACAACCTAGCACCAAATTGGTTAGTGAGGAAAAGAAGTCAATTGTTAATAATAGGCATATTACTGACATTATACCATACACTGGTCAATGTGAAGAGGAGGAAGCAGAAGAAGAGGAAGAAAGTGACCATGAAATTGATGAGTACGCAAATATTTCAGCTAAGGGTTGTGGATTATTTCCTAGTTCATGCATTAAGAATTCATTGTGCTTATTAACTCCAATGCCTGAGACAAAATTGGGAAACCAGATTCCCATGTGGTCTTCCTCTGAGGTTGAAAAACCTAACAAAAGTTCTCAATTTAGCTCATATAGATCAGGTCCATCCATAAAGAAGGTAACAACTGAGTCATTCTTATTTTTCCGAACAGTTTCTTGCATTGCACTCTACCCTTCAACAGTCAGTAGTATCTTACCTTAACGGAAACAGATTATCTGTTGTAATTGTGTCACACAACTGATCTCGGCCGTGGAGATCGTTTATAAATTCAATCAATAAATATGTAATATGAATTCGCCATATCTCAAATTTGTGGCCGAGATTGAATACTGCGTGAAACCGTGTTTTAGTTTTATTGCAGTGCAGGGGATTTGGGTCCTACCTAAACCTCATTTTGTAAATCAGCATTTTTTTTACTAATCATTACTTGAGCTAATGTACTTCCACAATCATGAATTTTTCCTGCAGGCTTGGGATGCTATTCATAAAAGCAAATCAAGCTCTGGAGCTTCATCGCCAGATATGCATGAGGCAAGAAAAAAATGGACTAGTGATTCATTTCGTCGGTCAGGAGCGACTGCTACTAGTGTTAGTGTATCTTCTTTTCGAAGTAAGCCTCGAACTCAGGCTGAGAATAATCAATTTAGAAAATTGAAATTTCCAAGCCAAGGACATGAAAGTTTTCAGGAGGTGCAATCACAAGGAGCCAAAAGAAGTTCAAAATTGAGGAACCTTTCAATGGAAAAAGCATTGTACATTGATACAGCTAGTAGTAAAGTAAAACTACCATGCTCAAATTCAGTTATTAAGGATGAAAGAACAATAACCGATCGAGAGATTAACCAAGAATCCTTGTCCTTGCAACTTGTGAAAAGTTCATTTGACAAAGATACAAATATCAACAACAAACAGATTGTTGTAGTTGATGATGGTTCAGAAAAAATGGATGCTAAATGTGTTATGCACCTTCTTTCGCCGCCTTTGCCAAAGTCACCTTCTGAGTCGTGGCTTTGCCATGCCTTGCCTTTAGTATCTTCGAAGAATTCATTCACGTATTCGAGTCGAGGAACACAATCACATTCTGCTAAAAGGCTAGGTTACAGTAGAGCTTCCAGCTATAGCAAGTGGGAAACAATAGTGAAAACTTCAAATTTGCATCATGAATTTCGTTCTCAGGTAACCTCATTTATCCTTTTAGTTATACTTTTTGTGAGGTCTCAAAGATATACAAATGTTCACTCAAAATTAAATTTCTTCGCAGGAATTAACCATATATAAACCTCTACATTCAAAATCTTAGAGATGGAAGACATGATAGGAAGCGTAGCCGCATAGGTAACTACATTTATCATGGTTAATTATATTTCCATAGAATTTTCATTTCTTTTCAGTTTTCAATTTTGTTTAGATTTGAGCACTGACACCTTTGCATTTTCTTGATATCAGTATTGTACAAAGAAGAATACCTATCCTATCCAAAATGGTGATCAATAAAAACAAACAAATTAAAGCTTCTTTTGGACTAGTGGTACCTTGAATGGATCAAGATTTCATAAGCTGTCCCCAGAAAAGCATAAAGACTAATGTTGAGTGTTATTATTCTTGCTTCATTGTTTCTTATTTTGTATACTTACATTACATTAATACTATTATTACAGAAGAAGAATATTATTTTAACATTTTACTCTGCCTTCTCTTGCAATTTCATAAACTAATGTCCAAGTTTGAAAATCAGATTTATTCCGGCTTAGACGAACTTCATATTCTGTGCATTTCGGGTGTCTTTTGTCACTCTTGTGTGATAGTAAACTTAGAACATTAACATGACAATGTTCCTGTGATCAATATACAATATATAAAGCATAGTCATGACACATTTACATAACCTATATATGCTGTAGATTGCAACCTACTTTGAATGACATGAAACAGGAAGCATGCAATTGCAACCTACTTCAAGTTGTGACTGGCAAACTTCATAAAGTGGTTAGGAGGTTGAGGATTCGACGAACTCCACTCTCAGCATAATTATAACATCAATACTAATAAAATTCATAAGATAGCACATCTTGTTTTAAGAAATTTTAAGTATTATTGACTACAGAGTTACAAATTCCAGTATGACATTACCATATAAGCAAAGCAAGCAATTAAAATTTTTGGCCATTCAACAAACAGTTGGCATACAAAGGATAAAAGATTAAAATCATCAAACAATAGGCCATGCCATACAAGTCATTCATCAAGCAGTAGAAAAGAAAACAATACCAGCATGCAAAGTGTACTAGCTAGAAGGTGATTGTTGAATCTCAAGACACAATTTCTCTTGTTTTGGAAGTGTACTAGAAGCAATGTTTGCTTTATTTTGTAGCTCCTCTTTTACCGGTTTCTGTTCGTCTCGTAAAAAAATTTAGTCTTATTAATAATATATGTCGTTAATAAAAAAAAAAACATGCAACATACTTGTCGGTTCAACCATGTTGAAGTAATGCATTGTTGTGTTTTTTTTTTTGAGGCATGTTGTGTTTTTTAAAGTAATGCATTGTTGTAGGGAAAGGGAATTGGAGGTTGACATGCTACTATGGGTATCCGGAGCGAGATAGAAGAAGGTTGGCGTGGGATATGCTTAGAGAGTTACGGGATATGTCCACGTTACCATGGTGTGTGATAGGGGATTTTAACGACCTTTTGTCACAAGATGATAAACGTGGCCGCCACTCTCATCCAAATTGGTTATGTATGGGCTTCAGAAACGCAGTTAGCGATTGCGACCTTACGGATATCTACCTGTAGGGGTATCCTTTTACTTGGGTCAAGAGTAGAGGTTCAGATCGTATTGTTGAGGAAAGACTTGATAGAGCACTAGCCTCATCCGACTGGCTTACTAATTTCCCGCAGGCTAAGCTTGTTAATTTGGTCGCTTCTCACTCCGACCATAGTCCTATTCTCCTTCAATGTAATCCAGTGGTCCGCCAATGTTCCCGAAAAGACTTTAAATTTGAGAACAGTTGGCTTCTAGAGGAGGATATTGGAGACGTAGTGCTGGAAGGATGGCACGGCAACAATGGGGAGGAGGTAACGCATAAGCTTCACAAGTGTGCAGATAAGTTGCAACGGTGGGGAAGAAGGAAGCGAACCAGATTCAGAGAGGAAGTACGAAGTCTTGAAAATAAGATCGATATTCTAAGGGATAAACGGGATGGGTCTAGTTCAACAAGTCTCCAACATGCCTTACAGCAACATGCTACTATTCTCAAACAAGAAGAAACCTTTTGGAGACAAAGGGCGAAAATGCACTGGCTTAAGTGTGGTGACCTGAACACAAAGTTTTTTCACGTATCAGCCACTATTAGAAACAGACAGAAGAAAATTGAGAAGCTTCAGGAAGAGGGGAACATGTGTGTCTCCGGTCAGAAGAACTTGGAAGGGGTTGTTAATAGATATTTCCAGGAGCTATTTCGTCGAATCGAGGGTCTATGGAACCTGTCCTATCCCTCATATCGCCCTGTGTTTCTGTTGCCGAGAATGAACAGCTGATTGCTCCTATAACTAAAGAAGAAATACGGGATGCCTTGTTTCAAATGCACCCGGACAAAGCTTCAGGCCCAGATGGATTTAGTCCTGCGTTCTTTCAAAAATTCTGGCACATGTGCGGTGATGACATTTTTAAAGCTGTTTCTGAATGGTTGACAAGAGGTTACTTTCCTACATCTCTCAATGAAAACAAAATTTGCCTCATTCCTAAGCGTGAGGGCGCTATTTCAATGAAGGATTACAGGCCAATCTCTCTCTGTAATGTCTTATATAAAATGGTGTCGAAGGTCTTAGCAAATCGGTTGAAGCAATTTCTTGACAAATATATATCGGAAGAACAGTCAGCCTTTATCGAAGGGAGATCTATAACCAATAATGCTTTTGTTGCTATAGAAATCATTCATGCCATGAAAAGAAAAATTAGTGGTGGCAAAGGAGAACTAGCTCTTAAGATCGATATCAGCAAAGCCTACGACCGTGTAGAGTGGGGTTTTGTTAAGGGGGTGCTTGATAAGATGGGGTTTTCTGCTACATGGGTGCATTGGATGATGTTGTGTGTAAGCTCAGTAAATTATTCGGCATTGGTGAATTATGAAAAAGTAGGTCCGATACATCCTGGCAGAGGCCTTTGGCAAGGTGATCCCTTATCTCCTTATCTTTTTATTATTATTGCTGAAGGACTAACTTCTCTTATTAAGAAATCAGTGGACAGTGGTGATTTGCACGGCATTAAAATTTGTAGAGGGGCACCGGTGGTGTCTCACCTACTCTTTGCCGACGATTGTTTTCTCTTCTGCAGGTCTAATCTTGAGGAGACAAGGAAGCTTATGGCTATTCTAAAAACTTATAAAGAAGCTTCTGGGCAAGAGATCAATCTAGCAAAGTCGGAAGGGTTTTTTAGCCGCAATCTAAGCAGAGAAGCACAAGCAGATTTGTCTAAATTGATGGGGGTGAAACATGTCTTAGGTACAGGTACATATTTAGGCTTGCCGTCTATGGTGGGGAGAAGTAAGAGGGAGACATTTGCCTTCATTAAGGACCGCATTTGGAAAAGAATCAAGTCATGGAGGGGGCGGCCTATGTCAAAAGCAGGTAAAGAGATAATGATCAAATCGGTGTTGCAAGCCATCCCGGCCTATGTAATGAGTATTTACCTCTTTCCAAACACTTTGATAAGTGATATTGAGCGAATGATCAATGGTTTTTGGTGGGGAGAGAAGGAGAACATAAAAGGAATAAGGTGGTAGGCGTGGGATAAATTGGCAAGACCGAAGAGTAATGGTGGACTTGGTTTCCGGGACTTCCACATGTTTAATATGGCGATGGTGGCAAAGCAAGGGTAGAACATCATACAAAGACCATCCTCCTTAGTGGCACGTATTATGAGAGCTAGGTACTTTCCGCAAACTTCCTTCCTAGATTCTAAACTTGGAAATAATCCTAGCTTTACTTGGCGTAGCATTTGGTTATCAAGACAAGTTTTGTTGAATGGATGTAGGTGGAGTATAGGCGACGGTAGCCGTATCAAGATTATGGGTGATCCTGATCCATGGTTGAGAGATGTAGATGGGTGTTGGATAAATTCCCCACAACAACAAGGTGTGTATAACCTTACTGTTAACCAACTTTTGTTGCCAAACTCCAAGAATTGGGATGTTGAGAAAATCTTTTCTATATTTGCAGCAGAAGAAGCCAACAGAATTATTGCTACTCCTTTATTTCCTTTGGTCGATAATGACAAGCTTATATGGGATAGGGAGAGTCACGGACAGTACACAGTGAGGTCGGGGTATAAGAAATTGACGAAAATTAGACAATATCTGCGGACATCTAGTGAGGAGGAGAGTTGGACAAAGCTTTGGAAGTTACAAGCTCCGCCGAAAACCAAACACTTATTATGGAGACTATGCACCGGCTGCTTACCAACGCGTACTAGACTTTCTAACCGTAATGTCCAATGCTCGATTGACTGCCCACTTTGTGAAGAGGAGACGGAGGAGGATTGGCACTTGTTTTTTGAGTGTAGTGGAGTGCGAGCAGCATGGGCAGAGGCGGGGTTGAGCTCACTGTTACCGGCGCGAACTGATCACATTTATAATACTGCTGTTTTTATTTTTGACTCTTGCAGAAACAACAACTCCCAACTTATGGGACGCATGGCAGTCTTGTTATGGTGCATTTGGCGCAACCAAAATGAAGCAGTGTGGAATAACAATAAGCTTAGTGCACGACAATTAGGCTTGCAAGCTAATAATATGTGGCATGAATGGGCAGTAGCAAATGGTATCTTCAACAACCAGCCAGCAAATACACAACAAATTCATCACAACAACGAGCAACAATGGCAGCAGCCCCCGCTGGGGTCGCTGAAGTGCAACGTAGATGCAAGTTTTTTCGCTTCACATTCAGCTACTGGATGGGGATGGTGCGTACGCGATCATGAGGGACGTTTCATCCTTGCCGGAACGGATTTGGTGCATGCTAACCTCCACACGTTGGAAGGGGAGGCCATGGCTTTGATGGCAGCTATGCAACAAATGGTTCAAAGAGGCTTGTCAAGAGTTATCTTTGAGAGTGATTCGAAACTAGTTGTTGATGCTACTAAGTCCTCTCATCGTGGAACTTCTGAGTTTAGTGTGATTATTTCTCATGTTAGACACATATTGAGGTTGTATCCAAACTTTGAGGTTAAGTTTATTAGGCGGCAAGCGAATACGGTGGCCCATTTGTTAGCACGGGCGACCTATTCACATGCTAGTTGCCAAGTCTTTGATTGTATTCCTCCATATATTGCTACTCATTTTGCTAATAATATGAATAAAGTTTCCTTCCGTCAAAAAAAAGTAATGCATTGTTGTCTTTTTCTTTTTTTTTTAGTTTATACTATATTATCTCATTGATAAAGCCTAACAACCAATGCCCCAAAGAGTGGCCCAAAAAATATATTTAAGAATTGGGCCTGAATTTGAAAATAAGGCCTAATTAATTTTAGAGAGTTTATTTTTTTTGTTCCATAATTTTTAAAAATTCCTTTCAAATTTGATCTAAATGGTGTTTTTTTTTTTATCAAGTAGTCTAGTGGTTAGAGTTTGAATAAGTAGACTATCAGAATTCGAACTCTAATTCTTACGCATCAGGTGCAATGATGTGCAATGTCTCCAATTGAACTCAACATCTTCTCTTTTATATGTTTGAAAAAGCAAACATGGTTAATATTAATCTCACACCATTCTTCGATTGTATGTATATATCATGTCATTGTCACACCCCCAATAAAAGAATAAAACCAATCAAGCTCCCCACTTGTAATTAATCCTATCAATTTATTTTGCTTATCCAAAAAAAATGAATGCTTTGAATTATGAAAACCGTAAACAAGCTCATCCTAATCAAATATGTATTGCCAAGCCAACAACCGGTAATGTAGCACAATGCAATTGTGTAATGTGTAATTTTTTTTGAAATGCAATTGTATAACTAGGGTGTTGTATAAGCATAATATTATTGACATGGATAAATGAATTCTAAGAAAGTGAGAGTTTTGTGTTGATTTCTTTGGTTTCTCTAAAACCATGATCACTCTTGCCATCATTGTTGCTATTTGTTTGACTTAAACTCAGTTGCAAATCAGGCACCCATTTTTTGTCTTTCTCCAATGCTTCTTCATTCAACTGCATTGAGAAAAGATCTATGAATGATTAAGAAATTAGAATGAAAAAAAAAAAAAAACATATTTATTTTATTCTCTTGAGCTCCTAACTAAAATAACTTAAATAGTGGAAAAAAAAATTTAGAGAGCGTAAAAATTAGAAAGACATTTCATTTTTTCCTGTCACTAATTTTTGTCGCTAATTTTTTTTTAGTAGTATATATAGTAAATGTTACCTTAATCCGAAATGGAGGATCAAATTCAAGCTTTGAACTATTGAAATAATTATGGTGCTCATTGATGTTTGATTGATGCTCCCTGAATCTTATGTTGCTTCCAAAGCTCACTTCAGCTGGTCTAAGTGATGTTGTAGTAGTGGAGCCAAAAGTAGAAACATTATTGTTATGTAAATGTTTCTTCAAATATTGATGATTGTTCATGACATCTAATGGAGGCCATCTTTTCTCTTCAAGAAATTGACTTGGTCTCATGGGAGCAAGTGTGGTATTGGTCGTCGTATCCATTACTTGAAGTTGTTGGTTCGAAGCTACCGTTGATCTTCCTTGTTGTGTATGTATGGCCGTTGAGGGGATTACTTCATTGGTAAACATGTAACTTGGTTTTAAAGATTGATTATTTAAGTACCATTGTTGATTCCTGTTGAAAAAATTATTGTGAGTATATGGATTGTTGTGAAACAATTTTTGTTGATTTTTTTTCTTACAATAAAATGTATGCATGGTTTACCTTGAATTGATGGCCCTTGAATGTGAGTGTGATAAGGATGAGGGATGCAAGAGATTGTGGAAATTATTATAACTGTGTTGGTTGTAATTAGTTTCTAGAACAATTCCACCATTTGCCATCTTGAAATGTTGATGAGGCATCATAGAGTGATGTGCTAAATGAGAAATGGTGCCTAGTTCATGGGTTGATCTGTGTGCTGGACTAAGTACTGCAAAATATAAAGTGAATGTGAATTGTCAAAATCGATAAATTTGGTTGAAATAAAGTAACCCTAACCCTAAGCCCTTGTATATAAATACTATCGATTTGCTTTTGAACACACAATAAGACAATAATTAACTATACACATAATATTTTAATAATATTTTAATGTATTTAATAAAAAAAAGTGAGGAATACATTTCCTCTTGAAGAGTTGTGGGTAATTTATCCAACAATCAATGAAAAATAGCCACAAAAATAATTTTGTTAATGGTACCACAAACTAGCTTTTATTTCAGTAACAAATTTGTTTATGTGGCTCATTATTATCGGTTGTTGGATAAACAATTCACGACTTTTCAAGAATAACTTAGAAAAAACTAAAAAGAGGTTGATTTTGAAAATAAATCTATTGTTTTTTTTACTCAATCAATGTGCTTTCTTGAAAATGGTTTCAAGGTAAATAAAAATGTGGTCATTGTATTTAATTCGATCGAGTACTATAGCATGTCAATTGTTTGTTTAGATAATGTTGTTGCTTAAAGTAGGATGGTGGTTTTTCATAACTATAATGTTTTTTAGTTTTGTAAAGAGTTAAGTATCCCTTATAATTTTGTTTTATAAAAAAAATAATTTAAAAGAAGAAAGAGTTCGCCTAACAAGATTTAGGGGAGTCCTCTCACCTTGTCCAACCTCGTCAAGTTTTTTGCTCCGGTACATCTGAAATAAAAAATTGCATACCATAAAATGATTTATGAAATTTATAGATCAACCAAAACTATCAAGAAAAAATATACAGTTCAAAGACAAAGACTTCTATATTTTCATATTGATTAATTTAAAAAGTACAAATTATTTAAACATATAAGATAATTTATAAAACTTATCAGAGAATTCCAAAAAAAACAAATTAATAAAAGGAAAAAAAATCTACAAACATTATCCTCCGGAGGACACGGATCACCTACAGATAAATCAAATCAAATTATAATTATTCTCCCATTTTATTTTAATATTTCATGTGATAGAAAAAATATATTATAGTGGCTATAAGATTGTAGTTGTACAGTTTTGTTTTTTTGTTTTTAAGAAACTTATATATCTACCTCAAATTTTGTCTTATATACCTGCAAGTGACTCTTAACATGAGCAATGCTTAGTCCTCTCACATTCATTAGCTGAAGCACCAATTTGGGTGTTGCTCCTGCATGCACCAATATTATTAAAAATGCACACAAATTAAGTTCAACTTATATTATTTCAACCAAAACAATTTCAAAATTAGGGCATACATAGGTTTTCCTTTTAAGAAATATCCAAAACTAGTACTACGTATGCAATTTTTAAAATGATTAATTTTGTCATCTAAAAAGGGTTAGCGACACATCTTGTTACCAGTTTGTCATCCATACAGATATAATTATCGAAAAGAAGATAATTATGATACTTACTCTCTTGGCCTCCAAGCCTTTCAACAGCATGCACAAAGGAATGATGAAGATCAGGAGTCCATCTAAGTCTAGGCATCTTTGATCTAACATATTGTCTTACACCATTTCTTCTTTCATTTGATCCACTACTTCTTTTTGTTGAACTTGAAGTACCTTCATCATTATCATTATCATCATCATCTTTTGTTTTCTCATTATCATCATCAATATCATCATTGTCTTCATTATTCTCACATGCCTCATCAATATTCTCCTCATTGTTAATAATCTCTTGATCACTACTAGCTTCTTCATTCAAATCAAAAGATATTGAACACTTATGTGAAGAACCTATTGAAGAATCCTCACCATGTTCCTCACTTTTCCCACATCCATCTGACATATTATTCATTAACTACTTCTTACTCTCTTCAACTTTAATTCCAATTCCAATTTCTTGTTTGCAAATTATGTCTTCACCTCTGAAACAAAATTGAAAAATGTACAAAAAGTTGTTAAAATAAGAACAAAAAATTAAAAGTAATGAAAACAGGCTGTATAGTATGTCTACAACACAATTACTATAAGCTTTTAAAACTTTTAAAATTATAGGTACTGAAAATGCTAGAAAAGTTGACACTTGACAGTAACAATGGAAAAAAAAAAAGTAACAGTGAGAGTTAATTAATGAGAGAGGATGATAATTAAAGATTGATATAGTAGAGTAGTACTAGTAGGTTAAAATAGCAAAGAATTTTTAATAATAAGAATGCAATCAAACCAACATTTCTACTCTAACTTGAATTAACCTGTCAATGAAATTTCTGACAGATATATGTCAGATTCAGATCTAGGTGCATATTTAAAGAATTTGAGTCTGTGTTAGTTAGTACTTTCTGTGAATGAAACACCTAATGAAAAAGTTACTGATTGTATCAATCAGAAAGGAGAAAGGAATTAACTGTAAGACTTAACTAAGAGTGGAGGAAGATATGCATAAAAGATATGCAAATAAAATCAGGGTGTTAATAGTACAAATTTGTGACAGATAATTTTCTTGGAATTTTATCCATATTCAGGTTTTTCATAGGATTTCTTTGTGTGAGATAGGTTTGTTGGAAAAGAACAAATTTGTGACAGAACACATTGGTATCTTCAATCTTAATTAACATTCTTTAATTACTAGTATTATAAAAAAAATGTATCATGTAAATGATGAAGTGAAAAGTTGCATAAACACTGTAAATCATCATGCACAAAGAAGAAAAGACATATTCCTTTGGTGATGTACTACTTCTGAAGGAAATATATTCAATAATGAAAAGGAAAAAAAAAACTCTGGTAAAAAAGTTAAGAATTGATTATGTGATTCTCAACAAGTTATAGAAAAAAAATCATAAAACTAAAGTTACATAAGATAGCCAATATTAGATGATTCACAAAAAGAAAAGAATATCCATGATTATAATTAAGTAATCACAAAAAGGGAAGATCCCATGAAAATAGAGATGAGTGTTATAATAACTTGCTCAAGAAATAAAAAAGCTAAGAAACTAGAAGAATACAAGCAAGCTTGGATTCTATTTATTATCTATCATCTTTCCCCTTAAATACTAAATTACTAACCATTCAAGATAGATGATGATCGATGATGTGCTTCTGTTATAGTATATATCTCTTGTTCCAAGCCTAGATAGATATTGATCTCATATACATAACAGAAAGAAGAATTGTTGACAGAATTATTCTCTGATCATGCTATAGCAGCTGCTGTTATGAATGGATGGAGGAAAGTGAGAGGGGAATGTAAACTTGATAGATGGTTTTGGTTTGGAGTGTGTTTTTGGTATATCAAATCACTTGATCAGAAGAAGAAATATTGAGTCATCATAAGTATAATAAGATATATATTATAGGAAGACTTTTATTTTTTGGTCGAGATCAATATATCCACCGCCGAATATAGTGACTATTTTTCTCGCTAGATTGGAGGCAAGGTGAGATAGCTGGCCCAGAAATTTAAAGTTGTTTCGTACCTAACCTAAGGTGATGATCAAATCATTAACCCTTAATTAAGTGAAGATGAATCTCAACTGCTCAATCACATTCTCTGAGTTATAGTTCCAAAAGAGATAAAAGAAAATTAAAAATAAAAATGAAAATTGAAGTAGAATGAACAATATTCGGACAGGCTATACTAGTTGTTGTGTTTAAATTGTAATAAAGGTACATAATGGATACAGATGTGTTACTGTCTCCTTTTTTGTACTGTTGCAAATCATGTGACAACTCCTCCTACCCTCTTCTTCCTCTCTAGATCCCTCTTTCTTACTCACTAATTGACAGTTGTAAAAATCTACCTTTGTCTCTCTCTACCTGCTTACTTGCTCGTGATTATCTTTATTATTATTTGACCTATATCTTAATTATATGGAGACTTCAACTTTATATATTGTCAAAGTGTCAAACAATAATAATACATTAGGAATTAGTGAAATTAATATTTTGTTTTTGGGAATAGTTTCTAGCTGTAGTAAAAGTGGCTATTGTCTAGCTGTATAAATTTTACATAAAATTGGATGACAATTTGAATTAATAATGCTAGAGCTATAAAATGGATAGTTTATTAATTGATTTATATTTTAGTAGAGACGGAATAGTAAGAAGTTTGAATGAGATTATTTTTTTTTATAATGAAGATTTCTCGTTCCATAAGTATGATATTAATATGTTTTATCTGTTTAATTCGGCATCCTTTATACTCTTGGAAGTCTCCCAGGTTGACGAAGACCGTTTAGACGACCTTTGCCTTCAAAAATGTGCAAATTTTGACTTAATTTTTAGAAGAGTTGAACCTCTAAGATCATTGTCTTCTCCTGACAGCAACTCTAGAATAGGTTTAAATGCTCATCAAAATGATTTCATATGAAGGGTTATTGTTGATTACAGTGGTACCTCATGTGTTCTTTTTAAAAAGCAAAAGTTATATGTATATGTAATAAGAATAATGGAAAAAATACAAGTGGTACTTTATCCAATTTGAAAGAAAAAGTATAAGATCATACTCGATTCAAATCCAAAACAAAACAAAAATAGAGAAGGCACTAACAATACCTCCCCCTACTAAGATATACCCAAAACTATCTAAAGTGGCACCTCGTGTGTGTTTTGTTGTTTTTCAGTGGAGTTAGTTTGTCATTTATTTGTCGCATTCACATTCTTCTTTCATGTGTATTAAATATTTTTGGGTATTAAAATTCGGATTTAATGGTGCCTCTCCTAATTTGCTAGATTTGTTTCTAGTTTTTCAAAATCTCGAGGATGGGACTAGGGTTAGGCTAGGTTTGTGTTTGGTCTTGCATCAATTCAGTGATTCATTTGCAAGTCTTGAAACGAATCTATTTTTTTCATGAAAGGCGGTGATTAGTGAACAATTGGTAGGAAGGATTTTTTTGGACGGCAAATATATATTAATATAAATTAGAGAAAGTGTAAAAGGTACTCGAGCCACATCCGGATCAAAAGTACATATAGTACTCAACCAATTAGAAAGACATTCCTTAAGATAGAAAATGATCCTTAATATTGGACCTAAAATTGGTGGAAAAGGATACCTCCTTGTGGAAGTCGATTGGTACTTGATCTAGGATGTCCACTTTATGTTTCTCTTCACAATAGAACTTGCTCTAGTTGGCTTGGGGGTTAATTTGTCTGATAAGCAAATGCCCTATATAGATGTTTTGATTTATTCTTTATTGTTTGATTTAGAGTGCTCCTTGTATACTCCTTTGATCCTTTTTAGCCCAACTCATTTCGAGTTAGTCAATTAAGTTTCGTGCTGGCTCTCTATCTCTATAAGGATTATAAAAAAAAATAATGTTAGTAAAAGAATTTAAAAAGCATCTAATTTATTCCACCCGTACACTTTTAGTAGATGATTAGTGAGTTGTGACACATTATTATATACGTTAATCAAATGTAATTAATTAGTACATATTTAAAATATGTTAACCATTCAAATTTTTATGAATTTTTTATTTATCAAAATGAGTGATATAGTAATGTAGAGTGTGCAACTTAATTTGTTCATTTCATTTTTTTATAAGTGTTTATTAATTAAATGTTTTGTAATTATATATCGAGTTGGAGTAACATTTCTTGTTCTCTCTTTTACATTATTTATATAAGTATAAAAAATACATAAGACATGAGAATATCATGATTTTGCTCCTAAAAAAATAAATTAAGAATATCATGATTTTATACATATCCACGTATATACAATGGGCCCCGTTTCTTCGTCAAAGTTTCAATTTTGTTGATTTTGTTCCCACCTTACCTAAACTAAGACTTTCTTCTCATTTCCATACCACTGTTTTTCTGTCACTATGTGGAATTTCTCTCGATTGCTACTTTCTTATATTCTAATTATTTTCTTCTTTAAATGCCATATGCTTCCACAGCCTTCTTTGCTATGTGCATGTAACTATGACGTCTTATTTTTGGTATGCTATGTGTAGAATAATATTAGAGATTGGAACAACAACCTTAATATAATTATGAAGTAATGCGAGGTTTTATAAAGTCAATTTTGGTGGGAAATGTGCATAATTATTAATTATAAGGTCATGTATAGTTTAGTTTTTGAAGGCACTTTCAATAGTAATATGACTGGTGGGAAATTTGTATTTCATAATTATTGCTTATTTGACAAATTGTAATTTCCTTTCTTAATTATATATTGCATTGCATGCATAAGCTATATGACTAGAATCTTGACTCGGTTTTTGTGGACTTCCAATAGTTTGAAGTAAAATAAAAAGAATTATTATATAATTAAATAAGTATTACTAAACCTAGCAATTGCTAGATCATTGATCCATTATAGTAAGATTCCACTTTTTGATCACCTACATAAGTCCAAGCTTTGTATTATTATAATCTAAATAAAAATGGCATTAAACCTAGCAAATAGATTATTGATCCATTAACTAAGATTTCACTTTTTCATGACCTATATATAATTAAGTTTATTGCTATAAAGAGAATGGATGTGGGGAGCAGAGGATTTGTTAGCAAAACATTTGACAAATTGAGAGCTTTCTTCTAAAGGAAATCTATAAGAGAGGAAGGAGTTGAAATTTATATCAACTTTATTGACTTTTAATGCACCAAACTCTTTAAATTTGTTGAATACCGCAACCATATGGCATGTGGCTAAAATTACCAAGTGATGTCTTTGTCTATCCCCAATATAAATGTACTATATATTATTATATTATTATTAATTAACATTAATATCATCATTTCCTACTCAAGGTATTTTTGTTGAAAAGTGTTAAATTTTCATCAATCATCATAACTCTAAAGTAATATTGTAATTCTATCTTAGTTGGGGAGACTCGGGATCACGTACATAATCTAAACTACATATATTTAACATTAAACTCATTTATAATTATTCATAATCGATATGAGACTAATGATCTATTTGTCATGTGACTAGAATTAACTAATAGTTATATAATATGTTTGGATGGCAATTTCAAAATTAATCTAGCTAACTTACTATTATAGATCATGTGCTCCATGTGATTGCATGGCCATGCATATAGTATAGTATTAATTAATTACTAGTATGCTTCAAAGTTCAATATGCATAAGAACCGGGGGAGACAAGTTTGAAATTAAGTTTGGTGTATATGAAAATGAGGAATGTGGCATTGTCCAAGACTAGTAGAAACCAAACAAGGAAAACATGCTTCTCCCATAATATGTGCTGAACATATTCATATGAATACAAATTTTGATCAGAGTGAAATTGTCAGAGAGAGTGTGTATGTGTGATGACAGATATTCCAAGAATATTAAAGTATAGAATTGGCAGAGAAAAATTACGTGACCAAAAAAAATTAAAAAAATAAAAGAGCCTATCAATGGATATTAAGAATTGTGACAACAATTGGTTGGTTTTGTCTTTATATATGCATTAGAGTTGACATTTTAGAATAAAAAAATTTGCATACGAATCTTTCAAAGAATTAGACGTATTTTTAATTATTTCATGGATGAGGACACCCAACCTATATGACATTATATAGTATTTAGTGATATGCATAAACGATCTACAACTATAAAATACTACAAAATTCAGTATTACTTGATTGACCCATAAAGGAGAATCATGTCTCATAATAAGCGCTGGACAAAAGTGTTTTATAATATCAATTACTATATTCTAAAGGTATTAACCCTCTTGATATTTTTATAAACAATGAGGGCTTTTGGTATCAAATATTCAATTACTTGTTGTGTGAATATATTAATTCATACTAAAGATTTATAGGAGTAGTATATTGAGTGAGTGAATCATTATAATTTATAATAACCAGTAACATTTTAGTTTAATTTTTTACTCTCTTTGGACTAAATATGAATGTTAATTAGTTGGTTTGCTTTGAAAATTCATCATTGACTGAGAGGAATGAATGTGTGACCAAAGAGTTAAATAAGTAATAGATATTATTACTATTATATATTATTGTTATTATTGCTTAGCTGCGTCTCAAAACTTTAATTTTTTTAGAGTTTTGCAGATAGAATAAAAATAATAAAGATTGATAAGTTAAATAATTTTTACTCTTATTGCTTTTATAAGAAAGAGATAATTCATTTAATGAATAATTTAGTTTTTATAAAGATACAAATGATAAAACATAATTTCTTTTTTTTGATAGGCATGATAAAACATAATTGATTGTACTTGATTTCTTAAAATAACTAAAGTTTTAGAACCAAACTAAAAAAGGTAAAATGACAAAATATTTTGATAGAGAAAATATTAATTACGTATCTAACCCTCTAAAATTCAAAAGATAAAATATTACTAAAATTATTTCCGTCGCGATTTTCCAGATGATTTGTTGTTATTATTAATATTAATTATTATTAGTATGAAATTGGCTCATTGTTAAATAATTTTACAGTGTCATTTAATAACAACCTTATATTTTGTAAAATTACTCCATTACACTCCACGTTCAATGGTATAACATGTATAAATAAATAATTTCTATTAAAAGTCAATGTAAAATTAATTTATATTCACAAAATATATTTAAACTCTTTTTATATTGTAAATACAAAGTCCTAGTTCAACTGACAAAAAATACCGAAATTGATAAATAGGATGTCATGATCGGGGTTTGACCGCCGGTCACTCCACATGTGTGAATTTGTAATAGTTTTGTCTTTTCGTCTATGTACCCAAAAAATTAAAATTGCAAATGGGAAGTAGACTTATTTATCAAAAGCCTATGATTTTGTTGAATATTGGTGTCAAAATATTTTATACCAACTGCATATATCTATTTTTGAATTACCAGTGTTATAGATATTTCCATATTTCCTGAATTGAAGAATGTAAAGAGAATTCCAGAGAAAAAAGAATATGCACTAATAATTTTGTTCTAAAACTTTGTATTTTATCAATTAATGACAATTATATATTCTGTCACATCATCTTATTTTATCTCGTTTTTTTAATATGACATAAAACTTTAAGGAAAATGTTAACTTTGGGACACATTTTAAGGATATTTTAAATAATAATTTTATCTTAAAGAAAAAAATATTTGACTTTTAAAAATATAAAATGCAAAAATTTTAATAATAATTTTTTTTTATTAAAAGAAATATACATAATGTGTCTTTTAAACTCTGATGTGATTTAATGTAATTGTAAAATAAATTTACATGCATGTCTTCTAATAGCAACAAAGCCCACAACAAAAAAACAAGAAAAGGCCCATAAAACAACGAAGGCTAGGCCCAGCAAGGCAGACGAATCCCAATTCCCAAGAGCTGCAACTTGCATCCCACGGAAAGCACAAAACTATATGCCAAAATTAGTTAGATATATTTTTTTAAATACTTTTTGTATGGTTTTTAATATAAAATTTAAATTTAATAGTTATAACAAACTTTGAAAATTTTATGTATTTGATGAAATTGTAGTTTATTATATTAAGAAACACACAAAAAATACTTAAAAGAATGCACTTAAGTTTTCGAAGAAAATTTATATATAGAATATCAAATAATTGACTCACATAATCAGTGGTGGAGCTGGGCAAAAATATTTAAGCTGCCCACTAAAAAATTATAATATATAAATTAAATAAAAATATTATCTTGCATATAAAAAAAAATTGACAAATATTGCATACAAAAAATTAAATTATAATAAGCATAAAGTTGATTATCAAATTTTTTACTACTTTAGAATAAGCCTCTATGTGTACCAAGTAACTTAAAATCATTAACAGTCGACTTTGGACTAATATTTTCGACACAATTGATGATAAATTTTTTTATGATTTATTATATGTATATTAAAAGGAGAATTATTGTTTTTAATTGAAATTAGTTGTATCTTTTTTGGAAAAAATTGAACCTGTGAATTTTTTTTTTTTGAGGAATTTTATATTAACAAAAAAAATGTGTTTTTTGACAACAAAAAATTGGATCTTTTGAATTTATCTTTACATTAAGTCTTTGAATTAATAGATAAATGAATATTTTTTAAAGAAGTTTCTTTTTCTATCATTTAAAAATTAATAATAACTAAATATTATTTACCAAAACTATGAAGAAAATATATATTTTAAAAAATTGGTATAATATTTATAAACATTGAAATTGTATAATTTTCGTATGAAATTATTTTTCTATTAAATAAATAGTTGACATAATTTTTTTATTTATAAAACTAATCTTGGTACATAGTTATGAAAAAAAAAATATTTCAGTACTATTCCATTTAATTTATACTTCTACAATTTTCACAATTCACAAATATATATAGAAACAGAAAGAAAAAAACAGTAAAAAAATAGAAACAAAAAGAAAATAGTAAAAAAAATAAACTCAAATAATGGGAAGTTTCTTTTAAAGAATTGATTGATATTGGATGATAAGCCAATGCCCATCATTTCTCTCAAAAAAGGTTGTTGGTTATCTTTATGTTACAGTCTTAGTCTTACTGTACCAACAACAAAGAATAAAAATTTATTTTGATGATTTTGTCTATACATTCAAATTTGGGCACTACCATGTATCACCGGATGGAGGTGTACTAATAGAGCATCGTGACAAACATAAAATTGTGTCCAGTTTGTCGAAGACATTCCTATCACATTACATTGTTATTAGCCGTATTTGATAGGTTGACATACATTCAGAATTATTTTGATAGAAGGAGGTGAACTTGTCTTTTTTTGAAGATGTATCTTAAAAAACAAAATTATCTTAAAATGTATTTGAATGAGTAATATTATTTGAGATGATAATTTAAATTTTAAATATGAATTGCACTTTTGATTTTATTATTACACTTTGCTAGATCTGTTGGATAGCAATGTTGAAGGTATCAAAATAAGTTTTTCTAATGTATTTTATTAAAATTAAAATAACGTTTAAAGAATTTAAAATATAGCAGGATCTATTGACTCCAGGAGTAATTTTGTGATGAATTATTTCGCTTAATATTTCATTATTCATAATGTATTTTATCAATCAAACCGTTCAATTAAAAGTTCTTTTTGAATAGATTAATTGTACAAATTTTATGAAATTTTAAAACTATCTGATACATCATTAAATAATTTCAATGAACATATAATAAACTTTTAAAAAATACAAACATCAATGCTAAGATTACATGGCTACAAATTTTAAATTTATATAAAAATATGTGTACTTGATCATTGATATATAATATAATAATCAATAATAGAGTTAGTGAAATACATTTTGAATAATGAGATATTAAGTGGAGCTCTCAAAATTCAACAAATATCTCCTCTTTAAAAAATATATATCACTTAAATATTAAGAACTTGTTTCCATAAGATAGTACAAGTGGTAAAAACTAAGGGACATAATTAGCTAGAAGGAGGTCAAAGATTCAAATTTCAATGGGAACATTTACCTTTTCATTTTCGATGTACCAAAAAATTACTAAGAATTTGAAATTCTTTATTTATCTCTTGACCAATATATAATTGTGTGGGACTACATACTATTTTTATGGTAGCAGATTCTTTATGAGGGTGTGACCTTTATGAGTGAACTTTGAAAAGAAGCAAGAAGAGAAAAAAAGAGAGATAAATCTTTTAATTTATTGAGAGTATTTTTGTAGAAAATAATAAATGAATGTTTATGATTAGTATATTTATATTTTAAAAGTATTACAAAAAAAATGATTTTGAACAATTTATAAACCGCACTTCTATACAAGTTTTCAATTCTCCATTAATTTTCTATGATAAATTCCCCTGCTCAACTTTGGAGGTTAATAAAAGAAAAGAAAAACTATTTAAGGGAAAAAGGTTCTCATTGAATTAACCTATTGAATTAAGAACAATTACATAAGTAAGTCGAATAATATATTCTTATAAAAAGATTTAAGACATTTAGTTTATAGTCCTTTCATTTATATGTTTGTGTTAACATACACCTAAAATATCTCATTATATATCCTCAAATGTGAAACTTTCTGCATCCACGATCTAACACCGATTTTAAATCTTTAACTTAAATTTGATATAGTTAAGACGTTCTAGATCAACTAGCAAAAAAAATACTGGAATTGCTAGACTATAAAACATTTTGTGTTCGCATTCTAACACGAATTTTAAATCATACATATATTTGGATTTCATCTAAATCAAGTCTTTCAAAGTGCATCAATCATCAATCATCAATAATATTATAGCGAATATGAATTTTACGTTGAAAAGAGATCATGTATTCGAGGATGAAAAATGGGATGTTTCAACGTTTGAATTTCCAGTAAAGAATCTAAAATGTTGAAGAAACGTCTCTAACAAACAAGTGACATTGTTACATTCGTGGCAGCACGAAAACAATTTCCCTGCAAAAAAATTGATGATAAATGACTTTATAAGATTTTTTGGTGTAAGATAAGATAAGAATAATATCAGAACAGTGACAGCAACAACAACAAAAGCGCGTCCGTTTAATTCGGAAGTTGTAGCCAATAGGAACAACACCAATAACAACAACAATAATAATAACAAAATTTAGAAAACATAATTTTGTTACACCGCAAAATTTGCGCGGGTATTGATGAGAGAGAAAATTAAACAACAAAAAAACCAACCCAACATTCTAAGAAAGAAAGAGAGAGAGAGAGGGTGGAAAGAGAAAAATTTACAGAGAAGAAAACAGAGAAGAAAAACCTGATGAAGAAGATGATCGAAGAGACTTTCCTCTGAGATCATCTTGAAAAAGGCAGCATAGGATTTACAAGAAAAATAATTAAATAATCACGTGCTCTAATTATTCATTATTCATCATTAATCATTCATTTTTGTGTTAATCACTGTCAAAAAAACTACATTTATTACTTGTAATTTTTGCTGCCTTTTTTCTCATTCAGGGTTTCTATTTCTATTTCAATCCCCCTCCTCCCCCACCACCACTTGCATTGCATTATCATCACCATCATCATCATCATCATCATTCCACATTGTTGATTTCTTCAATTTCAAGTTTTCAACACAGCAAAAACACAACTTTTCCTTCACCCTTTTAACCCCTTTGCATGGTAATTATATTCTTTCTTGTCTTTCTTACTTTCCGTACCTTTTTTTGTTTTTAAAGATTAAATTTTTATGTTTTGTCACCCTTTATGGTCCTACCCGGCTCGATAAATTAGTTTCTGCAGTTGCGCCTTGTTCAAACCAAAAAAGATTAAATTTTTATTATACCCTAGAAAAGTTTGCTTGCTATTAGGGTTATTCCTTGTTCCTTCATTGTTATGGTTTTGGTTTGTTTTTATATTTTTGTTGGGGTTTGAAAAAGTTCATTTTTTTTTTTGTTAATTGGTTATGTGGGTGTGATTTTATTTTTTTCAGCTAAAATCACATTGTTGGGAAGCTTTGAGAGGGAGATACTTAGCTACATTATGTATTTTCTAAGGGGAAGGTTGGAAGGAAGAGATAAATTGAAGTATGAAAGACCCTGATGTTATCTTTGGACCTGCAAGCTGCAATAGTTTTTTCTTTCCATTGTAACATACAAATTTTGATTAGTTGATTGGTTACTTTCATCAAAAAAGGCTGAAGGGTTTTTCTGTAGAGATAAACCTGCCAAATTTGTACACATGACATATCATATAGCTTCTGGCTTATAAAGAGAGATACTGCTTTGTGTCTCTACCAATGGAATGTATATGGGATCGGTTTGGATTATGGCTCAGAATTTGTGTTGGATTGATTTCTCTTTGGGGAATTCAACAGTGCTGGGCTTTGAATGATGAAGGTGATTTTCATGATTTGCATTTTTGCTGTTTACAATGAGAATTCATGAGATGTTATGCATTTGTTGTATCTTGATGTGAGATTGTTTCTGTTGTGGTAATTGGAATGAAACTTTGCAGGAATTGCTTTGTGGGAATTTCGGGAAAGAATAACTTCCGATCCTCATGGGGTTCTAGTAAATTGGAATCCAAATGATTCCGATCCTTGCAAGTGGTTCGGTGTTCGCTGTACTGATGGTAAAGTTCAAATGCTGTAAGTTCCTTTGGTTTCCTCCTTTTATGTTTTCTGGTGAGACAATATGGTTAGTTTTTAGCGATGATGAATACATGTAGCAGTTTCTTATGTTCAAAGAAAGCTTCCATTTTGATTAAGGTGAATACAGTATGGCTAGTTTTAATGCTTATATGATTTTCTGTCTTCTTATTTCTTGCAGGGACTTAAATGGGCTATCATTGGAAGGGGAATTAACTCCTCGTCTTGGGAAACTTAATCACTTAAAATCTCTGTAAGGATTCTTCGCGAGCTTAAAATATCAATTTATCTCTTCAATGAAAGACTAATTAGAGGCTATCTTCAGAAGTTTAAAACCCAACAGCTCAGTTGACTTAATCTAGTAATTTATATTTCATTCCAAATCTAACTCAGATATGTTTCCTTTATTGTTTTGAAATAGTGTGCTATGCAAGAACAATTTTTCTGGCACCATTCCCAAAGAACTTGGAGAACTATACAATCTGGAGTTGTTGGATTTAAGGGAGAATAACTTGACTGGAAATATACCTTCAGAACTCGGCAGGATGTTGTTGTTAAAACAATTGTAAGTTAACTTTATATTAGCTTATCTATTTTGTAAAATTTCTCGGCATACCTTCAACGAGGTTTTATTTTTCCTTAGGTTGGTTTGTGACAATAAAATTGAAGTCAACTCTCCCCAAGAGCTCGAGAAGATGGGATCGCCTTCTAAATCATTATTTATTGACAACTATTCATCACCTCCGGCAATTTGCAAGAATAGAAAGTTTGCACACCGGTAAGCATATCTTAATTTTCTCCTTTCTGCGGTCAATCTTTGGTAATTTTTCCGCTAGGTCAGGCATCGCCACATGTGAAATAGATTCCACTTAGTTTGGTTAAACTTTAAACATGTCATTGTACTTGTGTTTACTTATTCTAGATATATCCTCGCAGAAGATATGATCCATGGAGCAAAGTGATGATTTCTTAATGATGTCATTGTTTTTTTTTTTTTTGATAAACTTAATGATGTCATTGTTAATTGGTTTCAGATGTTCTGTGAACCAGTCTGAGATCTCACACACTATCATAACTGAAATAGTTAATTTTTGTTTAAATGTGAAGTTCGCGTGCATTTATTTGATAGATAAAGCCTGAAATTAGTTTATAAAGAGTGACATCCCTCCCCTTATAATCTGGTTTTGTAAGGGTGAGTTAGACCCCAATATAAGAAATTAATATGGATCATCCATTGAGATTGTATACTTCCTCTTAATTTTTTGCATCTTTTATATGGTAAGAAGAATGGTTGTGCTTCCAAAATTCTGACCTTTTGGTCCACGGTGTGAACAGCCTGTGGACTAGAGATCTCAACCAATTGAACAAGGCAGATTCTTTGGTTGTTCCAATTAAAGAAGCACTTAAACGATACCTTAATGCCATGGCACTGCCTCTGTTTGTAGACAACATTTTGTCGCATTTCTATCTCGATAATATACATATTTTTTCTTTTATCATGTTCAACTTGCTAAAATTGTCTGCTCCTATTTGAAGGTTTAAGCTAGAAAAGGCTACCTCTCATGGCTATGAAGAGAATTACTGTGCCGATCTTCCTAGTGAGTGTAGAATCTTGATTGATTTGTGGCATGAGAGGATCTGAAAAATATGATTTTAATTAACATTTAAAACATACATTGCATCTTGTAGGTTCTGACGAGTCAGAGGTTGACCCAAATTTATCAAATCTAATCAGTTCTGAACGTCGTAAGTTGCTTGATCAGTCCAGTAACCTTGCGGCCGCACCTTACAGTGGTGGACCTGATATACAGATCAGTAATCTTCCAATTACCATAAGTAGTGGATCTTTCCAAGCTGTGCCAAATGCCAATAACAAACAAAATCAGTCACCTGCATCAGTGTCTTCAGATGCTAATGAAACAAGTCAACCAAATTTAACGAATGGCGCTCCAAGCAAACTCTGGAAATATATTATTATTATCTCTGGTGTGGTTTTATTGGTCATTTTTATTGTGATCATGCTTTGCATCTTCCGAAAACGAGCTGCAAAAGTAATAAAGCCCTGGAAAACAGGAATAAGTGGACAGTTGCAAAAGGCATTTGTAACAGGTAATACTGCTATAAGTGAATTGGAACTTGCAATTGAATAATTACGTCCTATTTCTTGACCTTATCACCTGAGGGATGATTTTTCTTCTTCTCAAGCATATACAAAATAAAAGCCTATGCCCTCAAACTCTTTTTTTGACTGAGAAGTGTTTATTCTAGTTAATGTTTGATGGTAGTTAGGCTAGAACACATTTCACTCTAGTTTGTTAAGTAGCAAATAATCGTTACATTTGATGGAAGTCTTCAAAATAATGAAAGACATTCATAAAATTGATGCGCGAAAATCGATTCTGTTATGCAATGAAGTGTCTACTTATATAAATCAATTATGTCTGGACTTCAATGTCATGTGGATGTGCTTTTGAGTTAGAAATTCCTGTTAACTATTATACGCGCTTATATGAAATGTAGGGGTCCCCAAGTTGAATCGACCAGAGTTGGAGACAGCCTGTGAAGATTTCAGCAATATCATCAACAGTTTTGAGAAGTGCACCGTATATAAAGGAACGCTATCCAGTGGAATTGAGATTGCTGTTGATTCTACTATTGTTACTTCTACCGAGGAGTGGTCAAAGAACATGGAAATGTCTTATAGGAGAAAGGTTTTTTCCTTCTTATGTCAATAGAATTGAAAACACTGAGAGTTCCAATTCAGTTGATAGATGTACTCTTATTTTTCAAACTTAACTTTCGCTAATTTTTTTTCTTCCCTATATGCTTTCAGATTGCTGCTCTATCCCGTGTTAACCATAAGAACTTTACCAATCTTATTGGTTACTGTGACGAAGAACATCCATTCACAAGGATGATGGTGTTTGAGTATGCTCCAAATGGAAGCTTATTCGAGCATCTACATGGTAAAATTCTTATGTTTAAGTTATTAGCTTGAAAACTGAAATTATGAGTCAATTAAACGCACAAGTTCTCTGTGCACAAAACAAATATTCAAGTTTTGCATGTCTTTTTTTATCTTCAGTTAAGGCAGTTGAACATCTTGATTGGAGTACAAGGATGAGGGTTATCATGGGCACAGCTTATTGTCTTCAGTACATGCACCATGATCTGAATCCACCAGTATCTCATTCCAACCTTAACTCAGTTTCTATATTATTAACAGATGACTTTGCTGCTAAGGTAGACACATTCATATTCTCTTTCATTCGTTTTTATCTGATGTTATATGTTAGATAACAAATCTCCATTCTATTGCGCTCTCTCAGATTTCCGAGATTAGTTTTGGCAACAATGGATTATCAACAGCCAGCTCAACTGGAGACGAGTCTAGGAAACCAGAGTTGCCACCCCATCAAGGTCCAGAAACCGATGTCTATAACTTTGGAGTATTGTTGCTTGAAATCATTTCTGCGAAACTGCCTTACTCTGAAGAACAAGGTCACCTTGTGAACTGGGTAAGTTTTGAACTTGTGCTTCTTCCCCCTCCAATAGAACTCTCATTTCTTAGAATTTTAGGTGCAAATTTATCGTTGTATGCCTCTTGTCTTTTTTTTTTTAGAAACGTGTATGCCTCTTGTCTTAATAAATAAATATTCTTCGATTTCCTAGGCCTCTGAGTACTTGAATGATAAGCGAAACATCGGCTGTTTGATCGATCCCACACTTCAGTCGTTTAAAGACAAAGAACTTGATGTGATATGTGAGGTGATAAAAGAATGTGTTCAATCTGATCAAAGGTTAAGGCCAACAATGAGGGAAATAACTAGCAAATTGAGGGAAGTGCTTTCTATAACGCCCGAGCAAGCAGTCCCGAGACTTTCTCCACTCTGGTGGGCTGAATTGGAGATATTGTCGGTGGAGGCCACTTAATTTTTTGTGTGTTTGTAAGTTAAGCCTCTCTCTAACCTGCGCCAAGCTGAAAGAGTATGTAGATTTGTGATAATTGCTATGCTATATTTGTAACTTAAAAATTCTTTAATTCCATTTGTTCTTTTTTAAGTCCATGTCTATGAAGCTCGGACACTTCTCTGAATAGGCGTGTCCCAATGTCTGACACGCGTCGTGTCCGACACCGACGTTTATGATTACATTGAAAAATATCATTTTCTCAAAAAAATTATCCGTGTCGTGTCCTGTGTCTGTGTCAGTGTGTCTGGGCTTCATAGGTCCATATGATTAATACCATAGCTGTTCTTGTGTTCCAATGGAAGTGTGTAAAGTTATTTTGTTGCAAGTGAAGTGTTGTAAATTTGAACTTTTGTTGATGATGCTTGGAATGTAAAAAAAAATCTTGATATATATATGTTATAATATTACTATGCTATCCCAGTCCCAATGAAGCATGCGACTTCTATACAGGTCTATTCAAATCCCATTGTGAATGAAACTAGTATAAACCATGTGTTTTTAGTCCTTAAAGAGGTACTAAAACCGCACTTTTTTGGTTGAATACTTAAATATAAGGATTAAAAATAAATAACTTATTGATGAAATGTGTCGATTCCCATTAATAAAAACAAAATACTATGTGACATTTGTTTAATAAATTTACTTTTTTTAAGGTTCTTAAAAAAATACTTAGTACTTGCATAATTATTAAACTCTTTCCAGGTATCATTTTCATCCTTCCACTTTCAGGTTAGTTTTGAATATGTAAACTTCAGAAAAAACCAGAAAAAAGGGAAATAAAATAGTTTACAGCAGAGTGTGTCCTATATAATTGTCTCAATTATCCATTATGGCCCCTACAAATGAATTATTTGAAAGCAGTGCTTCATATTGTTCTGGACCCCAGAAAGGAACAAGCATGATATTTAGTAATAATTATATTGAAGGATGAATTATACTATTAGTTAGAAGACAAATACACATTCACTTATTATAGTCCAACCCAGGCTTGCATATTTTGCATCAGCATAGTTTGTCAAATACTCCAGAAATGGGAAAGTTATGGTAGCATAGCATTTACATAATGTTACACCAAGTTGTGCATTTTCTAACAAGACAATTGGAACTAAATTTTATAATCTCATCATGAGATAATAATTTAATAACAAAATTCAATTCAAATTGAATTTGAATACAAACAAGGTAAGTAAAAGTTTCTTTATTAGAATTGATACTTGTTAGTCCATTCAATAGTAACCACTTGTAAATTTGTAGGGTCATGCTCAACATAACTTATGGTGTATGTTCTTCAAGAAGAAATATGGGTCCAGCAATAGATCACCCACTTGTAACTGTGTAGGGTCAATATGATGAAACCTTATTTTAGGAGTGATGAGAAACAGTCCAACCATGCTATTTTTTATTATTACTCTTTCTAATAAAGAACAAGTCATTATTCTCAACCAATCAATATCAATCTATTTTATGATTGAAACAAAAATACCCGTGAATGAATGAACTATAGCCTTTTAACTTTTGTTTTCCTTTACATCAGAAACTGGGTGGAAGAAAAAGGATATCAAATATAAACCTGATTTGGTTTTATATATACTACACATACAGAAATGTTTAGTCGACATAAAAGTCGACATCAACACCAAAATGTTATAAGAATAAAAAACATTTAGTCTGTCAAAATACGGCTTTCGTTCTTATATTACTTTTTCTCTCTTCGCCAATTACATACATACTAATGCTGAGTGTAGCATGAAGCATTTGAAATTCAAAGTGATTCCAATACCTCATGGATTAGTGAGAAATTGCATTCTGATTTTCTCATTTCTTTGCATTCAAGTATCAAAACAAATCAAATAAAATACACAACAATTAATGTGCCAAAACAGAACATGTATATTCATTAATCCATAGACTATATTTAGAATTGAATTGGCCTTCTTCTTACAGCATTATTTAGACAAACAAAGACAGTAGCATCTAAAAAAGCAGGACAATCCTGGAGGAAAAACAAAACAGGAGGGAAAAAAAGTACCATACACAGCCTATAAGAAACATAAAAATAAACGAAAATAATAAACCCTTTTGTCATATTATATGTCATTCTTCTTCAGGTATCTAAGCTCAAAGATTCAATAACATCTGAATGTTTGTCAATGGCAGAATCAGAATATGCGCGTTGCTGCAAAGAATCATCTGTTGCAGTTTGAGATGAAGAACCTGCAGCTTCCTCCTCCACAATTAAGCTATGCAAAGCAGGCTTCAATTCAGTGTTTAAAAATTTCTCGTATTCTACCTTATCCCCTCCTTTTTTCTTCACTTCCACCACCACCAAAGAAGGCGTCAATTCAAATACCTCAGCAGCAATAGTCAATCGCCCTTTTGATCCTTCTCTAGAACCCTCCAAGCTAACCCTGCAATCTTTCTTCCTTACATTGAAACTAACCAATTGAGCAACTTCCTCCAATTTTGATATAATCTTCGGCACTGACGCACTAGACACAAACCTTGCCTCATCACCCTTTTCCTCAAACAATCCAGATAGATCAAAACCTTGCGAAAACGATATAATATCAAAAGCATTCAAACTCGCAGGCCTTGGCAACGAACCACGGTTCCTCCTTCTACTCAAAACCTCAGGATCCCATTCCGATTCTGATACCGATTCTAATGCCTCAACACTATGATCATCCACGTTTAGCACCTTACTATCATCCTCATCATCAAGTTCAAGATTATCAACATTACAAACAACATCATCCTCAACATAAAACTTAATATTCTTAAAACCTATCTTAAACCAACGATTCTCCATAATCTCGGGAATAGAAATCCTAGTATTCGGCTTAATATCAAGTAACCTAGTAAGCAGACTAACAAGTTCAGGTGAAAACCATCTAGGACACCTAAATTCACCTTTATAAATCTTCTTATACATAACCATAACATTATTAGCATCATGAAAAGGTAAATAACCAGCCATCAAAACAAACAAAACAACACCACAAGACCAAATATCAACCTTAGCACCATCATAACCTTTTCTAGACAAAACCTCAGGAGCAACATAAGCAGGTGTACCACAAAAAGTATGAAACAACCCATCTTGTTTAATTTCATCAGAAACAGCACTAAGTCCAAAATCAGAAACTTTAAGATTACCATTTTCATCAAGCAACAAATTTTCAGGTTTTATATCTCTATGATAAACACCTCTAGCATGACAAAATCCAACAGCACAAATCAACTGTTGAAAATATTTCCTTGCAACTTCTTCTTTTAACCTACCTTTAGCAACTTTATTAAAAAGCTCACCACCTCGTACATATTCCATAACAAAGTAAATCTTTGTTTTTGTGGCCATAACTTCGAACAGTTGAACGATGTAAGGATGTCGGACACGGCGGAGAATGGAGATTTCTCGTTTGATGTGTGAAACTAAACCACTTTTAAGGATTTTGTCTTTGCTTATGATTTTTATTGCAACTGATTCACCTGTTTTGAGGTTTTTGGCAAGATGGACTTTGGCGAAAGTTCCATGGCCGAGGAGTTTGCCTAATTCGAAACGACCCAGTAGAAGATTTGGGTTGTCTTTTTTGTTGATTGAGTTGGTTTTCTTAGGAGCAGCTACAACTGCCATGGTTGATGGATGAAGAGGAGGAGAAGCTTCTTCTTCTTCTTCTTCTGTTGGATTGGATTGGAAATGGAGGTGTTTTGATTTTTCTACCTCCAATCAATCTTTTGTTGCTATTGACTTTGATGGTATTTATTAGGTTTATAATTTTGTTTATTACATTTTTTATTTTAAATTTATTGTGATATCGTAGTCATGTGTAAATAATTGATTGATGTGTTGTCTACTTTTTTTATAGGTGGGTAGTTGTTTTGATTTTTTTTGTGAAATTTTTAATTATGGGATCGACTTAAGTTCATTGACTACTTTAAACTTTTAACAAGAGAGATACTCTTTGTCAAAAAAAAAACAAGAGAGATACTCTGTAAAGTTTGTATACGATATATGATACAGATACGATGCGATACGGTGATATGAGAAAATTTAAAAATTTACGATATTATACGGCTACGATACTTTAATAAAGAATTAAATATATAAATGTCAAATATATAAACATAACTAAATTTGATAATAAAAAAACATTCATATTATTAAAATGATCAAAACTAGTGAATTACATATCTTAAATATTATCCAAATAGCGAGTCATGCGCATATTCACTGATGTCCTATAATCTTGTCGTTCATTTCCTATATTCTTCATATTTTTTTGACAAAAGTTAAAAAATTGGATGCACATAAATCAAATATTTAGCCCTTCTTGGATCCATTTTATTTCTTTTCAAAGGATAGATAAAATATAAACATCGGATACTTCTCTGATACGTATTGGGAAGTATCGGACAAGTATAGTCGAAGTGTCTGTATTTTTTTATTTAAAAATTAAATTTTAAACATTGGATACTCCCCCAATACGTATCGAGAATCTGACGTGTATCAGTATCGGATACGGTATAAGACACGATACTTGATCAATTTTAAAGTATCAAAGCTTCATAGGATATACTCTATCCTATATTAGTTACCAATTCTATTTTTTGATTTTTTTTTTACATAACATATTAAATTTATTGAAAATAAAATATATGAGGAAAAAATAAGAATTTATAATTGGATTAAAATGAAGGTACTCCCTTCGTCCTATAATATAAGAACAAAAATAAAAAGTATTTTTATTAAGAAAAAGTAAAATATTGAGTAGAAAAAAAGGTAAAATATAATGATTGGGATTTGGGAGTGTGTATTTTTGAAAAAAAAATTGTATGCAAAGATGTAAAAACAAATTTTACTGGTTGTTGGTTATAGAAAAAATAAAAGAGAGTAAAATTTTCTTGAAAATATAAATGTTTGAATTTTTTCTCTTATATTTTGAGACAAAAAGATTAATTTTTTTTCTCTTATATTAACAGAAAATGAAAAAAAGTACAAAAATCTACTTTATTAATTTGATGTTATTATTTCAGAAAGACTATTAAAAAGAATGGAGAGAGTATAAGCAAAAGTTTTTTTTTGACCTATTAGGAGATAAGAAATAGATTTTTGAAAAACTGATAGAGGAAGAAAAGAAAATGGGAAAGGTAGGAGAAACACTATTATGCACAGTATACAAGTTTTCGATTATATTATATAATAAATATGAATTTTGCAAAATCTAACGTTGGATTGAAAATCATATAAATTATTCATGGAAAATTTTGAAAAAATTAAAAATTATTTAATATGTTATTGAGATCCATTAAAATTAATAGTTTGTGAGTTATTATTTAATAATGTTTTTTTTGTAGGCCTGTTGGTGCCATTTTTTTTCGATTATTGTTTTTGATGTAGACGCTTATGATCTGCTCTAGCACACCTTGTGCTGGGGTCGGTTACTTTGGGTTCTTTTCCCATATATATATATATATATATATATATATATATATATCATTCTGATTTGTTCAAAAAAAATAACACATCAAACAATTTTTAATATTTTTAAAGTTTTTCATGGATGATCTATATGATATAAATTTTTAATATAACTGTGAATTTTGTAAAATTCGTATTCATTATAATAGTCGAGAACTTATGCACCGTATACAGTATCCTCTATTGGTGCATGGTAGCAATGGCCGGAATACAATACGTCTACTTGGAAAACGAAGAGGGCGAGGACCCATGAGTAAGAAATTATATTTATGTATAGAGAAATGAGTGGTACTGTGAGTTTAACTCAGTTGGTAGGAAATTTACATAATGTGTAAGGACCGGGTTCGAACCTTGGTGTCATACCCCAAATTTTACCCTCCAAATTTTATTACATATTTATTTTAGTCAATTTTATTTATTTTTCTAACAAGAAACTTTTTGTATAAAAGTATTTATTAGCACTCTTTTTGTTTGTCCAAAATTATAAAAATAAAGCATATATATAAAAAGAAAGGAAATATATAAACTTGTGTAGAAAGAAAAGGAGAAAGACACAAAAATATAAAAAAGGGAGTGAATCAAAACAAAAGAGAACCAAATCTCTAGCCTTGGAGAGCAAGGGAGTAAAATTGCACTAAAACATAATTTCTATAGCAAATCAAGCATAAAAATCAAAGAAATCTCTCAAGTTAATTTCCAAACCAAATATCTCAAGAGATACAATTAAATTTTAGAGACCTAATTCTAACACTATAAATAGAGGCTCTTTCTACACAATAATTCACACACCAATTCTTCATTCATACCACAAAATTCTTCATAAACCACAATCAATTCTCCCTTACACAACCACTATTTCCTTCAAATCCAAAACAACTATCATCAATACATCACTACCATCATCGCCGGATTCCGACATCCGTGTGAAGCCTCCGACCAGAAGGAGGAAGGAGATCGCAAAGAATTTCAGGTTTTGTTCTTCATGTTTCTTCTTTTTTTTTGTTTTGTTTTACACCTTTTCATGTTATCTATTGCCTTGTTAATTGTTATATAATTCAAAGATGAATGCCACATGTAGAAAATTGATTGGCTCTGGGTGCTTCAGACTTGAAATGCAACACGGTTTAGGCATGTCTAGTTCACATGTTAATTCATCTAAGTCACATAAACTAATTTTGTCAAAAAGTCATATACTCAATTTAATTCAATTTATTTAGTTTGTTATTTAAATTATTTAATTTAAACATGATGTAAATATCAAAAACAATACATAAAAATACAATTTTAATTTTGTTATTATACACAAAATATACTAAAAATATATTTAAAATATAGTGGATTAAAAAAGAGGAGGCGGATGCACTGCCGTTCGCTTCTCGACTAATTGGGGGCTTAGTGCACAATTTGTCCGACTTTTAGTCGTTTTCCACTCAAACCCATGAAAAGACACTAAAAAATATCAACCAATCAAAAATCTAATTTTTCGCCTTCGGGTCAATTCTTAAAAAACACCTTAAGAGGTAAAAATAAAATCTTTTTCATAAAAAACACAAACCAACACAATACCCAGAACTACGTAGCTTTGATTTCCTCATCGCACCGGAGGATACGTAGGAGCAAGAGTCATCTTGTCAAGCATAATAATAAAAAACTTAATTTTTTCCCCTTGCAAATAATAAAGAATTCAATCTTTTTTCTCTTTTATTTTGTAAATATCTTCAATAAAATAAAACAATATAAAAAGTAAGTAAACAAACTCAAAAAACTCTAGAATTAATTAGGAGGTTCCCGTTGGGTACAACGGATGTGAGGGGTGCTAATACCTTCCCCTTGCATAACCAACTCCCGAACCCTAAGATGGTTGCGACGACCGTCCCTTTTTAGGTTTTATCAATATTTCCCTTTAAAATAAAATTTGATGGCGACTCTGTGTCATTCCGAGTGTCCTAAACGCTCGGGCGATTTTCGCGGCGCGACACTTGGTACGCCTACTTATTCACCTTTAATGGATGAAATTCTAACCATTAGACAACCTGACAAAAAACAATATAGAGAAATGAGTGCAAAGTGAAAGTGGGGGTGTAAGTAGGAAACCTTCGTTTTTCTACCGTTTATTATTGGGCCTTGTTATTTGTTAACACTTGGGTTTCTAAATTAAAGAAATCACTACTTTTTTAAGAAAAAGAAATAGTGAGATATTCAGGTAGAGAAAGCATAAAATATCTCCCTCAATTCTTCATAAATTGAATGACAAAATGATGAAAAGAGGTTTCATATTTGTCGTTGTTAATTTAGATGTTGCTAATTATATTTTCTTTAGAAGTGAATGAACTTACATTTTTACATGACAACGAACTTACTAGTTGCTTAACTTTGAGAGCTATGCGTCGAAGACTTTAGGAGGAGAAGATGAGAAGAAGGATAAGCTAGCCTCTCACATTGCTTGGAAGGAGATAAACCAAAACTAAACAAATCATCATTTAGATAGAGACCAAGCCATCAAAATTTTATGTCCAAATAGGTCGTTAAACACTTTAGGCTTTGTTTGCGAGTTTGGAGGGGAGGGAATAGTTTTGAAAAAAAGGAAGAAACAAGTGGAAGGAATAGAGGAGTTTAGGAGGAGAGGAGTTTGGAGGATTATTTTTTCTTCATAACACAAAACCCCCTCAATTTGGTGGAACTCAAAAATTGTGTTGGATGGGGGTTTGGAGGGTTTATATGAATTCTTCAAATTTAATTAATGTTGTTATAATATTCTTAAATTCATAATATATTAATCATAAGTATTTATTTGTCATTCTCTATAAAAAATACTTTCTCAAAAAATGTTAAAGATTTCTCTATTTTTCTTTCTATTTCTCTCCCTCCAAAACCATCTCCTCTCTTTCCCTTCAAACTCGCAAACAAAGCCTTAACTTTTGCAATTAGTTAACTACTAGTCGATAATAGATAGAGACCAATTTTTTTGGTTACCAATTTAACCACCTGAAGTTCAAGATTGATTAACAAATTCTTTCAATTAGAAAAACTAAAAGAATAATACAGGAAAACAAAGGAGTATTTTACAAGGAACATTAATTTTTGAAAAGGACAAGGAGAACATTCATTGAAATTAGTACAAAGAAGAACAATATAAGACACGTTGAATACAAGAAAGTGGGTTGTTTCACCGATCTAAGAAGGTTGAATTTTTATTTTGACTTCAAACTACTTCTAAGTTCTAAATTCATTCAAATGTTTGTCTTTATGATAATATTTAGTGGTAAGAGTTTGACTTTACGATATCAATTGACGTTCAAAACTTGAAATTGTGAAATACTATAATGTAATAGGCTTTTTGGAACAAAAAAAAATGTAATAGGCATGGCCGCATGGGCTTAGTGGTTGTAATTGGGCTAAGGGCAGTTTTGTCTCGTTATGCTTTACTATATACAAGGATGTCAATTTGTATTTGTTAACGGATTATTTGTGGGGATTATCTGTATAGAGATTCGAAGTGACGGATTTTTTCTCCGCGGGAATAGGGATGGAGGGAAAAATCCCCCGTAGGTAATTCGGGGCAGGGAACGGGGCTTCGCCACCGCAGATTCCCCGACCCCGATTATATTATTTAAATTATATATATAATATATAATTATATAATTTTATATGTATTTTTTTATAAAAAAAAAATAATTATGATTATGCATGGTAACAACAAGTGCAATTGAATTTTTTTTTGTCCCCGTAGGATAGCTCAAGTGGTAAGAGCTGGGGGGACATATGGGTTGGGTAGGGGGAGGTCTAGGGTTCGATCCCTGACGGAAGCAATTTATATTTTCGATGTACCAAAAAAAGAATATTTATTTTTTTTACAAAAAAATATTAGAAAGTGTTTTTGCATTTTTTTTGTTATTGATGCAAAATGTACTTTTATTTTTTAAAAATAAAAGATACGAAATATTTATTTTTTTTTAGAAAAAGGAAGAAAAAGAGATATTAGTGACGTGCTTTTGATTAAAATGTATAGCAATTTTGTTTATTTTTTATATCCGTAGATCTCCGTAAATAGTGTGGAGATCCGTGGAGATGGGGATGGAGGGAAATTTTCTCCCGCGGCGGAGATCGGGGACGGGAACGGAGACGGGGAAAAGTTTGGGGGACGGGGAGCGGGGAAACAGCATCCGCACATTCCCCGCCCCGTTGACATCGCTAACTATATAGTCCTAATATGACACTTTGTATTGAAGTCAATGTAATCATATTGTATAAACCCTAGTCCCTAGTCTCTATTGGTGTTCCCTTTGTTGTTTTCCAATTTTGTCTCTCAATTGTTAACACAAATCTTCTTGGAGACCGAGTTAAAATGATCTAATGTCTTTTTACTTAATCATAACTTCCCCTCCATACTCGTAAACTCAACTCAGTACAAAGATATTTGGAGGCCAATGCTCTTATAATATATTGTGAATATGAGATCAAGAATTCTCTTACATGTATTTAAGATTCACTGAAATTAAACTGCTTAAAAACCACTTTTCATAATTCTGATCTCTATACTTTTTTTTTGGTCATATTTTCTGATCTCTATACTTGGTGAAATATCATTGTGATGTTTTGTAAGTTGTTTGTCCAATTAACTCGTTCGTATGGCCCTGCATATAAAAACCAAAGCCAATAAACTGATTAAGTTGATATATTAAGAATTAGGCTTTAAAAGTTCTGAGCCTAACATGTCAAAAAATGTAAGATTTAAGTTTAACATGTAGTCTATGATAGACTTATTTTTTAGACACATGATCATTTGATCTATTGAAAGTTGAATATGACATGTTAGCATGTTTAAAAGCCTATTTATTTCAAATGATTATGTATCTATGTTTAAATAGATTAATGGATTAAACTTCATTTTGATATTTAACATGACATTTTAGATACTTGCGTTAATATGTTTTTACCCCCTCTGTAATGTGCGCAAGTTTTGTTTTATCTCTCTATAACTTTTTTTTATTATCCGTTATAATATGAAGATTTTACCATTTATCCTCTCTGTACAACATTTTGCTCACGTGACGGATAACCAAAGAGAGTGTGTTTTAAAGAGAGCAGGTAGAGAGGAATGAGAGAGATGTACATGATTCACTAGAGGAGATTGAAATATATAATTCAATTTCAATTAAAGATAGAGATAGAAAGTAATAAATCTAATAAATGGATTATATATAATATAATTGAAAGAAAAACAATATTGATAGAGAGTTTGTCAAATATTTTAATTTAAAAAGTTAGGGTAGTTATTCTATATAAATTAGATATAGGTAGATTTTCAAATTGGCCCTGCTTCCACTATAAAATTTCAGCCACAAGACAAACCAATTTAAAGGGCATAAGAAACTAGCTACTTAAATATGTCTAACAAGTAACAACCTTTGTTTATTTGGAAAAATCTATGTTTTTGCAACGGTCACTATTGTTAGAAAGTTATCTCTGGACCACAGATCTTTAGTTTTTTTACGTCAGGTTGTGTGTATCATGCACGTATGATAGATCAAACAGAACACATATATCCATGGGGAGCAAAAGAAATCTCGGAGAATCAGAAAAAGTCCCAACATAATTAACTAGCATAAAGCAAACACACATCTGAGTAGTATTTAATTAATTAAAAAACTATAGTAACAGGATTTTGAATTATAGGAGAGAGAAACAAAACATTGAAACACTATTTTTTTAGTCTTATCATTACTCTTAATTAGAGTCTCAGTACTACCAATACTCCAAGCACACCATTTCCAATCAACAATGCAAACAATATAATTAGGGTTTCTGTTCTGCTTCTAGCTAGGGTTTCATATACTACGTACAAATATTGGTGTTGCTCTATCACCATCGATCTATATATATACTTGAACTTTTCATAGCCCTTTTTTACAAAGGCTTCCAATTTAATATATGATCCTTTTCTGTTAACTAATTCCCACCTTGCTGAAAGCTATTCAAATGTAATTTTAATTTTTATCCATACAAGTTGTTAATTAATTGGTTAGTTTATAGAATTAGATTTCGAGCATATTGAAAGATATTTGAAGCTCTTTAGTAAATCACTGAAATCAAAATAATACATGAACAAAAATTAGCAATTTAAAATTATAGTCATCAAAATATAAATATATATTATAAGACAAACTTAATTAACTATAATCAACTATCCATATATCTTGCTTATCTTAATAAAATTAATTATTTGCTTATGAAAAATTAAAACTCACCATCTATATATATGTAGTCTCAAGAATCTTGTTGGTTGACATAATTAAGCACTTTGTTGAGTTTGAGTAGTAGTACTACTACTAGTACTTCCCTTAATTTGGTAATTTTTCTTCTTCTTTTTCTTCTTATATGGGATCCCTCTTGCCTTTTGCTGACTATCCTTCACCTCTCTAAGGTAAACCCGAATAGCTCCTCCGGCAAACGGGTTAGTCTCTGGCGATCCACCGTTCTCTTCATAGGCAGCTCGAAGGCGTCCGATGAGTGCATCTAGACTTCCCCAAGCTTGTTTGAGAGGACAAGCACAGGGTGCAGGTGGGGTAGGTTGTCCAAAAAATATGCAATCTTGTGAGTGGACTTTGGTCTTTCCAAATTGATCAAGGTAGCGCAGAAAATCAAGAACATGGTTGAAGTTGGAGTGTGATAGTGGAACTGGTGGATTTTGAGTTTTGAGGTATTGACCAAAGGTGTTCCAATCTCTACGTTTTTGAGATTCATACCTGCTTAGTGGTTGGTGTTGCTGATGATCATGGTGATTGGATTTGGAAGAAGGTTGTGAGTGTGATGAGGAAGAAGAACCATGATGAATATCTTGATGAATTGGTGAAGACATGAGTGTTTTGTGTTGTATAGTAGTGGTCTATTGGAAATTAAAATGGGTATGAATTTGGAATATGAGGTGAAAGAATTGTTGGTGTTGTGTTGGGTGCAGTGGAGAAAGAGAGATGAAAATCACGACTTGTGGTCTTTTGAAAGGACCTAAAGTGGGCTATTCTATATATCTAAGTGCTTTTTCTCCTCTTCCCTCTTTCCCTAGTATTTACATTTACATTTTATACGAGTGAAATATTACATGATGAAAGAATAATTGATCAAGATACATTTTATAGGATGAATAATTGACTAAAATTTACAAAATGATAGACTAATTTAGTCAATTAACCCTCTAATTTTGCAAATTTTAGTCAATTATACCTCTCTCATGTGACGTGGTGTCACGTTGACAGCTCTCAGATATGCAGTTAACGACCATGTCATCAAAATAGACGGAGTAAACAGAGCAGGGGCAATTTGATTGACATTTTACAATTTTAGGGGTGTATTTGCTTATTTTCGAAATTCAAGGAAGTATTTGACAATTTTTTAAATTTCAAGGGGGAATTTGATATTTCACTCCATTTTATACCTTTTACTCGATTATTATGAACTCATATAACATTAGTTAATCAGTATAAATTGGGAGTGAACCGTAATCACTTGCTGATGAGCATAATTCGCTCTAAATTTTGGTCTATTGAAGTTTTTTTTTCTTTATGAATTAGAAGGTAAAAATTAAAAAATAAACTAAATCTAATTTTCTTCACAAATCATAGTTTAACTATAGAAAAATATCAAAATTGTTAGGTTTAATTTCTTTTATCTTAATAATTTTTAATTTTTTTTCTTATAAATAGAAGAAAATATAGAGCATTAAAAATATTATAGGACAATGAATAATAAAAAAAATAGAATCACACCAATCATCATTTTTCTACATAGGCATTATTATGATCACTTGGTAATGTTTGCATAGGACCCTTTCCTTGATTTTGTCTAATTATGTGGGAGCCAATTCATTCATTAGTTGGCAACTTGGTGCTTACGTACGTACTAAATCCAAGTATATTTGGATATATTGTATCGTTTTCAAAACTTCCTCTGCCCTCTTCTCCAAAACTTACAAACAATACTTCAAATAAAAGAAAAAGTTCACTGTCTGATTATTGATGTTTCTCTGTCTTTTAAGTTTCTTTTGAAAGTTTACATGAAGGAGTATATAAAATGTATGAAGCAGCAGAGATACCTTGGACCCCTTGTTTAGAAATTTTGAGCTCTAAAAGTGTCAGGTTTGAGAGAATGAATTGACAAATGCTTATGATCATGTCTCACCGTGACCCCCAACATTCAAGCAGTAACCTTTTTAATCAAAAGTGACATGTTTTGATTGGCTTTTCGTTGAAGGTTAAGCTTTGCTCTCAAAAGAATTTAAAGTAGTAATATAGGATTTAACAATTATATTATATCTGATGCGTCTCAATTTAGTACTACATGATGTTGATGACTGATGAGTTTTTTTGTTTTGGTACAATGATGAGTTTCTTTTTTATTTTTGCCTTTTAATTCTATTCCTATACACATACATGACATATATGTAGGAACTCACGAGTGGTCGACTCAGGAGTGGTCGAGCAGTTGAGGCTCATTTAATTTTAATCAAAAGTTGATGGTTCGATGTTCATCTTAGATAGTGTGGAGCAACTTTAAATTTTCAAGTCAGCTATTATACTCTTTGATGTGCTTCCAATTCAGTGAATTTTTTTTTTAAAGTAGTAAAAAAAGTTTTAAATAAAGGAAAAAAAAGTATAAAAAGAGAGGGGACATAAACCAAAACTCTCAAAATTTTGGAAATTTTTTGGTTTATGTCCCCTCTCTTTTTGAGGAATTTTTTTTTTTAAAGTAGTAAAAAAAGTTTTAAATGCAGTAAAACAAACAAAAAGCGCTTGAAAAAAAATCAAAAAATACAAAGATTAACTCTTTAGATGAATTTTTTTGGAAGTATTTACTCCGAATTCGGTAAAGTAATTTCCTGCATGTGCTAGCATTAACCGGTTGTTTTTGCTTGTTCTTCTTTTTCTTTGAGATCACTAATTGAAATTAGTTTGTATCAATTTCGATCATCTTAGCCCATGACTCTCTTAGAAATTTCAGTGAGAGATTAATAAGTATTCGGCGGTGAACATCTCGATCTTGACAAAAAAAAATATGACATATATGTGGGAAAGTAATTTCTGAATCTATCTTATATAGAGCATACTTTTTTGTTATTGCTGAACTATGGGACATATTAAGACATTCTTCAGATAAATAAATTATTTGCAGTTTATAACACAAACATCTATTTTTGTAGCATAAGATAAAATTAAATTATTTTTGTATAAGCTATAGGTTTGTTTAAATAAATTAAGAGAACTTATAAACAAAGTTAACTAAAAACAATTTATGAACAATATAATATCATAATAAGTTGTTTATGAAAGTTCGTTCAACCACTCTTACAAAACTTTTAACAAAATAAAAAACATTCTCACAAAACTTTTTTATAATTAAAATCTAAATAAATCAATTCAAACATACTACAAGTACAAGTGTTTCATAAAATTAATTGTAATTAATATATTTTTTGGCAGCATCAAAGACATATACATGAATTTTTTTTTAAACCAAAGATATCTTCTGCGCGGAATTGCGGAGAATAATTCTTGAGGTAATTGAGATCCATTTAAGTGGCTGACAATTGATATTTTTCAACAAATGTTTCTCTATATATACATGAAAAAATATTGTCAGGTAGCCTAGCAGTAAGAGTTGAGGGACATATTGAATCCGAACCCGATCCCTATACAAATATACATTGTCCTTTACTAATTGAGTTAGGCTTATGAGGACGAAATTTTAACTTGTAATTAAGTTTGATTAACCATGCATTTAACTGAATAAGTTAGCATTTGCTATTTATTAAATTTCTTAAATGCAGAGTGAATACAAATCAGATATTTGTTGTAACAAAAATTTATAATCGGTTTGTTCCATAGGATAGCTCAAGTAGTAAGACTTGAGGGACATATATGTTTGGTAGGGGAGGTTCAGAGTTCGATCTTTAGTGGAAGCAATTTATATTTTCGATGTACCAAAAAAAATTTATAGTCGATTTAGTCAATCTAATAAATCAGATACTAGTGTAAAAAAAAACAATTGAAACTATTTATTGGTCAAAAGATAAACTTTATTCCAAAGTGAATATTTGGAAGGAGAATAAATAAAAGATTTTAGTCAAAAGAGAAAATAAAAGTAAATAAAAGTTTTTGTTTTAAAATAAATTTTATTCCAAAGTTAATATTTTGTGTGTCAATTTTTTTTAATTATTTTGAAATAAAATTAACAATTACAGTATTATGTAAACAAAAAAGAAAATTATGGTAAAAAAAAAAACCAAAAAAGAAAATTAACAGTTATTATTAATAAAAAAGAATATAAATAAGATGTATGAAGGAGTATTGACTATTGACTTGTTTCCTCTGTCTCTCCATAATTTATCTTTACAGTTACGAGCGAGCCCAGCCCCTGCACTCAGGTAACACTTTCTCTCTTCAATTCAATCTCTATCTCTCATTCATTCATCTTCTTCGATCATGTTTCCTAATCTATTTATTTCCCCTTTATTTCCATGCTTTGACTTGATTTGAATTGTTTCCGATCGATAATCCGATTCGTCTTTGTAATTATTTGGTTTTGCAACCAATTTTATTAGATCTGCTGATTTTACATTGAATTCATGCAAATTTGATTGAAAATTGATGAGATTATGATGTTTTAGTTGTGTAATTCCGGATCTGTTAAGACTAGTATGAGATTCCTTTTGATTCTGTGTCATAGTGTTGATTCTGTGTTTTGATTTTGATTTATTGTGAATTCCACCTATTTGAATTGTTTTAATTTGAATTTTGATTTTCAATTTTCTTTGCTAAATGACACTGCAATTTTTGTTGTAATTGATACGAAAACATGAATGACACTGCAATTATTTTTATCAATGCATGCACAATTAGGTTTTCTGAATATCTCTATTGAAATATCATTTTGATGATTTGTAGTTGTTTAATTGTGTAGATGAAAAAACATTGTGTTGCACTAATAATTAGTAAAAAGTACCAATAGTTTGTTTGTTAATTTTTGGAAATCGAGGATAAGGGTCTGATCTTCAATATGTTTTTTAATTTATGAATTTGAAGAAGAGGAACGATACGATCTTAAAATCAATATTTTCCGGCCAAAACTATCTATTATCAATTGCTCATATGATTATGTTATGCATTATTACATTGCATTTTAATTTGTTTGAAAATCTGTTTGATTGTATCTGTTATGTTTGTATAAGGAATTTGTTTGTGGTTTTTAGTTTAACATTTCAAATGCATGCATGTGTTTCAGAAAATGGCTTTAGGTGGAGCAGCTCCCCAAAGAGGAAGTGCAGCTGCTGCTGCTAGCATGAGGAGAAGGAAGGCACCCAGTGGTGGAGCCTCTGGAGGAGCTGCCGGGACTATGCTTCAATTTTACACCGATGATGCTCCTGGACTCAAGATCTCTCCGAATGTGGTTCTAGTAATGAGCATTGGTTTTATCGCATTTGTTGCCGTCCTTCATGTGATTGGCAAGTTGTATTTGCGTAAGGAGGCTTAGAGAAATACAAGATGAAGTTAGATTCATTTTGGGATTTTTTTTCTTTTGTCAGTATGTTTTGGGGATTTTAACATATACACAATGTTATGAAATTTACATGATCTGTTACTGTTACTTGATACAATCATCCTTTTGGTAATTTATTTCCTTTTTTTATAGTACAATGCTTTGACCAGAGTTCCTGAACTAGCTACGAATACTATGCATGTGGTGTGGTAATTATTTGTTCATGCATGTAAGATTTATGTCACTTATGTACTATAGAATTGACCCTTATTTGAAAGTAAAAACAGGAAGAAAAATTGTTAGAAACTCACAGGTAATCATCAAACTATGTATGATGATTGTTTGATGATAAAAGCAGTAAAATATTTTGTGGATACAATGGTTTCTAATCGTAGCTGAATAAAACACCAACTATATAAAAAGTTCGTAGTTAAAAAACGAGTCTAAAGTTCAAAGGTTGAAAATTAACATAATCACCAACCAAATTGATAAAGCCCTACAATTTGACGGCTCTATACTTGATCCCCGTCTACAAGAAAGTAAAATTTTGGATCCTTAGCAGTATATATGAAGATATGCCTTAAAATTAATAGCAAAAAACTTAATTAATAGACGTACAATCAATTGAACTGGTTGTTTATCTAATGATTTGAATCCCATGATAATAATCTGCAAAATATGGATTGATAATTTGATACTATTATGATGATTTATTTGTGTGTAATGGTTTTTTAATTATTTTGTTGATCGACAAATATTGCATAACAAATGTATAAGGCTCAAATTATTTTGTTGGCAAAATAGCAATCTTTATTGTTAAAAGGGAGAGGGCACACAGAGATATATTGAAGAGTGAAAACCAAAAATTGGCTGAAATTAAAGCAAATAATTACATATTTACATGTATGTATTTAATGAATAACATTGAGCCATTGATAAAATTAAGATGGATGAATAGGATTTGTGTCAAAATAAACTTTGACATCTAATAAATAAAATTATATTATTTTTGTTCATTATAATGAATTTAAAATAGTGGAAGTATTTAACAATCCCCTCGTGCCACTTATTCTATATACTAAATTACTAATACTCTAACAAGTAGTGTTAGTTTAGAGGTAAATTTAGACACTCTGGATTCTGTCACTGTTTAGCACAATAATCATAAATTAAATAGTTGCTCCTCAAATTGTTGTTGGCTTGTTTTTGAAGAGGGGTTAGCTCCCAAAACTTTTCAGCATTCCACCAATACATAGAGGAATTACATTGTTGAATGTTGGTGCCTACCATTGATGCCAAAACTTCTATAGTGGGCTTGAAAGGGTGCATAATTCCAATTAATTGGAATTCCACCAGAACTCTATGGATCAGTCCATATTGTTGCATAATTTTCATAGCTTGTGTTGGATACCTTCCTCCTTTATCTATGGTATTCTTGAACTCTCTCAAAGGAGTGTTATCCACAAAAAACCTGAAGAAACATTCATTTCAATAACAAAGTAATTCTTAGATATTTTCAAACTAAGTCAACAAAATTGAATTGACTTGTAAGGACTTAAATAATGCAAATATTGTTACATACACCATATGTTTTTCGTTATAAAGAAGTGTATAATCATGAAAATCTGCGGTTGGATCAAACCAAAGATGAAATTGTTGCTCCCTACCACCTTTTCCATTGACATAAATGTTTGTGTGCAATATATGAGGCCTTTCAAGATTGCCACCTAGAAATTCGAAGTCAATTTCATCTCGAGTACTAGGGTCGACATCTGAACTCAACTGCAACGAATGAAAATTAAAAAGCAATAATAAAAATATTAAAATTTAAAGAGTAAATTTCTTGTAAAAATTTTTTTAAAGAGTAAATTAATACTATGAATTAAAATGAAATCTATAACCAAAAAAATAAATTAAATTCAGTATATATGTGTGTAAGAATAAAATTACAAAATAATATAGATATATAAGAAAAAGTACATAAAAGGTTGTGATCACTTCCGTAGAATTCTTCTGGGGCAACTTAATTCTCATACTAAACCAGCCATAATCATATTTTTGCATGGATTGAAAACCAGAACCTTAAGACAAAAACAATTTTAGATTTTTTTTTGTTAAATAGTAGTAATGTTATTGCCTTAGAATGTTATTTAATATAGTCAATTAGTCATATTGTGTATACTTCATACGATTAGAAAAATTGAAATAACAACATAGAGATAAAAAATATATTGATTATCAAATTTTGTGTTGCTAACACAGAAATTTAGTAAAAAAAACACAGAATTTTTTTTACTTTTTTCCTTCTTAGAGTTTTTTTTGTTGCTATTTTAACATTTTTCTAATAGGTATAATTTGTGTAAGTATTATGATCTATGTCTTACCTGAATGTTCATCCAATGTAAGTTGAACTTCCCGACTTTGGTCGAAAATTTGTATATTTTCTTGCCCCGATAGAGAAACATAGTTTTGCTCAAACGGAACATTGTCCCAATTAGCACATTTGATATATAATAATGGAGCAAGAAGAAAAAACAAAAAAATAAGAGATAGGCGAGAAAAAGACATTACTATTTTCTTTTTGAAAATATTGAAATTGTTTAATCAAGTTTGATTACAAAATTTTCTATATATATATATATATATATATATATATATATATATAGGACAATAAAAGAGAGACATGGTAGGATTAACTAACATATTTTGTCTCTATGTAAAATTGTACGCTTCGTAGTAAGGATAGGAGACAAAATAGGATAAACGTAAAGTATTTCGTCTTAATTCAGAATTTGATGAAACAACAGGATATAATATGTGATATGTCAATCCTTATACTAGTCATAATTATTTCTTTAGTTGATTCAAAAAAATAAAGTATTCTCTAGTTAAAATTTTATCTTCAATGAGTCGGGTTACAAACCAACAGAATAAGAAAATAAATTACTTTTTTTTTTGGAAGTTAAGAAAATAAATCACTGATATATTAAAATAAAATATATTTTTTTGATAGTCACTATAAAATTAAATTGAAAATATAAACAATTGAGTGTACGTGATAGATAGATAGAATAAGTGAGTATTTTTTATTTGGCCAAGCTAGTGGCTAAATGGAGTGTACGTGATTGGAGAAGTTTTTTTTGAATAAAAATTAATTTAGTCATTTTAAATAATATGAAATTCAAAACTACAAACTCACTTGGTTCAAAACGTGGAATTCGAAATCTAGTGAACAAATTCTAGAATTCAAACCCAACATTTGGTTTGGAAAGCAGAAACCGAAGTACATCAAATGAGTAAAAATGAAAAATTAGGAAGCCTAGGATTAATATGAGGGGTGTAAAAATCAAAATTCTAACATTTGGTTTATGGGCTTGTGATATAGGAAGATCACTTTACCCGAAGAAGTGGCCTTAAATTTATCCTTTTTGTGCCAACCATTTATATTCCCACCCTCCAACTCTATTTTATCCTCTCTAAAATTACATTTTTGCCGATGTAAAAGAGTTCGGAAAGTATTTTTTAAACTTTTTCTAGTTAAAATATTAATTTTTACAATAAAATAAGTTAAGAAAATATATTTCAAACCTTTTCGCATGGGCAAAAATGTATTTAAGGGGGACAAATTAGTATTTGAAAGGAGAAGAGAAAATTTCTTTTGTGCATGGGGAGTATTGAGATTTGCTCTCCCTATATTGTTCACATGGGAGTGGTTATGGTGCATAAGTTTTTTCCTTATGCACCGTGCATAAGTAATGAAAATTGCTTAATGCATTTTTAGATTGCTTAGTACACCTCTCAGATTATTTAGCGCATCCCTCAAATTTATAGCTCACTCCATAAAAATTTAAGAGGGGCGCTAAACAATTTGAGGTACGCTAGAAATTTGGGAGGTGCACTAGAAAATTGAGAGATGCACTAAGCAATCTAGAGTGTTTATGCACGGTGCATAAACATATGGCTTATGCACCATAACTTGTATCTTGTTCACTTGTTCATGTATCTTACAAAAAAATCTATATTAATATAGCATGACTAACATTGTAACATTTGCAAAGGTCTCACGTCAAAAAACCATTTAGTTTTTTTTTTTTTGTTTTTGACGAAAATAAGCCATTTAGTTGAAAAGTTCCATGTAACTAAAGGGGGGGAGTTCTTAGTGCTACAGGCTCCTTGGACCCATTGATGTCTGATACTCTTCTGAGTGCTAATGATGTATGTTGAATCACTGAGTAGTACTAAATTGGCCTTAAGAAATAGTGTCAGAACAATGATCAACAAAATATTTTTGGATCAATGCTTCTAAAACAAAAACAAAATTACAGAATTAATAATGTTAAATGAGATATATATCTTTTTCCTAAAAAATCACAATCAAAACTGCTCATATATATTTACTACTATTTGAGTAGCATGGCATGATCTATAAGATCATTATTTTATTGAGAAAATTTGAAAGAAGTTGATCCCATCTCCTGATTGTCCTTTCTTGTATATCTTTATTCACTTGTTTGTAGGATCGATTATGTGTAAGTAGCTCATGTGATTGTCATGTGAATCTCTTATCTCTGTCTTTCCTTCTAATTATTCTTTTATTATTATTACCTATTCATTCAAAATATAATAATACTACTACTAGTAATCTAAACTTCCTTCCAAGAGACTTGACATCGAATCCTATTTCACCATGACGACACCAACTCACAAACAAAAATTCAAGAATTGGCCTAATAATGATATATTTCCTTTTTTTTCTCTACTTTTTTTTTACTCAATTCCCCTTTTATCCTTCTTGAAACCTTGAAGGGTATTTAGACGGCTTGAATTGGATGGTTTTTGTTGACAAAATAAAAACGACGTTTATACATATTGATAAATTATATTCCCTCTGTTCCATTATATAAGCACTTTCTTACAAAAAGTCTAGCTCTAAAATATAAGCCCCTTTACAATTTAAAGGTACATTTATTACTTTTTTACTTACACATAACCTTCTTGTTGTATTTTAAACCCTAATCCGAAACCCTAAAATCTAATCCGAAACCCTAAACCGTAAACCCTAAACCCTAAATCGGTTTTAGGGTTTGAGGTTTAGCGTTTCGAATTAGGGTTTTCAATTTGTGGTTTCGGATTTAGCGTTTAGGGTTTAGAGAAAAGAAAATTGGTATTGGGTTTAGAGTTTATGGTTAAGGTTTAGGGTTTCGGGTTTAGAATTTAGTGTTAGGGTTTATTGATTTATCGGTTTAGGGTTTGGGGTTTTAAGTTTTAGAGTTTAGGGTTTAGAGAAATGAAAATTGGTTTAGGGTATTGGTTTAGGGTTTCGGGTTTAGAGTTTAGGGTTAGGGTTTATTGGTTTATGGTTTCGGGTTAAGGGTTTTGGGTTCAGGTTTAGGGTTTAGAGAAAATAAAATTGATTTAGGGTATTGATTTAGGATTTTGGATTTAGAGTTTAGGGTTAGGGTTTACTGGTTTAGGGTTTAGAGTTAGGGTTTTAGGGTTTCGGGTTTAGGATTTAGGGTTTAGGGTTTGTGGTTTAGGGTTTCGGTTTAGGGTTTAGGGTTTTCGGTTTGTGGTTTCGGATTAAGGTTTAGGGTTTTCGGTTTAGGGTTTCGGATTTAGGGTTTGTGGTTTAGGGTTTCGGGTTTGAGGTTTAGGGTTTCGGATTAGGGTTTAGGAATAAGGTTTAATTAAAATATTAAATCCTAATCTAATAATAAATAGGTACAAAAAAAAAAAATTGATTAAATTGTAATTCTTATCTATTAATTAATGTAACAAAAAAAAAAAGAGGCTCATAGTAAAATCTAATCATACTCCCTCATCCTAATCTAATAATTAATATTCATTCACATATTCTCGTATACATAGTCATTCTCGTAGTAGTCGCCTTCATATATATATATATATTAAAGTTACTAGCTAGTATACATTCTGCGTCAAAAAAAAAAAAAAGTTAGTACACATTCAAATTTGTAATTCTATTTTTACTAACTACCATTCTTTTACTTTTACGTATCAAAAAACTAACTAGTATTGTTTTTTATTAATTTTTTTAATACAAATTTAATAATAAAAAATTATGTAATTATTACAAAAATTTATTATTATTAACTAGCATTATTTTTAACAAAAAATTTATTATTATTACTAATACAGTTTTATTAAAATTTTAATAAATTAGAAAAACTAACCTCAAATAATATAATAATATAATGTATCAAATCGTGGATGCAACACCAACAACAACAAACACCGGGTAGCAATTAATCACTACTAAAAAATAGAACCAAAATTTGACTACAAAAAATAATACTAACATATTTTATATTAGTAAATTAAAATAAACTTATAAAACAATCAATAATTTATGAAAAAATAGAATAAAAAAAATAAAATACTTGCCATATATTTTGCATGATACTAGTAATTTGAAGTAGATAAAATTTGTAGTAGAGAAGAAATAGAGAAAATATATTGATGAGAATGAAAAGAAATGAAAAAATTTAGATGGATTTGATTTTGAGAACTAAGAGATGAGATTATGCTCTATCTCACACGGTTCACAATTTCACATTATTGAAGCTAACTACTTTGAGTTAAGTGACACACCAAACCTCAACGTACCATGTGCAAGCCAGCTGTGAGTGTTGCTTTAGTGTAATCTGTTTCCTAGGAAATTTTCCTAGGAAAGTTTTTGAATAGCGTGTCAGTTGTTTCCGAGGAACATTTCCTAGGAAATCGTCTCGATGTAAGTAAAGTTCTGACATGTGCAGTTTGCGAGGAAATATTCCTCGGTAACTACATAGAAAAACGTGTTCAACTTTGACTTTTCTGTAAAGTGTTTTCCTAGGAATATTTTGTCGGAAACAATTGTGTTTTGCGAGGAATAAAGTTTTCTCGGTAATTTTCCTAGGAAATTTCATATTTTCTTGTAGTGATTTTTTAATTGCCTCTTGCAATAGTTCCAATAGTCTCAAGTATTTTATGAAAAGCTCCACCCTAATCAAATTAAACATGTAGCCACTAAACAATTGGAATCGGTATTTAAGTCCGAATTTGGATCTTATGTATCCATCACGAATTGAATCAAATTCCACCTATCTTCATAATTTCACCAATTTCACGATTTTGGATGATTGTGAACGAATAAAAAAGTTATATGCTTTGTTTATTTTATTTATTTAATTAATGATGCAATGTTCATTAGAGAATATATTTGGTCAAAAAAAAAAAAAAGAGAACATGTATATTAAATTCATTATTCCATTCTTTTAAAATGATTCTATGTTTTTCTCTTTGAAGTATTATGATGTAAGCACCGCAGTTCCAAGTTTTATATGGATTATTATGCATGGCAGCCTACTACTCCCTCCGTACCAAAATATATGTCATTTTGAGAAAAAAAAATTGTACCACAATATATGTCGTTTTACATTACTAATGAAGCATTTAATGCTCTTTTTTCTCTTATACCCTTAATTAATTATTTCTCTTTCTTCTTTCAATTCTATAATTTATCTTTCACATACCATTAATGAAGGATAATTTTGTAAAATAACTCATAATTTATCTTTTCCATACAACAATGATTACATTTCTTAATTTGTGTGATATGGTAAAAACGACATATATTTTGGTACGGAGGTAGTAATTAGGTTTAGTGCTCTCATTATATTTCATTATATGCTTTTTGTTATAGATGTGATGCTTCATCAACAACCATTTTACACATGTTGTGTGATTGTCCAATGTTGTTTGGCACAACCTTAACTTTGATTTTCGTAATGATTTTATTATTACTATTATTTAGATGATCTTGTTTATGGTTCAAGATGCATGGAATCGACAACATAACACTTTCTTTCTTATTAGATGATTTAGGGTGCGTTTGTTATGGATTTTTTTGAAAAAAAAATCTATTTTATCATTTTGAAAGTATTTGTTATAGATTTTAAAAAAATCATTTTTAGCTCCAAAATGAAAAGTTTTTTAAAAACCTATTTTAAAAAAAATGAGAAACCTAAATGTAGAAACTTTTATATTTTATAAAAATAATTTTTTTGATGGTAAACAAACATAAAGTAACTTTAAATTTTAAAAAAAATCTCAAAAAATCTATTTTTTAAAATCTCAAACAAACGCACTCTTGTTTGGAAGTTTAGAAATGATAAAATTTTCTCCGATCCTAACATAAATCACTCCCTTTATTATATTCTTAGCCAAATATTCTATTCCTATAATTCCAATTATTCTCTTATCTTGCTCTTAGGTAGTACTCTTTCAAGTTTCAAGACAACCCGAAAGATAAGATTTGAGGAATTTATTGATTGACGATTGAATAACTAATTTTCCATAGAGTTGAAATCTTACTACTAATGTTAATGTCGAACCTTCAACTATTTGATATAGGTTAGGGTTAAACACATTATGGCTTTATTGACCAAATTAAACAAAATAAAGAAAAACGAAAAAAAAACTTTTTTCCTCTTCTTTTATTATAAATAAGTAATTTCACATATATTTAATTTTTTTGTTTTGTTTTTTCGTGATTTTGCCGTTGTGTGCAGCGTTGTGTTGGTCGTCGTCTTCTGCGGCATTATTTGATTTCTCGTATTTTTGCGGTATTTGTTCGATTCCTATTGAAAGATCAGCTTCGGTCAATTACAAATCCAGATTTGAACATCAACTTTATAGATTCGGAAGTATAGATATTATGATCAATTAAATTTGATGGTACTATTTATTTTAGACATTTTGTAGTATATGTTTAGTATTAAATTGGATATTGTGAGAATGTTCAAATCATCCTTTATGTAAAATATCGGTCCCCATTTGTTTTGTATAGAAGAACAAAAAATTGGCGAAGTGAGGTTTAGTACCGCAGTCACCGGAGTTCCAAGTTTCTACCGGAAATCAATTTCTCCGATCACCACCTATTTCAGCTGCACAGATTTCACGCCCGCAAACCTTTTCTCGCTTCTGCAACATTCGCTTCGTTTCCGTTTTCTGATTCCTTTCACTCTAGGCGAATCTAGCCTATTTCCTTGTCATTCTTCAACCACTTTCTCCGCTTCCGTCTTTATTCCGATGGTAATTTTCTTTGCCCCCTTTATTACAATATTCTGTTCATGTTTAAGTCAAGTAATAACAAGTGCATTATTAATTTGAATTTGAAGGATCCTTATGCTGCTGAAGAAGAGTTGCCTCATTACATTCATATTAATCAGAATGATTTTTTTATGCGAAGGTTGGTAATTTCTTTCTTAATTTTCAGCTCCATTTAAGTCATTCAATTGAATTTGCTATCTTGTGCTTAATGCTTATTATTGGTCTTATAAATTGGAATATAATTTGATTCTGAAGTTTTGTAAGAATATTTTCACTTGGTAGCTTCATCATGATTCATGAGCAAATAACGTCGTTGTTATCATGCGGCGGCTCTTTAATTTAGACTAGTAGTTAGATTCTTTATGATTTAAAAAGTTAAGTGAACATAGGCATTGTGTTTGCAACATGTTAGGGATTTGAGTTGCTACCTGAACAAAATTGAAGTTGAAATAATTCCCAGAAACTAATTGGATTATGGTAATTATAAGATGTCTGAAATTAAAATTAATGTCGTAAATGAAAAAAACTATCTTAAGCAAGTCTGCTTTACTATGCATATTGTTCTATCCGCTCCAAAAGTCTTAACTCCAAGGATGAAGCTACGGTGGTGATTGATGTTTGATACGGTGGCTCAGCTCCTTGAAACGGGGGGGGGGGGGGGGGTCCTGCAAGAAAAGGGACTCCGACGCTCAAGTCAGTAAGTGATCAAGATGAGAGAATTAGGGTTGAGAGATGTGTACCATTATGTGGTGTAAAACCACGTATTTATAGGCGAAAATGTGAGTGGATGAGGACGGATTCCGTGTAGGAATCCTAGCCGTTAAACCAGTGGGCGGTTTATCTAACGGTCTAGATGCAGCTGCGCAGCACTCCGTGTAGGGCGTGTGCACAGTAGTCTTACTGTGGAAAGCCCTTGGGACGCGTGACGAAGACAGCTGTCTTGGGATGCGTGACGGCTGGATCCAGTTGTCATTGGGCCGCGTGCTGGTTATGTTTGGGCCTCTATGCATTGGGCCTTTGGCCAGTCCAGAACAGTTGCCCCCGAAGTCAATTGTTTAGAAGGAGTCTAAATATTGACTTGTATTAGCATTGTATCCGTTAAGGAGTTTCCTGCAAAAAATGTTAATCCGGAAATAATTTATTGAAAAATGAATAAGAAGGGTCTGAGAGTTTTAGTTTACCCGTTTGGAGTACTGTACCCTATTTGTATGCCCCCGGGTACAGCATCCGTCTTCACGGTATGGGATAGTGCGCGTAATTCCGTTATGAAGGTATGTGGCTTTGTAGCCGGATTTTTCCCCAGAAGACGTATCGTTTTGTTCCGTTTTGCCTTCTAGCGGATGCGTTACAGCTGTTTGCATGTGAAAAGTCGTGGCGACTTTATTGGCGGACACCTGTCTCGTTTTCTGTGCGCGCCCGCCAGCTATTAAATAGAGTACTCAAGTGGCGCGTTGTTTCGAGGTGAAATCTGGGCCGTTGATTTGAATTTTTCATCTTCTTTTAATCCGGACCTTTGAACGTGGTTTGCAACGGTTCTTTATAAATACCCGTTGGTTACCTCACTTGTTTCTTTCTTTGCTTTCGCTTCTGAATCTTTGTTTCTTTGCTCCGGCGATTCTTGCGGCGATTTCGTTGATTTCAGTTCTTTACACCGATAATCACTACTCTCGTTTCGAAGAATCTTCTTCTTCTAAAGGTACATCTCTTAATCTTTCTCACTCTTATGTTTTCCTTTCTCTGTTCGTATCATTATGGCCAATACAGGAAGTAGTTCGACTTTGAGTGAAGATTGTGGTGTACCATATGAACAGGCTCGCTGTTATGAGCGTGATGTCTTTTATATGTCTGTTGAACATGTGAAATTACTTTTTCCCAAGCATAAGGAGAAAATTTTGTACGACGGTTTAACTTATCATTATGTTGATAATGACAATGACATGGTCGCTGTTAGGTTTAGTAACCCCTTTGTTCAGCGTCGTAAACTTGGGTTAGAACTACAACTAGCCTTGAGAGGAGAATCCAATTTTAATTTGAGTAACACTGACTTTGAGAGATATCTCTATGATGCTATCTGGACCCATTCTAACGGAGATGCTGAACTTGCTAGGTTAGCAGCAAAAGATATGGCCAGGAAGGGTAAGCGTGAATTGGAGTTCCCTGATGATGCAGTGGATTATGATTGGATTGTAGAAGATGTTCTGGGTACCCCTTCTGTCTTTACTGAAGAAGGTTCCGTTAAGGGAGCCTTTAAGGATGTGGGGTCCTCTATTGATTGGAACGTTAACATTCCTCCAGTGCAATCAAGGCTTTGTACAAATAAATATGCACTTTGCAGTGTCCCCTTGCCGGAGGTCCTTGTAAAAGTGTTCCAATTGCGCTTTCCCTTCACGGATTTTGAAGTGGATTTGTTAGCGCATCTCCGGTTAGCCCCTTCCCAAATACATCCGTTGTCATGGTGCTTCGTCAAGGCGTACCAATTTTTCTGTGAATATATGGGAGGTTCTGCTACTGTTTCTCTGTTTATGCATCTATTTTACTTATCAAGAAGTAATAGCAACGTATCTGCCCGGCAAGGATACATGTCCTTCCGTCAAAAGGACAAATTGTTCAAAGTATACCAAGATTCTTTCAAATGGGACCGGGATAGGTTTTATTACGTTACTCCTCTTAACGAAAAAGCTCACCGGTCCTTATGCCACTTTGCTTCAGACGGTTACATAGGGGTTCCTGAATATCCAGACTTTGACAAGTACCCTGAATCTTCTGAAGCTCTTGTAAATAATAACAACGAAATAAATGCTTCTGGTGAAGGTACCTTTCAACCACTCGTTGAGAAGACCGCTAGTCGTCTTTGTAAGTCAAAGTTCCCCAAGTATTGGTATAAGGGTCACTTTGATGTTCCCTCCGGCGACTACCTTTTTAAAGAAAAGGATTTGAGTGAGGCTGATAAGACAATGAAGCTAATGCTGAGGGAGTATAAGGATTCCTTGGCTACGGCTAGGATTGTCAACGGGGAACTGGAATTGGTCCCTGAGGTTATCAATACGAGGTCATTGATGAACCGCAAGTCTCGTGCCTCCCGTGCTGAATTTTTTGGTGAGAATCCGTTAACATATTCTTGGATATTGTATCTATTTCTTTTGCTAATCTTGGTTTTGAATTTATTATCTTCAGATCAAATGGCTTTCAACGCTGCGAATCTCAGAAAGCTCATGGAAGCTAAACTGCAGACCCCACAGACTTCTGTTGCTGCCACACCTACTGCTCCTGCCCGAACGGTTCCGGCTGCACCCACAGAAAACGTTCAGCCGGATCCCGTCATCCAGTCTTCTCCGCCTAGGCCTGTTGTTAGCAGAAATCCTTCAGGGGTGGTTAAGAAGGATAATCTGAAGAAAACTGTCCCTGCTAAGGTGACAACGAATAAGGCTCCGGTTGCTGAAACTGTGAAGAAAGTGACCCAATCCAGCAAGCCTCCTCCTGTTAAACCCAATCCTCCTCCTCTACAAACCTCTACACGGGAAACACCTCGTGTTGAGCCTTCTGCAGCTGTTGGAGAAAAAGATGATCCTAAGAAGACGGCTGAGATTGACTCTAGCTCTACTGACAGTGGCACGCCTACTCTCAAGAGGAGGAAGCTGGTTCATCTTGACGGTAGGGCGGTGGCTAAAAATGATAAGGTTATTTCTTCTGCTTCTGTTCTTGGGACTTCAACCCGTCTTCCTTCAGCCTTTACCACTCCGGTTGTTCTGGATAGGAAATACTGTATGGATCTTCTCAATCCGGATGATGTGGACTTCATGCTAAAACAAGAGCCCGTTGAGCGTCAATGTCATTTTGCTGAGGCGGCCTTCCATTCAATGCGTGCTGCCAGCTGTTTACTCATGGCCGCTTCTCGGAAGAATGACGTTTTTACTGCGGATGATGCTGCTAGGTCCATTCCTTTATTTGAGGATGAAATATTCAAATTGAAAAATCTTGTGAAGGATCTAGAGGCTGCCCGGGATGCGGAGAAAGATGCTCATAAGGTTACTCTTGGCAAGCTGAAGAAAGTTGAAGGTGAGCTCAAGACGGTGAACGCTAGTTTGACCAAACTTCAAAAGGATGTCAAGACGGCTCAAGAAGATGTTCAATCCCGTGATGTCCTTTTGAAGAGAGAGAGAGAGAAACATGCTGGTGTCGTTGCTGAGAAGAAAACTCTTGAGGAGCAGAAGAAAAAGCTTGAAGATGACATGCTGAAGAAAGACGAGGAGATTGGTGCTAAGCAGGAGGCTATCATTGGGTTGCAGAATTCTTTGGCCCAGTTCGTGAAGGAAACTGAGGAATACGGGAATCCTGTTGAACTCTGGAAACAGTTGGAAGCTTCCCGGGAGAAGGAGGAGACGGCTAAAAAGGAGTTGAATGATGGGTTGCTTTCCGTTGGCGGTCAAATGATACAGATGACCCAATATATCCTTGATCAAGTGGAGTTATTCTATCCCGACATTAAAATTAACCGGGATTTAATTAACACTTGGGGTAAGGTTATCAACGGTAAAGTCTATCTGTCCGGTGAGGAGCCACCCGTCCAAAGCAATCAATTGGATGAAGGCAAAAAATCTGATGATCCTCCTTCTGCCCCTGCTAGCGAAACAGAAGGAAATTCTTCCAATGCCAACAAGGTGGATTCTGTCGAGATGAAGGCTGATGAAGTGAAGATTGATGGCAAACCTTGAAGATTCTGTAATCTATTTTATTTACTCTTGTTTCACCGGTGAGCATGTTCCCGGTTTGAATTTTATTCCAAGTACAATGATTTGATGGTTTTGTAATATAAGTACAATTTATTTTGCATGTATGAAATTTGCATTCTTCTTTGATATACTCTTGCGTTACTATAATTGTTGTTCCCATCTTAGGGATTTATTTCATGTAGGTGTGTATTTCCGTTTTCCGTTTTAGGAAAAAGTACAGGGAATCCGTTAACGGGTTTGTATTTCCGTTATGTTTCCAATCAGGAAACATATAAATTTTCTTGTTGATGGGTCTATTCTTTCCATTTAGGAAAAATATAGATTTCCCTGTTGAAAAGATAGCTAATTTTATAGCTTATGCGTGGATTGTATTTTTATAAATACCTGATTCATAAATGTTGGTATATGATTCCATCTTAGGAATATAAACACACAAAACCTTTATTGTCTTGGAATTTCCGTTTAAGTAAAACGTCTTGACGTTTTTGAAACAAGTCTTGATGTTTTCAAAAATTGATACGTTCTTTTCTTCAAAGAGTTTTGATTTCCGTTTAGGAAATGCTAGCTTCCTTTTCATTTTAGAAAAGTTTGGCTGTTCCTTCACCCCATTCTAGGGGTATTTTAGTACGTTTAATTCTTCTTTAGGAATCCTTTACGTTTGCAATTTGTTCCGCCTAGAATTTCTGCTTTACGGTTGTTCCGTTTCCATTTTTATTCCGTTTTAGAAGCATGTTCTATTTTCCGGTAATAAATATATGAATAAGTGCCTAAGTTGGATAGGGCTTTTCTTTTTAGCCTTATAGTTTAAGGTCTTACTGGAGAGAGGGATAATCTAGCCAAGACTTCCCTTCTTTCCTGTGAATGAGCGCTGCTTTCAGGTGGCTAGCCGGAAAAGCCATTCACTAAGTTGCCTCCGTTGAGAAGGTCTTTTGCCTTTCCTTGAAGGGCTTTTACGTTTCTTAACGTGAGTTTATTATATCGTTTGCACTTCGATTTTTTCAAAGTTCATGTGTTGATATCTATCTTAAGATATTATAAGTTCGCTGAAAAATACTGGAGAAAGTTGATTTCTGAATATTCATCACTTCATTAATTCATTGAGTCATTACATGAAGGCTTCCGTTCCAAGACGGGCACAATATCCTCCGTTCTAAGACGGGTACAATAGCTTTCGTTATAACGGTAAGCAAAAAACAAAAAGACAGAATTTCAACTGTAATACTTCTTTAGCTTGGCGGCATTCCAAGTCCTTGGGATCTTTTCCCCTTTGAGAGTCTCAATTTTATAGGCTCCTTGGCCTGTAGAAGTTGTGATCTTGTATGGTCCTTCCCAATTAGCTGCTAGTTTTCCTTCAGAAGCATTCCTTCCGCCAACGTCTGCACGGCGGAGTACAAGGTCTCCGGGATGGAAATCCCGTGATCGAACCTTCTTGTTGTATTTTGAAGCCGTAATTTTCTTAACGGCACCTTCTGTCAATGCAGCGTAATTTCTCCTTTCATCCAGAAAATCCAACTCTTCCTGGATAGCCATGGAATTATCAACCTCGTTTAGAGGGTAAGCTGTTCTCCAACTCAATTCTCCAATTTCCACCGGGATTACGACTTCAGTTCCGTAAGTAAGTTTGAATGGAGTTTCTCCCGTGGTGGAATGGGGTGTGGTTCTATACGCCCACAACACATGGCAGAGTTCTTCAGCCCAGTTTCCCTTTGCATCTTCCAACCTTCTTTTCAATCCCCTCAAAATGACACGGTTAGCTGCTTCAGCTTGTCCATTAGTTTGGGGGTGTTCAACAGATGAGAAATGTTGAGTTATTTTGAAATCCTCCATGAGTTTCTTCATGTTCTTATCAGCAAACTGTGTTCCGTTATCGGTAACGACAGAATGGGGGACTCCAAATCTTGCCAAAATGTTTCTTTTGAAGAACTTGATTATGTTAGCAGCAGTGATCTTTGCTAGAGCTTCAGCTTCTATCCACTTGGTGAAATAGTCAACAGCAACAATTAAGAATTTCACCTGTCCTGCTGCCATTGGGAAAGGTCCCAATATATCCATCCCCCATTGATAAAATGGCCATGGAATGGTCAAAGTATGAAGTTCTGAAGGCGGAGAATTGTATACGTCTCCGTGTTTCTGGCATTTTTCACAAGTTTTCACGAATTCTCTGGCATCTGTGACCATCGTAGGCCAATAGTATCCCGCGCGGAGTACCTTCTTTGCTAATGCTCTCCCGCCAAGGTGTTGGCTAGCAATTCCCTCATGTACTTCTTCTAAAGCATAAGCAGCTTCGTCTCCGTCAAGGCACTTAAGCAGGGGTGTAGAAAACCCTCTCTTGTAAAGTTGCCCAGAGATTATAGTGTGAGATGGGGCTCTTCTTTTGATCAGCGCTGCTTCTTCTTTGTTCGTTGGAAGCTCCCCGGTTTCAATGAATTTCATGACGGGTGAGATCCAAGAACTCTTGCCGCTATTTCCGTCAAGGACCATAACCATCACTTTTTCAGCAATGCTTGGCTTTTCCAGCGTTTCCTGAATGAAAGAATGATTTACTCCGCTTCTTCTCGTGCTAGCTAACTTTGACAAGACGTCAGCTCTAGTGTTTTGTTCTCTTGGAACATGCATGATTTCAAAATTATCAAAAGACTCAATCGCTTTCCTTATCACCAACAGATATTTTTGTAACAACGGTTCCTTGGCCTGTGCCTCTCCCTTCACTTGTGTCACCACCAACTGAGAATCTGTCCTCAGCTTTACTTCCTTCGCCCCAAGCTCTTGTGCTAGTTTCAAGCCGGCAATGCAAGCTTCGTATTCAGCCTGGTTATTGGTGGTGTTGAAGGAGAATCTTAAGGATACCTCAATCATTAGGCCTTCATCACTTTCCAGTATCAGTCCTGCTCCACTTCCTTTGCTGTTTGATGAACCGTCCGTGAAGATGGTCCACTTGGTACACGGTTCATCTGTTACCGGTGTCATCTCCGCCAAGAAATCAGCAAAGGTTTGAGCCTTCAAGGCCTTCCTACTTTCAAAAGAAATGTCAAACTCTGAAAGTTCCACAGACCATTTTGTCATTCGTCCCGCTAAGTCTGGTCTGAACAGCACTTGTTTGATAGGTTGATCCGTCCTTACCACAATTGAATGTGCTAAGAAATACCTTCTCAATTTCCTTGCTGCTGTAACTAAAGCCAATGCCACTTTCTCTATCTTCTGATATCTAACCTCTGGTCCGGCTAGAGCTTTGGAGATGAAATATACCGGGTACTGTGTGGCACCATTTTCCCTTACCAAGACAGCACTTACAGCTTCCGCTGAGATTGCCAGATATAAGTACAACGTCTCATCTTTCATTGACCTGGATAGCACTGGTGGTTGGGATAATATTGCTTTCATCTGAGTAAAGGCCTTCTCGCATTCTTCTGTCCATGCAAATTCTGTCTCCTTTCTCAACAATTTATAAAACGGCAATGCATGCTGTGCAGATCTAGAGATGAATCTGTTCAGCGCAATTAGCATTCCGTTAAGCTTCATAATTCCCTGTTTGGTAGACGGAGCTTCCATCCTGATGACGGCATCGCACTTATCCGGGTTCGCTTCAATTCCTCTTTCTGTTAGGTAAAAACCTAAGAATTTTCCCGCTTTCACAGCAAAGGTGCACTTCTCCGGGTTCAGCCTCATGTTGAATTTTCGCACCTTAGCGAAAATTTCCTCCAAATGGATGCTGTGTAAATTTTCCTCTGCAGATTTGACGATCATATCGTCCATATAGACCTCCAGCATCCTGCCAATCTCACCTTCGAAGACTTTGTTCATCATTCTTTGATAAGTAGCCCCTGCATTCTTTAATCCAAACGGCATCACGTTATAACGGTAGTTGGCTCCTTCCGTCATGAACGCCGTTTTATCTCTATCGTCAATGGACATGGGAATCTGATTATACCCGGAATATGCATCAAGAAAACTAAGCAGTTTGTAACCTGCAGAGTCGTCTACCAGTTTGTCAATGTTTGGGAGCGGGTAGGAGTCTTTGGGACAAGCTTTGTTAAGGTCTGTGTAGTCTACACACATCCTCCATTTTCCAGAAGATTTCTTCACTAACACAACATTGGAAAGCCATTCCGTGTAGTGAAGTTCTGAAATGAATCCCGCCTTCAACAGTCCATCTACAATCTCCTGCGCAGCCTTTGCCTTCTCTGGGGATTGCCTTCTCCGTCTTTGGGCCACGTAAGGGTAGTTTTCACTAACATTTAACTCGTGGCATGCTACCTTAGCATCAATCCCCGGCATTTCGCTAGGTGAACAAGCGAATAGATCAGCGTTTTTCTTCAAACATCTGATAAGGTCTTCCCGGACAATTGTTGGCAAATTAAGCCCAATCTTGACCTTTCTGTCCGGGTTCTGATCCAGCTGCACGTCTTCAAATTCACCGTCTGGCATAGGCCTACTGAATTCTCCCGGGAGCAGTTTCTGTTGGTAACTCTCATCACCAGATGCGCAGTCATTAGAATGTGTATCGATCCTCGCGACATTGACATCTAATAGTTCGGATCGTGGTGGTGTTACCTTCTCTGGCACATCTACCCGGGGAATCACTTCAGCTTCTACCATCTCAACGGCATCTACCTCCTTCTGCAACGCTTGGTAACACTTTTTCGTTCCTCTTATATCCGCCATGACAGTCACTACTTGATTTTTCTTTCTGTGATATTTCATCTTTAGGTGAACTGTTGACGGAACTGCTCCAAGGGCAGCAAGAGTGGTTCTTCCTAGTATGCAGTTGTAAACAGCTTTGCACGGGACTACTAGGAATTGGACTGGAACAGTTACCTCTGACTCTTCATTCTTTCCGTCTCCAAATGTTACCTTTAACGTCAAGAACCCCCACGGTTTCGTCACAGACCCATTGAATCCTTTCAAGTCTGCTCCTTCATAAGGAGACAAATCTTCCTTCTTCAAACCCATCTTACTGAACAGATCTTCGTACATGATATCACACGAGCTCCCTTCATCAATCAGAATTCGTGATACATCATAGCCGGCAATGGTAGCCATGATGATCAAAGGGAGTAGCTTGTTTGGCTTGTTTCCTATTCTTTCCTCATCAGAAAATCCCAAAATGGGTCTTCTGGGTGCTTTACTCGTGGACGGGGTGTCTTCTACATTGCTAACGGAAAATATTTCCGCTATGGTTCTTTTAATGGTTCCTCTTGACGGTTTTCCTGCAGTTGGAAAACCCCCAGTGATAGACCCAATGAAGGGACGCTTGCCTCTACTTCTTGTTACTTCATCTTCACTGGAACTAGTGTCATCCTTCTCCTTGCTCTTCTTTTTTGAAACCGAATCAACAGTCTTTCGGCTAGACTCTTCTTTCCTGGGTGAACGTCTCCGTTTAGGAGATTCACTCCTTTTCCGGCTTCTCTCGTTGCTATCCCGGTGACGCTTACCGTCTCTCTTTTGACCGTCTTTGGTATAACGGTTCAACTTTCCTTTTCTGATTAATTCTTCAACAGCATCCTTCAAATGGATGCAATCATCTGTCAGATGGCCATAGCATCTATGAAAACGGCAGTACTTAGTCTTATCCGCCTTGGGGGATTCCTGGACAGTCCGGGGGAACTTCACGCCGTAGTCCCGGAACTTTGTGTTGATACACTCTCCTAGAATCGTATCTATGGAGGTGTTAAGTGGAGTGTACTCTGAAAATCTTGCTCTTGGCATTTTCATTTTTCCTTTGCCATTCTTTTCTCTCTCTTTCTTTCCGTCTTGCTGTTTATCAGAAACTTTTCCTTTCTCTATTCCTTCAGAGATAAGTTTTTCTTCATAGTTGATGTAAGGTTGGGCTCGTCTCAGCAGATCGCTCATGTTCAAGGGCTCTTCCAGCCCTAGCTTCTCTTTAAACATAGAGTCCGGCTTCAAGCCTTTCTCAAAGATGAAGCACTTCAACTTGTCATCAGCCCCCTTTACATCCACAGCTGCACTAGTGAACCTCTCAATATACTCCCTGAGAGTCTCCTTTCGCCCCTGAACGATGGCACTTAAGGTGGCAACAGATTTGGGCTGTTTCCGCCTAGAAGTGAAGTGTGAAGTAAACTCTTTGCAGAGTGTCTTCCAAGAATCTATAGATCCTTCCGGTAACGCTTTGAACCAAGTCATAGCGGCAGCTTTCAACGTTAAAACGAACAGTTTGCACTTAACAGAACCACGTGCGTCATAATAATCCAAGACGGTGTCAACGTGTTCAATATGTTCGTCTGGGTCACCGGTTCCATCGTAGCTTTCCAGCTTTGGGGGTTTCTCCAGGACTTTTGGTATCTTACAGCCGGAAACTTTAGCGGTAAATGGACCCCGGGTACGAGGAGGACGCGATGGGTTAAGACGATCTTCTCCGCGTCTAGGTATACGGGAAGGCGAACCTTCTCCGTTTTCCCCATTTTGGCCTCCTCTGCCGTTGCCATTACCATTTCCGCCGGCATGTCCGCCATCGCTACGATGCTTGGACAGAGGCATACCAATGCTCCTGGGCATCTGCACTCTTCGTGATTCGGCTTCGTCATCAGGCTTTGACCTTCCTCTACCGGATCTACTTCTAGTAGATTCCGGCAAGACGTTTTCACTTTGAGCTTGAACCTGCATCCGTTCAACTCTCAGCAATCTTTCTCTCTGCTCCTGTAGCAGACTCAAAATGGTGGTTAACGTATTGTTGTCAGCAGCAGCAACAGCTGGAGCAACGTTTACGTTTATTTCTGCTTCCCCTCTCTGAACCGGAGGGATTTGTAGGCGGAGGTGTGAGTCAGTAGGCGGTGGAACTTTCAGCATACCGTCATCACCTCCCACAACTCTGATCTCACTCCTTACCCTGCTACGAGCACTTGTAGTGGGAGTGGATACTGATTCTTCTTGGACAGGTGATAAAACATGGGGATGTTGTTCAGGAATGTTGCGTTGGCTAGAGGAGGGTGCTGAACGCGTATTTTTTGCTTTTACTGTCACCATGGTTAAGATATTGGAATGAATGTATAGAACAGATTTATCAGATCTGAGCTGATAAATGAAGAGATGAGTTCAAGGAAATCAATATATGATTTCCCACAGACGGCGCCACTGTTCTATCCGGTCCAAAAGTCTTAACTCGAAGGATGAAGCTACGGTGGTGATTGATGTTTGATACGGTGGCTCAGCTCCTTGAAACGGGGGGGGGGGGGGTCCTGCAAGAAAAGGGACTCCGACGCTCAAGTCAGTAAGTGATCAAGATGTGAGAATTAGGGTTGAGAGATGTGTACCATTATGTGGTGTAAAACCACGTATTTATAGGCGAAAATGTGAGTGGATGAGGACGGATTCCGTGTAGGAATCCTAGCCGTTAAACCAGTGGGCGGTTTATCTAACGGTCTAGATGCAGCTGCGCAGCACTCCGTGTAGGGCGTGTGCACAGTAGTCTTACTGTGGAAAGCCCTTGGGACGCGTGACGAAGACAGCTGTCTTGGGATGCGTGACGGCTGGATCCAGTTGTCATTGGGCCGCGTGCCGGTTATGTTTGGGCCTCTATGCATTGGGCCTTTGGCCAGTCCAGAACACATATCAAGGATTAGTGGATTAGAAAAGAAATGTGATGTTGCTCCTCCTTTTCCCATTCATATTGATAGTTTGATATTGCTTTGCCTTAGAATTTTCCGTATTCAATTATGCTTAGTTTGGATTAGTTTCTCTCTTATTGGATATTCTATTCTTAATTAAAATTTAAAATAAGTTTATGGTGTTTCACTTATGAGAAAATCCTTTTAAGTAAAAGCTCATAGATGTTTATAGCAAAGGTAAACGAGAGAGCTTTTTAAAAAGTGAGATGTAAAAGCTAATTTAACGTATACAAGAAGCTGTAGTATAAGTTTTTCTTTAAGTGTTTCTTGAGAAGTTTATTCGAACTGGATCTCCTAGCTAATAGATTAGGTAGTTAAAATTCCGATTTGATGTAAAATCCCACAATTTTACGGTTATGCTTGCCCTCAACCATTATGAGTATACACATAATCCTATTTTGGTGGAATCGGGTAGAATTGCCACTGTTAATTGTTGAATTGTATAATCTACGATCTTTGAAATGTTTCTGCGATTATACTTATGAATGAATTTAAATTTATATATTTGAAGTATGATTTAAGGTTTAAATTATCTTACTTGTGAGCTATACTTATGAATTTAAATTTACACAAGTATTTTAAGTGATTTGAGGTTTACTTTGTCTTACTAATGTTATATGAGCTTTTTATAATCTTACGATTAGTGTTACAATTTTGCGGTTTTTGTGCAGGCATAAGAACCTTATTGAACCGATTACTCTGATTCGTGACATCAAATAATTTCAATTTCTTTCGGTTGTAAGAGATTAAACTATGGTCGTTAGTCTAGCACCAATCACCAAGACCAACAATTGTGTATTTGTCACCAATGGGAATCATATTTGGGGTAGGAAGTTTTCTTTTTTTTTTTGACAATTTTTGAGGTAGGAAGTTGCTCTTTTCGATTGTTTCAATTTCAATTACTATAGTTAATTTTTTTTTATGCAAGTTAAGATCGTTTAAATGAATTAAAATTGATATGCAATTTTTACCGTTTCATTTCAAATCATTTTACGAGATTAAATAAAATCTTAAATTGTGTAAAAATGACATTCAAATTACAAAGTTACAATCAAATTTTTATAAAAAATGTAAATAACTCAATACTTTATTCAAATAAAAAATTGACGGTTTTATCCAACCTAACACAATATTACAACAGAAAACGTTTAAAACAAACCAAATCAAAATTTTCTCTATAGTTTAATTTCCAAGTTTGGCCAAAATATGTAGAGCCATACTAATGTAATAGCACATAGTATTATTTTATTTGTACTATGATTCTGTTTTAGCATCATTTAATCTTTAGATCAAATCTTAAACCTTTTCTAAAACAAAGAAAATGACGGTGTGACATGGCAATGCATAATGCATGGTCCAAAAAAGCAGGGGAGGCAAATGGACAAAAGAGAAGTGTCCAACCTGGCTTTGCCAGTCTTAGCTTGACCGTAGCAAATTGAGATGCTTTAACGTCCCGCCTTTGCCAAAATTTGTTGCTTTTTCCTCAAAATAATACTAATGAATGATGATATGAATAATCCTTACCAAAGTTTTTATTCAAAGCATTTTACCCTAACCAATGTATTCTTCTCATAGCAAAGTCAGCTTTTTTAAGCATAGCAGATCTTTTATTCTTATGCCTTTCTTGTTTTGTAATCTGGTTACAATTACACCACACTTTTCCTTTTAGTTAGTATGTTACATGTTTGTATCAAGTTGGTGCAAAACAAATACTAGTAGGCAAATTAAAGTGAACAACCATGGTCTTCTTTTGTTTCATGTAATGTGACTATATATATATATATATATATATATATATATATATATATATATGCACATAAAGTGCAGAACTTAAAAAAAAAGGCACTCAAATTATGGACATGCATAAAGAATTCAAGTTATGTAGCGAAAAAATAATAGTAGAGAAATCACACCCAGTACCTCCATTACAGTTAAAGAATTTCAATATTTGGTAGTGAGCATTGGAAAGAAGAGCACATGAAATACAATATATTTCATGACCAGACAACATTTTCTATGTTTTTTTTTTTGACGGTAAAAATTAACTTCCATTAGATAATAAGAAGCCAATACAAACATAAGGAGATATACCGTGATAGGACTATCCCCGACCACATTCTAAAAACAATACAAACAAATAAGCCATCAATACACTTTGAGAAAAAGAAACCAACAATGAAGTATTAAGCCGATAACTTAATCCAAGCATCCAAGCAAATTTCTTCCACAAGTGATAAGTGGGTTGAGGAACCACAGTCTTTAAATCTATGCAGTTACGGATCATATCTTTGGCTTGTGGATGCGCAAATCGACTATACGGGTTCTCGAAATTGGTTAGACTCACCACATGTGAAAAAATCATTTGTTGAGTGGAGAAGAAGAGTGACTAGTTTGCTACAATCAGTGTTAGATCTTTGCACAAAATATTTTCCATTCCAATCATACATCTTTGAGGCTTAACATCAAACACCATAAAAGCAAACTTGAAAGATACTAAACTTAAACACACAATACAAAAAAGATAAAAACAATACATCACAAAAGAAAAACAAGATCTAAAAACACAAATTCTCAGAAATTTTGCTTCTTCCGATGGAGGTGGCTCCGGCGGTGGTCTTTTCTCATAGCCACAAAGCTCTGAATGGTTGATCTGTGAAGTAGAATTCCAATTTGAGTGCACAACAGCATGCTTTTTTCGCACAAGGATGGAGTGGTGGTTGTTGGTGGAGGGAGGAGAAAATATCAAGGAAGTTGGTGGTGGAACAAGGGATGGAACCAACAAAGATGGAGAGTGAACATGAACAAGGAAAAAAGAAGAAGAAAAACCCACATATATGGGAGAGGAGCCTCCACAAGGGAGGGAACAAACTCCATTCCGGAGAGAAACAGCTCCGATGGCGGAGGAGGAAGGGTTGCTGCGGCGCTCAAACATACTAGTTAAGCCAACAACCCTAATTTCTAGAGAGAAGAGAGAGTTTCTCTCTCGACAACATTTTCTATGTTGGACATACACAAAGTTGTAAATTAAATTTGCAATCCTAGAAGCTTCTTAGACCACCTACAATGGGGTGCTGAGACCATGTGTTGAGAGGCAAAAAAGTATTAAAATAATAGAGATTTGTTGGTTTCTGGAGAGAGAAGATTACTAGAGTAATCAGCCAATGAACCTGACACGCCAGGCCACGCGGCACGTGCGGATTCTCCGAAATCCGGCGCGTGCGCAACACGTGCAGACAAGGCGTGTCAGCAGCAGATAGGCGGAGAGAGAATCTGTTTTTTTATAGTGGAACGTGTGTCAACATTTGATTGGTCCGCGCGAATTTAATTTTATCCTTATCTTTTAACTCAATTATTTCATTGCAAATTAAATTTTTATTTTTTTTCTCTATAAATGGAGACATGGATCATTTGATTTGGACACAGAAAAAAAATCGAATTTTTTACTACTTTAATCATATTATTAGTGTTTATTAGTGTTAATTTTGAAGTTTAAGTGTTTTTTTTAGTAAAATAAATTCTAATAGAGGATTTGTGTGATATATTGCATTTTAAGTTAAAAAAAAAATTAAAAATTTTTTGTTAAGTGTTTATTATTTTAATTTAATTTTAATCGATAATTGTAATTTTATTTTATTATAAAAACAAAATTTTAAATTTAAATAAAAATATGAAATAAAAAGTGGTGGGGTAGAGTCTTGAATGAAAAAAAACCATTGAAGAGGTTAAAGGTTGAGTGTGTTGAGAGATGATGTAGAGTGTAAAAAGTGGTGTTAAGTGGGGGAATGGTGTTGAGAGCATTGTGAGTAATCTTAGTTAACCGCATACCTTCATTATGACCCTGTTATTACTTATCTATAGTAGTAATTACAAGGGGTACTTTAGCATTTTTTTTTAATAAATGTGATTTTTATTTTTGTTCTCTTATAATATAAAACTGGTGGAGTACCTTAACAATGAATTTCATCCGGACACTAGATGCCAAAAATCTTAACAAATTATAATTTTAAAGCAACATGTAGACAAAACTTACCATATAGAAAATCTTAATTTAGATGAAACACCAAGAATGATGCACAACTAATTGTACATTTCATTCCATCTCATTTCTCATTCCCTCCAAGTGAATCCATATGTGGAGAGACAATAAATGTTACAACCTATCCACCTCCATACTTTGTAACCGTATTACATAAATTAAAAAATGTAATTATTGTTGTATGAAAAAGAAAAATTATGTGTAAATTTACAAATTGTCCTTCATTAATGTTATAGAAAAAATAAATTAAAGAAATAAAAGAAGAAAGAGTAATAGTAGTAAATAGTCAGACCATCTTCAATGGTAGGTGCTTATGTACTAATACTTATTAAGAACCGGTATTTATTAGGTATTTCTATTAGAGCACATGTAAAAATTATACATATTAGGTACCTATTCTTAAATAAAAACTTTCTCTCTCATAGTTCTTAACGGGTCCCACATGTTTTTATGATATTGTAAATAATAATTTATTATTAAATTAAATGATGTAGAGTTATTAGAAGGACCCATTAAAAACTTTTGGAAGAGTTGTTGGGTTGAAAGGATTGAGTGCTTATTAGGTATTATTTTTAAAATATTATAAATAAATAATGAGTACTCAAAAATTGAGTTCTCCATTAGAGATGATTTTAAAGGGTATAATAAAAAAAATAACATTAAATGTTTCATTAGTATTGTAAAGTGATTTATATTTTAGTATAATTTTTTTTTTAAATTGACTTATATTTTGATACGTAGGAAGTAGAGAGTAAAGTAAACTTTTTATTTTTTATTTTTTGTCAAGTAACATATAGCTAGAATTTCATCTCTTAAAAGTGAATAACTGAATGTATCAGAGTTCGAAACCTCATCCTTGCACATGCGGTGCAATATGTCATACCAATTAAATTAAACTTAGAGAGAAATAAACTTTATTTATAGCAAATTGGTGTTCCAGTTGTTTAATCCTATACTCCTTCTGTCACATAATGTGAGAAAAAAATTCAATTTTTTTGTCTCAAAATATAAGAGAAAAAGTGCAAACATTTAACTTTTCAATAAAATTTACTCTCTCTCTTACTTTTTTCAACAATCAATAAAAATTGTTTTTACATCTTTCCATACAACTTGTTTTAAAAAAACATACTCTCAATTATTATATATTTTTTTTTTTAATAAGTGTAATTTTTGTTTTTTCTTTTACATTATGAGACGGAAGGAGTACATGACAAACCGGTGATCCATATGTTTTCATAATGAAGCTAATGATTATGAAAAATAAGACTACAAATTAACAAATGCACACCTAATAGTCTATCATAATCTAACGGATATTACTACTTACTCAGCGTGGGAGACCCAAGTCACTTGCCACGCTAGCCTTCGCCATGATTGAAAATAAGATTAGATCCATGCATTATTAAACAAATCAATTTTGATACCAAATCAAAGGTTTTAGAGAACCTTACAAAACAAAAGTAGCACAAATATAATGTTAAAGATACTGCTAAATTGCTAATAATAACTAAGATTTTTCTGGAGTGCTCCTCCAAAGACTTTGAATATTCATGATGATATAAGGCAAAAGTTCAGTTTGCGGCCCCCCGCATTGAGGATATTGCGAATGGAACCAATATGATGCTTCGCTAACCTCTTCTTCTGAATATACTGGTTTCCCATCTATATGCAGGTTAAATACTCTATCATAATATGGCAATAAGACCTCATGGTAGTAAGTCAAAAAAGACAAATATTCAACCATCATACTTGAAGCCACCAGTGGTAATACAATCAAACAAACACTCGCTTTATATAGTTCATCATCACTGCATGACTGAGAGATAAAAAAACAATAATAAAGATATCATATCAGATTCGATTCTCTCCAGTGGTAATTTATGTAGGTTACTTTAGCTTCTTCAAGATCTAGTGTGTGTGTCTGTTATGAGTGTTGATTGTTGTGGTAGAATGATTGTTGATAGGCTTGTGGTTTCAATAGGTTTTTTTTTCTCATAGAAAGAGTATACATGGATATCTTTTTATATATCATTAGTATTTCTAGGATCCATAGACACCGTTTTCTTGAATCAACAAACAAAATAGTAAATGTAGACAAATCCATTTCAAAAAACAAATGAAGAAAGAATTTACAAAACAAATTAAAAAAAAAAAACTAAAAAAATAATTTCAATAGGGTATGAAGTATGAACACTAATGATTGTGGGATAACAGTGATAGGGAAGACAATACATGGTAATGAAATTCACTTCTCAATGAAAAAGCACTAAATTGTTTTGATTTAAGCACGTGAGGAGAGTCCAACCCAAAAGACAAGTCCAATAGGTGGGAGAGCCTCATAGCTTAAATACCATATTGAGCACTTTGATGTACTCAATGTGGGACTCATAACAGTGTCAGCGCGTCTTTCATACAATATACAATATATAATACATAAATTTCAGAAAGGCAGACTACCATTTTGGTTCCAGGAAGTGAGTGTATCTATATGTCACATTCTTCCCTGAATATATCAAAATTGCAATTAGGTCCACAAATACATTTCTTAACAGTCATTTTGGTCCTCAAATATGTTTTTAAGTAATCAATTTGGTTGATAAAATGTGTTTTTCGTTATTATGTTTGGTCAAAATGTGGTTTTGATACATTCCAAGGACTAATCAATTATGGATGTACCGTAGTTGCAATTTTGATACATTTCAAGGACAAGGACAAGGAGGGGTGTATTGAATTGAGATATCAAAGGATTTTAAGAGACTTTTTTTTATGGAAATAAAATTTAGTTGTATTGAATCAATACATTCTTTTATGAAATATAAATAAGTTTTGTGGTATTCAATCGAGACAATTAATGTTTTTTTTTCTTTTCAAGACAACAAAATTCATTGCTATTCAATTCAAAAAATTGATAGAGTCTTTTAAATCTTATCTATAATTCGAGACTTCTAATATACTAATATCGTGGTGTGCCCATTCAGAAATAGAAGTTGGGAAAAAATACCTGTTGTTGGCCGAATGGGCGTCCACGTAATAGACTGGGAAGCCATGACGATGATCCTTTGTCTCCGATGATCTCAATCTTTTTGTTGCAGCGATGCACTTGATTAGGAGCAGAAGATGACATCCTTCGCTGCTGATTCTGGAGTATAGACATACTGAGGCGATTTGCAGATTTCAAAAGATGAGATAAAGACATTGTTTCGAATCAAACCCTAATTCCAAAAACAAATATTAGATTTGGGAATCAAAATCCGAAATTCGCAAACTAACAAGAATAAATCAATAAGGAAAAAATAAATAATGGAGAAGTGAAGAATTACTACGTGTTTTCGATCTGCTTGCTTGCTTGCGAGAAAACCAAGTTAACAGGGGGGAAGTTGTTGATGCTGTGTTTTGCTTTTTTCCTCAATTCTAATCCCAATTCTGCAGTTAAATCTAATGGGTCATCAGAAAAGGAAATCGGGTTGCCCAATGGTTTTTGCTCCAGTTTTTTATTTGGCCCAGTTTCAACACTGATACGTAGGGTGGGAATAGGCTAGGCTACCCGATAGGGTCTATGGCTCGGCATATTAAAAGCTCGATTCGGCTCAGTCTATTTAGTAAAAAGATAAGGTTCGGGCTTTTAAAAAAGCCTATTTAATTAAATAGGCCGGGCTTAGGCTTATTAAAAAGCCTATCAGGCTGACCTATTTATAGTATATATATGACTTTAATTTTTTTTATGTATTTGATGATATTTTAATTTTATTTCTTTTCAATCCATTGTGTAAATTTACAGTTATGATAAGCTAAATCGTAAATGTAAATTAACATTACGATTCAAAAATAGGTCAAATGATATATAAAGACTTTTATAAACCTACATTATAATAGATAAAACAAACTATTTAAAGGTCTCAATATGAATATGAGAAAATATCAATTGAAATCAGTTTATAGAGAAGATAAATGAATATCTTTGAGACATATAGAGACCAATTTCAATTTATATGAGAAGCATTTGTTTAACAAGCTCATATTTATTTTAGTATCTCTTTTAATATATATTATTTTCAAGTTCTTATGTTCATGTTGTATCAGCAGCAGAACAGGTTGTGTCGTGATAACAATGCAACATACCTAAAAAGCTAAAGGTGCTGAACCACCTGGTAGCTAGCTTACACTACAAATCTAGTAAAATAAATGGACATGTTCATCACAACATAAGAGGCAAATAATGTTTAAAATAAGAATCCATATAAAATCATGTTTCATGAGCATCCAAAGCATCCAGCAAGGCAACATCAAACTCTATCCATTATAAAAATACAAGATAGGAAGTAACCCTTCAATCTTATACCTAACTAAAACAATTACAATCTTATAAATCAAACTATATACATCAAAGCATAAATCATGATTCAGAACCAAAAAACCTAACTAACACACAATGAAGTTTACAATACAAACTGCTATTTTGAAAAGAAGAAAAAAAAAATCAGTACCTATCACGAACAGAAACAAGGATCTGTTGAATTTGGATCTGTTGATTTTGAACTTCAGAACACAAACAGAACAATCGAACACACAAACATGAACAAAACCAAAAAAAATCACACGAACGATTTGACTATGGTGGTAGTTGCGGAGGCGACGGCGGAATCCTCAGCGGCGGAACATAATAGATTGAACACGAATCGAACTCACGGCGGCGGAGATTAAACTGAAAACGAAAATAACTCACGAACAGAACTCGGAATGAACGTTTCAAGGATTTGGGCTTTGATTTGCGGTGGAGCAGCGTTTTGCGTTTACGGATCTGAGTGAGAGAGAGTGCTAGCGTTTCAAAGAATAGGGTTTTGATGTGTGAGAATCTTTTCCTTACGGTGGAATAAAGGACAGAAAGGAAAACATTTTAGACAAATTTCAATCTAATTACGAAATTGCCACCGCGTTGAGTATTTACCTCAGGTATTATTTACACTGAAGTGAAATGTCTTGTATATCTATTTTTCCTTTCAGGTGAATTTGTACCTGATGTAATATCTATCCATATTCCTATTTCCCATCAGGTATTGTTTCACAGATGTAGAAACCATATTGAAATGTCATATTTCTACTAGTGATTGCATTAGATTTGGGAATCAAGATCCGAAATTCGCAAACGAATAAGAATAAATCAAACAAAAATAAAGAATGGAGAAGTGAATTACTACGTGTTTTCGATCTGCTTGGGAGAAACCAAGTTAACTGGGGAAAATTTGTTTTTTCTTTTTTTTTTTTTGATAAATAAATAAAAAGGGGGAAAATTTGTTGATGCTGTGTTTTTTTTCCCTCAATTTAATGGGTCAGCAGACAAGGAAATCGGGTTGCCCTTGAACTTGCCCAATGGACTGGACTTTGCTCCAGTTTTTTTATTTGTCCAGTTTCAAGTTTCCTTCACTGATATGTGACACATGGCATTTCATATTTTAAACGGTTCAAATTAAAAGTACCAATTTTGAGATTTTGTAGCATTGAAAAAAAAATCTTAATTGTCTTGATTGAGTACCACAAGAATATTTTTTAAAAAGTCTTGATTCAATACCACTAGATTCTTTTTCTATCAAAAAGTCTTTTCAAATCTTTTGAAATATATATTCAATACACCCCCCTTAAATAAAAAAAAGAATAAGAATATGTTTCAGATTCTTCATCCTTGAAAAAGTTTCACAGCACCTCGCTCGGCCCGTCGGCTGCATCGCCATTCGCCGACATGACGGACCCACCGCTTCGCCTAGCGTGTCATACTATTACTGGTTCCGGCTAAATATTATATTTTGAAGGAGAGAGGAAATAAGTTGGGTTCTTTCATTTCATCTTAGACTATATACGATGTGCATGTTGAAAGGCTATTGAAAATTATAAATGAATGCAATGAGGCTGTTGAACATGATAAAAATCTGAGTTGGATGAAAGAGAGGTTGAAAATTTTCAACAGTTGAAAGCCTGCTTTTGGACTGCAAGGAGGGACGCGTGGCAACGCATTATTCGCATGACAGAGCGCGTGAGAAGCATGATCCAACGTCATTGTACCAGTGGGTCCATGTTATAGGAGCATGATCCAATCCAACGGTACTCCTCAATTGTGTATTTTTGTCTTCTATTATGATTCTGATTGGTTGATTAATTTGATCTGCAGTGAGTTTTGTGATCAAATGTGATTAAACCATATCAGTCACTACTAAATTCAACGACAATCATCAACATCAACAATTGTGATCATATTTAGGATATGAATTAACTGATTAAGATTGATTAAATGAATTAAAATTGATATGCAATTTTACCATTTGATTTCAAATCATTATTTGAAATTAAATAAAATCTTAAAATTGTGTAAAAAAAATGACATTGAAATTACAATGTTACAATCAATTTTTTTTTTTTAGAAAAGTAAATACTCTCTCCGCCCTTAAGTAATTTTTTACTTTTATGATTCATTGGTTATCTAAGAGCATCTTTAGAAAAATTTCTCTTTAACCCCCCAATGTTTTTTTCCCTCCCTAACTACCTTTTTTGCCCTTGTTAATGAAATTTCGTGACCTCTAACCCGAAATGCATTTTGGGACACACGGCCCGAAATTAGCCAATTCAACCCCCCAGTTGGTGTATTTCGTGACCTATTTTTGGTTCATAACTCATTTTGTATAAAATTATCCTATTTTGTATAAAACGGTTTCATAACTCATATTACGGGTAGTTTGGAGTTTTAGGGGGGTTATGGAGAAAGAGGGGGGCAAAAGAGAATTTTTCCAAAACTTATGGGTGTATTTCGAGTTATATTTCCCGAAATGAGGTTCGAGAAATAGATCACGAAGTGTGCGCACGTTATGGGGGGTTAATTGATGCGTGTTCTGATACGATACGCCTATGCTTCGGGTCGTAGGTCCCGAAACTCATTCGGGTTATAGATCCCGAAATCATTTTTTAGCCCAAAATCACGGGTATTTTGGAGTTTTAGGAGGGTTATAGAGAAATGAGGGGGCAAAAGAGAAAATTTTCATCTTTAGTGGTGCAACTCATTTTGAATTATTTGAGTGGGTCCTACAATGCCACATCGTATGAACTAACTTTATATTTTTTTGTTCTAATAGTGAACTTTGAAAAATTTATATTAGATCCCACAAATTTATATCACATATTATTTTATTTATATTTAATGTTTAATATTACCATCATGTCTCAAAATAATTTACTATCCTCGTGTCCCTCACGCATACTAATTTCAGAACTATATTATATTCCAACATCATTATCATATTCGAATGATTCAGAAACATGTTCAGAACTATATTCAAAGTAAGAAACATGGTCAATTTGTGGGTCATTAGTAAAGTTTGATCCAACATCATTATCATATTCGAATGATTCAGAAAAAGCATTATAAATCAAACTAATAATGAAAAAGCATTATAAGTCCTAATACTTTACTAATAATGATTCAGTAACCCCAAATCAATTTGCAAAACAGAAACAATGAACCTAAACAACAAACAATGAAAAAAATCAGTACCTCAACTTCTCAAACAGAAACGATCGCAAAACAGTAGCGGGGGATGAGGCTGGTGGCGAAATCGATTTCAGAAGCTATACCGGCGAGATTGATTTGCAGAGCAGGCGAGATTGCAGAAGCTATATCGCAAAAAAACAGTAACCTCAAATTGATTTGCAGGCGAGATTGCAGAGCGGCGAGATTTGCAGAGCGGCGAGATTTGCAGAGCGGGCGCCGGTGAAGGGGCTTGCGGCTATTCCAAACCCTAGCAAAGCAGTTTACATATACGTACGATATTGAAGGGTTTGGGGTTATTAGTGAGTGGAGTTATATTTTTTTAACTTAATAAATATGACAGAGTTATATTATATATTATAAATATTAAAAAAAATATATTTAATATGTATCATTCTAAATTAAATATTAAAAATCCCAAATAATACAAATAATTGCTACAAATAATATATATATATATATATATATATATATATTGCTACAAACACAAATAATTCTCATTAAAAGTACATTAATTTTTTTTTGACAAATAAATTAGGATTGTATATTTTTAATTCAATTTTATCCCTAAACCCTAATCCGAAACCCTAAAATCTAATCCGAAACCCTAAACCGTAAACCCTAAATCGGTTTTAGGGTTTGAGGTTTAGCGTTTCGAATTAGGGTTTTCAATTTGTGGTTTCGGATTTAGCGTTTAGGGTTTAGAGAAAAGAAAATTGGTATTGGGTTTAGAGTTTATGGTTAAGGTTTAGGGTTTCAGGTTTAGAATTTAGTGTTAGGGTTTATTGATTTATCGGTTTAGGGTTTGGGGTTTTAAGTTTTAGAGTTTAGGGTTTAGAGAAATGAAAATTGGTTTAGGGTATTGGTTTAGGGTTTCGGGTTTAGAGTTTAGGGTTAGGGTTTATTGGTTTATGGTTTCGGGTTAAGGGTTTTGGGTTCAGGTTTAGGGTTTAGAGAAAATAAAATTGATTTAGGGTATTGATTTAGGATTTTGGATTTAGAGTTTAGGGTTAGGGTTTACTGGTTTAGGGTTTAGAGTTAGGGTTTTAGGGTTTCGGGTTTAGGATTTAGGGTTTAGGGTTTGTGGTTTAGGGTTTCGGTTTAGGGTTTAGGGTTTTCGGTTTGTGGTTTCGGATTAAGGTTTAGGGTTTTCGGTTTAGGGTTTCGGATTTAGGGTTTGTGGTTTAGGGTTTCGGGTTTGAGGTTTAGGGTTTCGGATTAGGGTTTAGGAATAAGGTTTAATTAAAATATTAAATCCTAATCTAATAATAAATAGGTACAAAAAAAAAAATTGATTAAATTGTAATTCTTATCTATTAATTAATGTAACAAAAAAAAAAAGAGGCTCATAGTAAAATCTAATCATACTCCCTCATCCTAATCTAATGATTAATATTCATTCACATATTCTCGTATACATAGTCATTCTCGTAGTAGTCGCCCTCATATATATATATATATATATTAAAGTTACTAGCTAGTATACATTCTGCGTCAAAAAAAAAAAAAGTTAGTACACATTCAAATTTGTAATTCTATTTTTACTAACTACCATTCTTTTACTTTTACGTATCAAAAAACTAACTAGTATTGTTTTTTATTAATTTTTTTAATACAAATTTAATAATAAAAAATTATGTAATTATTACAAAAATTTATTATTATTAACTAGCATTATTTTTAACAAAAAATTTATTATTATTACTAATACAGTTTTATTAAAATTTTAATAAATTAGAAAAACTAACCTCAAATAATATAATAATATAATGTATCAAATCGTGGATGCAACACCAACAACAACAAACACCGGGTAGCAATTAATCACTACTAAAAAATAGAACCAAAATTTGACTACAAAAAATAATACTAACATATTTTATATTAGTAAATTAAAATAAACTTATAAAACAATCAATAATTTATGAAAAAATAGAATAAAAAAAATAAAATACTTGCCATATATTTTGCATGATACTAGTAATTTGAAGTAGATAAAATTTGTAGTAGAGAAGAAATAGAGAAAATATATTGATGAGAATGAAAAGAAATGAAAAAATTTAGATGGATTTGATTTTGAGAACTAAGAGATGAGATTATGCTCTATCTCACACGGTTCACAACTTCACATTATTGAAGCTAACTACTTTGAGTTAAGTGACACACCAAACCTCAACGTACCATGTGCAAGCCAGCTGTGAGTGTTGCTTTAGTGTAATCTGTTTCCTAGGAAATTTTCCTAGGAAAGTTTTTGAATAGCGTGTCAGTTGTTTTCGAGGAACATTTCCTAGGAAATCGTCTCGATGTAAGTAAAGTTCTGACATGTGCAGTTTGCGAGGAAATATTCCTCGGTAACTACATAGAAAAACGTGTTCAACTTTGACTTTTCTGTAAAGTGTTTTCCTAGGAATATTTTGTCGGAAACAATTGTGTTTTGCGAGGAATAAAGTTTTCTCGGTAATTTTCCTAGGAAATTTCATATTTTCTTGTAGTGATTTTTTAATTGCCTCTTGCAATAGTTCCAATAGTCTCAAGTATTTTATGAAAAGCTCCACCCTAATCAAATTAAACATGTAGCCACTAAACAATTGGAATCGGTATTTAAGTCCGAATTTGGATCTTATGTATCCATCACGAATTGAATCAAATTCCACCTATCTTCATAATTTCACCAATTTCACGATTTTGGATGATTGTGAACGAATAAAAAAGTTATATGCTTTGTTTATTTTATTTATTTAATTAATGATGCAATGTTCATTAGAGAATATATTTGGTCAAAAAAAAAAAAAAGAGAACATGTATATTAAATTCATTATTCCATTCTTTTAAAATGATTCTATGTTTTTCTCTTTGAAGTATTATGATGTAAGCACCGCAGTTCCAAGTTTTATATGGATTATTATGCATGGCAGCCTACTACTCCCTCCGTACCAAAATATATGTCATTTTGAGAAAAAAAAAATTGTACCACAATATATGTCGTTTTACATTACTAATGAAGCATTTAATGCTCTTTTTTCTCTTATACCCTTAATTAATTATTTCTCTTTCTTCTTTCAATTCTATAATTTATCTTTCACATACCATTAATGAAGGATAATTTTGTAAAATAACTCATAATTTATCTTTTCCATACAACAATGATTACATTTCTTAATTTGTGTGATATGGTAAAAACGACATATATTTTGGTACGGAGGTAGTAATTAGGTTTAGTGCTCTCATTATATTTCATTATATGCTTTTTGTTATAGATGTGATGCTTCATCAACAACCATTTTACACATGTTGTGTGATTGTCCAATGTTGTTTGGCACAACCTTAACTTTGATTTTCGTAATGATTTTATTATTACTATTATTTAGATGATCTTGTTTATGGTTCAAGATGCATGGAATCGACAACATAACACTTTCTTTCTTATTAGATGATTTAGGGTGCGTTTGTTATGGATTTTTTTGAAAAAAAAATCTATTTTATCATTTTGAAAGTATTTGTTATAGATTTTAAAAAAATCATTTTTAGCTCCAAAATGAAAAGTTTTTTAAAAACCTATTTTAAAAAAAATGAGAAACCTAAATGTAGAAACTTTTATATTTTATAAAAATAATTTTTTTGATGGTAAACAAACATAAAGTAACTTTAAATTTTAAAAAAAATCTCAAAAAATCTATTTTTTAAAACTCAAACAAACGCACTCTTGTTTGGAAGTTTAGAAATGATAAAATTTTCTCCGATCCTAACATAAATCACTCCCTTTATTATATTCTTAGCCAAATATTCTATTCCTATAATTCCAATTATTCTCTTATCTTGCTCTTAGGTAGTACTCTTTCAAGTTTCAAGACAACCCGAAAGATAAGATTTGAGGAATTTATTGATTGACGATTGAATAACTAATTTTCCATAGAGTTGAAATCTTACTACTAATGTTAATGTCGAACCTTCAACTATTTGATATAGGTTAGGGTTAAACACATTATGGCTTTATTGACCAAATTAAACAAAATAAAGAAAAACGAAAAAAAAACTTTTTTCCTCTTCTTTTATTATAAATAAGTAATTTCACATATATTTAATTTTTTTGTTTTGTTTTTTCGTGATTTTGCCGTTGTGTGCAGCGTTGTGTTGGTCGTCGTCTTCTGCGGCATTATTTGATTTCTCGTATTTTTGCGGTATTTGTTCGATTCCTATTGAAAGATCAGCTTCGGTCAATTACAAATCCAGATTTGAACATCAACTTTATAGATTCGGAAGTATAGATATTATGATCAATTAAATTTGATGGTACTATTTATTTTAGACATTTTGTAGTATATGTTTAGTATTAAATTGGATATTGTGAGAATGTTCAAATCATCCTTTATGTAAAATATCGGTCCCCATTTGTTTTGTATAGAAGAACAAAAAATTGGCGAAGTGAGGTTTAGTACCGCAGTCACCGGAGTTCCAAGTTTCTACCGGAAATCAATTTCTCCGATCACCACCTATTTCAGCTGCACAGATTTCACGCCCGCAAACCTTTTCTCGCTTCTGCAACATTCGCTTCGTTTCCGTTTTCTGATTCCTTTCACTCTAGGCGAATCTAGCCTATTTCCTTGTCATTCTTCAACCACTTTCTCCGCTTCCGTCTTTATTCCGATGGTAATTTTCTTTGCCCCCTTTATTACAATATTCTGTTCATGTTTAAGTCAAGTAATAACAAGTGCATTATTAATTTGAATTTGAAGGATCCTTATGCTGCTGAAGAAGAGTTGCCTCATTACATTCATATTAATCAGAATGATTTTTTTATGCGAAGGTTGGTAATTTCTTTCTTAATTTTCAGCTCCATTTAAGTCATTCAATTGAATTTGCTATCTTGTGCTTAATGCTTATTATTGGTCTTATAAATTGGAATATAATTTGATTCTGAAGTTTTGTAAGAATATTTTCACTTGGTAGCTTCATCATGATTCATGAGCAAATAACGTCGTTGTTATCATGCGGCGGCTCTTTAATTTAGACTAGTAGTTAGATTCTTTATGATTTAAAAAGTTAAGTGAACATAGGCATTGTGTTTGCAACATGTTAGGGATTTGAGTTGCTACCTGAACAAAATTGAAGTTGAAATAATTCCCAGAAACTAATTGGATTATGGTAATTATAAGATGTCTGAAATTAAAATTAATGTCGTAAATGAAAAAAACTATCTTAAGCAAGTCTGCTTTACTATGCATATTGTTCTATCCGCTCCAAAAGTCTTAACTCCAAGGATGAAGCTACGGTGGTGATTGATGTTTGATACGGTGGCTCAGCTCCTTGAAACGGGGGGGGGGGGGGGGGGGGGGTCCTGCAAGAAAAGGGACTCCGACGCTCAAGTCAGTAAGTGATCAAGATGAGAGAATTAGGGTTGAGAGATGTGTACCATTATGTGGTGTAAAACCACGTATTTATAGGCGAAAATGTGAGTGGATGAGGACGGATTCCGTGTAGGAATCCTAGCCGTTAAACCAGTGGGCGGTTTATCTAACGGTCTAGATGCAGCTGCGCAGCACTCCGTGTAGGGCGTGTGCACAGTAGTCTTACTGTGGAAAGCCCTTGGGACGCGTGACGAAGACAGCTGTCTTGGGATGCGTGACGGCTGGATCCAGTTGTCATTGGGCCGCGTGCTGGTTATGTTTGGGCCTCTATGCATTGGGCCTTTGGCCAGTCCAGAACAGTTGCCCCCGAAGTCAATTGTTTAGAAGGAGTCTAAATATTGACTTGTATTAGCATTGTATCCGTTAAGGAGTTTCCTGCAAAAAATGTTAATCCGGAAATAATTTATTGAAAAATGAATAAGAAGGGTCTGAGAGTTTTAGTTTACCCGTTTGGAGTACTGTACCCTATTTGTATGCCCCCGGGTACAGCATCCGTCTTCACGGTATGGGATAGTGCGCGTAATTCCGTTATGAAGGTATGTGGCTTTGTAGCCGGATTTTTCCCCAGAAGACGTATCGTTTTGTTCCGTTTTGCCTTCTAGCGGATGCGTTACAGCTGTTTGCATGTGAAAAGTCGTGGCGACTTTATTGGCGGACACCTGTCTCGTTTTCTGTGCGCGCCCGCCAGCTATTAAATAGAGTACTCAAGTGGCGCGTTGTTTCGAGGTGAAATCTGGGCCGTTGATTTGAATTTTTCATCTTCTTTTAATCCGGACCTTTGAACGTGGTTTGCAACGGTTCTTTATAAATACCCGTTGGTTACCTCACTTGTTTCTTTCTTTGCTTTCGCTTCTGAATCTTTGTTTCTTTGCTCCGGCGATTCTTGCGGCGATTTCGTTGATTTCAGTTCTTTACACCGATAATCACTACTCTCGTTTCGAAGAATCTTCTTCTTCTAAAGGTACATCTCTTAATCTTTCTCACTCTTATGTTTTCCTTTCTCTGTTCGTATCATTATGGCCAATACAGGAAGTAGTTCGACTTTGAGTGAAGATTGTGGTGTACCATATGAACAGGCTCGCTGTTATGAGCGTGATGTCTTTTATATGTCTGTTGAACATGTGAAATTACTTTTTCCCAAGCATAAGGAGGAAATTTTGTACGACGGTTTAACTTATCATTATGTTGATAATGACAATGACATGGTCGCTGTTAGGTTTAGTAACCCCTTTGTTCAGCGTCGTAAACTTGGGTTAGAACTACAACTAGCCTTGAGAGGAGAATCCAATTTTAATTTGAGTAACACTGACTTTGAGAGATATCTCTATGATGCTATCTGGACCCATTCTAACGGAGATGCTGAACTTGCTAGGTTAGCAGCAAAAGATATGGCCAGGAAGGGTAAGCGTGAATTGGAGTTCCCTGATGATGCAGTGGATTATGATTGGATTGTAGAAGATGTTCTGGGTACCCCTTCTGTCTTTACTGAAGAAGGTTCCGTTAAGGGAGCCTTTAAGGATGTGGGGTCCTCTATTGATTGGAACGTTAACATTCCTCCAGTGCAATCAAGGCTTTGTACAAATAAATATGCACTTTGCAGTGTCCCCTTGCCGGAGGTCCTTGTAAAAGTGTTCCAATTGCGCTTTCCCTTCACGGATTTTGAAGTGGATTTGTTAGCGCATCTCCGGTTAGCCCCTTCCCAAATACATCCGTTGTCATGGTGCTTCGTCAAGGCGTACCAATTTTTCTGTGAATATATGGGAGGTTCTGCTACTGTTTCTCTGTTTATGCATCTATTTTACTTATCAAGAAGTAATAGCAACGTATCTGCCCGGCAAGGATACATGTCCTTCCGTCAAAAGGACAAATTGTTCAAAGTATACCAAGATTCTTTCAAATGGGACCGGGATAGGTTTTATTACGTTACTCCTCTTAACGAAAAAGCTCACCGGTCCTTATGCCACTTTGCTTCAGACGGTTACATAGGGGTTCCTGAATATCCAGACTTTGACAAGTACCCTGAATCTTCTGAAGCTCTTGTAAATAATAACAACGAAATAAATGCTTCTGGTGAAGGTACCTTTCAACCACTCGTTGAGAAGACCGCTAGTCGTCTTTGTAAGTCAAAGTTCCCCAAGTATTGGTATAAGGGTCACTTTGATGTTCCCTCCGGCGACTACCTTTTTAAAGAAAAGGATTTGAGTGAGGCTGATAAGACAATGAAGCTAATGCTGAGGGAGTATAAGGATTCCTTGGCTACGGCTAGGATTGTCAACGGGGAACTGGAATTGGTCCCTGAGGTTATCAATACGAGGTCATTGATGAACCGCAAGTCTCGTGCCTCCCGTGCTGAATTTTTTGGTGAGAATCCGTTAACATATTCTTGGATATTGTATCTATTTCTTTTGCTAATCTTGGTTTTGAATTTATTATCTTCAGATCAAATGGCTTTCAACGCTGCGAATCTCAGAAAGCTCATGGAAGCTAAACTGCAGACCCCACAGACTTCTGTTGCTGCCACACCTACTGCTCCTGCCCGAACGGTTCCGGCTGCACCCACAGAAAACGTTCAGCCGGATCCCGTCATCCAGTCTTCTCCGCCTAGGCCTGTTGTTAGCAGAAATCCTTCAGGGGTGGTTAAGAAGGATAATCTGAAGAAAACTGTCCCTGCTAAGGTGACAACGAATAAGGCTCCAGTTGCTGAAACTGTGAAGAAAGTGACCCAATCCAGCAAGCCTCCTCCTGTTAAACCCAATCCTCCTCCTCTACAAACCTCTACACGGGAAACACCTCGTGTTGAGCCTTCTGCAGCTGTTGGAGAAAAAGATGATCCTAAGAAGACGGCTGAGATTGACTCTAGCTCTACTGACAGTGGCACGCCTACTCTCAAGAGGAGGAAGCTGGTTCATCTTGACGGTAGGGCGGTGGCTAAAAATGATAAGGTTATTTCTTCTGCTTCTGTTCCTGGGACTTCAACCCGTCTTCCTTCAGCCTTTACCACTCCGGTTGTTCTGGATAGGAAATACTGTATGGATCTTCTCAATCCGGATGATGTGGACTTCATGCTAAAACAAGAGCCCGTTGAGCGTCAATGTCATTTTGCTGAGGCGGCCTTCCATTCAATGCGTGCTGCCAGCTGTTTACTCATGGCCGCTTCTCGGAAGAATGACGTTTTTACTGCGGATGATGCTGCTAGGTCCATTCCTTTATTTGAGGATGAAATATTCAAATTGAAAAATCTTGTGAAGGATCTAGAGGCTGCCCGGGATGCGGAGAAAGATGCTCATAAGGTTACTCTTGGCAAGCTGAAGAAAGTTGAAGGTGAGCTCAAGACGGTGAACGCTAGTTTGACCAAACTTCAAAAGGATGTCAAGACGGCTCAAGAAGATGTTCAATCCCGTGATGTCCTTTTGAAGAGAGAGAGAGAGAAACATGCTGGTGTCGTTGCTGAGAAGAAAACTCTTGAGGAGCAGAAGAAAAAGCTTGAAGATGACATGCTGAAGAAAGATGAGGAGATTGGTGCTAAGCAGGAGGCTATCATTGGGTTGCAGAATTCTTTGGCCCAGTTCGTGAAGGAAACTGAGGAATACGGGAATCCTGTTGAACTCTGGAAACAGTTGGAAGCTTCCCGGGAGAAGGAGGAGACGGCTAAAAAGGAGTTGAATGATGGGTTGCTTTCCGTTGGCGGTCAAATGATACAGATGACCCAATATATCCTTGATCAAGTGGAGTTATTCTATCCCGACATTAAAATTAACCGGGATTTAATTAACACTTGGGGTAAGGTTATCAACGGTAAAGTCTATCTGGCCGGTGAGGAGCCACCCGTCCAAAGCAATCAATTGGATGAAGGCAAAAAATCTGATGATCCTCCTTCTGCCCCTGCTAGCGAAACAGAAGGAAATTCTTCCAATGCCAACAAGGTGGATTCTGTCGAGATGAAGGCTGATGAAGTGAAGATTGATGGCAAACCTTGAAGATTCTGTAATCTATTTTATTTACTCTTGTTTCACCGGTGAGCATGTTCCCGGTTTGAATTTTATTCCAAGTACAATGATTTGATGGTTTTGTAATATAAGTACAATTTATTTTGCATGTATGAAATTTGCATTCTTCTTTGATATACTCCTGCGTTACTATAATTGTTGTTCCCATCTTAGGGATTTATTTCATGTAGGTGTGTATTTCCGTTTTCCGTTTTAGGAAAAAGTACAGGGAATCCGTTAACGGGTTTGTATTTCCGTTATGTTTCCAATCAGGAAACATATAAATTTTCTTGTTGATGGGTCTATTCTTTCCATTTAGGAAAAATATAGATTTCCCTGTTGAAAAGATAGCTAATTTTATAGCTTATGCGTGGATTGTATTTTTATAAATACCTGATTCATAAATGTTGGTATATGATTCCATCTTAGGAATATAAACACACAAAACCTTTATTGTCTTGGAATTTCCGTTTAAGTAAAACGTCTTGACGTTTTTGAAACAAGTCTTGATGTTTTCAAAAATTGATACGTTCTTTTCTTCAAAGAGTTTTGATTTCCGTTTAGGAAATGCTAGCTTCCTTTTCATTTTAGAAAAGTTTGGCTGTTCCTTCACCCCATTCTAGGGGTATTTTAGTACGTTTAATTCTTCTTTAGGAATCCTTTACGTTTGCAATTTGTTCCGCCTAGAATTTCTGCTTTACGGTTGTTCCGTTTCCATTTTTATTCCGTTTTAGAAGCATGTTCTATTTTCCGGTAATAAATATATGAATAAGTGCCTAAGTTGGATAGGGCTTTTCTTTTTAGCCTTATAGTTTAAGGTCTTACTGGAGAGAGGGATAATCTAGCCAAGACTTCCCTTCTTTCCTGTGAATGAGCGCTGCTTTCAGGTGGCTAGCCGGAAAAGCCATTCACTAAGTTGCCTCCGTTGAGAAGGTCTTTTGCCTTTCCTTGAAGGGCTTTTACGTTTCTTAACGTGAGTTTATTATATCGTTTGCACTTCGATTTTTTCAAAGTTCATGTGTTGATATCTATCTTAAGATATTATAAGTTCGCTGAAAAATACTGGAGAAAGTTGATTTCTGAATATTCATCACTTCATTAATTCATTGAGTCATTACATGAAGGCTTCCGTTCCAAGACGGGCACAATATCCTCCGTTCTAAGACAGGTACAATAGCTTTCGTTATAACGGTAAGCAAAAAACAAAAAGACAGAATTTCAACTGTAATACTTCTTTAGCTTGGCGGCATTCCAAGTCCTTGGGATCTTTTCCCCTTTGAGAGTCTCAATTTTATAGGCTCCTTGGCCTGTAGAAGCTGTGATCTTGTATGGTCCTTCCCAATTAGCTGCTAGTTTTCCTTCAGAAGCATTCCTTCCGCCAACGTCTGCACGGCGGAGTACAAGGTCTCCGGGATGGAAATCCCGTGATCGAACCTTCTTGTTGTATTTTGAAGCCGTAATTTTCTTAACGGCACCTTCTGTCAATGCAGCGTAATTTCTCCTTTCATCCAGAAAATCCAACTCTTCCTGGATAGCCATGGAATTATCAACCTCGTTTAGAGGGTAAGCTGTTCTCCAACTCAATTCTCCAATTTCCACCGGGATTACGACTTCAGTTCCGTAAGTAAGTTTGAATGGAGTTTCTCCCGTGGTGGAATGGGGTGTGGTTCTATACGCCCACAACACATGGCAGAGTTCTTCAGCCCAGTTTCCCTTTGCATCTTCCAACCTTCTTTTCAATCCCCTCAAAATGACACGGTTAGCTGCTTCAGCTTGTCCATTAGTTTGGGGGTGTTCAACAGATGAGAAATGTTGAGTTATTTTGAAATCCTCCATGAGTTTCTTCATGTTCTTATCAGCAAACTGTGTTCCGTTATCGGTAACGACAGAATGGGGGACTCCAAATCTTGCCAAAATGTTTCTTTTGAAGAACTTGATTATGTTAGCAGCAGTGATCTTTGCTAGAGCTTCAGCTTCTATCCACTTGGTGAAATAGTCAACAACAACAATTAAGAATTTCACCTGTCCTGCTGCCATTGGGAAAGGTCCCAATATATCCATCCCCCATTGATAAAATGGCCATGGAATGGTCAAAGTATGAAGTTCTGAAGGCGGAGAATTGTATACGTCTCCGTGTTTCTGGCATTTTTTCACAAGTTTTCACGAATTCTCTGGCATCTGTGACCATCGTAGGCCAATAGTATCCCGCGCGGAGTACCTTCTTTGCTAATGCTCTCCCGCCAAGGTGTTGGCTAGCAATTCCCTCATGTACTTCTTCTAAAGCATAAGCAGCTTCGTCTCCGTCAAGGCACTTAAGCAGGGGTGTAGAAAACCCTCTCTTGTAAAGTTGCCCAGAGATTATAGTGTGAGATGGGGCTCTTCTTTTGATCAGCGCTGCTTCTTCTTTGTTCGTTGGAAGCTCCCCGGTTTCAATGAATTTCATGACGGGTGAGATCCAAGAACTCTTGCCGCTATTTCCGTCAAGGACCATAACCATCACTTTTTCAGCAATGCTTGGCTTTTCCAGCGTTTCCTGAATGAAAGAATGATTTACTCCGCTTCTTCTCGTGCTAGCTAACTTTGACAAGACGTCAGCTCTAGTGTTTTGTTCTCTTGGAACATGCATGATTTCAAAATTATCAAAAGACTCAATCGCTTTCCTTATCACCAACAGATATTTTTGTAACAACGGTTCCTTGGCCTGTGCCTCTCCCTTCACTTGTGTCACCACCAACTGAGAATCTGTCCTCAGCTTTACTTCCTTCGCCCCAAGCTCTTGTGCTAGTTTCAAGCCGGCAATGCAAGCTTCGTATTCAGCCTGGTTATTGGTGGTGTTGAAGGAGAATCTTAAGGATACCTCAATCATTAGGCCTTCATCACTTTCCAGTATCAGTCCTGCTCCACTTCCTTTGCTGTTTGATGAACCGTCCGTGAAGATGGTCCACTTGGTACACGGTTCATCTGTTACCGGTGTCATCTCCGCCAAGAAATCAGCAAAGGTTTGAGCCTTCAAGGCCTTCCTACTTTCAAAAGAAATGTCAAACTCTGAAAGTTCCACAGACCATTTTGTCATTCGTCCCGCTAAGTCTGGTCTGAACAGCACTTGTTTGATAGGTTGATCCGTCCTTACCACAATTGAATGTGCTAAGAAATACCTTCTCAATTTCCTTGCTGCTGTAACTAAAGCCAATGCCACTTTCTCTATCTTCTGATATCTAACCTCTGGTCCGGCTAGAGCTTTGGAGATGAAATATACCGGGTACTGTGTGGCACCATTTTCCCTTACCAAGACAGCACTTACAGCTTCCGCTGAGATTGCCAGATATAAGTACAACGTCTCATCTTTCATTGACCTGGATAGCACTGGTGGTTGGGATAATATTGCTTTCATCTGAGTAAAGGCCTTCTCGCATTCTTCTGTCCATGCAAATTCTGTCTCCTTTCTCAACAATTTATAAAACGGCAATGCATGCTGTGCAGATCTAGAGATGAATCTGTTCAGCGCAATTAGCATTCCGTTAAGCTTCATAATTCCCTGTTTGGTAGACGGAGCTTCCATCCTGATGACGGCATCGCACTTATCCGGGTTCGCTTCAATTCCTCTTTCTGTTAGGTAAAAACCTAAGAATTTTCCCGCTTTCACAGCAAAGGTGCACTTCTCCGGGTTCAGCCTCATGTTGAATTTTCGCACCTTAGCGAAAATTTCCTCCAAATGGATGCTGTGTAAATTTTCCTCTGCAGATTTGACGATCATATCGTCCATATAGACCTCCAGCATCCTGCCAATCTCACCTTCGAAGACTTTGTTCATCATTCTTTGATAAGTAGCCCCTGCATTCTTTAATCCAAACGGCATCACGTTATAACGGTAGTTGGCTCCTTCCGTCATGAACGCCGTTTTATCTCTATCGTCAATGGACATGGGAATCTGATTATACCCGGAATATGCATCAAGAAAACTAAGCAGTTTGTAACCTGCAGAGTCGTCTACCAGTTTGTCAATGTTTGGGAGCGGGTAGGAGTCTTTGGGACAAGCTTTGTTAAGGTCTGTGTAGTCTACACACATCCTCCATTTTCCAGAAGATTTCTTCACTAACACAACATTGGAAAGCCATTCCGTGTAGTGAAGTTCTGAAATGAATCCCGCCTTCAACAGTCCATCTACAATCTCCTGCGCAGCCTTTGCCTTCTCTGGGGATTGCCTTCTCCGTCTTTGGGCCACGTAAGGGTAGTTTTCACTAACATTTAACTCGTGGCATGCTACCTTAGCATCAATCCCCGGCATTTCGCTAGGTGAACAAGCGAATAGATCAGCGTTTTTCTTCAAACATCTGATAAGGTCTTCCCGGACAATTGTTGGCAAATTAAGCCCAATCTTGACCTTTCTGTCCGGGTTCTGATCCAGCTGCACGTCTTCAAATTCACCGTCTGGCATAGGCCTACTGAATTCTCCCGGGAGCAGTTTCTGTTGGTAACTCTCATCACCAGATGCGCAGTCATTAGAATGTGTATCGATCCTCGCGACATTGACATCTAATAGTTCGGATCGTGGTGGTGTTACCTTCTCTGGCACATCTACCCGGGGAATCACTTCAGCTTCTACCATCTCAACGGCATCTACCTCCTTCTGCAACGCTTGGTAACACTTTTTCGTTCCTCTTATATCCGCCATGACAGTCACTACTTGATTTTTCTTTCTGTGATATTTCATCTTTAGGTGAACTGTTGACGGAACTGCTCCAAGGGCAGCAAGAGTGGTTCTTCCTAGTATGCAGTTGTAAACAGCTTTGCACGGGACTACTAGGAATTGGACTGGAACAGTTACCTCTGACTCTTCATTCTTTCCGTCTCCAAATGTTACCTTTAACGTCAAGAACCCCCACGGTTTCGTCACAGACCCATTGAATCCTTTCAAGTCTGCTCCTTCATAAGGAGACAAATCTTCCTTCTTCAAACCCATCTTACTGAACAGATCTTCGTACATGATATCACACGAGCTCCCTTCATCAATCAGAATTCGTGATACATCATAGCCGGCAATGGTAGCCATGATGATCAAAGGGAGTAGCTTGTTTGGCTTGTTTCCTATTCTTTCCTCATCAGAAAATCCCAAAATGGGTCTTCTGGGTGCTTTACTCGTGGACGGGGTGTCTTCTACATTGCTAACGGAAAATATTTCCGCTATGGTTCTTTTAATGGTTCCTCTTGACGGTTTTCCTGCAGTTGGAAAACCCCCAGTGATAGACCCAATGAAGGGACGCTTGCCTCTACTTCTTGTTACTTCATCTTCACTGGAACTAGTGTCATCCTTCTCCTTGCTCTTCTTTTTTGAAACCGAATCAACAGTCTTTCGGCTAGACTCTTCTTTCCTGGGTGAACGTCTCCGTTTAGGAGATTCACTCCTTTTCCGGCTTCTCTCGTTGCTATCCCGGTGACGCTTACCGTCTCTCTTTTGACCGTCTTTGGTATAACGGTTCAACTTTCCTTTTCTGATTAATTCTTCAACAGCATCCTTCAAATGGATGCAATCATCTGTCAGATGGCCATAGCATCTATGAAAACGGCAGTACTTAGTCTTATCCGCCTTGGGGGATTCCTGGACAGTCCGGGGGAACTTCACGCCGTAGTCCCGGAACTCTGTGTTGATACACTCTCCTAGAATCGTATCTATGGAGGTGTTAAGTGGAGTGTACTCTGAAAATCTTGCTCTTGGCATTTTCATTTTTCCTTTGCCATTCTTTTCTCTCTCTTTCTTTCCGTCTTGCTGTTTATCAGAAACTTTTCCTTTCTCTATTCCTTCAGAGATAAGTTTTTCTTCATAGTTGATGTAAGGTTGGGCTCGTCTCAGCAGATCGCTCATGTTCAAGGGCTCTTCCAGCCCTAGCTTCTCTTTAAACATAGAGTCCGGCTTCAAGCCTTTCTCAAAGATGAAGCACTTCAACTTGTCATCAGCCCCCTTTACATCCACAGCTGCACTAGTGAACCTCTCAATATACTCCCTGAGAGTCTCCTTTCGCCCCTGAACGATGGCACTTAAGGTGGCAACAGATTTGGGCTGTTTCCGCCTAGAAGTGAAGTGTGAAGTAAACTCTTTGCAGAGTGTCTTCCAAGAATCTATAGATCCTTCCGGTAACGCTTTGAACCAAGTCATAGCGGCAGCTTTCAACGTTAAAACGAACAGTTTGCACTTAACAGAACCACGTGCGTCATAATAATCCAAGACGGTGTCAACGTGTTCAATATGTTCGTCTGGGTCACCGGTTCCATCGTAGCTTTCCAGCTTTGGGGGTTTCTCCAGGACTTTTGGTATCTTACAGCCGGAAACTTTAGCGGTAAATGGACCCCGGGTACGAGGAGGACGCGATGGGTTAAGACGATCTTCTCCGCGTCTAGGTATACGGGAAGGCGAACCTTCTCCGTTTTCCCCATTTTGGCCTCCTCTGCCGTTGCCATTACCATTTCCGCCGGCATGTCCGCCATCGCTACGATGCTTGGACAGAGGCATACCAATGCTCCTTGGCATCTGCACTCTTCGTGATTCGGCTTCGTCATCAGGCTTTGACCTTCCTCTACCGGATCTACTTCTAGTAGATTCCGGCAAGGCGTTTTCACTTTGAGCTTGAACCTGCATCCGTTCAACTCTCAGCAATCTTTCTCTCTGCTCCTGTAGCAGACTCAAAATGGTGGTTAACGTATTGTTGTCAGCAGCAGCAACAGCTGGAGCAACGTTTACGTTTATTTCTGCTTCCCCTCTCTGAACCGGAGGGATTTGTAGGCGGAGGTGTGAGTCAGTAGGCGGTGGAACTTTCAGCATACCGTCATCACCTCCCACAACTCTGATCTCACTCCTTACCCTGCTACGAGCACTTGTAGTGGGAGTGGATACTGATTCTTCTTGGACAGGTGATAAAACATGGGGATGTTGTTCAGGAATGTTGCGTTGGCTAGAGGAGGGTGCTGAACGCGTATTTTTTGCTTTTACTGTCACCATGGTTAAGATATTGGAATGAATGTATAGAACAGATTTATCAGATCTGAGCTGATAAATGAAGAGATGAGTTCAAGGAAATCAATATATGATTTCCCACAGACGGCGCCACTGTTCTATCCGGTCCAAAAGTCTTAACTCGAAGGATGAAGCTACGGTGGTGATTGATGTTTGATACGGTGGCTCAGCTCCTTGAAACGGGGGGGGGGGGGGTCCTGCAAGAAAAGGGACTCCGACGCTCAAGTCAGTAAGTGATCAAGATGTGAGAATTAGGGTTGAGAGATGTGTACCATTATGTGGTGTAAAACCACGTATTTATAGGCGAAAATGTGAGTGGATGAGGACGGATTCCGTGTAGGAATCCTAGCCGTTAAACCAGTGGGCGGTTTATCTAACGGTCTAGATGCAGCTGCACAGCACTCCGTGTAGGGCGTGTGCACAATAGTCTTACTGTGGAAAGCCCTTGGGACGCGTGACGAAGACAGCTGTCTTGGGATGCGTGACGACTGGATCCAGTTGTCATTGGGCCGCGTGCCGGTTATGTTTGGGCCTCTATGCATTGGGCCTTTGGCCAGTCCAGAACACATATCAAGGATTAGTGGATTAGAAAAGAAATGTGATGTTGCTCCTCCTTTTCCCATTCATATTGATAGTTTGATATTGCTTTGCCTTAGAATTTTCCGTATTCAATTATGCTTAGTTTGGATTAGTTTCTCTCTTATTGGATATTCTATTCTTAATTAAAATTTAAAATAAGTTTATGGTGTTTCACTTATGAGAAAATCCTTTTAAGTAAAAGCTCATAGATGTTTATAGCAAAGGTAAACGAGAGAGCTTTTTAAAAAGTGAGATGTAAAAGCTAATTTAACGTATACAAGAAGCTGTAGTATAAGTTTTTCTTTAAGTGTTTCTTGAGAAGTTTATTCGAACTGGATCTCCTAGCTAATAGATTAGGTAGTTAAAATTCCGATTTGATGTAAAATCCCACAATTTTACGGTTATGCTTGCCCTCAACCATTATGAGTATACACATAATCCTATTTTGGTGGAATCGGGTAGAATTGCCACTGTTAATTGTTGAATTGTATAATCTACGATCTTTGAAATGTTTCTGCGATTATACTTATGAATGAATTTAAATTTATATATTTGAAGTATGATTTAAGGTTTAAATTATCTTACTTGTGAGCTATACTTATGAATTTAAATTTACACAAGTATTTTAAGTGATTTGAGGTTTACTTTGTCTTACTAATGTTATATGAGCTTTTTATAATCTTACGATTAGTGTTACAATTTTGCGGTTTTTGTGCAGGCATAAGAACCTTATTGAACCGATTACTCTGATTCGTGACATCAAATAATTTCAATTTCTTTCGGTTGTAAGAGATTAAACTATGGTCGTTAGTCTAGCACCAATCACCAAGACCAACAATTGTGTATTTGTCACCAATGGGAATCATATTTGGGGTAGGAAGTTTTCTTTTTTTTTTTGACAATTTTTGAGGTAGGAAGTTGCTCTTTTCGATTGTTTCAATTTCAATTACTATAGTTAATTTTTTTTTATGCAAGTTAAGATCGTTTAAATGAATTAAAATTGATATGCAATTTTTACCGTTTCATTTCAAATCATTTTACGAGATTAAATAAAATCTTAAATTGTGTAAAAATGACATTCAAATTACAAAGTTACAATCAAATTTTTATAAAAAATGTAAATAACTCAATACTTTATTCAAATAAAAAATTGACGGTTTTATCCAACCTAACACAATATTACAACAGAAAACGTTTAAAACAAACCAAATCAAAATTTTCTCTATAGTTTAATTTCCAAGTTTGGCCAAAATATGTAGAGCCATACTAATGTAATAGCACATAGTATTATTTTATTTGTACTATGATTCTGTTTTAGCATCATTTAATCTTTAGATCAAATCTTAAACCTTTTCTAAAACAAAGAAAATGACGGTGTGACATGGCAATGCATAATGCATGGTCCAAAAAAGCAGGGGAGGCAAATGGACAAAAGAGAAGTGTCCAACCTGGCTTTGCCAGTCTTAGCTTGACCGTAGCAAATTGAGATGCTTTAACGTCCCGCCTTTGCCAAAATTTGTTGCTTTTTCCTCAAAATAATACTAATGAATGATGATATGAATAATCCTTACCAAAGTTTTTATTCAAAGCATTTTACCCTAACCAATGTATTCTTCTCATAGCAAAGTCAGCTTTTTTAAGCATAGCAGATCTTTTATTCTTATGCCTTTCTTGTTTTGTAATCTGGTTACAATTACACCACACTTTTCCTTTTAGTTAGTATGTTACATGTTTGTATCAAGTTGGTGCAAAACAAATACTAGTAGGCAAATTAAAGTGAACAACCATGGTCTTCTTTTGTTTCATGTAATGTGACTATATATATATATATATATATATATATATATATATATGCACATAAAGTGCAGAACTTAAAAAAAAAGGCACTCAAATTATGGACATGCATAAAGAATTCAAGTTATGTAGCGAAAAAATAATAGTAGAGAAATCACACCCAGTACCTCCATTACAGTTAAAGAATTTCAATATTTGGTAGTGAGCATTGGAAAGAAGAGCACATGAAATACAATATATTTCATGACCAGACAACATTTTCTATGTTTTTTTTTTTGACGGTAAAAATTAACTTCCATTAGATAATAAGAAGCCAATACAAACATAAGGAGATATACCGTGATAGGACTATCCCCGACCACATTCTAAAAACAATACAAACAAATAAGCCATCAATACACTTTGAGAAAAAGAAACCAACAATGAAGTATTAAGCCGATAACTTAATCCAAGCATCCAAGCAAATTTCTTCCACAAGTGATAAGTGGGTTGAGGAACCACAGTCTTTAAATCTATGCAGTTACGGATCATATCTTTGGCTTGTGGATGCGCAAATCGACTATACGGGTTCTCGAAATTGGTTAGACTCACCACATGTGAAAAAATCATTTGTTGAGTGGAGAAGAAGAGTGACTAGTTTGCTACAATCAGTGTTAGATCTTTGCACAAAATATTTTCCATTCCAATCATACATCTTTGAGGCTTAACATCAAACACCATAAAAGCAAACTTGAAAGATACTAAACTTAAACACACAATACAAAAAAGATAAAAACAATACATCACAAAAGAAAAACAAGATCTAAAAACACAAATTCTCAGAAATTTTGCTTCTTCCGATGGAGGTGGCTCCGGCGGTGGTCTTTTCTCATAGCCACAAAGCTCTGAATGGTTGATCTGTGAAGTAGAATTCCAATTTGAGTGCACAACAGCATGCTTTTTTCGCACAAGGATGGAGTGGTGGTTGTTGGTGGAGGGAGGAGAAAATATCAAGGAAGTTGGTGGTGGAACAAGGGATGGAACCAACAAAGATGGAGAGTGAACATGAACAAGGAAAAAAGAAGAAGAAAAACCCACATATATGGGAGAGGAGCCTCCACAAGGGAGGGAACAAACTCCATTCCGGAGAGAAACAGCTCCGATGGCGGAGGAGGAAGGGTTGCTGCGGCGCTCAAACATACTAGTTAAGCCAACAACCCTAATTTCTAGAGAGAAGAGAGAGTTTCTCTCTCGACAACATTTTCTATGTTGGACATACACAAAGTTGTAAATTAAATTTGCAATCCTAGAAGCTTCTTAGACCACCTACAATGGGGTGCTGAGACCATGTGTTGAGAGGCAAAAAAGTATTAAAATAATAGAGATTTGTTGGTTTCTGGAGAGAGAAGATTACTAGAGTAATCAGCCAATGAACCTGACACGCCAGGCCACGCGGCACGTGCGGATTCTCCGAAATCCGGCGCGTGCGCAACACGTGCAGACAAGGCGTGTCAGCAGCAGATAGGCGGAGAGAGAATCTGTTTTTTTATAGTGGAACGTGTGTCAACATTTGATTGGTCCGCGCGAATTTAATTTTATCCTTATCTTTTAACTCAATTATTTCATTGCAAATTAAATTTTTATTTTTTTTCTCTATAAATGGAGACATGGATCATTTGATTTGGACACAGAAAAAAAATCGAATTTTTTACTACTTTAATCATATTATTAGTGTTTATTAGTGTTAATTTTGAAGTTTAAGTGTTTTTTTTAGTAAAATAAATTCTAATAGAGGATTTGTGTGATATATTGCATTTTAAGTTAAAAAAAAAATTAAAAATTTTTTGTTAAGTGTTTATTATTTTAATTTAATTTTAATCGATAATTGTAATTTTATTTTATTATAAAAACAAAATTTTAAATTTAAATAAAAATATGAAATAAAAAGTGGTGGGGTAGAGTCTTGAATGAAAAAAAACCATTGAAGAGGTTAAAGGTTGAGTGTGTTGAGAGATGATGTAGAGTGTAAAAAGTGGTGTTAAGTGGGGGAATGGTGTTGAGAGCATTGTGAGTAATCTTAGTTAACCGCATACCTTCATTATGACCCTGTTATTACTTATCTATAGTAGTAATTACAAGGGGTACTTTAGCATTTTTTTTTAATAAATGTGATTTTTATTTTTGTTCTCTTATAATATAAAACTGGTGGAGTACCTTAACAATGAATTTCATCCGGACACTAGATGCCAAAAATCTTAACAAATTATAATTTTAAAGCAACATGTAGACAAAACTTACCATATAGAAAATCTTAATTTAGATGAAACACCAAGAATGATGCACAACTAATTGTACATTTCATTCCATCTCATTTCTCATTCCCTCCAAGTGAATCCATATGTGGAGAGACAATAAATGTTACAACCTATCCACCTCCATACTTTGTAACCGTATTACATAAATTAAAAAATGTAATTATTGTTGTATGAAAAAGAAAAATTATGTGTAAATTTACAAATTGTCCTTCATTAATGTTATAGAAAAAATAAATTAAAGAAATAAAAGAAGAAAGAGTAATAGTAGTAAATAGTCAGACCATCTTCAATGGTAGGTGCTTATGTACTAATACTTATTAAGAACCGGTATTTATTAGGTATTTCTATTAGAGCACATGTAAAAATTATACATATTAGGTACCTATTCTTAAATAAAAACTTTCTCTCTCATAGTTCTTAACGGGTCCCACATGTTTTTATGATATTGTAAATAATAATTTATTATTAAATTAAATGATGTAGAGTTATTAGAAGGACCCATTAAAAACTTTTGGAAGAGTTGTTGGGTTGAAAGGATTGAGTGCTTATTAGGTATTATTTTTAAAATATTATAAATAAATAATGAGTACTCAAAAATTGAGTTCTCCATTAGAGATGATTTTAAAGGGTATAATAAAAAAAATAACATTAAATGTTTCATTAGTATTGTAAAGTGATTTATATTTTAGTATAATTTTTTTTTTAAATTGACTTATATTTTGATACGTAGGAAGTAGAGAGTAAAGTAAACTTTTTATTTTTTATTTTTTGTCAAGTAACATATAGCTAGAATTTCATCTCTTAAAAGTGAATAACTGAATGTATCAGAGTTCGAAACCTCATCCTTGCACATGCGGTGCAATATGTCATACCAATTAAATTAAACTTAGAGAGAAATAAACTTTATTTATAGCAAATTGGTGTTCCAGTTGTTTAATCCTATACTCCTTCTGTCACATAATGTGAGAAAAAAATTCAATTTTTTTGTCTCAAAATATAAGAGAAAAAGTGCAAACATTTAACTTTTCAATAAAATTTACTCTCTCTCTTACTTTTTTCAACAATCAATAAAAATTGTTTTTACATCTTTCCATACAACTTGTTTTAAAAAAACATACTCTCAATTATTATATATTTTTTTTTTTAATAAGTGTAATTTTTGTTTTTTCTTTTACATTATGAGACGGAAGGAGTACATGACAAACCGGTGATCCATATGTTTTCATAATGAAGCTAATGATTATGAAAAATAAGACTACAAATTAACAAATGCACACCTAATAGTCTATCATAATCTAACGGATATTACTACTTACTCAGCGTGGGAGACCCAAGTCACTTGCCACGCTAGCCTTCGCCATGATTGAAAATAAGATTAGATCCATGCATTATTAAACAAATCAATTTTGATACCAAATCAAAGGTTTTAGAGAACCTTACAAAACAAAAGTAGCACAAATATAATGTTAAAGATACTGCTAAATTGCTAATAATAACTAAGATTTTTCTGGAGTGCTCCTCCAAAGACTTTGAATATTCATGATGATATAAGGCAAAAGTTCAGTTTGCGGCCCCCCGCATTGAGGATATTGCGAATGGAACCAATATGATGCTTCGCTAACCTCTTCTTCTGAATATACTGGTTTCCCATCTATATGCAGGTTAAATACTCTATCATAATATGGCAATAAGACCTCATGGTAGTAAGTCAAAAAAGACAAATATTCAACCATCATACTTGAAGCCACCAGTGGTAATACAATCAAACAAACACTCGCTTTATATAGTTCATCATCACTGCATGACTGAGAGATAAAAAAACAATAATAAAGATATCATATCAGATTCGATTCTCTCCAGTGGTAATTTATGTAGGTTACTTTAGCTTCTTCAAGATCTAGTGTGTGTGTCTGTTATGAGTGTTGATTGTTGTGGTAGAATGATTGTTGATAGGCTTGTGGTTTCAATAGGTTTTTTTTTCTCATAGAAAGAGTATACATGGATATCTTTTTATATATCATTAGTATTTCTAGGATCCATAGACACCGTTTTCTTGAATCAACAAACAAAATAGTAAATGTAGACAAATCCATTTCAAAAAACAAATGAAGAAAGAATTTACAAAACAAATTAAAAAAAAAAAACTAAAAAAATAATTTCAATAGGGTATGAAGTATGAACACTAATGATTGTGGGATAACAGTGATAGGGAAGACAATACATGGTAATGAAATTCACTTCTCAATGAAAAAGCACTAAATTGTTTTGATTTAAGCACGTGAGGAGAGTCCAACCCAAAAGACAAGTCCAATAGGTGGGAGAGCCTCATAGCTTAAATACCATATTGAGCACTTTGATGTACTCAATGTGGGACTCATAACAGTGTCAGCGCGTCTTTCATACAATATACAATATATAATACATAAATTTCAGAAAGGCAGACTACCATTTTGGTTCCAGGAAGTGAGTGTATCTATATGTCACATTCTTCCCTGAATATATCAAAATTGCAATTAGGTCCACAAATACATTTCTTAACAGTCATTTTGGTCCTCAAATATGTTTTTAAGTAATCAATTTGGTTGATAAAATGTGTTTTTCGTTATTATGTTTGGTCAAAATGTGGTTTTGATACATTCCAAGGACTAATCAATTATGGATGTACCGTAGTTGCAATTTTGATACATTTCAAGGACAAGGACAAGGAGGGGTGTATTGAATTGAGATATCAAAGGATTTTAAGAGACTTTTTTTTATGGAAATAAAATTTAGTTGTATTGAATCAATACATTCTTTTATGAAATATAAATAAGTTTTGTGGTATTCAATCGAGACAATTAATGTTTTTTTTTCTTTTCAAGACAACAAAATTCATTGCTATTCAATTCAAAAAATTGATAGAGTCTTTTAAATCTTATCTATAATTCGAGACTTCTAATATACTAATATCGTGGTGTGCCCATTCAGAAATAGAAGTTGGGAAAAAATACCTGTTGTTGGCCGAATGGGCGTCCACGTAATAGACTGGGAAGCCATGACGATGATCCTTTGTCTCCGATGATCTCAATCTTTTTGTTGCAGCGATGCACTTGATTAGGAGCAGAAGATGACATCCTTCGCTGCTGATTCTGGAGTATAGACATACTGAGGCGATTTGCAGATTTCAAAAGATGAGATAAAGACATTGTTTCGAATCAAACCCTAATTCCAAAAACAAATATTAGATTTGGGAATCAAAATCCGAAATTCGCAAACTAACAAGAATAAATCAATAAGGAAAAAATAAATAATGGAGAAGTGAAGAATTACTACGTGTTTTCGATCTGCTTGCTTGCTTGCGAGAAAACCAAGTTAACAGGGGGGAAGTTGTTGATGCTGTGTTTTGCTTTTTTCCTCAATTCTAATCCCAATTCTGCAGTTAAATCTAATGGGTCATCAGAAAAGGAAATCGGGTTGCCCAATGGTTTTTGCTCCAGTTTTTTATTTGGCCCAGTTTCAACACTGATACGTAGGGTGGGAATAGGCTAGGCTACCCGATAGGGTCTATGGCTCGGCATATTAAAAGCTCGATTCGGCTCAGTCTATTTAGTAAAAATATAAGGTTCGGGCTTTTAAAAAAGCCTATTTAATTAAATAGGCCGGGCTTAGGCTTATTAAAAAGCCTATCAGGCTGACCTATTTATAGTATATATATGACTTTAATTTTTTTTATGTATTTGATGATATTTTAATTTTATTTCTTTTCAATCCATTGTGTAAATTTACAGTTATGATAAGCTAAATCGTAAATGTAAATTAACATTACGATTCAAAAATAGGTCAAATGATATATAAAGACTTTTATAAACCTACATTATAATAGATAAAACAAACTATTTAAAGGTCTCAATATGAATATTTTTTTTAAAAAAAAGTCTCAATGTAAAATAGGCTTTTAAATAGGCTTATAGGCCAAATCAGGCTTTTAAAAAGGTCAGTCCAGGCTTAAAAAAAAGCTCATCACAGTTAATAGGTCAGGCTTTAGGCTTCATAAATTCGAAGAAGGCCAGGCTCAGGCCTTACAAAGCCCGGTTCAGCCTGGCCTATTCCCACCCCTACTGATACGTGACACACGACATTTCAAATTTTAAAAAACTTAAGAAATTATAATTTTAGCAATGGATTTCATCCAAGCACTAGATGCCAAAAATCTTAAGAAATTATAATTTTAGAGCAACGTGTAGACAAAACCTACCATATAGAAAATCTTAATTTAGATGAAACACCAAGAATGATGCACAACTAATTGTACATTTCATTCCATCTCATTCCCTCCAAGTGAATCCATATGTGGAGAGACAATAAATGTTAAAAGAGCAAAGTAAACTTGATGATTTATTTATTTATTTTTTTTGTCAGATAGTTTAGTCTGTTAGCTAGAATTTCATCATTTAAAGGTGGATAACTGAATGTATCAGAGTTTGAACTCTCATCCCTACACATATGGTGCAATATGTCCTACCAATTGAAGGAGAGAAGTAAACTTTATTTATAGCAAATTGGTGTTCCATTTGTTTAATCCTATATATGACAAACCAGTGATCCATATGTTTTCATAATGAAGCTAATGATTATGATTATGAAAAATAATCGATCCAAAATATCTTATTAAGACTACAAATTAACAAATGCACAACTAATGGTCTATCATAATCTAACGGATATTACTACTTACTCAGCGTGGGAGACCCAAGTCACTTGCCACGCTAGCCTTCGCCATGATTGAAAATAAGATTAGATCCATGCGTTATTAAACAAATCAATTTTGATACCAAATCAAAGGTTTTAGAGACCTTACCAAAAAAAGGTTTTAGAGAACCTTGGAAATACAAAACAAAATAGCACAAATATAATGTTACTAAACAAAATAGCACAAAGATACTTCTAATAATAACTAAGACTTTTCTGGAGTGCTCCTCCAAAGAGTTTGAATATTGATGATGATATAAGGTAAAAAAGGTGAGTTTGCGGCCCCCCGAATTGAGGATATCACATATAGAAGGATGAACGTGCTTCGTTAACCTCTTCTATTGAATATACTGGTTTCCCATCTATATGCAGGTTAAATACTCTATTATAATATGGCAATAAGACCTCCTTTTGGTAAGCCAGAGTAGACAAATGAATAACCATTATACTTGAAGCCATCAATGGTAATACAATCAAACAAACACTCGCTCTATATAGTTCATCATCACTGCATGACTGAGAGATAAAAAAGACAACAATAAAAAACAGCAATAAAGATATCATATCAGATTCAGAACTAAGATCGTGTGTGTTGTGTGCGTGCGTGCGCGTGTGTGTGTGTCAGTGCGTCTTTCATACAATATATAATACATAAATTTACAGAAAGGCAAACTACCATTTTTGTCCCAGGAAGTGAGTGTATCTATTCACATTCTTCCATGAATATATCCAAATTGCAGTTAGGTCCACAAATACTACATCTCTTAACAGTCATTTTGGTCCTCAAATATGTTTTTAAGTAATCAATTTGGTTGATAACATGTGTTTTTGGTCAATACGTTTAGGGTGTATTTGATCGGCTAAAAAATAAGGGACTAGACACGACAACTTATGTTATGCTACATAGGAAAACAAAAAGAGCAAGCTCCATAACGATATGATAATTAAAGTCGCTGAAAAACATGAACCACCAATGAATATGATTATAAAAATCATCAATTAGAGTGAGAATTAGTAAGAGAAACACGTTAATCCCAGTATAAATATCCATGGCAAAAGGAACAAAAGTTGTGTTACCAGAAAATTAGGACGGTCTCATAAATGTTTTATTGAAAATAAAAATTGAAGCTAGGAGCTATTGTTTCAACAAAAAAAACTTATAGAAAATATTGTTAGAAAATAGGAACAACACAATTGTCCTTCTATTTAAAATGAGTCTGTGGAGTGGCAAGTGGGTATTTTTTAGTTATAAAGGTGCACATTGCTAATTTAAATCTACGAGTCTAAATTAGAGTCTTTAAAATCTAAAAAATTTATAAAGTCTTTCTAAATTAGACTATTTTTTTCTAAAATAATCTTTTAAAATCTCAAAAATTCTCAATCTGAATACACTCCTCTAATATCGTGGTTTGCCCATTCAGAAATACCTGTTGTAGACTGGCTAGCCATGACGATGATCCTTTGTTAATTTTTTTTTTGCAGTGATGCACTAGATTTGAAGCAGAAGATGAGATCCTTCCCTGTTGATTATGGAGTATAGACAGACCGAGGCGATTTGCAGATTTCAAAAGACGAGATAGAGACATTGTTTCGAATCAAACCCTAATTCCAAATACAAATAAACCATTGCATTAGATTTGGGAATCAAGATCCGAAATTCGCAAACGAATAAGAATAAATCAAACAAAAATAAAGAATGGAGAAGTGAATTACTACGTGTTTTCGATCTGCTTGGGAGAAACCAAGTTAACTGGGGAAAATTTGTTTTTTTTTTTTTTTTTTTGATAAATAAATAAAAAGGGGGAAAATTTGTTGATGCTGTGTTTTTTTTCCCTCAATTTAATGGGTCAGCAGACAAGGAAATCGGGTTGCCCTTGAACTTGCCCAATGGACTGGACTTTGCTCCAGTTTTTTTATTTGTCCAGTTTCAAGTTTCCTTCACTGATATGTGACACATGGCATTTCATATTTTAAACGGTTCAAATTAAAAGTACCAATTTTGAGATTTTGTAGCATTGAAAAAAAAATCTTAATTGTCTTGATTGAGTACCACAAGAATATTTTTTAAAAAGTCTTGATTCAATACCACTAGATTCTTTTTCTATCAAAAAGTCTTTTCAAATCTTTTGAAATATATATTCAATACACCCCCCTTAAATAAAAAAAAGAATAAGAATATGTTTCAGATTCTTCATCCTTGAAAAAGTTTCACAGCACCTCGCTCGGCCCGTCGGCTGCATCGCCATTCGCCGACATGACGGACCCACCGCTTCGCCTAGCGTGTCATACTATTACTGGTTCCGGCTAAATATTATATTTTGAAGGAGAGAGGAAATAAGTTGGGTTCTTTCATTTCATCTTAGACTATATACGATGTGCATGTTGAAAGGCTATTGAAAATTATAAATGAATGCAATGAGGCTGTTGAACATGATAAAAATCTGAGTTGGATGAAAGAGAGGTTGAAAATTTTCAACAGTTGAAAGCCTGCTTTTGAACTGCAAGGAGGGACGCGTGGCAACGCATTATTCGCATGACAGAGCGCGTGAGAAGCATGATCCAACGTCATTGTACCAGTGGGTCCATGTTATAGGAGCATGATCCAATCCAACGGTACTCCTCAATTGTGTATTTTTGTCTTCTATTATGATTCTGATTGGTTGATTAATTTGATCTGCAGTGAGTTTTGTGATCAAATGTGATTAAACCATATCAGTCACTACTAAATTCAACGACAATCATCAACATCAACAATTGTGATCATATTTAGGATATGAATTAACTGATTAAGATTGATTAAATGAATTAAAATTGATATGCAATTTTACCATTTGATTTCAAATCATTATTTGAAATTAAATAAAATCTTAAAATTGTGTAAAAAAAATGACATTGAAATTACAAAGTTACAATCAATTTTTTTTTTTTAGAAAAGTAAATACTCTCTCCGCCCTTAAGTAATTTTTTACTTTTATGATTCATTGGTTATCTAAGAGCATCTTTAGAAAAATTTCTCTTTAACCCCCCAATGTTTTTTTCCCTCCCTAACTACCTTTTTTGCCCTTGTTAATGAAATTTCGTGACCTCTAACCCGAAATGCATTTTGGGACACACGGCCCGAAATTAGCCAATTCAACCCCCCAGTTGGTGTATTTCGTGACCTATTTTTGGTTCATAACTCATTTTGTATAAAATTATCCTATTTTGTATAAAACGGTTTCATAACTCATATTACGGGTAGTTTGGAGTTTTAGGGGGGTTATGGAGAAAGAGGGGGGCAAAAGAGAATTTTTCCAAAACTTATGGGTGTATTTCGAGTTATATTTCCCGAAATGAGGTTCGAGAAATAGATCACGAAGTGTGCGCACGTTATGGGGGGTTAATTGATGCGTGTTCTGATACGATACGCCTATGCTTCGGGTCGTAGGTCCCGAAACTCATTCGGGTTATAGATCCCGAAATCATTTTTTAGCCCAAAATCACGGGTATTTTGGAGTTTTAGGAGGGTTATAGAGAAACGAGGGGGCAAAAGAGAAAATTTTCATCTTTAGTGGTGCAACTCATTTTGAATTATTTGAGTGGGTCCTACAATGCCACATCGTATGAACTAACTTTATATTTTTTTGTTCTAATAGTGAACATTGAAAAATTTATATTAGATCCCACAAATTTATATCACATATTATTTTATTTATATTTAATGTTTAATATTACCATCATGTCTCAAAATAATTTACTATCCTCGTGTCCCTCACGCATACTAATTTCAGAACTATATTATATTCCAACATCATTATCATATTCGAATGATTCAGAAACATGTTCAGAACTATATTCAAAGTAAGAAACATGGTCAATTTGTGGGTCATTAGTAAAGTTTGATCCAACATCATTATCATATTCGAATGATTCAGAAAAAGCATTATAAATCAAACTAATAATGAAAAAGCATTATAAGTCCTAATACTTTACTAATAATGATTCAGTAACCCCAAATCAATTTGCAAAACAGAAACAATGAACCTAAACAACAAACAATGAAAAAAATCAGTACCTCAACTTCTCAAACAGAAACGATCGCAAAACAGTAGCGGGGGATGAGGCTGGTGGCGAAATCGATTTCAGAAGCTATACCGGCGAGATTGATTTGCAGAGCAGGCGAGATTGCAGAAGCTATATCGCAAAAAAACAGTAACCTCAAATTGATTTGCAGGCGAGATTGCAGAGCGGCGAGATTTGCAGAGCGGCGAGATTTGCAGAGCGGGCGCCGGTGAAGGGGCTTGCGGCTATTCCAAACCCTAGCAAAGCAGTTTACATATACGTACGATATTGAAGGGTTTGGGGTTATTAGTGAGTGGAGTTATATTTTTTTTTAACTTAATAAATATGACAGAGTTATATTATATATTATAAATATTAAAAAAAATATATTTAATATGTATCATTCTAAATTAAATATTAAAAATCCCAAATAATACAAATAATTGCTACAAATAATATATATATATATATATATATATATATATATATATATATATATATATATATATATATTGCTACAAACACAAATAATTCTCATTAAAAGTACATTAATTTTTTTTTGACAAATAAATTAGGATTGTATATTTTTAATTCAATTTTATCCCTAAACCCTAATCCGAAACCCTAAAATCTAATCCGAAACCCTAAACCGTAAACCCTAAACCCTAAATCGGTTTTAGGGTTTGAGGTTTAGCGTTTCGAATTAGGGTTTTCAATTTGTGGTTTCGGATTTAGCGTTTAGGGTTTAGAGAAAAGAAAATTGGTATTGGGTTTAGAGTTTATGGTTAAGGTTTAGGGTTTCGGGTTTAGAATTTAGTGTTAGGGTTTATTGATTTATCGGTTTAGGGTTTGGGGTTTTAAGTTTTAGAGTTTAGGGTTTAGAGAAATGAAAATTGGTTTAGGGTATTGGTTTAGGGTTTCGGGTTTAGAGTTTAGGGTTAGGGTTAATTGGTTTATGGTTTCGGGTTAAGGGTTTTGGGTTCAGGTTTAGGGTTTAGAGAAAATAAAATTGATTTAGGGTATTGATTTAGGATTTTGGATTTAGAGTTTAGGGTTAGGGTTTACTGGTTTAGGGTTTAGAGTTAGGGTTTCGGGTTTAGGATTTAGGGTTTAGGGTTTGTGGTTTAGGGTTTCGGTTTAGGGTTTAGGGTTTTCGGTTTGTGGTTTCGGATTAAGGTTTAGGGTTTTCGGTTTAGGGTTTCGGATTTAGGGTTTGTGGTTTAGGGTTTCGGGTTTGAGGTTTAGGGTTTCGGATTAGGGTTTAGGAATAAGGTTTAATTAAAATATTAAATCCTAATCTAATAATAAATAGGTACAAAAAAAAAAAATTGATTAAATTGTAATTCTTATCTATTAATTAATGTAACAAAAAAAAAAAGAGGCTCATAGTAAAATCTAATCATACTCCCTCATCCTAATCTAATGATTAATATTCATTCACATATTCTCGTATACATAGTCATTCTCGTAGTAGTCGCCCTCATATATATATATATATTAAAGTTACTAGCTAGTATACATTCTGCGTCAAAAAAAAAAAAAAGTTAGTACACATTCAAATTTGTAATTCTATTTTTACTAACTACCATTCTTTTACTTTTACGTATCAAAAAACTAACTAGTATTGTTTTTTATTAATTTTTTTAATACAAATTTAATAATAAAAAATTATGTAATTATTACAAAAATTTATTATTATTAACTAGCATTATTTTTAACAAAAAATTTATTATTATTACTAATACAGTTTTATTAAAATTTTAATAAATTAGAAAAACTAACCTCAAATAATATAATAATATAATGTATCAAATCGTGGATGCAACACCAACAACAACAAACACCGGGTAGCAATTAATCACTACTAAAAAATAGAACCAAAATTTGACTACAAAAAATAATACTAACATATTTTATATTAGTAAATTAAAATAAACTTATAAAACAATCAATAATTTATGAAAAAATAGAATAAAAAAAATAAAATACTTGCCATATATTTTGCATGATACTAGTAATTTGAAGTAGATAAAATTTGTAGTAGAGAAGAAATAGAGAAAATATATTGATGAGAATGAAAAGAAATGAAAAAATTTAGATGGATTTGATTTTGAGAACTAAGAGATGAGATTATGCTCTATCTCACACGGTTCACAACTTCACATTATTGAAGCTAACTACTTTGAGTTAAGTGACACACCAAACCTCAACGTACCATGTGCAAGCCAGCTGTGAGTGTTGCTTTAGTGTAATCTGTTTCCTAGGAAATTTTCCTAGGAAAGTTTTTGAATAGCGTGTCAGTTGTTTCCGAGGAACATTTCCTAGGAAATCGTCTCGATGTAAGTAAAGTTCTGACATGTGCAGTTTGCGAGGAAATATTCCTCGGTAACTACATAGAAAAACGTGTTCAACTTTGACTTTTCTGTAAAGTGTTTTCCTAGGAATATTTTGTCGGAAACAATTGTGTTTTGCGAGGAATAAAGTTTTCTCGGTAATTTTCCTAGGAAATTTCATATTTTCTTGTAGTGATTTTTTAATTGCCTCTTGCAATAGTTCCAATAGTCTCAAGTATTTTATGAAAAGCTCCACCCTAATCAAATTAAACATGTAGCCACTAAACAATTGGAATCGGTATTTAAGTCCGAATTTGGATCTTATGTATCCATCACGAATTGAATCAAATTCCACCTATCTTCATAATTTCACCAATTTCACGATTTTGGATGATTGTGAACGAATAAAAAAGTTATATGCTTTGTTTATTTTATTTATTTAATTAATGATGCAATGTTCATTAGAGAATATATTTGGTCAAAAAAAAAAAAAAGAGAACATGTATATTAAATTCATTATTCCATTCTTTTAAAATGATTCTATGTTTTTCTCTTTGAAGTATTATGATGTAAGCACCGCAGTTCCAAGTTTTATATGGATTATTATGCATGGCAGCCTACTACTCCCTCCGTACCAAAATATATGTCATTTTGAGAAAAAAAAATTGTACCACAATATATGTCGTTTTACATTACTAATGAAGCATTTAATGCTCTTTTTTCTCTTATACCCTTAATTAATTATTTCTCTTTCTTCTTTCAATTCTATAATTTATCTTTCACATACCATTAATGAAGGATAATTTTGTAAAATAACTCATAATTTATCTTTTCCATACAACAATGATTACATTTCTTAATTTGTGTGATATGGTAAAAACGACATATATTTTGGTACGGAGGTAGTAATTAGGTTTAGTGCTCTCATTATATTTCATTATATGCTTTTTGTTATAGATGTGATGCTTCATCAACAACCATTTTACACATGTTGTGTGATTGTCCAATGTTGTTTGGCACAACCTTAACTTTGATTTTCGTAATGATTTTATTATTACTATTATTTAGATGATCTTGTTTATGGTTCAAGATGCATGGAATCGACAACATAACACTTTCTTTCTTATTAGATGATTTAGGGTGCGTTTGTTATGGATTTTTTTGAAAAAAAAATCTATTTTATCATTTTGAAAGTATTTGTTATAGATTTTAAAAAAATCATTTTTAGCTCCAAAATGAAAAGTTTTTTAAAAACCTATTTTAAAAAAAATGAGAAACCTAAATGTAGAAACTTTTATATTTTATAAAAATAATTTTTTTGATGGTAAACAAACATAAAGTAACTTTAAATTTTAAAAAAAATCTCAAAAAATCTATTTTTTAAAATCTCAAACAAACGCACTCTTGTTTGGAAGTTTAGAAATGATAAAATTTTCTCCGATCCTAACATAAATCACTCCCTTTATTATATTCTTAGCCAAATATTCTATTCCTATAATTCCAATTATTCTCTTATCTTGCTCTTAGGTAGTACTCTTTCAAGTTTCAAGACAACCCGAAAGATAAGATTTGAGGAATTTATTGATTGACGATTGAATAACTAATTTTCCATAGAGTTGAAATCTTACTACTAATGTTAATGTCGAACCTTCAACTATTTGATATAGGTTAGGGTTAAACACATTATGGCTTTATTGACCAAATTAAACAAAATAAAGAAAAACGAAAAAAAAACTTTTTTCCTCTTCTTTTATTATAAATAAGTAATTTCACATATATTTAATTTTTTTGTTTTGTTTTTTCGTGATTTTGCCGTTGTGTGCAGCGTTGTGTTGGTCGTCGTCTTCTGCGGCATTATTTGATTTCTCGTATTTTTGCGGTATTTGTTCGATTCCTATTGAAAGATCAGCTTCGGTCAATTACAAATCCAGATTTGAACATCAACTTTATAGATTCGGAAGTATAGATATTATGATCAATTAAATTTGATGGTACTATTTATTTTAGACATTTTGTAGTATATGTTTAGTATTAAATTGGATATTGTGAGAATGTTCAAATCATCCTTTATGTAAAATATCGGTCCCCATTTGTTTTGTATAGAAGAACAAAAAATTGGCGAAGTGAGGTTTAGTACCGCAGTCACCGGAGTTCCAAGTTTCTACCGGAAATCAATTTCTCCGATCACCACCTATTTCAGCTGCACAGATTTCACGCCCGCAAACCTTTTCTCGCTTCTGCAACATTCGCTTCGTTTCCGTTTTCTGATTCCTTTCACTCTAGGCGAATCTAGCCTATTTCCTTGTCATTCTTCAACCACTTTCTCCGCTTCCGTCTTTATTCCGATGGTAATTTTCTTTGCCCCCTTTATTACAATATTCTGTTCATGTTTAAGTCAAGTAATAACAAGTGCATTATTAATTTGAATTTGAAGGATCCTTATGCTGCTGAAGAAGAGTTGCCTCATTACATTCATATTAATCAGAATGATTTTTTTATGCGAAGGTTGGTAATTTCTTTCTTAATTTTCAGCTCCATTTAAGTCATTCAATTGAATTTGCTATCTTGTGCTTAATGCTTATTATTGGTCTTATAAATTGGAATATAATTTGATTCTGAAGTTTTGTAAGAATATTTTCACTTGGTAGCTTCATCATGATTCATGAGCAAATAACGTCGTTGTTATCATGCGGCGGCTCTTTAATTTAGACTAGTAGTTAGATTCTTTATGATTTAAAAAGTTAAGTGAACATAGGCATTGTGTTTGCAACATGTTAGGGATTTGAGTTGCTACCTGAACAAAATTGAAGTTGAAATAATTCCCAGAAACTAATTGGATTATGGTAATTATAAGATGTCTGAAATTAAAATTAATGTCGTAAATGAAAAAAACTATCTTAAGCAAGTCTGCTTTACTATGCATATTGTTCTATCCGCTCCAAAAGTCTTAACTCCAAGGATGAAGCTACGGTGGTGATTGATGTTTGATACGGTGGCTCAGCTCCTTGAAACGGGGGGGGGGGGGGTCCTGCAAGAAAAGGGACTCCGACGCTCAAGTCAGTAAGTGATCAAGATGAGAGAATTAGGGTTGAGAGATGTGTACCATTATGTGGTGTAAAACCACGTATTTATAGGCGAAAATGTGAGTGGATGAGGACGGATTCCGTGTAGGAATCCTAGCCGTTAAACCAGTGGGCGGTTTATCTAACGGTCTAGATGCAGCTGCGCAGCACTCCGTGTAGGGCGTGTGCACAGTAGTCTTACTGTGGAAAGCCCTTGGGACGCGTGACGAAGACAGCTGTCTTGGGATGCGTGACGGCTGGATCCAGTTGTCATTGGGCCGCGTGCTGGTTATGTTTGGGCCTCTATGCATTGGGCCTTTGGCCAGTCCAGAACAGTTGCCCCCGAAGTCAATTGTTTAGAAGGAGTCTAAATATTGACTTGTATTAGCATTGTATCCGTTAAGGAGTTTCCTGCAAAAAATGTTAATCCGGAAATAATTTATTGAAAAATGAATAAGAAGGGTCTGAGAGTTTTAGTTTACCCGTTTGGAGTACTGTACCCTATTTGTATGCCCCCGGGTACAGCATCCGTCTTCACGGTATGGGATAGTGCGCGTAATTCCGTTATGAAGGTATGTGGCTTTGTAGCCGGATTTTTCCCCAGAAGACGTATCGTTTTGTTCCGTTTTGCCTTCTAGCGGATGCGTTACAGCTGTTTGCATGTGAAAAGTCGTGGCGACTTTATTGGCGGACACCTGTCTCGTTTTCTGTGCGCGCCCGCCAGCTATTAAATAGAGTACTCAAGTGGCGCGTTGTTTTGAGGTGAAATCTGGGCCGTTGATTTGAATTTTTCATCTTCTTTTAATCCGGACCTTTGAACGTGGTTTGCAACGGTTCTTTATAAATACCCGTTGGTTACCTCACTTGTTTCTTTCTTTGCTTTCGCTTCTGAATCTTTGTTTCTTTGCTCCGGCGATTCTTGCGGCGATTTCGTTGATTTCAGTTCTTTACACCGATAATCACTACTCTCGTTTCGAAGAATCTTCTTCTTCTAAAGGTACATCTCTTAATCTTTCTCACTCTTATGTTTTCCTTTCTCTGTTCGTATCATTATGGCCAATACAGGAAGTAGTTCGACTTTGAGTGAAGATTGTGGTGTACCATATGAACAGGCTCGCTGTTATGAGCGTGATGTCTTTTATATGTCTGTTGAACATGTGAAATTACTTTTTCCCAAGCATAAGGAGGAAATTTTGTACGACGGTTTAACTTATCATTATGTTGATAATGACAATGACATGGTCGCTGTTAGGTTTAGTAACCCCTTTGTTCAGCGTCGTAAACTTGGGTTAGAACTACAACTAGCCTTGAGAGGAGAATCCAATTTTAATTTGAGTAACACTGACTTTGAGAGATATCTCTATGATGCTATCTGGACCCATTCTAACGGAGATGCTAAACTTGCTAGGTTAGCAGCAAAAGATATGGCCAGGAAGGGTAAGCGTGAATTGGAGTTCCCTGATGATGCAGTGGATTATGATTGGATTGTAGAAGATGTTCTGGGTACCCCTTCTGTCTTTACTGAAGAAGGTTCCGTTAAGGGAGCCTTTAAGGATGTGGGGTCCTCTATTGATTGGAACGTTAACATTCCTCCAGTGCAATCAAGGCTTTGTACAAATAAATATGCACTTTGCAGTGTCCCCTTGCCGGAGGTCCTTGTAAAAGTGTTCCAATTGCGCTTTCCCTTCACGGATTTTGAAGTGGATTTGTTAGCGCATCTCCGGTTAGCCCCTTCCCAAATACATCCGTTGTCATGGTGCTTCGTCAAGGCGTACCAATTTTTCTGTGAATATATGGGAGGTTCTGCTACTGTTTCTCTGTTTATGCATCTATTTTACTTATCAAGAAGTAATAGCAACGTATCTGCCCGGCAAGGATACATGTCCTTCCGTCAAAAGGACAAATTGTTCAAAGTATACCAAGATTCTTTCAAATGGGACCGGGATAGGTTTTATTACGTTACTCCTCTTAACGAAAAAGCTCACCGGTCCTTATGCCACTTTGCTTCAGACGGTTACATAGGGGTTCCTGAATATCCAGACTTTGACAAGTACCCTGAATCTTCTGAAGCTCTTGTAAATAATAACAACGAAATAAATGCTTCTGGTGAAGGTACCTTTCAACCACTCGTTGAGAAGACCGCTAGTCGTCTTTGTAAGTCAAAGTTCCCCAAGTATTGGTATAAGGGTCACTTTGATGTTCCCTCCGGCGACTACCTTTTTAAAGAAAAGGATTTGAGTGAGGCTGATAAGACAATGAAGCTAATGCTGAGGGAGTATAAGGATTCCTTGGCTACGGCTAGGATTGTCAACGGGGAACTGGAATTGGTCCCTGAGGTTATCAATACGAGGTCATTGATGAACCGCAAGTCTCGTGCCTCCCGTGCTGAATTTTTTGGTGAGAATCCGTTAACATATTCTTGGATATTGTATCTATTTCTTTTGCTAATCTTGGTTTTGAATTTATTATCTTCAGATCAAATGGCTTTCAACGCTGCGAATCTCAGAAAGCTCATGGAAGCTAAACTGCAGACCCCACAGACTTCTGTTGCTGCCACACCTACTGCTCCTGCCCGAACGGTTCCGGCTGCACCCACAGAAAACGTTCAGCCGGATCCCGTCATCCAGTCTTCTCCGCCTAGGCCTGTTGTTAGCAGAAATCCTTCAGGGGTGGTTAAGAAGGATAATCTGAAGAAAACTGTCCCTGCTAAGGTGACAACGAATAAGGCTCCGGTTGCTGAAACTGTGAAGAAAGTGACCCAATCCAGCAAGCCTCCTCCTGTTAAACCCAATCCTCCTCCTCTACAAACCTCTACACGGGAAACACCTCGTGTTGAGCCTTCTGCAGCTGTTGGAGAAAAAGATGATCCTAAGAAGACGGCTGAGATTGACTCTAGCTCTACTGACAGTGGCACGCCTACTCTCAAGAGGAGGAAGCTGGTTCATCTTGACGGTAGGGCGGTGGCTAAAAATGATAAGGTTATTTCTTCTGCTTCTGTTCCTGGGACTTCAACCCGTCTTCCTTCAGCCTTTACCACTCCGGTTGTTCTGGATAGGAAATACTGTATGGATCTTCTCAATCCGGATGATGTGGACTTCATGCTAAAACAAGAGCCCGTTGAGCGTCAATGTCATTTTGCTGAGGCGGCCTTCCATTCAATGCGTGCTGCCAGCTGTTTACTCATGGCCGCTTCTCGGAAGAATGACGTTTTTACTGCGGATGATGCTGCTAGGTCCATTCCTTTATTTGAGGATGAAATATTCAAATTGAAAAATCTTGTGAAGGATCTAGAGGCTGCCCGGGATGCGGAGAAAGATGCTCATAAGGTTACTCTTGGCAAGCTGAAGAAAGTTGAAGGTGAGCTCAAGACGGTGAACGCTAGTTTGACCAAACTTCAAAAGGATGTCAAGACGGCTCAAGAAGATGTTCAATCCCGTGATGTCCTTTTGAAGAGAGAGAGAGAGAAACATGCTGGTGTCGTTGCTGAGAAGAAAACTCTTGAGGAGCAGAAGAAAAAGCTTGAAGATGACATGCTGAAGAAAGACGAGGAGATTGGTGCTAAGCAGGAGGCTATCATTGGGTTGCAGAATTCTTTGGCCCAGTTCGTGAAGGAAACTGAGGAATACGGGAATCCTGTTGAACTCTGGAAACAGTTGGAAGCTTCCCGGGAGAAGGAGGAGACGGCTAAAAAGGAGTTGAATGATGGGTTGCTTTCCGTTGGCGGTCAAATGATACAGATGACCCAATATATCCTTGATCAAGTGGAGTTATTCTATCCCGACATTAAAATTAACCGGGATTTAATTAACACTTGGGGTAAGGTTATCAACGGTAAAGTCTATCTGGCCGGTGAGGAGCCACCCGTCCAAAGCAATCAATTGGATGAAGGCAAAAAATCTGATGATCCTCCTTCTGCCCCTGCTAGCGAAACAGAAGGAAATTCTTCCAATGCCAACAAGGTGGATTCTGTCGAGATGAAGGCTGATGAAGTGAAGATTGATGGCAAACCTTGAAGATTCTGTAATCTATTTTATTTACTCTTGTTTCACCGGTGAGCATGTTCCCGGTTTGAATTTTATTCCAAGTACAATGATTTGATGGTTTTGTAATATAAGTACAATTTATTTTGCATGTATGAAATTTGCATTCTTCTTTGATATACTCTTGCGTTACTATAATTGTTGTTCCCATCTTAGGGATTTATTTCATGTAGGTGTGTATTTCCGTTTTCCGTTTTAGGAAAAAGTACAGGGAATCCGTTAACGGGTTTGTATTTCCGTTATGTTTCCAATCAGGAAACATATAAATTTTCTTGTTGATGGGTCTATTCTTTCCATTTAGGAAAAATATAGATTTCCCTGTTGAAAAGATAGCTAATTTTATAGCTTATGCGTGGATTGTATTTTTATAAATACCTGATTCATAAATGTTGGTATATGATTCCATCTTAGGAATATAAACACACAAAACCTTTATTGTCTTGGAATTTCCGTTTAAGTAAAACGTCTTGACGTTTTTGAAACAAGTCTTGATGTTTTCAAAAATTGATACGTTCTTTTCTTCAAAGAGTTTTGATTTCCGTTTAGGAAATGCTAGCTTCCTTTTCATTTTTGTTGGGTTTTTGTGTATTGGCATCATTTTTGCTAAAACACTAACTAGCTAGACGCTGGACCAGATGCTAACTAGACAGATGCTGGACCAGATGCTCCAACATGTGCGTACAGCTTCAGGACGTACGCGTATTTTTGTGCGAGATCTTTTTAAAGATTTGCTTCAGTTTTATCTCAATTACTTATGCACTAAGTCTCGCCTTGTTGTGTAGAACCTTCAGGAGGTGGCGGTTTGCCCTGATTGCTTCATAAAATATGTTTATCCATTTATGGAAACATATTATATGGTTCTAAAATATAATTGCAAGATTTCTTTTGGACCAGCTGGATTGTAAAGCCCATGTATCTTCCTCAACACGTTCTTACAGAATATATATATTGGAAGATGTAAAACCTAAAGTTAAGCGAAGCCATTATTTACAAAGAGGAGTCTTTAGGGTTTTAGGGTTTCGTGTTTAAAGCCTTGTGCTTTAATGTGTGCACTCCTAAGCTTTTAAGTATGGAGTTGCCTGTGTACCGCTCTTAAGCTGTGAAGTACGGAGTCGGTTGTTCTTGTGTTCACTAAAGCGTGCGTTGCCTATATGTTAAGTAGTGAACTTGTGAGCCTTGCTTGTATCATGTTGAATTGTTGATACATGAAGGACGTAGGTGTTTGTACTGTGTGCTGCTCCTAAGCCTTTAGGTACGGAGTTAGTTGTGTCTTTAGAGTGTGACTCTTGAAACAATAAACGAAAAGAACAATTGATAACAGTGCTGTCTGTACTGTTTGGTAAGGAAGTGAGCAGAGGTTCTCATATCTAGGAGTTCCTAGGTAGAGGTCTAGACGGGTAGTTACAAAGTGAGAAGTGCAAACGAGGAGTTTGACTTTGAATTTGTTTTACTTAGTGGATTTCCTTCCTGGATTGGTATCCCCCAGACTAGGGCAAGTTGCGCCGAACTGGGTTAACAAACTCACTGTGTTATTTATCTTTCTACTGTGATTCGTTTATTTTGTGCTTTGCTACGCTGTGTTATTTTACTGTCATAAGTTCTGAGTTGACAAGTGCTCGGACAGTTGTCCTTACATTGTGCACAGCGTTTGTCTGTCTGGTTGCCAGAATTTCAATTGGTATCAGAGCAGGTCACTCTACCTGTTCTGGTTTTGAAAGGGTGAGATAAAGGGAAGAAACTTTCTGGCAATATGGACAATGAAGGAGGATTGGTTAACATGACATCTTTTGTGGACACTGAGGAATGTGCAGATTTAATTCTTGGAAGAAAATTCAAGAAAGCTTTTATGAGAATTGAAAGGAAGCAAATGTCCAATGTCAAGAACTCTGTCATGACGAATGTTGAGGGCACTGTTGATGTTACTAAGACCCTAGGTACTGATAATCCTAAGGTATCTGACAAATTAGTTGGTGATGGGCCAAATTTCTCTGTTGAACAAGTTGCTTCTGTTGCTAATAAGAAAACTGATTTTGATAGTATTGTTGGTGAGAATCCTGTTAATTCACCTGATAAGCTGAAGGATGCTGTGCCAGATGCTCAGACATCTCTGACACAAGCCAATGAAGAGGTTGTTGTGGTTCCAAATACCCCTAACTCTGTGAGTATCCATGATGATGATACACCCAAGTCTCAAGGACAAGAAATTGAGACTCACCAAACTGTGAGTTATGTTGAGACTGCAAATTTGGTACAAGATGATGTTGTTAATATTGATGAAGATGTACCGGAAGAAAGGCTTTTGGAGAAGATGTCTGTCACAGGTGTTGCTCTTAGAACAAGGAGCAATTCCCTCAAAAGTGTATCTAATGTTAGTGAATGTGCCAAAGGGAGTAAGAAGAAAACAGCTGATACTGGGAAGAAGCTCGTTGGTCCCCCCAAGTCTTGGGGTAAAGTTACTTCCAAGCCTGGTCAGAAGAAGAAGAAGCTCAAATGAAAGGATCATCCTTCAAGTGATTCTGATTTTGAGATTGCTGAGACAGATGCTGCCCCATCTGGTGGAGCATTTAGAAAAACTGTCAAGGGAATGAAAGTTCCTCTAGTTATTCCTCCAGCCTCTCTGGATAATGTTTCATTTCATCTGGAAAGTGGAGCTACTCGCTGGAAATTTGTTTATCATAGAAGGCTTGGACTTGAGAGGAATTTGAAGACAGATGTGTTCAAGTGCAAGGAACTTGTTGATGTATTGGAATATGCTGGGTTGATGAAGATTGTGAAGAATCTGGGTCATTGGTATGACATGTTGGTAAGGGAATTTGTGGTAAACATCTCTGAGGACTGTGATGATTCAAGGAATCATGAGTACAGACAAGTGTTTGTTCGTGGTAGATGTGTCAACTTCTCTCCTCAAATTATTAATGCATATCTTGGAAGATCTGTTGAGGACAATACTGAGTTGGAAGTGACTGATGACACCATCTACAAAGCTATAACAGGTAATAAGCTTAGACACTGGTCTGGACATTTGTCTGCTGCAAAATTGTCCCCATTATATACTGTTTTGAACCAAATTGATGTTGATAACTGGTCCCCAACCACTCATTCTAATTCTGTTGCAACTGGTTTAGCTAAGCTTATCTATGCAGTTGGTACTAAATCTACATTTGATTTTGGTTCTTACATTTATTATCAATTTTTGGAGCAAGCTAAGTCTTTTGCTATTAAGTTCTCCATTGCCTTTCCAACTCTGCTGTATGGTATTATACTCCAACAACATCCTGATATTCTAGTTAGTTCAGATGTGCCTGTTAGGAGGCTTTGTCCTTTGGTCTTGGATTGTAAGTTATTGTCTCAACCACATGCTGATGAATTGGCTGGCACTTATGTCCGGTCATCTGGTGTTATGAGTAGGCAGGCAATGATTGCTGAGCTTACAGAGATTAGTTTGGATCTGGGTATTAAGAAGTCGAAGGTGACTGATGACACCATTTGCAAGGCAATCACAAGTAACAAGGTTAAGCATTTTCCTAGACATTTGTCCTCTCCACAACTCTCTCTATTGTATGTCGGTCTAAACAAGATTTCTGCTCAAAACTGGACTACAACAACTCATTCAGATTATGTTGCTACTGGTTTGGCCAAGTTCATATATGTTGTTGGTATGAAAAAGTCTTTTGATTATGGGTCCTACATCAACTATCAGGCTCTAGAGCATGCTAAGTCTTATGCTGTCAAGTTTACTATAGTCTTTCCCACTCTCTTGTGTGGTATTATTCTCCAGCAATATCCAGATATTTTGCTTAACACTGATGAGTCCTGTAAGAGGCCTGGTCCTTTGTCCTTAGATTACAGGTTCCTGTCTGGATCACATGTTGTTGACTTAGCTGATACTTCTGTCAAGACAATTGTTGTTCTTAGTAGAAAACAATTGATTACTCAATTTACTAAGATTAGTATGGCACTTGGTGCTAGAAAGATGAAAATTGACAGGATTATTGCAGCTCAGGTTGAGATTGAGGTTAATGACAATCCCATCTGCAAGACAATCACTAGTAATGAAGTCAAAGGTTGGCCAAAGAATGGCAAGTTGTCATCTAATAAGCTCATGGTGAAATATGCAATCTTTAACAGAAATCGAGCTATCAACTGGATGTTCACTTCTCACCTTTTTGACATAGCTACAAGTCTGGGTAAGTCTATTCATATTGTTGGTACTATGACCACCTATAACTTTAACACTTATATTCTTGATCAATCCATAAAGTATGCTAAGTGTTTGGATGTGAAGATGCTAATAACAATTCCCACAATGCTCGGAAGTATTATTTTTGATAAGCATCTTGATATTTTGATCAGCTCTGATGTTGCCAGCAAGAGGGAGTCTCCTCTCAAGTTGCACTATAGAGTGTATGAAGGGACACATGTCTTAGATAATGCTGTAACATCTGACCAGACAACTTCTAATATCATAACCATAAAAGAGATAAATGCTTATGTGATGGGTCCTTTGAAAGTTGAAAGTCTTGGAAAGAGAAAGGATGAAAATGTATTTGTAAGGATCATAAGTGACCGTGGGAAGAAATTTGAAGATGTCAAAGTTCTCTGATTTTCTGCTCCTCTAAAATAATTACTCTCGGTTACTCCTCCTATATCATAGCTTACAAAGTCTTTAATTCCATAATCAATGCTACGATAGAATCCTTATATGTAGAAGATTTGGATAAAAAGGATATTGCTACTCCTATTAAGATTGTCCAAAAGTCTTCAACCCTATGTTTAGAAGATACTGAAAAAGCTGTTGTTGATGGTGGTGTTGACACAAAGGCCACAGATAGCCCTGTATTGAAACCAACTTCAGAGAATACTCAAACTAATACCATAGCTGAAAGTGGTGATTCTTATGAAGGTGTTAACCTTCTTGGGTATTGTGCTGTGAAAGATGCTAGAGCATCTGACGATTGAGATTCTCAAGCTAATATAGAGGGAAATATGTTTGGTGATACACTTGTGGTCTCTCGAACTGATGAGAGTATGAAGACTACTGAGGTAGAAACCAAAGATCATGGTCTCCCAGACTCACAAACAAGTACACAACATATTGAAGCTGATGTTGAAATTTTGATAGAAGATGATGTTGAAGATGATGTTGCAGATGCTGGCACATTTGTCAAGCCATTAGAAGCATGGAGAAAAAGAGCTAGAAATGTTCTATCTGTTCTCTTGGATAATGTGTCTTTCCATCATGAAGAAAGAGCCTTCAGATGAAAATTTTATTTGTCTGTGGAAGAAGCATGTTTAATGAAAACTTTGCACAGTTTAGGGAAGTGATATGTCAAGCGGGTTAGGGATTTTATTGTGATCATGGGGGAGTACTATGATGATCCTTTGAGTGTTGAGTATATGCATTTTTTTTTGGTGATTTGGTGAAAGAATGGTCAATGAAGAAAAAGTTGCCAGCAGCTAAGCTAACAACGTACAGAGTCTATAGTTAATTTTGGTGAGTATATCTTTTATCAGACTATAGCTCATAGGAAATCTAATGCTACAAAATTTCCTATTGTGTTTCCTACCTTGATCTGTGATATCATTATGCATCAATATTCTGAGATATGTAATCAACCTGATGGGGTTAGTCAATGAGAGTCAGATATTACTTTAGATCCAAGGTTTCTTGAGAAGTCACATGCTGCAGACATTGCTCTAACATCTGTCTAAGGCACATCTTCCATGATAAGTATACAACAGATGATTTATGACCTCAAGATTATGAGTAAAGCTCTGGATGACAAGAAATTCTTGATGGTTCGTGTTATTCCAACTCTGGAAGTTGAAGAATTGATTGCTCATGACGATAGAGGTGATGATTTGGTGGTGGAAGACTTTGAGGGTAGTGCTGATTTTTGGTCTTATGTGTTACTTCTGACCTCTTGCATCAGATGTTATGTTGCTTTGATGGGTTAAGCCCTAGATTTTCTATGCACCTGCATGTGCACTTAGTTGCAATATGTACCATGTGATTATGTCCCTCTGAACATGTTTCCTGCTTGTATGTGCATGAAGTGAGGGGAAGTGTTATAAGTTTGATGCATAAAGCTAATATTATATTATTGATGACAACACTGTCTATGTTGTTGGTGTAATGCAAGAAGCTTAGACAGATGCTCTGACATCTGACTTATAGTAGTAAGGGAGTTTATGGTGTATGTATGCAAGTTTTGAGGGGGAGCAATCATATTTGATTATCTCCTATTATCTACCTGTTGATTATCTGAGGAGGAGTAGTATGTATCTCTTGCCTATCTATCTATGAATGGAGTGCTAGTGCTTGTTCAGAGAAGAAGTATATGAATCTTGTGTGATGATGACTAAGTAGAATTATTTTCTACTACATTCTTCTGATTTCATGAATTAAGGGGGAGGAATTTATTTTTCCTAAGTCCTTAAGTTTGATTTGTCTTGAAGTTTCTATTTTCATATGGGGATCTATTGTGAGAGGTTAAGTCTCTCTGTTCACACTCTATGAGGCTAGTTGTTCTTATATCCGCTGTGCATGCCTCTAATATATTGTTGGCCAAAGCATTCATGTTATGTCCTATCTTCTTAGATGTGTATTGATGTTGATTTGAAGATTATTTTATTATGCATATTGGTCAAAATTTGTTTTTGTCAAAGATTCTGGTGTTGAAACTCCTTCTGAAGAATATTGATATGTATGATCCTTCCAGAATCCTCATTAGTCTTGTCATTTAAACTGTTGTTAACTCTACAATAGTATATGAAAGATGCTTGACCAAATGTTGTGTCATATGGAACAGCATTATGTGATCAGTGATTTCGTGCCAGCTAGCGTTATATTTCTGTACGCAATCTTCTACAGATTCGTTTGTATTTTTATCTAGCTTATTGATCAAGGCACATGTATTTGAATGAAGTTCAAGATACTACTCCTGATAATGTTTTGCCTTAAGTTTTGGTCTATGAAGTGCAAGTATACATGCGAAGTAACATTGTTGCAGCTGGACCTATGTCAAGAAAGGATATAATAGCTGGGTTGAAAGAAACCTGCAAAGCTTTGGAACTTGAAGAAGCTTATGTTGTGGCTAATCATGAGATAGTTACACTATGGAGTATCTAAAATGACATGGTGTGGTTTGTAAGATATTTCATCTACCCGTTGTATGTTGTTGCTATATGAGAAGATTAGTTGAAAATGAAGGGCCTGAGAAGGAATGGAGGTTCACACTTTATGGTAGGGGTGATTATCACTAACATATGTACAATCATAACCCTGCACTTTATGCATTATCCATGCTCTTCTCTATGGTATGATATCTTCTGGTTCTTAGATATGTGAATTTACTAGCATTCTACTTCTGAGATGTTCTTGTATGACATGCTATGTTTGGCAAGATTACTTCATGATCTTGTTAGTTGTTACTTGTTATGATGCTAGTTGTATGATGTGCTTGCTGATGCTGCAGCATGTTACATGGAGTAGGAATGTATTGTGCAGTTGTGGTTATCTAAGTATGTTGATCAATGGAGTTACTATGATATTGTCGCAAGTGTTCTATGGTGCAATGTGAAATTGCAAAGAAGGTTTATGAGCATGATTCCTTTATGTTTCCTCTTCTTGTGTTCTTTGGATGTTTATGCTACTCTGGTATATGCCTGTTTCAAATCCTCATATGATGTTTGGCAATATTTATGTCTAAAAAGGGGGAGAAGTTAGCTGATATTGGCTGATATTCAGAAACATGTTCAGAACTATATTCAAAGTAAGAAACATGGTCAATTTGTGGGTCATTAGTAAAGTTTGATCCAACATCATTATCATATTCGAATGATTCAGAAAAAGCATTATAAATCAAACTAATAATGAAAAAGCATTATAAGTCCTAATACTTTACTAATAATGATTCAGTAACCCCAAATCAATTTGCAAAACAGAAACAATGAACCTAAACAACAAACAATGAAAAAAATCAGTACCTCAACTTCTCAAACAGAAACGATCGCAAAACAGTAGCGGGGGATGAGGCTGGTGGCGAAATCGATTTCAGAAGCTATACCGGCGAGATTGATTTGCAGAGCAGGCGAGATTGCAGAAGCTATATCGCAAAAAAACAGTAACCTCAAATTGATTTGCAGGCGAGATTGCAGAGCGGCGAGATTTGCAGAGCGGCGAGATTTGCAGAGCGGGCGCCGGTGAAGGGGCTTGCGGCTATTCCAAACCCTAGCAAAGCAGTTTACATATACGTACGATATTGAAGGGTTTGGGGTTATTAGTGAGTGGAGTTATATTTTTTTTAACTTAATAAATATGACAGAGTTATATTATATATTATAAATATTAAAAAAAATATATTTAATATGTATCATTCTAAATTAAATATTAAAAATCCCAAATAATACAAATAATTGCTACAAATAATATATATATATATATATATATATATATATATATATACACTAGTATGATAGCCCGTGGCAGGCACGGGATTACATTCTTATTATTTGACTTTAAATCATTATTTGAGTAATTTATTTTAATAATCAATAGTGAATTTGAGATATTATATCTTACGAATTCTATAAATATAGAAATTGAAGTAAATATATTGTGATTCAAATAAATTATATTAAATAAAAAAAAGTTATATTAAGAAAAATATTTTAAAAATTTAAAAGTTGAATGGTAATTAAATAATTTTTAAATTTTAAAAAAATAGTAATGACTAAAATCATAGTTGATCTATTAAAATAAAACATTTTAATTGAAGTGAAGTGACATTTAAAATATATATATATATATATATATATATATATATATATATAATTTTTAATTTATATTAAAGAAAATATTGTAATTTAATATTTTGAAATTTCTAGTCTTGATTTGATATGTCCTAATTCATCTATATCATACACTAAATAGATATTTCCGTTATCATAACAGACATTAACAAAAATGCTAAATTAATTATTTGGTATTTTAACTTATTTTGTTTGTCACCATAACAAAACAAAAAGTGTACATTGTCAAATCATCGAGAAAAATATAAATAATGTATACAAATTTTATTAAAATACATTATAATATAAAATTACAAAAGTTAAACATTATTAAAAACTTCTTGATAAACAACAATTTTTGTTGCCGAGCGTTGTCCTTGTTCATCAACAAAAATAAAAAAATTGTATTCTATTTCTTCAAGTGACCAGAGAAACTGCAACATACAACTGCCCATGAGTGAATACAGGCCTAAGAATATAAATTCCTACATGAGAAAGAGATTGCCCTTGGCTTTTTTTATTGTCGTAACAAAATATATAACGAATAAAAATTGACAACTTTGGAACTTTAATGGGGTCTCTGAGATTAGATTATTATGGGGATCAAAACTTTGTCATCTATATTGGTTCTCGTCAAATCTGTTGCACTAATGAGATTCTTGCCCAATAGATTGATCATTAACCTAGTTCCATTACATAAGCCACCGGCCTGATTCATGTTCCTCATAAGCATTATAGGGACTCGAACCTTCAGGATCATGCATGTTTATGGACCGGTTCGCCACTGTTTTTTAATTATAAATTAAGTGTCAAAAATTGTCCCTTGATATTGTACAACTTTTTGATATGAAAAGTATTTCTCATTTGTGCTTTAGATTCAATTCCTTTTTTTTCAGAGAGAGCTTAGTTAAGATTTTTGAAGTTGTTTTACCTTTATAATAGATTTTTTATAAACGTTTATTGTAGATTTATTCAATTAAATCACATCAAACTATTTTTTTAAAATACAATATAAATTAAAATATTTTTTCTCATTGTCTTGTTTCAACCTGTTTCGTAGTAATGCACATGTAAATTTCAAATAACAAAAAATAATACAAAGAAATGATCCTTGCATTTCACAACACCCACACTGTTGTTTTGTTAGAAATTAAGTGTCAAAATTCGTCCCTGTAGAAATTGTTGGTATGAAAAATGTTTTATTCTTTTTTTATAAACGTTTATTATAGATTTACTTAACTGAATCTTATCAAACTATATTTTTTTTGACAAAAAACAACATTTTTTAAATATATCATTTCTCATTGTTCTCTCATTTTTTTCAACCTGTTTCGTTTTAATCCACGTGTAAATTGCAAATAACAAAAAAAATATAAAGAAATAGACAATTTTGTGTATCACAACAATCCCACTATTTTTTGTTAGAAATAAAGTTTCAAATATTGTCCCTTGATATTGTACTCCTACCATCCCAGAATATATAAAAAAAAAAAAAACTTTTGTTGTCATAAAATATAAGAAAAAAAAAAGAAACAAACATTTATCAATTCTAAGAAAAGTTTACTCTTATCTCTTGCTCACTCCATTCATTTTTATTTGTCGTTTTTGAAAAAAAAATTGTTCCTTTTTATTTGTCGTTTTGACAATTTTTGTTATACTTTGCCCATTATATCCTCATTCCTAATTTTTTTGTACCAAAGTTATTTTTTAAATAAAATTTGTTACAATTTTTTTTGTGGATTTATTTTTTTAGAAAGAGAAAGTGTGTGTGCAAAAAAGTAGAAATTTATTGGTGGATTAAAATTAGGATATATGCTTAAAAGAGGGTATAATAAGAATGATAAGGTGCAAAAATACACTTTCATAATTTGGTCTTTTTTTCTTCTAAAATGACAAATAAAAAGAACGGAGGGAGTATTTAGAAAGAAAAAATTTGTTCCCTTTTATTTGTCGTTTTAGCAATTATGGTTATATTTTGCCAATTATACCCTCCTTCTGAATGTTTTTGTAACAAAGTTTGTTACTTTATTTTTTTTAAAAAGTTTGTTACAATTCTTTTTTGGTGGTTTTAATCTTTTTTGGAAAGACAAAGTCTGTTAATATTGGTCTATATATATTTTTATAACTCATAATAATATAAATATAAAAAAGAAAAAAAATAGATCACCGGAGAAAACTTTCTTAAGTGATACACAATTAATTTTATGTGAGCATAACTCTACGACATCCAAGGTAGTGTTATCTTTGACGTTCTTCTCTATTGTTTCTTTGACCTTCTTTTTTATTGTTTCATCAAACTTTGTGATAAGATCCTGTGAATTGTATTAATAGAAAATTAGAACATATAAAGTATGAATTGCACCGATAAAAAATTATAAAATATAAAGTATAAGTTGCACTTATCAAAAATTAGTACTTTAAAGTCATGCATAAGTGAAAATTTATTAAAAGTAATTTATAATTAATATAATAATAGAATCATACATCAATTTTAATACTACAACATCGAAAATACCTTAATTAAATATGACCCGAGAAGAGCCGAATATCTTACTATGCTTTCATTTATAACTTTCTGCATTGAAATATCAAGAATTAAAATCCACAGTAAAAAACTAACTATAATATGTATGTGTGTGTAAGCTAACCTTGTTCGTCATGTTTCACTGACCAACTTTTGTATTTCTTCCACTATCATGATATTTCAACTAATAAGAAAGAGCCAAAATGTACTCAGGAAGAACTCGAGCTTCGACCAATGAAAGCTTGTTGTTTATGCCGATACCAAACCGGTATAATCTGATGTGTTCATCTTCGAAAGAAAGTTAATTAATTTTTGGAATAAAAATAAAAATAGTTTTTATTTGTATTCTAGATCATTTGGAATGAAGTTACACAATGAATGTATTTTCTATATATAGAGTGGAAATAAAATAGTTTTTATTCGTATAGTTGAAACAAATTAGTTGTTATCCGTAAAATTTTCTCTTTTTGTTGTTATTTATAATTAAAAAATATTAAAGATGCCACTTAATTATGCTAAAAAAAACTCTAAAAAAATATTAGAGAAACAACTGAATTATGCTAAAAAAATCTCTAAAAATATATTAAAAAAAATCTTAGAGAAGCTCTAATTAAATGCCACGTAAGCAAATTTTTCTGAGAATGCACGAGAGAGGTCCGTGAACCTATCGTAATGTATATAATAGAGATATATATATTGCTACAAACACAAATAATTCTCATTAAAAGTACATTAATTTTTTTTTGACAAATAAATTAGGATTGTATATTTTTAATTCAATTTTATCCCTAAACCCTAATCCGAAACCCTAAAATCTAATCCGAAACCCTAAACCGTAAACCCTAAACCCTAAATCGGTTTTAGGGTTTGAGGTTTAGCGTTTCGAATTAGGGTTTTCAATTTGTGGTTTCGGATTTAGCGTTTAGGGTTTAGAGAAAAGAAAATTGGTATTGGGTTTAGAGTTTATGGTTAAGGTTTAGGGTTTCGGGTTTAGAATTTAGTGTTAGGGTTTATTGATTTATCGGTTTAGGGTTTGGGGTTTTAAGTTTTAGAGTTTAGGGTTTAGAGAAATGAAAATTGGTTTAGGGTATTGGTTTAGGGTTTCGGGTTTAGAGTTTAGGGTTAGGGTTTATTGGTTTATGGTTTCGGGTTAAGGGTTTTGGGTTCAGGTTTAGGGTTTAGAGAAAATAAAATTGATTTAGGGTATTGATTTAGGATTTTGGATTTAGAGTTTAGGGTTAGGGTTTACTGGTTTAGGGTTTAGAGTTAGGGTTTTAGGGTTTCGGGTTTAGGATTTAGGGTTTGTGGTTTAGGGTTTCGGTTTAGGGTTTAGGGTTTTCGGTTTGTGGTTTCGGATTAAGGTTTAGGGTTTTCGGTTTAGGGTTTCGGATTTAGGGTTTGTGGTTTAGGGTTTCGGGTTTGAGGTTTAGGGTTTCGGATTAGGGTTTAGGAATAAGGTTTAATTAAAATATTAAATCCTAATCTAATAATAAATAGGTACAAAAAAAAAAAATTGATTAAATTGTAATTCTTATCTATTAATTAATGTAACAAAAAAAAAAAGAGGCTCATAGTAAAATCTAATCATACTCCCTCATCCTAATCTAATGATTAATATTCATTCACATATTCTCGTATACATAGTCATTCTCGTAGTAGTCGCCCTCATATATATATATATATTAAAGTTACTAGCTAGTATACATTCTGCGTCAAAAAAAAAAAAAAGTTAGTACACATTCAAATTTGTAATTCTATTTTTACTAACTACCATTCTTTTACTTTTACGTATCAAAAAACTAACTAGTATTGTTTTTTATTAATTTTTTTAATACAAATTTAATAATAAAAAATTATGTAATTATTACAAAAATTTATTATTATTAACTAGCATTATTTTTAACAAAAAATTTATTATTATTACTAATACAGTTTTATTAAAATTTTAATAAATTAGAAAAACTAACCTCAAATAATATAATAATATAATGTATCAAATCGTGGATGCAACACCAACAACAACAAACACCGGGTAGCAATTAATCACTACTAAAAAATAGAACCAAAATTTGACTACAAAAAATAATACTAACATATTTTATATTAGTAAATTAAAATAAACTTATAAAACAATCAATAATTTATGAAAAAATAGAATAAAAAAAATAAAATACTTGCCATATATTTTGCATGATACTAGTAATTTGAAGTAGATAAAATTTGTAGTAGAGAAGAAATAGAGAAAATATATTGATGAGAATGAAAAGAAATGAAAAAATTTAGATGGATTTGATTTTGAGAACTAAGAGATGAGATTATGCTCTATCTCACACGGTTCACAACTTCACATTATTGAAGCTAACTACTTTGAGTTAAGTGACACACCAAACCTCAACGTACCATGTGCAAGCCAGCTGTGAGTGTTGCTTTAGTGTAATCTGTTTCCTAGGAAATTTTCCTAGGAAAGTTTTTGAATAGCGTGTCAGTTGTTTCCGAGGAACATTTCCTAGGAAATCGTCTCGATGTAAGTAAAGTTCTGACATGTGCAGTTTGCGAGGAAATATTCCTCGGTAACTACATAGAAAAACGTGTTCAACTTTGACTTTTCTGTAAAGTGTTTTCCTAGGAATATTTTGTCGGAAACAATTGTGTTTTGCGAGGAATAAAGTTTTCTCGGTAATTTTCCTAGGAAATTTCATATTTTCTTGTAGTGATTTTTTAATTGCCTCTTGCAATAGTTCCAATAGTCTCAAGTATTTTATGAAAAGCTCCACCCTAATCAAATTAAACATGTAGCCACTAAACAATTGGAATCGGTATTTAAGTCCGAATTTGGATCTTATGTATCCATCACGAATTGAATCAAATTCCACCTATCTTCATAATTTCACCAATTTCACGATTTTGGATGATTGTGAACGAATAAAAAAGTTATATGCTTTGTTTATTTTATTTATTTAATTAATGATGCAATGTTCATTAGAGAATATATTTGGTCAAAAAAAAAAAAAAGAGAACATGTATATTAAATTCATTATTCCATTCTTTTAAAATGATTCTATGTTTTTCTCTTTGAAGTATTATGATGTAAGCACCGCAGTTCCAAGTTTTATATGGATTATTATGCATGGCAGCCTACTACTCCCTCCGTACCAAAATATATGTCATTTTGAGAAAAAAAAATTGTACCACAATATATGTCGTTTTACATTACTAATGAAGCATTTAATGCTCTTTTTTCTCTTATACCCTTAATTAATTATTTCTCTTTCTTCTTTCAATTCTATAATTTATCTTTCACATACCATTAATGAAGGATAATTTTGTAAAATAACTCATAATTTATCTTTTCCATACAACAATGATTACATTTCTTAATTTGTGTGATATGGTAAAAACGACATATATTTTGGTACGGAGGTAGTAATTAGGTTTAGTGCTCTCATTATATTTCATTATATGCTTTTTGTTATAGATGTGATGCTTCATCAACAACCATTTTACACATGTTGTGTGATTGTCCAATGTTGTTTGGCACAACCTTAACTTTGATTTTCGTAATGATTTTATTATTACTATTATTTAGATGATCTTGTTTATGGTTCAAGATGCATGGAATCGACAACATAACACTTTCTTTCTTATTAGATGATTTAGGGTGCGTTTGTTATGGATTTTTTTGAAAAAAAAATCTATTTTATCATTTTGAAAGTATTTGTTATAGATTTTAAAAAAATCATTTTTAGCTCCAAAATGAAAAGTTTTTTAAAAACCTATTTTAAAAAAAATGAGAAACCTAAATGTAGAAACTTTTATATTTTATAAAAATAATTTTTTTGATGGTAAACAAACATAAAGTAACTTTAAATTTTAAAAAAAATCTCAAAAAATCTATTTTTTAAAATCTCAAACAAACGCACTCTTGTTTGGAAGTTTAGAAATGATAAAATTTTCTCCGATCCTAACATAAATCACTCCCTTTATTATATTCTTAGCCAAATATTCTATTCCTATAATTCCAATTATTCTCTTATCTTGCTCTTAGGTAGTACTCTTTCAAGTTTCAAGACAACCCGAAAGATAAGATTTGAGGAATTTATTGATTGACGATTGAATAACTAATTTTCCATAGAGTTGAAATCTTACTACTAATGTTAATGTCGAACCTTCAACTATTTGATATAGGTTAGGGTTAAACACATTATGGCTTTATTGACCAAATTAAACAAAATAAAGAAAAACGAAAAAAAAACTTTTTTCCTCTTCTTTTATTATAAATAAGTAATTTCACATATATTTAATTTTTTTGTTTTGTTTTTTCGTGATTTTGCCGTTGTGTGCAGCGTTGTGTTGGTCGTCGTCTTCTGCGGCATTATTTGATTTCTCGTATTTTTGCGGTATTTGTTCGATTCCTATTGAAAGATCAGCTTCGGTCAATTACAAATCCAGATTTGAACATCAACTTTATAGATTCGGAAGTATAGATATTATGATCAATTAAATTTGATGGTACTATTTATTTTAGACATTTTGTAGTATATGTTTAGTATTAAATTGGATATTGTGAGAATGTTCAAATCATCCTTTATGTAAAATATCGGTCCCCATTTGTTTTGTATAGAAGAACAAAAAATTGGCGAAGTGAGGTTTAGTACCGCAGTCACCGGAGTTCCAAGTTTCTACCGGAAATCAATTTCTCCGATCACCACCTATTTCAGCTGCACAGATTTCACGCCCGCAAACCTTTTCTCGCTTCTGCAACATTCGCTTCGTTTCCGTTTTCTGATTCCTTTCACTCTAGGCGAATCTAGCCTATTTCCTTGTCATTCTTCAACCACTTTCTCCGCTTCCGTCTTTATTCCGATGGTAATTTTCTTTGCCCCCTTTATTACAATATTCTGTTCATGTTTAAGTCAAGTAATAACAAGTGCATTATTAATTTGAATTTGAAGGATCCTTATGCTGCTGAAGAAGAGTTGCCTCATTACATTCATATTAATCAGAATGATTTTTTTATGCGAAGGTTGGTAATTTCTTTCTTAATATTCAGCTCCATTTAAGTCATTCAATTGAATTTGCTATCTTGTGCTTAATGCTTATTATTGGTCTTATAAATTGGAATATAATTTGATTCTGAAGTTTTGTAAGAATATTTTCACTTGGTAGCTTCATCATGATTCATGAGCAAATAACGTCGTTGTTATCATGCGGCGGCTCTTTAATTTAGACTAGTAGTTAGATTCTTTATGATTTAAAAAGTTAAGTGAACATAGGCATTGTGTTTGCAACATGTTAGGGATTTGAGTTGCTACCTGAACAAAATTGAAGTTGAAATAATTCCCAGAAACTAATTGGATTATGGTAATTATAAGATGTCTGAAATTAAAATTAATGTCGTAAATGAAAAAAACTATCTTAAGCAAGTCTGCTTTACTATGCATATTGTTCTATCCGCTCCAAAAGTCTTAACTCCAAGGATGAAGCTACGGTGGTGATTGATGTTTGATACGGTGGCTCAGCTCCTTGAAACGGGGGGGGGGGGGGGGGGTCCTGCAAGAAAAGGGACTCCGACGCTCAAGTCAGTAAGTGATCAAGATGAGAGAATTAGGGTTGAGAGATGTGTACCATTATGTGGTGTAAAACCACGTATTTATAGGCGAAAATGTGAGTGGATGAGGACGGATTCCGTGTAGGAATCCTAGCCGTTAAACCAGTGGGCGGTTTATCTAACGGTCTAGATGCAGCTGCGCAGCACTCCGTGTAGGGCGTGTGCACAGTAGTCTTACTGTGGAAAGCCCTTGGGACGCGTGACGAAGACAGCTGTCTTGGGATGCGTGACGGCTGGATCCAGTTGTCATTGGGCCGCGTGCTGGTTATGTTTGGGCCTCTATGCATTGGGCCTTTGGCCAGTCCAGAACAGTTGCCCCCGAAGTCAATTGTTTAGAAGGAGTCTAAATATTGACTTGTATTAGCATTGTATCCGTTAAGGAGTTTCCTGCAAAAAATGTTAATCCGGAAATAATTTATTGAAAAATGAATAAGAAGGGTCTGAGAGTTTTAGTTTACCCGTTTGGAGTACTGTACCCTATTTGTATGCCCCCGGGTACAGCATCCGTCTTCACGGTATGGGATAGTGCGCGTAATTCCGTTATGAAGGTATGTGGCTTTGTAGCCGGATTTTTCCCCAGAAGACGTATCGTTTTGTTCCGTTTTGCCTTCTAGCGGATGCGTTACAGCTGTTTGCATGTGAAAAGTCGTGGCGACTTTATTGGCGGACACCTGTCTCGTTTTCTGTGCGCGCCCGCCAGCTATTAAATAGAGTACTCAAGTGGCGCGTTGTTTCGAGGTGAAATCTGGGCCGTTGATTTGAATTTTTCATCTTCTTTTAATCCGGACCTTTGAACGTGGTTTGCAACGGTTCTTTATAAATACCCGTTGGTTACCTCACTTGTTTCTTTCTTTGCTTTCGCTTCTGAATCTTTGTTTCTTTGCTCCGGCGATTCTTGCGGCGATTTCGTTGATTTCAGTTCTTTACACCGATAATCACTACTCTCGTTTCGATGAATCTTCTTCTTCTAAAGGTACATCTCTTAATCTTTCTCACTCTTATGTTTTCCTTTCTCTGTTCGTATCATTATGGCCAATACAGGAAGTAGTTCGACTTTGAGTGAAGATTGTGGTGTACCATATGAACAGGCTCGCTGTTATGAGCGTGATGTCTTTTATATGTCTGTTGAACATGTGAAATTACTTTTTCCCAAGCATAAGGAGGAAATTTTGTACGACGGTTTAACTTATCATTATGTTGATAATGACAATGACATGGTCGCTGTTAGGTTTAGTAACCCCTTTGTTCAGCGTCGTAAACTTGGGTTAGAACTACAACTAGCCTTGAGAGGAGAATCCAATTTTAATTTGAGTAACACTGACTTTGAGAGATATCTCTATGATGCTATCTGGACCCATTCTAACGGAGATGCTGAACTTGCTAGGTTAGCAGCAAAAGATATGGCCAGGAAGGGTAAGCGTGAATTGGAGTTCCCTGATGATGCAGTGGATTATGATTGGATTGTAGAAGATGTTCTGGGTACCCCTTCTGTCTTTACTGAAGAAGGTTCCGTTAAGGGAGCCTTTAAGGATGTGGGGTCCTCTATTGATTGGAACGTTAACATTCCTCCAGTGCAATCAAGGCTTTGTACAAATAAATATGCACTTTGCAGTGTCCCCTTGCCGGAGGTCCTTGTAAAAGTGTTCCAATTGCGCTTTCCCTTCACGGATTTTGAAGTGGATTTGTTAGCGCATCTCCGGTTAGCCCCTTCCCAAATACATCCGTTGTCATGGTGCTTCGTCAAGGCGTACCAATTTTTCTGTGAATATATGGGAGGTTCTGCTACTGTTTCTCTGTTTATGCATCTATTTTACTTATCAAGAAGTAATAGCAACGTATCTGCCCGGCAAGGATACATGTCCTTCCGTCAAAAGGACAAATTGTTCAAAGTATACCAAGATTCTTTCAAATGGGACCGGGATAGGTTTTATTACGTTACTCCTCTTAACGAAAAAGCTCACCGGTCCTTATGCCACTTTGCTTCAGACGGTTACATAGGGGTTCCTGAATATCCAGACTTTGACAAGTACCCTGAATCTTCTGAAGCTCTTGTAAATAATAACAACGAAATAAATGCTTCTGGTGAAGGTACCTTTCAACCACTCGTTGAGAAGACCGCTAGTCGTCTTTGTAAGTCAAAGTTCCCCAAGTATTGGTATAAGGGTCACTTTGATGTTCCCTCCGGCGACTACCTTTTTAAAGAAAAGGATTTGAGTGAGGCTGATAAGACAATGAAGCTAATGCTGAGGGAGTATAAGGATTCCTTGGCTACGGCTAGGATTGTCAACGGGGAACTGGAATTGGTCCCTGAGGTTATCAATACGAGGTCATTGATGAACCGCAAGTCTCGTGCCTCCCGTGCTGAATTTTTTGGTGAGAATCCGTTAACATATTCTTGGATATTGTATCTATTTCTTTTGCTAATCTTGGTTTTGAATTTATTATCTTCAGATCAAATGGCTTTCAACGCTGCGAATCTCAGAAAGCTCATGGAAGCTAAACTGCAGACCCCACAGACTTCTGTTGCTGCCACACCTACTGCTCCTGCCCGAACGGTTCCGGCTGCACCCACAGAAAACGTTCAGCCGGATCCCGTCATCCAGTCTTCTCCGCCTAGGCCTGTTGTTAGCAGAAATCCTTCAGGGGTGGTTAAGAAGGATAATCTGAAGAAAACTGTCCCTGCTAAGGTGACAACGAATAAGGCTCCGGTTGCTGAAACTGTGAAGAAAGTGACCCAATCCAGCAAGCCTCCTCCTGTTAAACCCAATCCTCCTCCTCTACAAACCTCTACACGGGAAACACCTCGTGTTGAGCCTTCTGCAGCTGTTGGAGAAAAAGATGATCCTAAGAAGACGGCTGAGATTGACTCTAGCTCTACTGACAGTGGCACGCCTACTCTCAAGAGGAGGAAGCTGGTTCATCTTGACGGTAGGGCGGTGGCTAAAAATGATAAGGTTATTTCTTCTGCTTCTGTTCCTGGGACTTCAACCCGTCTTCCTTCAGCCTTTACCACTCCGGTTGTTCTGGATAGGAAATACTGTATGGATCTTCTCAATCCGGATGATGTGGACTTCATGCTAAAACAAGAGCCCGTTGAGCGTCAATGTCATTTTGCTGAGGCGGCCTTCCATTCAATGCGTGCTGCCAGCTGTTTACTCATGGCCGCTTCTCGGAAGAATGACGTTTTTACTGCGGATGATGCTGCTAGGTCCATTCCTTTATTTGAGGATGAAATATTCAAATTGAAAAATCTTGTGAAGGATCTAGAGGCTGCCCGGGATGCGGAGAAAGATGCTCATAAGGTTACTCTTGGCAAGCTGAAGAAAGTTGAAGGTGAGCTCAAGACGGTGAACGCTAGTTTGACCAAACTTCAAAAGGATGTCAAGACGGCTCAAGAAGATGTTCAATCCCGTGATGTCCTTTTGAAGAGAGAGAGAGAGAAACATGCTGGTGTCGTTGCTGAGAAGAAAACTCTTGAGGAGCAGAAGAAAAAGCTTGAAGATGACATGCTGAAGAAAGACAAGGAGATTGGTGCTAAGCAGGAGGCTATCATTGGGTTGCAGAATTCTTTGGCCCAGTTCGTGAAGGAAACTGAGGAATACGGGAATCCTGTTGAACTCTGGAAACAGTTGGAAGCTTCCCGGGAGAAGGAGGAGACGGCTAAAAAGGAGTTGAATGATGGGTTGCTTTCCGTTGGCGGTCAAATGATACAGATGACCCAATATATCCTTGATCAAGTGGAGTTATTCTATCCCGACATTAAAATTAACCGGGATTTAATTAACACTTGGGGTAAGGTTATCAACGGTAAAGTCTATCTGGCCGGTGAGGAGCCACCCGTCCAAAGCAATCAATTGGATGAAGGCAAAAAATCTGATGATCCTCCTTCTGCCCCTGCTAGCGAAACAGAAGGAAATTCTTCCAATGCCAACAAGGTGGATTCTGTCGAGATGAAGGCTGATGAAGTGAAGATTGATGGCAAACCTTGAAGATTCTGTAATCTATTTTATTTACTCTTGTTTCACCGGTGAGCATGTTCCCGGTTTGAATTTTATTCCAAGTACAATGATTTGATGGTTTTGTAATATAAGTACAATTTATTTTGCATGTATGAAATTTGCATTCTTCTTTGATATACTCTTGCGTTACTATAATTGTTGTTCCCATCTTAGGGATTTATTTCATGTAGGTGTGTATTTCCGTTTTCCGTTTTAGGAAAAAGTACAGGGAATCCGTTAACGGGTTTGTATTTCCGTTATGTTTCCAATCAGGAAACATATAAATTTTCTTGTTGATGGGTCTATTCTTTCCATTTAGGAAAAATATAGATTTCCCTGTTGAAAAGATAGCTAATTTTATAGCTTATGCGTGGATTGTATTTTTATAAATACCTGATTCATAAATGTTGGTATATGATTCCATCTTAGGAATATAAACACACAAAACCTTTATTGTCTTGGAATTTCCGTTTAAGTAAAACGTCTTGACGTTTTTGAAACAAGTCTTGATGTTTTCAAAAATTGATACGTTCTTTTCTTCAAAGAGTTTTGATTTCCGTTTAGGAAATGCTAGCTTCCTTTTCATTTTAGAAAAGTTTGGCTGTTCCTTCACCCCATTCTAGGGGTATTTTAGTACGTTTAATTCTTCTTTAGGAATCCTTTACGTTTGCAATTTGTTCCGCCTAGAATTTCTGCTTTACGGTTGTTCCGTTTCCATTTTTATTCCGTTTTAGAAGCATGTTCTATTTTCCGGTAATAAATATATGAATAAGTGCCTAAGTTGGATAGGGCTTTTCTTTTTAGCCTTATAGTTTAAGGTCTTACTGGAGAGAGGGATAATCTAGCCAAGACTTCCCTTCTTTCCTGTGAATGAGCGCTGCTTTCAGGTGGCTAGCCGGAAAAGCCATTCACTAAGTTGCCTCCGTTGAGAAGGTCTTTTGCCTTTCCTTGAAGGGCTTTTACGTTTCTTAACGTGAGTTTATTATATCGTTTGCACTTCGATTTTTTCAAAGTTCATGTGTTGATATCTATCTTAAGATATTATAAGTTCGCTGAAAAATACTGGAGAAAGTTGATTTCTGAATATTCATCACTTCATTAATTCATTGAGTCATTACATGAAGGCTTCCGTTCCAAGACGGGCACAATATCCTCCGTTCTAAGACGGGTACAATAGCTTTCGTTATAACGGTAAGCAAAAAACAAAAAGACAGAATTTCAACTGTAATACTTCTTTAGCTTGGCGGCATTCCAAGTCCTTGGGATCTTTTCCCCTTTGAGAGTCTCAATTTTATAGGCTCCTTGGCCTGTAGAAGCTGTGATCTTGTATGGTCCTTCCCAATTAGCTGCTAGTTTTCCTTCAGAAGCATTCCTTCCGCCAACGTCTGCACGGCGGAGTACAAGGTCTCCGGGATGGAAATCCCGTGATCGAACCTTCTTGTTGTATTTTGAAGCCGTAATTTTCTTAACGGCACCTTCTGTCAATGCAGCGTAATTTCTCCTTTCATCCAGAAAATCCAACTCTTCCTGGATAGCCATGGAATTATCAACCTCGTTTAGAGGGTAAGCTGTTCTCCAACTCAATTCTCCAATTTCCACCGGGATTACGACTTCAGTTCCGTAAGTAAGTTTGAATGGAGTTTCTCCCGTGGTGGAATGGGGTGTGGTTCTATACGCCCACAACACATGGCAGAGTTCTTCAGCCCAGTTTCCCTTTGCATCTTCCAACCTTCTTTTCAATCCCCTCAAAATGACACGGTTAGCTGCTTCAGCTTGTCCATTAGTTTGGGGGTGTTCAACAGATGAGAAATGTTGAGTTATTTTGAAATCCTCCATGAGTTTCTTCATGTTCTTATCAGCAAACTGTGTTCCGTTATCGGTAACGACAGAATGGGGGACTCCAAATCTTGCCAAAATGTTTCTTTTGAAGAACTTGATTATGTTAGCAGCAGTGATCTTTGCTAGAGCTTCAGCTTCTATCCACTTGGTGAAATAGTCAACAGCAACAATTAAGAATTTCACCTGTCCTGCTGCCATTGGGAAAGGTCCCAATATATCCATCCCCCATTGATAAAATGGCCATGGAATGGTCAAAGTATGAAGTTCTGAAGGCGGAGAATTGTATACGTCTCCGTGTTTCTGGCATTTTTCACAAGTTTTCACGAATTCTCTGGCATCTGTGACCATCGTAGGCCAATAGTATCCCGCGCGGAGTACCTTCTTTGCTAATGCTCTCCCGCCAAGGTGTTGGCTAGCAATTCCCTCATGTACTTCTTCTAAAGCATAAGCAGCTTCGTCTCCGTCAAGGCACTTAAGCAGGGGTGTAGAAAACCCTCTCTTGTAAAGTTGCCCAGAGATTATAGTGTGAGATGGGGCTCTTCTTTTGATCAGCGCTGCTTCTTCTTTGTTCGTTGGAAGCTCCCCGGTTTCAATGAATTTCATGACGGGTGAGATCCAAGAACTCTTGCCGCTATTTCCGTCAAGGACCATAACCATCACTTTTTCAGCAATGCTTGGCTTTTCCAGCGTTTCCTGAATGAAAGAATGATTTACTCCGCTTCTTCTCGTGCTAGCTAACTTTGACAAGACGTCAGCTCTAGTGTTTTGTTCTCTTGGAACATGCATGATTTCAAAATTATCAAAAGACTCAATCGCTTTCCTTATCACCAACAGATATTTTTGTAACAACGGTTCCTTGGCCTGTGCCTCTCCCTTCACTTGTGTCACCACCAACTGAGAATCTGTCCTCAGCTTTACTTCCTTCGCCCCAAGCTCTTGTGCTAGTTTCAAGCCGGCAATGCAAGCTTCGTATTCAGCCTGGTTATTGGTGGTGTTGAAGGAGAATCTTAAGGATACCTCAATCATTAGGCCTTCATCACTTTCCAGTATCAGTCCTGCTCCACTTCCTTTGCTGTTTGATGAACCGTCCGTGAAGATGGTCCACTTGGTACACGGTTCATCTGTTACCGGTGTCATCTCCGCCAAGAAATCAGCAAAGGTTTGAGCCTTCAAGGCCTTCCTACTTTCAAAAGAAATGTCAAACTCTGAAAGTTCCACAGACCATTTTGTCATTCGTCCCGCTAAGTCTGGTCTGAACAGCACTTGTTTGATAGGTTGATCCGTCCTTACCACAATTGAATGTGCTAAGAAATACCTTCTCAATTTCCTTGCTGCTGTAACTAAAGCCAATGCCACTTTCTCTATCTTCTGATATCTAACCTCTGGTCCGGCTAGAGCTTTGGAGATGAAATATACCGGGTACTGTGTGGCACCATTTTCCCTTACCAAGACAGCACTTACAGCTTCCGCTGAGATTGCCAGATATAAGTACAACGTCTCATCTTTCATTGACCTGGATAGCACTGGTGGTTGGGATAATATTGCTTTCATCTGAGTAAAGGCCTTCTCGCATTCTTCTGTCCATGCAAATTCTGTCTCCTTTCTCAACAATTTATAAAACGGCAATGCATGCTGTGCAGATCTAGAGATGAATCTGTTCAGCGCAATTAGCATTCCGTTAAGCTTCATAATTCCCTGTTTGGTAGACGGAGCTTCCATCCTGATGACGGCATCGCACTTATCCGGGTTCGCTTCAATTCCTCTTTCTGTTAGGTAAAAACCTAAGAATTTTCCCGCTTTCACAGCAAAGGTGCACTTCTCCGGGTTCAGCCTCATGTTGAATTTTCGCACCTTAGCGAAAATTTCCTCCAAATGGATGCTGTGTAAATTTTCCTCTACAGATTTGATGATCATATCGTCCATATAGACCTCCAGCATCCTGCCAATCTCACCTTCGAAGACTTTGTTCATCATTCTTTGATAAGTAGCCCCTGCATTCTTTAATCCAAACGGCATCACGTTATAACGGTAGTTGGCTCCTTCCGTCATGAACGCCGTTTTATCTCTATCGTCAATGGACATGGGAATCTGATTATACCCGGAATATGCATCAAGAAAACTAAGCAGTTTGTAACCTGCAGAGTCGTCTACCAGTTTGTCAATGTTTGGGAGCGGGTAGGAGTCTTTGGGACAAGCTTTGTTAAGGTCTGTGTAGTCTACACACATCCTCCATTTTCCAGAAGATTTCTTCACTAACACAACATTGGAAAGCCATTCCGTGTAGTGAAGTTCTGAAATGAATCCCGCCTTCAACAGTCCATCTACAATCTCCTGCGCAGCCTTTGCCTTCTCTGGGGATTGCCTTCTCCGTCTTTGGGCCACGTAAGGGTAGTTTTCACTAACATTTAACTCGTGGCATGCTACCTTAGCATCAATCCCCGGCATTTCGCTAGGTGAACAAGCGAATAGATCAGCGTTTTTCTTCAAACATCTGATAAGGTCTTCCCGGACAATTGTTGGCAAATTAAGCCCAATCTTGACCTTTCTGTCCGGGTTCTGATCCAGCTGCACGTCTTCAAATTCACCGTCTGGCATAGGCCTACTGAATTCTCCCGGGAGCAGTTTCTGTTGGTAACTCTCATCACCAGATGCGCAGTCATTAGAATGTGTATCGATCCTCGCGACATTGACATCTAATAGTTCGGATCGTGGTGGTGTTACCTTCTCTGGCACATCTACCCGGGGAATCACTTCAGCTTCTACCATCTCAACGGCATCTACCTCCTTCTGCAACGCTTGGTAACACTTTTTCGTTCCTCTTATATCCGCCATGACAGTCACTACTTGATTTTTCTTTCCGTGATATTTCATCTTTAGGTGAACTGTTGACGGAACTGCTCCAAGGGCAGCAAGAGTGGTTCTTCCTAGTATGCAGTTGTAAACAGCTTTGCACGGGACTACTAGGAATTGGACTGGAACAGTTACCTCTGACTCTTCATTCTTTCCGTCTCCAAATGTTACCTTTAACGTCAAGAACCCCCACGGTTTCGTCACAGACCCATTGAATCCTTTCAAGTCTGCTCCTTCATAAGGAGACAAATCTTCCTTCTTCAAACCCATCTTACTGAACAGATCTTCGTACATGATATCACACGAGCTCCCTTCATCAATCAGAATTCGTGATACATCATAGCCGGCAATGGTAGCCATGATGATCAAAGGGAGTAGCTTGTTTGGCTTGTTTCCTATTCTTTCCTCATCAGAAAATCCCAAAATGGGTCTTCTGGGTGCTTTACTCGTGGACGGGGTGTCTTCTACATTGCTAACGGAAAATATTTCCGCTATGGTTCTTTTAATGGTTCCTCTTGACGGTTTTCCTGCAGTTGGAAAACCCCCAGTGATAGACCCAATGAAGGGACGCTTGCCTCTACTTCTTGTTACTTCATCTTCACTGGAACTAGTGTCATCCTTCTCCTTGCTCTTCTTTTTTGAAACCGAATCAACAGTCTTTCGGCTAGACTCTTCTTTCCTGGGTGAACGTCTCCGTTTAGGAGATTCACTCCTTTTCCGGCTTCTCTCGTTGCTATCCCGGTGACGCTTACCGTCTCTCTTTTGACCGTCTTTGGTATAACGGTTCAACTTTCCTTTTCTGATTAATTCTTCAACAGCATCCTTCAAATGGATGCAATCATCTGTCAGATGGCCATAACATCTATGAAAACGGCAGTACTTAGTCTTATCCGCCTTGGGGGATTCCTGGACAGTCCGGGGGAACTTCACGCCGTAGTCCCGGAACTCTGTGTTGATACACTCTCCTAGAATCGTATCTATGGAGGTGTTAAGTGGAGTGTACTCTGAAAATCTTGCTCTTGGCATTTTCATTTTTCCTTTGCCATTCTTTTCTCTCTCTTTCTTTCCGTCTTGCTGTTTATCAGAAACTTTTCCTTTCTCTATTCCTTCAGAGATAAGTTTTTCTTCATAGTTGATGTAAGGTTGGGCTCGTCTCAGCAGATCGCTCATGTTCAAGGGCTCTTCCAGCCCTAGCTTCTCTTTAAACATAGAGTCCGGCTTCAAGCCTTTCTCAAAGATGAAGCACTTCAACTTGTCATCAGCCCCCTTTACATCCACAGCTGCACTAGTGAACCTCTCAATATACTCCCTGAGAGTCTCCTTTCGCCCCTGAACGATGGCACTTAAGGTGGCAACAGATTTGGGCTGTTTCCGCCTAGAAGTGAAGTGTGAAGTAAACTCTTTGCAGAGTGTCTTCCAAGAATCTATAGATCCTTCCGGTAACGCTTTGAACCAAGTCATAGCGGCAGCTTTCAACGTTAAAACGAACAGTTTGCACTTAACAGAACCACGTGCGTCATAATAATCCAAGACGGTGTCAACGTGTTCAATATGTTCGTCTGGGTCACCGGTTCCATCGTAGCTTTCCAGCTTTGGGGGTTTCTCCAGGACTTTTGGTATCTTACAGCCGGAAACTTTAGCGGTAAATGGACCCCGGGTACGAGGAGGACGCGATGGGTTAAGACGATCTTCTCCGCGTCTAGGTATACGGGAAGGCGAACCTTCTCCGTTTTCCCCATTTTGGCCTCCTCTGCCGTTGCCATTACCATTTCCGCCGGCATGTCCGCCATCGCTACGATGCTTGGACAGAGGCATACCAATGCTCCTGGGCATCTGCACTCTTCGTGATTCGGCTTCGTCATCAGGCTTTGACCTTCCTCTACCGGATCTACTTCTAGTAGATTCCGGCAAGGCGTTTTCACTTTGAGCTTGAACCTGCATCCGTTCAACTCTCAGCAATCTTTCTCTCTGCTCCTGTAGCAGACTCAAAATGGTGGTTAACGTATTGTTGTCAGCAGCAGCAACAGCTGGAGCAACGTTTACGTTTATTTCTGCTTCCCCTCTCTGAACCGGAGGGATTTGTAGGCGGAGGTGTGAGTCAGTAGGCGGTGGAACTTTCAGCATACCGTCATCACCTCCCACAACTCTGATCTCACTCCTTACCCTGCTACGAGCACTTGTAGTGGGAGTGGATACTGATTCTTCTTGGACAGGTGATAAAACATGGGGATGTTGTTCAGGAATGTTGCGTTGGCTAGAGGAGGGTGCTGAACGCGTATTTTTTGCTTTTACTGTCACCATGGTTAAGATATTGGAATGAATGTATAGAACAGATTTATCAGATCTGAGCTGATAAATGAAGAGATGAGTTCAAGGAAATCAATATATGATTTCCCACAGACGGCGCCACTGTTCTATCCGGTCCAAAAGTCTTAACTCGAAGGATGAAGCTACGGTGGTGATTGATGTTTGATACGGTGGCTCAGCTCCTTGAAACGGGGGGGGGGGGTCCTGCAAGAAAAGGGACTCCGACGCTCAAGTCAGTAAGTGATCAAGATGTGAGAATTAGGGTTGAGAGATGTGTACCATTATGTGGTGTAAAACCACGTATTTATAGGCGAAAATGTGAGTGGATGAGGACGGATTCCGTGTAGGAATCCTAGCCGTTAAACCAGTGGGTGGTTTATCTAACGGTCTAGATGCAGCTGCGCAGCACTCCGTGTAGGGCGTGTGCACAGTAGTCTTACTGTGGAAAGCCCTTGGGACGCGTGACGAAGACAGCTGTCTTGGGATGCGTGACGACTGGATCCAGTTGTCATTGGGCCGCGTGCCGGTTATGTTTGGGCCTCTATGCATTGGGCCTTTGGCCAGTCCAGAACACATATCAAGGATTAGTGGATTAGAAAAGAAATGTGATGTTGCTCCTCCTTTTCCCATTCATATTGATAGTTTGATATTGCTTTGCCTTAGAATTTTCCGTATTCAATTATGCTTAGTTTGGATTAGTTTCTCTCTTATTGGATATTCTATTCTTAATTAAAATTTAAAATAAGTTTATGGTGTTTCACTTATGAGAAAATCCTTTTAAGTAAAAGCTCATAGATGTTTATAGCAAAGGTAAACGAGAGAGCTTTTTAAAAAGTGAGATGTAAAAGCTAATTTAACGTATACAAGAAGCTGTAGTATAAGTTTTTCTTTAAGTGTTTCTTGAGAAGTTTATTCGAACTGGATCTCCTAGCTAATAGATTAGGTAGTTAAAATTCCGATTTGATGTAAAATCCCACAATTTTACGGTTATGCTTGCCCTCAACCATTATGAGTATACACATAATCCTATTTTGGTGGAATCGGGTAGAATTGCCACTGTTAATTGTTGAATTGTATAATCTACGATCTTTGAAATGTTTCTGCGATTATACTTATGAATGAATTTAAATTTATATATTTGAAGTATGATTTAAGGTTTAAATTATCTTACTTGTGAGCTATACTTATGAATTTAAATTTACACAAGTATTTTAAGTGATTTGAGGTTTACTTTGTCTTACTAATGTTATATGAGCTTTTTATAATCTTACGATTAGTGTTACAATTTTGCGGTTTTTGTGCAGGCATAAGAACCTTATTGAACCGATTACTCTGATTCGTGACATCAAATAATTTCAATTTCTTTCGGTTGTAAGAGATTAAACTATGGTCGTTAGTCTAGCACCAATCACCAAGACCAACAATTGTGTATTTGTCACCAATGGGAATCATATTTGGGGTAGGAAGTTTTCTTTTTTTTTTTGACAATTTTTGAGGTAGGAAGTTGCTCTTTTCGATTGTTTCAATTTCAATTACTATAGTTAATTTTTTTTTACGCAAGTTAAGATCGTTTAAATGAATTAAAATTGATATGCAATTTTTACCGTTTCATTTCAAATCATTTTACGAGATTAAATAAAATCTTAAATTGTGTAAAAATGACATTCAAATTACAAAGTTACAATCAAATTTTTATAAAAAATGTAAATAACTCAATACTTTATTCAAATAAAAAATTGACGGTTTTATCCAACCTAACACAATATTACAACAGAAAACGTTTAAAACAAACCAAATCAAAATTTTCTCTATAGTTTAATTTCCAAGTTTGGCCAAAATATGTAGAGCCATACTAATGTAATAGCACATAGTATTATTTTATTTGTACTATGATTCTGTTTTAGCATCATTTAATCTTTAGATCAAATCTTAAACCTTTTCTAAAACAAAGAAAATGACGGTGTGACATGGCAATGCATAATGCATGGTCCAAAAAAGCAGGGGAGGCAAATGGACAAAAGAGAAGTGTCCAACCTGGCTTTGCCAGTCTTAGCTTGACCGTAGCAAATTGAGATGCTTTAACGTCCCGCCTTTGCCAAAATTTGTTGCTTTTTCCTCAAAATAATACTAATGAATGATGATATGAATAATCCTTACCAAAGTTTTTATTCAAAGCATTTTACCCTAACCAATGTATTCTTCTCATAGCAAAGTCAGCTTTTTTAAGCATAGCAGATCTTTTATTCTTATGCCTTTCTTGTTCTGTAATCTGGTTACAATTACACCACACTTTTCCTTTTAGTTAGTATGTTACATGTTTGTATCAAGTTGGTGCAAAACAAATACTAGTAGGCAAATTAAAGTGAACAACCATGGTCTTCTTTTGTTTCATGTAATGTGACTATATATATATATATATATGCACATAAAGTGCAGAACTTAAAAAAAAAGGCACTCAAATTATGGACATGCATAAAGAATTCAAGTTATGTAGCGAAAAAATAATAGTAGAGAAATCACACCCAGTACCTCCATTACAGTTAAAGAATTTCAATATTTGGTAGTGAGCATTGGAAAGAAGAGCACATGAAATACAATATATTTCATGACCAGACAACATTTTCTATGTTTTTTTTTTTTGACGGTAAAAATTAACTTCCATTAGATAATAAGAAGCCAATACAAACATAAGGAGATATACCGTGATAGGACTATCCCCGACCACATTCTAAAAACAATACAAACAAATAAGCCATCAATACACTTTGAGAAAAAGAAACCAACAATGAAGTATTAAGCCGATAACTTAATCCAAGCATCCAAGCAAATTTCTTCCACAAGTGATAAGTGGGTTGAGGAACCACAGTCTTTAAATCTATGCAGTTACGGATCATATCTTTGGCTTGTGGATGCGCAAATCGACTATACGGGTTCTCGAAATTGGTTAGACTCACCACATGTGAAAAAATCATTTGTTGAGTGGAGAAGAAGAGTGACTAGTTTGCTACAATCAGTGTTAGATCTTTGCACAAAATATTTTCCATTCCAATCATACATCTTTGAGGCTTAACATCAAACACCATAAAAGCAAACTTGAAAGATACTAAACTTAAACACACAATACAAAAAAGATAAAAACAATACATCACAAAAGAAAAACAAGATCTAAAAACACAAATTCTCAGAAATTTTGCTTCTTCCGATGGAGGTGGCTCCGGCGGTGGTCTTTTCTCATAGCCACAAAGCTCTGAATGGTTGATCTGTGAAGTAGAATTCCAATTTGAGTGCACAACAGCATGCTTTTTTCGCACAAGGATGGAGTGGTGGTTGTTGGTGGAGGGAGGAGAAAATATCAAGGAAGTTGGTGGTGGAACAAGGGATGGAACCAACAAAGATGGAGAGTGAACATGAACAAGGAAAAAAGAAGAAGAAAAACCCACATATATGGGAGAGGAGCCTCCACAAGGGAGGGAACAAACTCCATTCCGGAGAGAAACAGCTCCGATGGCGGAGGAGGAAGGGTTGCTGCGGCGCTCAAACATACTAGTTAAGCCAACAACCCTAATTTCTAGAGAGAAGAGAGAGTTTCTCTCTCGACAACATTTTCTATGTTGGACATACACAAAGTTGTAAATTAAATTTGCAATCCTAGAAGCTTCTTAGACCACCTACAATGGGGTGCTGAGACCATGTGTTGAGAGGCAAAAAAGTATTAAAATAATAGAGATTTGTTGGTTTCTGGAGAGAGAAGATTACTAGAGTAATCAGCCAATGAACCTGACACGCCAGGCCACGCGGCACGTGCGGATTCTCCGAAATCCGGCGCGTGCGCAACACGTGCAGACAAGGCGTGTCAGCAGCAGATAGGCGGAGAGAGAATCTGTTTTTTTATAGTGGAACGTGTGTCAACATTTGATTGGTCCGCGCGAATTTAATTTTATCCTTATCTTTTACCTCAATTATTTCATTGCAAATTAAATTTTTATTTTTTTTCTCTATAAATGGAGACATGGATCATTTGATTTGGACACAGAAAAAAAATCGAATTTTTTACTACTTTAATCATATTATTAGTGTTTATTAGTGTTAATTTTGAAGTTTAAGTGTTTTTTTTAGTAAAATAAATTCTAATAGAGGATTTGTGTGATATATTGCATTTTAAGTTAAAAAAAAAATTAAAAATTTTTTGTTAAGTGTTTATTGTTTTAATTTAATTTTAATCGATAATGTAATTTTATTTTATTATAAAAACAAAATTTTAAATTTAAATAAAAATATGAAATAAAAAGTGGTGGGGTAGAGTCTTGAATGAAAATAAACCATTGAAGAGGTTAAAGGTTGAGTGTGTTGAGAGATGATGTAGAGTGTAAAAAGTGGTGTTAAGTGGGGGAATGGTGTTGAGAGCATTGTGAGTAATCTTAGTTAACCGCATACCTTCATTATGACCCTGTTATTACTTATCTATAGTAGTAATTACAAGGGGTACTTTAGCATTTTTTTTTAATAAATGTGATTTTTATTTTTGTTCTCTTATAATATAAAACTGGTGGAGTACCTTAACAATGAATTTCATCCGGACACTAGATGCCAAAAATCTTAACAAATTATAATTTTAAAGCAACATGTAGACAAAACTTACCATATAGAAAATCTTAATTTAGATGAAACACCAAGAATGATGCACAACTAATTGTACATTTCATTCCATCTCATTTCTCATTCCCTCCAAGTGAATCCATATGTGGAGAGACAATAAATGTTACAACCTATCCACCTCCATACTTTGTAACCGTATTACATAAATTAAAAAATGTAATTATTGTTGTATGAAAAAGAAAAATTATGTGTAAATTTACAAATTGTCCTTCATTAATGTTATAGAAAAAATAAATTAAAGAAATAAAAGAAGAAAGAGTAATAGTAGTAAATAGTCAGACCATCTTCAATGGTAGGTGCTTATGTACTAATACTTATTAAGAACCGGTATTTATTAGGTATTTCTATTAGAGCACATGTAAAAATTATACATATTAGGTACCTATTCTTAAATAAAAACTTTCTCTCTCATAGTTCTTAACGGGTCCCACATGTTTTTATGATATTGTAAATAATAATTTATTATTAAATTAAATGATGTAGAGTTATTAGAATGACCCATTAAAAACTTTTGGAAGAGTTGTTGGGTTGAAAGGATTGAGTGCTTATTAGGTATTATTTTTAAAATATTATAAATAAATAATGAGTACTCAAAAATTGAGTTCTCCATTAGAGATGATTTTAAAGGGTATAATAAAAAAAATAACATTAAATGTTTCATTAGTATTGTAAAGTGATTTATATTTTAGTATAATTTTTTTTTTTAAATTGACTTATATTTTGATACGTAGGAAGTAGAGAGTAAAGTAAACTTTTTATTTTTTATTTTTTGTCAAGTAACATATAGCTAGAATTTCATCTCTTAAAAGTGAATAACTGAATGTATCAGAGTTCGAAACCTCATCCTTGCACATGCGGTGCAATATGTCATACCAATTAAATTAAACTTAGAGAGAAATAAACTTTATTTATAGCAAATTGGTGTTCCAGTTGTTTAATCCTATACTCCTTCTGTCACATAATGTGAGAAAAAAATTCAATTTTTTTGTCTCAAAATATAAGAGAAAAAGTGCAAACATTTAACTTTTCAATAAAATTTACTCTCTCTCTTACTTTTTTCAACAATCAATAAAAATTGTTTTTACATCTTTCCATACAACTTGTTTTAAAAAAACATACTCTCAATTATTATATATTTTTTTTTTAATAAGTGTAATTTTTGTTTTTTCTTTTACATTATGAGACGGAAGGAGTACATGACAAACCGGTGATCCATATGTTTTCATAATGAAGCTAATGATTATGAAAAATAAGACTACAAATTAACAAATGCACACCTAATAGTCTATCATAATCTAACGGATATTACTACTTACTCAGCGTGGGAGACCCAAGTCACTTGCCACGCTAGCCTTCGCCATGATTGAAAATAAGATTAGATCCATGCATTATTAAACAAATCAATTTTGATACCAAATCAAAGGTTTTAGAGAACCTTACAAAACAAAAGTAGCACAAATATAATGTTAAAGATACTGCTAAATTGCTAATAATAACTAAGATTTTTCTGGAGTGCTCCTCCAAAGACTTTGAATATTCATGATGATATAAGGCAAAAGTTCAGTTTGCGGCCCCCCGCATTGAGGATATTGCGAATGGAACCAATATGATGCTTCGCTAACCTCTTCTTCTGAATATACTGGTTTCCCATCTATATGCAGGTTAAATACTCTATCATAATATGGCAATAAGACCTCATGGTAGTAAGTCAAAAAAGACAAATATTCAACCATCATACTTGAAGCCACCAGTGGTAATACAATCAAACAAACACTCGCTTTATATAGTTCATCATCACTGCATGACTGAGAGATAAAAAAACAATAATAAAGATATCATATCAGATTCGATTCTCTCCAGTGGTAATTTATGTAGGTTACTTTAGCTTCTTCAAGATCTAGTGTGTGTGTCTGTTATGAGTGTTGATTGTTGTGGTAGAATGATTGTTGATAGGCTTGTGGTTTCAATAGGTTTTTTTTTCTCATAGAAAGAGTATACATGGATATCTTTTTATATATCATTAGTATTTCTAGGATCCATAGACACCGTTTTCTTGAATCAACAAACAAAATAGTAAATGTAGACAAATCCATTTCAAAAAACAAATGAAGAAAGAATTTACAAAACAAATTAAAAAAAAAAAACTAAAAAAATAATTTCAATAGGGTATGAAGTATGAACACTAATGATTGTGGGATAACAGTGATAGGGAAGACAATACATGGTAATGAAATTCACTTCTCAATGAAAAAGCACTAAATTGTTTTGATTTAAGCACGTGAGGAGAGTCCAACCCAAAAGACAAGTCCAATAGGTGGGAGAGCCTCATAGCTTAAATACCATATTGAGCACTTTGATGTACTCAATGTGGGACTCATAACAGTGTCAGCGCGTCTTTCATACAATATACAATATATAATACATAAATTTCAGAAAGGCAGACTACCATTTTGGTTCCAGGAAGTGAGTGTATCTATATGTCACATTCTTCCCTGAATATATCAAAATTGCAATTAGGTCCACAAATACATTTCTTAACAGTCATTTTGGTCCTCAAATATGTTTTTAAGTAATCAATTTGGTTGATAAAATGTGTTTTTCGTTATTATGTTTGGTCAAAATGTGGTTTTGATACATTCCAAGGACTAATCAATTATGGATGTACCGTAGTTGCAATTTTGATACATTTCAAGGACAAGGACAAGGAGGGGTGTATTGAATTGAGATATCAAAGGATTTTAAGAGACTTTTTTTTATGGAAATAAAATTTAGTTGTATTGAATCAATACATTCTTTTATGAAATATAAATAAGTTTTGTGGTATTCAATCGAGACAATTAATGTTTTTTTTTCTTTTCAAGACAACAAAATTCATTGCTATTCAATTCAAAAAATTGATAGAGTCTTTTAAATCTTATCTATAATTCGAGACTTCTAATATACTAATATCGTGGTGTGCCCATTCAGAAATAGAAGTTGGGAAAAAATACCTGTTGTTGGCCGAATGGGCGTCCACGTAATAGACTGGGAAGCCATGACGATGATCCTTTGTCTCCGATGATCTCAATCTTTTTGTTGCAGCGATGCACTTGATTAGGAGCAGAAGATGACATCCTTCGCTGCTGATTCTGGAGTATAGACATACTGAGGCGATTTGCAGATTTCAAAAGATGAGATAAAGACATTGTTTCGAATCAAACCCTAATTCCAAAAACAAATATTAGATTTGGGAATCAAAATCCGAAATTCGCAAACTAACAAGAATAAATCAATAAGGAAAAAATAAATAATGGAGAAGTGAAGAATTACTACGTGTTTTCGATCTGCTTGCTTGCTTGCGAGAAAACCAAGTTAACAGGGGGGAAGTTGTTGATGCTGTGTTTTGCTTTTTTCCTCAATTCTAATCCCAATTCTGCAGTTAAATCTAATGGGTCATCAGAAAAGGAAATCGGGTTGCCCAATGGTTTTTGCTCCAGTTTTTTATTTGGCCCAGTTTCAACACTGATACGTAGGGTGGGAATAGGCTAGGCTACCCGATAGGGTCTATGGCTCGGCATATTAAAAGCTCGATTCGGCTCAGTCTATTTAGTAAAAAGATAAGGTTCGGGCTTTTAAAAAAGCCTATTTAATTAAATAGGCCGGGCTTAGGCTTATTAAAAAGCCTATCAGGCTGACCTATTTATAGTATATATATGACTTTAATTTTTTTTATGTATTTGATGATATTTTAATTTTATTTCTTTTCAATCCATTGTGTAAATTTACAGTTATGATAAGCTAAATCGTAAATGTAAATTAACATTACGATTCAAAAATAGGTCAAATGATATATAAAGACTTTTATAAACCTACATTATAATAGATAAAACAAACTATTTAAAGGTCTCAATATGAATATTTTTTTTAAAAAAAAGTCTCAATGTAAAATAGGCTTTTAAATAGGCTTATAGGCCAAATCAGGCTTTTAAAAAGGTCAGTCCAGGCTTAAAAAAAGCTCATCACAGTTAATAGGTCAGGCTTTAGGCTTCATAAATTCGAAGAAGGCCAGGCTCAGGCCTTACAAAGCCCGGTTCAGCCTGGCCTATTCCCACCCCTACTGATACGTGACACACGACATTTCAAATTTTAAAAAACTTAAGAAATTATAATTTTAGCAATGGATTTCATCCAAGCACTAGATGCCAAAAATCTTAAGAAATTATAATTTTAGAGCAACGTGTAGACAAAACCTACCATATAGAAAATCTTAATTTAGATGAAACACCAAGAATGATGCACAACTAATTGTACATTTCATTCCATCTCATTCCCTCCAAGTGAATCCATATGTGGAGAGACAATAAATGTTAAAAGAGCAAAGTAAACTTGATGATTTATTTATTTATTTTTTTTGTCAGATAGTTTAGTCTGTTAGCTAGAATTTCATCATTTAAAGGTGGATAACTGAATGTATCAGAGTTTGAACTCTCATCCCTACACATATGGTGCAATATGTCCTACCAATTGAAGGAGAGAAGTAAACTTTATTTATAGCAAATTGGTGTTCCATTTGTTTAATCCTATATATGACAAACCAGTGATCCATATGTTTTCATAATGAAGCTAATGATTATGATTATGAAAAATAATCGATCCAAAATATCTTATTAAGACTACAAATTAACAAATGCACAACTAATGGTCTATCATAATCTAACGGATATTACTACTTACTCAGCGTGGGAGACCCAAGTCACTTGCCACGCTAGCCTTCGCCATGATTGAAAATAAGATTAGATCCATGCGTTATTAAACAAATCAATTTTGATACCAAATCAAAGGTTTTAGAGACCTTACCAAAAAAAGGTTTTAGAGAACCTTGGAAATACAAAACAAAATAGCACAAATATAATGTTACTAAACAAAATAGCACAAAGATACTTCTAATAATAACTAAGACTTTTCTGGAGTGCTCCTCCAAAGAGTTTGAATATTGATGATGATATAAGGTAAAAAAGGTGAGTTTGCGGCCCCCCGAATTGAGGATATCACATATAGAAGGATGAACGTGCTTCGTTAACCTCTTCTATTGAATATACTGGTTTCCCATCTATATGCAGGTTAAATACTCTATTATAATATGGCAATAAGACCTCCTTTTGGTAAGCCAGAGTAGACAAATGAATAACCATTATACTTGAAGCCATCAATGGTAATACAATCAAACAAACAGTCGCTCTATATAGTTCATCATCACTGCATGACTGAGAGATAAAAAAGACAACAATAAAAAACAGCAATAAAGATATCATATCAGATTCAGAACTAAGATCGTGTGTGTTGTGTGCGTGCGTGCGCGTGTGTGTGTGTCAGTGCGTCTTTCATACAATATATAATTCATAAATTTACAGAAAGGCAAACTACCATTTTTGTCCCAGGAAGTGAGTGTATCTATTCACATTCTTCCATGAATATATCCAAATTGCAGTTAGGTCCACAAATACTACATCTCTTAACAGTCATTTTGGTCCTCAAATATGTTTTTAAGTAATCAATTTGGTTGATAACATGTGTTTTTGGTCAATACGTTTAGGGTGTATTTGATCGGCTAAAAAATAAGGGACTAGACACGACAACTTATGTTATGCTACATAGGAAAACAAAAAGAGCAAGCTCCATAACGATATGATAATTAAAGTCGCTGAAAAACATGAACCACCAATGAATATGATTATAAAAATCATCAATTAGAGTGAGAATTAGTAAGAGAAACACGTTAATCCCAGTATAAATATCCATGGCAAAAGGAACAAAAGTTGTGTTACCAGAAAATTAGGACGGTCTCATAAATGTTTTATTGAAAATAAAAATTGAAGCTAGGAGCTATTGTTTCAACAAAAAAAACTTATAGAAAATATTGTTAGAAAATAGGAACAACACAATTGTCCTTCTATTTAAAATGAGTCTGTGGAGTGGCAAGTGGGTATTTTTTAGTTATAAAGGTGCACATTGCTAATTTAAATCTACGAGTCTAAATTAGAGTCTTTAAAATCTAAAAAATTTATAAAGTCTTTCTAAATTAGACTATTTTTTTCTAAAATAATCTTTTAAAATCTCAAAAATTCTCAATCTGAATACACTCCTCTAATATCGTGGTTTGCCCATTCAGAAATACCTGTTGTAGACTGGCTAGCCATGACGATGATCCTTTGTTAATTTTTTTTTTGCAGTGATGCACTAGATTTGAAGCAGAAGATGAGATCCTTCCCTGTTGATTATGGAGTATAGACAGACCGAGGCGATTTGCAGATTTCAAAAGACGAGATAGAGACATTGTTTCGAATCAAACCCTAATTCCAAATACAAATAAACCATTGCATTAGATTTGGGAATCAAGATCCGAAATTCGCAAACGAAAAAGAATAAATCAAACAAAAATAAAGAATGGAGAAGTGAATTACTACGTGTTTTCGATCTGCTTGGGAGAAACCAAGTTAACTGGGGAAAATTTGTTTTTTCTTTTTTTTTTTTGATAAATAAATAAAAAGGGGGAAAATTTGTTGATGCTGTGTTTTTTTTCCCTCAATTTAATGGGTCAGCAGACAAGGAAATCGGGTTGCCCTTGAACTTGCCCAATGGACTGGACTTTGCTCCAGTTTTTTTATTTGTCCAGTTTCAAGTTTCCTTCACTGATATGTGACACATGGCATTTCATATTTTAAACGGTTCAAATTAAAAGTACCAATTTTGAGATTTTGTAGCATTGAAAAAAAAATCTTAATTGTCTTGATTGAGTACCACAAGAATATTTTTTAAAAAGTCTTGATTCAATACCACTAGATTCTTTTTCTATCAAAAAGTCTTTTAAAATCTTTTGAAATATATATTCAATACACCCCCCTTAAATAAAAAAAAGAATAAGAATATGTTTCAGATTCTTCATCCTTGAAAAAGTTTCACAGCACCTCGCTCGGCCCGTCGGCTGCATCGCCATTCGCCGACATGACGGACCCACCGCTTCGCCTAGCGTGTCATACTATTACTGGTTCCGGCTAAATATTATATTTTGAAGGAGAGAGGAAATAAGTTGGGTTCTTTCATTTCATCTTAGACTATATACGATGTGCATGTTGAAAGGCTATTGAAAATTATAAATGAATGCAATGAGGCTGTTGAACATGATAAAAATCTGAGTTGGATGAAAGAGAGGTTGAAAATTTTCAACAGTTGAAAGCCTGCTTTTGGACTGCAAGGAGGGACGCGTGGCAACGCATTATTCGCATGACAGAGCGCGTGAGAAGCATGATCCAACGTCATTGTACCAGTGGGTCCATGTTATAGGAGCATGATCCAATCCAACGGTACTCCTCAATTGTGTATTTTTGTCTTCTATTATGATTCTGATTGGTTGATTAATTTGATCTGCAGTGAGTTTTGTGATCATATGTGATTAAACCATATCAGTCACTACTAAATTCAACGACAATCATCAACATCAACAATTGTGATCATATTTAGGATATGAATTAACTGATTAAGATTGATTAAATGAATTAAAATTGATATGCAATTTTACCATTTGATTTCAAATCATTATTTGAAATTAAATAAAATCTTAAAATTGTGTAAAAAAAATGACATTGAAATTACAAAGTTACAATCAATTTTTTTTTTTTAGAAAAGTAAATACTCTCTCCGCCCTTAAGTAATTTTTTACTTTTATGATTCATTGGTTATCTAAGAGCGTCTTTAGAAAAATTTCTCTATAACCCCCCAATGTTTTTTTCCCTCCCTAACTACCTTTTTTGCCCTTGTTAATGAAATTTCGTGACCTCTAACCCGAAATGCATTTTGGGACACACGGCCCGAAATTAGCCAATTCAACCCCCCAGTTGGTGTATTTCGTGACCTATTTTTGGTTCATAACTCATTTTGTATAAAATTATCCTATTTTGTATAAAACGGTTTCATAACTCATATTACGGGTAGTTTGGAGTTTTAGGGGGGTTATGGAGAAAGAGGGGGGCAAAAGAGAATTTTTCCAAAACTTATGGGTGTATTTCGAGTTATATTTCCCGAAATGAGGTTCGAGAAATAGATCACGAAGTGTGCGCACGTTATGGGGGGTTAATTGATGCGTGTTCTGATACGATACGCCTATGCTTCGGGTCGTAGGTCCCGAAACTCATTCGGGTTATAGATCCCGAAATCATTTTTTAGCCCAAAATCACGGGTATTTTGGAGTTTTAGGAGGGTTATAGAGAAACGAGGGGGCAAAAGAGAAAATTTTCATCTTTAGTGGTGCAACTCATTTTGAATTATTTGAGTGGGTCCTACAATGCCACATCGTATGAACTAACTTTATATTTTTTTGTTCTAATAGTGAACTTTGAAAAATTTATATTAGATCCCACAAATTTATATCACATATTATTTTATTTATATTTAATGTTTAATATTACCATCATGTCTCAAAATAATTTACTATCCTCGTGTCCCTCACGCATACTAATTTCAGAACTATATTATATTCCAACATCATTATCATATTCGAATGATTCAGAAACATGTTCAGAACTATATTCAAAGTAAGAAACATGGTCAATTTGTGGGTCATTAGTAAAGTTTGATCCAACATCATTATCATATTCGAATGATTCAGAAAAAGCATTATAAATCAAACTAATAATGAAAAAGCATTATAAGTCCTAATACTTTACTAATAATGATTCAGTAACCCCAAATCAATTTGCAAAACAGAAACAATGAACCTAAACAACAAACAATGAAAAAAATCAGTACCTCAACTTCTCAAACAGAAACGATCGCAAAACAGTAGCGGGGGATGAGGCTGGTGGCGAAATCGATTTCAGAAGCTATACCGGCGAGATTGATTTGCAGAGCAGGCGAGATTGCAGAAGCTATATCGCAAAAAAACAGTAACCTCAAATTGATTTGCAGGCGAGATTGCAGAGCGGCGAGATTTGCAGAGCGGCGAGATTTGCAGAGCGGGCGCCGGTGAAGGGGCTTGCGGCTATTCCAAACCCTAGCAAAGCAGTTTACATATACGTACGATATTGAAGGGTTTGGGGTTATTAGTGAGTGGAGTTATATTTTTTTTAACTTAATAAATATGACAGAGTTATATTATATATTATAAATATTAAAAAAAATATATTTAATATGTATCATTCTAAATTAAATATTAAAAATCCCAAATAATACAAATAATTGCTACAAATAATATATATATATATATATATATATTGCTACAAACACAAATAATTCTCATTAAAAGTACATTAATTTTTTTTTGACAAATAAATTAGGATTGTATATTTTTAATTCAATTTTATCCCTAAACCCTAATCCGAAACCCTAAAATCTAATCCGAAACCCTAAACCGTAAACCCTAAACCCTAAATCGGTTTTAGGGTTTGAGGTTTAGCGTTTCGAATTAGGGTTTTCAATTTGTGGTTTCGGATTTAGCGTTTAGGGTTTAGAGAAAAGAAAATTGGTATTGGGTTTAGAGTTTATGGTTAAGGTTTAGGGTTTCGGGTTTAGAATTTAGTGTTAGGGTTTATTGATTTATCGGTTTAGGGTTTGGGGTTTTAAGTTTTAGAGTTTAGGGTTTAGAGAAATGAAAATTGGTTTAGGGTATTGGTTTAGGGTTTCGGGTTTAGAGTTTAGGGTTAGGGTTTATTGGTTTATGGTTTCGGGTTAAGGGTTTTGGGTTCAGGTTTAGGGTTTAGAGAAAATAAAATTGATTTAGGGTATTGATTTAGGATTTTGGATTTAGAGTTTAGGGTTAGGGTTTACTGGTTTAGGGTTTAGAGTTAGGGTTTTAGGGTTTCGGGTTTAGGATTTAGGGTTTAGGGTTTGTGGTTTAGGGTTTCGGTTTAGGGTTTAGGGTTTTCGGTTTGTGGTTTCGGATTAAGGTTTAGGGTTTTCGGTTTAGGGTTTCGGATTTAGGGTTTGTGGTTTAGGGTTTCGGGTTTGAGGTTTAGGGTTTCGGATTAGGGTTTAGGAATAAGGTTTAATTAAAATATTAAATCCTAATCTAATAATAAATAGGTACAAAAAAAAAAAATTGATTAAATTGTAATTCTTATCTATTAATTAATGTAACAAAAAAAAAAAGAGGCTCATAGTAAAATCTAATCATACTCCCTCATCCTAATCTAATGATTAATATTCATTCACATATTCTCGTATACATAGTCATTCTCGTAGTAGTCGCCCTCATATATATATATATATATATATTAAAGTTACTAGCTAGTATACATTCTGCGTCAAAAAAAAAAAAAATTAGTACACATTCAAATTTGTAATTCTATTTTTACTAACTACCATTCTTTTACTTTTACGTATCAAAAAACTAACTAGTATTGTTTTTTATTAATTTTTTTAATACAAATTTAATAATAAAAAATTATGTAATTATTACAAAAATTTATTATTATTAACTAGCATTATTTTTAACAAAAAATTTATTATTATTACTAATACAGTTTTATTAAAATTTTAATAAATTAGAAAAACTAACCTCAAATAATATAATAATATAATGTATCAAATCGTGGATGCAACACCAACAACAACAAACACCGGGTAGCAATTAATCACTACTAAAAAATAGAACCAAAATTTGACTACAAAAAATAATACTAACATATTTTATATTAGTAAATTAAAATAAACTTATAAAACAATCAATAATTTATGAAAAAATAGAATAAAAAAAATAAAATACTTGCCATATATTTTGCATGATACTAGTAATTTGAAGTAGATAAAATTTGTAGTAGAGAAGAAATAGAGAAAATATATTGATGAGAATGAAAAGAAATGAAAAAATTTAGATGGATTTGATTTTGAGAACTAAGAGATGAGATTATGCTCTACCTCACACGGTTCACAACTTCACATTATTGAAGCTAACTACTTTGAGTTAAGTGACACACCAAACCTCAACGTACCATGTGCAAGCCAGCTGTGAGTGTTGCTTTAGTGTAATCTGTTTCCTAGGAAATTTTCCTAGGAAAGTTTTTGAATAGCGTGTCAGTTGTTTCCGAGGAACATTTCCTAGGAAATCGTCTCGATGTAAGTAAAGTTCTGACATGTGCAGTTTGCGAGGAAATATTCCTCGGTAACTACATAGAAAAACGTGTTCAACTTTGACTTTTCTGTAAAGTGTTTTCCTAGGAATATTTTGTCGGAAACAATTGTGTTTTGCGAGGAATAAAGTTTTCTCGGTAATTTTCCTAGGAAATTTCATATTTTCTTGTAGTGATTTTTTAATTGCCTCTTGCAATAGTTCCAATAGTCTCAAGTATTTTATGAAAAGCTCCACCCTAATCAAATTAAACATGTAGCCACTAAACAATTGGAATCGGTATTTAAGTCCGAATTTGGATCTTATGTATCCATCACGAATTGAATCAAATTCCACCTATCTTCATAATTTCACCAATTTCACGATTTTGGATGATTGTGAACGAATAAAAAAGTTATATGCTTTGTTTATTTTATTTATTTAATTAATGATGCAATGTTCATTAGAGAATATATTTGGTCAAAAAAAAAAAAAAGAGAACATGTATATTAAATTCATTATTCCATTCTTTTAAAATGATTCTATGTTTTTCTCTTTGAAGTATTATGATGTAAGCACCGCAGTTCCAAGTTTTATATGGATTATTATGCATGGCAGCCTACTACTCCCTCCGTACCAAAATATATGTCATTTTGAGAAAAAAAAATTGTACCACAATATATGTCGTTTTACATTACTAATGAAGCATTTAATGCTCTTTTTTCTCTTATACCCTTAATTAATTATTTCTCTTTCTTCTTTCAATTCTATAATTTATCTTTCACATACCATTAATGAAGGATAATTTTGTAAAATAACTCATAATTTATCTTTTCCATACAACAATGATTACATTTCTTAATTTGTGTGATATGGTAAAAACGACATATATTTTGGTACGGAGGTAGTAATTAGGTTTAGTGCTCTCATTATATTTCATTATATGCTTTTTGTTATAGATGTGATGCTTCATCAACAACCATTTTACACATGTTGTGTGATTGTCCAATGTTGTTTGGCACAACCTTAACTTTGATTTTCGTAATGATTTTATTATTACTATTATTTAGATGATCTTGTTTATGGTTCAAGATGCATGGAATCGACAACATAACACTTTCTTTCTTATTAGATGATTTAGGGTGCGTTTGTTATGGATTTTTTTGAAAAAAAAATCTATTTTATCATTTTGAAAGTATTTGTTATAGATTTTAAAAAAATCATTTTTAGCTCCAAAATGAAAAGTTTTTTAAAAACCTATTTTAAAAAAAATGAGAAACCTAAATGTAGAAACTTTTATATTTTATAAAAATAATTTTTTTGATGGTAAACAAACATAAAGTAACTTTAAATTTTAAAAAAAATCTCAAAAAATCTATTTTTTAAAATCTCAAACAAACGCACTCTTGTTTGGAAGTTTAGAAATGATAAAATTTTCTCCGATCCTAACATAAATCACTCCCTTTATTATATTCTTAGCCAAATATTCTATTCCTATAATTCCAATTATTCTCTTATCTTGCTCTTAGGTAGTACTCTTTCAAGTTTCAAGACAACCCGAAAGATAAGATTTGAGGAATTTATTGATTGACGATTGAATAACTAATTTTCCATAGAGTTGAAATCTTACTACTAATGTTAATGTCGAACCTTCAACTATTTGATATAGGTTAGGGTTAAACACATTATGGCTTTATTGACCAAATTAAACAAAATAAAGAAAAACGAAAAAAAAACTTTTTTCCTCTTCTTTTATTATAAATAAGTAATTTCACATATATTTAATTTTTTTGTTTTGTTTTTTCGTGATTTTGCCGTTGCGTGCAGCGTTGTGTTGGTCGTCGTCTTCTGCGGCATTATTTGATTTCTCGTATTTTTGCGGTATTTGTTCGATTCCTATTGAAAGATCAGCTTCGGTCAATTACAAATCCAGATTTGAACATCAACTTTATAGATTCGGAAGTATAGATATTATGATCAATTAAATTTGATGGTACTATTTATTTTAGACATTTTGTAGTATATGTTTAGTATTAAATTGGATATTGTGAGAATGTTCAAATCATCCTTTATGTAAAATATCGGTCCCCATTTGTTTTGTATAGAAGAACAAAAAATTGGCGAAGTGAGGTTTAGTACCGCAGTCACCGGAGTTCCAAGTTCTACCGGAAATCAATTTCTCCGATCACCACCTATTTCAGCTGCACAGATTTCACGCCCGCAAACCTTTTCTCGCTTCTGCAACATTCGCTTCGTTTCCGTTTTCTGATTCCTTTCACTCTAGGCGAATCTAGCCTATTTCCTTGTCATTCTTCAACCACTTTCTCCGCTTCCGTCTTTATTCCGATGGTAATTTTCTTTGCCCCCTTTATTACAATATTCTGTTCATGTTTAAGTCAAGTAATAACAAGTGCATTATTAATTTGAATTTGAAGGATCCTTATGCTGCTGAAGAAGAGTTGCCTCATTACATTCATATTAATCAGAATGATTTTTTTATGCGAAGGTTGGTAATTTCTTTCTTAATTTTCAGCTCCATTTAAGTCATTCAATTGAATTTGCTATCTTGTGCTTAATGCTTATTATTGGTCTTATAAATTGGAATATAATTTGATTCTGAAGTTTTGTAAGAATATTTTCACTTGGTAGCTTCATCATGATTCATGAGCAAATAACGTCGTTGTTATCATGCGGCGGCTCTTTAATTTAGACTAGTAGTTAGATTCTTTATGATTTAAAAAGTTAAGTGAACATAGGCATTGTGTTTGCAACATGTTAGGGATTTGAGTTGCTACCTGAACAAAATTGAAGTTGAAATAATTCCCAGAAACTAATTGGATTATGGTAATTATAAGATGTCTGAAATTAAAATTAATGTCGTAAATGAAAAAAACTATCTTAAGCAAGTCTGCTTTACTATGCATATTGTTCTATCCGCTCCAAAAGTCTTAACTCCAAGGATGAAGCTACGGTGGTGATTGATGTTTGATACGGTGGCTCAGCTCCTTGAAACGGGGGGGGGGGGGGGGGGGGGTCCTGCAAGAAAAGGGACTCCGACGCTCAAGTCAGTAAGTGATCAAGATGAGAGAATTAGGGTTGAGAGATGTGTACCATTATGTGGTGTAAAACCACGTATTTATAGGCGAAAATGTGAGTGGATGAGGACGGATTCCGTGTAGGAATCCTAGCCGTTAAACCAGTGGGCGGTTTATCTAACGGTCTAGATGCAGCTGCGCAGCACTCCGTGTAGGGCGTGTGCACAGTAGTCTTACTGTGGAAAGCCCTTGGGACGCGTGACGAAGACAGCTGTCTTGGGATGCGTGACGGCTGGATCCAGTTGTCATTGGGCCGCGTGCTGGTTATGTTTGGGCCTCTATGCATTGGGCCTTTGGCCAGTCCAGAACAGTTGCCCCCGAAGTCAATTGTTTAGAAGGAGTCTAAATATTGACTTGTATTAGCATTGTATCCGTTAAGGAGTTTCCTGCAAAAAATGTTAATCCGGAAATAATTTATTGAAAAATGAATAAGAAGGGTCTGAGAGTTTTAGTTTACCCGTTTGGAGTACTGTACCCTATTTGTATGCCCCCGGGTACAGCATCCGTCTTCACGGTATGGGATAGTGCGCGTAATTCCGTTATGAAGGTATGTGGCTTTGTAGCCGGATTTTTCCCCAGAAGACGTATCGTTTTGTTCCGTTTTGCCTTCTAGCGGATGCGTTACAGCTGTTTGCATGTGAAAAGTCGTGGCGACTTTATTGGCGGACACCTGTCTCGTTTTCTGTGCGCGCCCGCCAGCTATTAAATAGAGTACTCAAGTGGCGCGTTGTTTCGAGGTGAAATCTGGGCCGTTGATTTGAATTTTTCATCTTCTTTTAATCCGGACCTTTGAACGTGGTTTGCAACGGTTCTTTATAAATACCCGTTGGTTACCTCACTTGTTTCTTTCTTTGCTTTCGCTTCTGAATCTTTGTTTCTTTGCTCCGGCGATTCTTGCGGCGATTTCGTTGATTTCAGTTCTTTACACCGATAATCACTACTCTCGTTTCGAAGAATCTTCTTCTTCTAAAGGTACATCTCTTAATCTTTCTCACTCTTATGTTTTCCTTTCTCTGTTCGTATCATTATGGCCAATACAGGAAGTAGTTCGACTTTGAGTGAAGATTGTGGTGTACCATATGAACAGGCTCGCTGTTATGAGCGTGATGTCTTTTATATGTCTGTTGAACATGTGAAATTACTTTTTCCCAAGCATAAGGAGGAAATTTTGTACGACGGTTTAACTTATCATTATGTTGATAATGACAATGACATGGTCGCTGTTAGGTTTAGTAACCCCTTTGTTCAGCGTCGTAAACTTGGGTTAGAACTACAACTAGCCTTGAGAGGAGAATCCAATTTTAATTTGAGTAACACTGACTTTGAGAGATATCTCTATGATGCTATCTGGACCCATTCTAACGGAGATGCTGAACTTGCTAGGTTAGCAGCAAAAGATATGGCCAGGAAGGGTAAGCGTGAATTGGAGTTCCCTGATGATGCAGTGGATTATGATTGGATTGTAGAAGATGTTCTGGGTACCCCTTCTGTCTTTACTGAAGAAGGTTCCGTTAAGGGAGCCTTTAAGGATGTGGGGTCCTCTATTGATTGGAACGTTAACATTCCTCCAGTGCAATCAAGGCTTTGTACAAATAAATATGCACTTTGCAGTGTCCCCTTGCCGGAGGTCCTTGTAAAAGTGTTCCAATTGCGCTTTCCCTTCACGGATTTTGAAGTGGATTTGTTAGCGCATCTCCGGTTAGCCCCTTCCCAAATACATCCGTTGTCATGGTGCTTCGTCAAGGCGTACCAATTTTTCTGTGAATATATGGGAGGTTCTGCTACTGTTTCTCTGTTTATGCATCTATTTTACTTATCAAGAAGTAATAGCAACGTATCTGCCCGGCAAGGATACATGTCCTTCCGTCAAAAGGACAAATTGTTCAAAGTATACCAAGATTCTTTCAAATGGGACCGGGATAGGTTTTATTACGTTACTCCTCTTAACGAAAAAGCTCACCGGTCCTTATGCCACTTTGCTTCAGACGGTTACATAGGGGTTCCTGAATATCCAGACTTTGACAAGTACCCTGAATCTTCTGAAGCTCTTGTAAATAATAACAACGAAATAAATGCTTCTGGTGAAGGTACCTTTCAACCACTCGTTGAGAAGACCGCTAGTCGTCTTTGTAAGTCAAAGTTCCCCAAGTATTGGTATAAGGGTCACTTTGATGTTCCCTCCGGCGACTACCTTTTTAAAGAAAAGGATTTGAGTGAGGCTGATAAGACAATGAAGCTAATGCTGAGGGAGTATAAGGATTCCTTGGCTACGGCTAGGATTGTCAACGGGGAACTGGAATTGGTCCCTGAGGTTATCAATACGAGGTCATTGATGAACCGCAAGTCTCGTGCCTCCCGTGCTGAATTTTTTGGTGAGAATCCGTTAACATATTCTTGGATATTGTATCTATTTCTTTTGCTAATCTTGGTTTTGAATTTATTATCTTCAGATCAAATGGCTTTCAACGCTGCGAATCTCAGAAAGCTCATGGAAGCTAAACTGCAGACCCCACAGACTTCTGTTGCTGCCACACCTACTGCTCCTGCCCGAACGGTTCCGGCTGCACCCACAGAAAACGTTCAGCCGGATCCCGTCATCCAGTCTTCTCCGCCTAGGCCTGTTGTTAGCAGAAATCCTTCAGGGGTGGTTAAGAAGGATAATCTGAAGAAAACTGTCCCTGCTAAGGTGACAACGAGTAAGGCTCCGGTTGCTGAAACTGTGAAGAAAGTGACCCAATCCAGCAAGCCTCCTCCTGTTAAACCCAATCCTCCTCCTCTACAAACCTCTACACGGGAAACACCTCGTGTTGAGCCTTCTGCAGTTGTTGGAGAAAAAGATGATCCTAAGAAGACGGCTGAGATTGACTCTAGCTCTACTGACAGTGGCACGCCTACTCTCAAGAGGAGGAAGCTGGTTCATCTTGACGGTAGGGCGGTGGCTAAAAATGATAAGGTTATTTCTTCTGCTTCTGTTCCTGGGACTTCAACCCGTCTTCCTTCAGCCTTTACCACTCCGGTTGTTCTGGATAGGAAATACTGTATGGATCTTCTCAATCCGGATGATGTGGACTTCATGCTAAAACAAGAGCCCGTTGAGCGTCAATGTCATTTTGCTGAGGCGGCCTTCCATTCAATGCGTGCTGCCAGCTGTTTACTCATGGCCGCTTCTCGGAAGAATGACGTTTTTACTGCGGATGATGCTGCTAGGTCCATTCCTTTATTTGAGGATGAAATATTCAAATTGAAAAATCTTGTGAAGGATCTAGAGGCTGCCCGGGATGCGGAGAAAGATGCTCATAAGGTTACTCTTGGCAAGCTGAAGAAAGTTGAAGGTGAGCTCAAGACGGTGAACGCTAGTTTGACCAAACTTCAAAAGGATGTCAAGACGGCTCAAGAAGATGTTCAATCCCGTGATGTCCTTTTGAAGAGAGAGAGAGAGAGAGAAACATGCTGGTGTCGTTGCTGAGAAGAAAACTCTTGAGGAGCAGAAGAAAAAGCTTGAAGATGACATGCTGAAGAAAGACGAGGAGATTGGTGCTAAGCAGGAGGCTATCATTGGGTTGCAGAATTCTTTGGCCCAGTTCGTGAAGGAAACTGAGGAATACGGGAATCCTGTTGAACTCTGGAAACAGTTGGAAGCTTCCCGGGAGAAGGAGGAGACGGCTAAAAAGGAGTTGAATGATGGGTTGCTTTCCGTTGGCGGTCAAATGATACAGATGACCCAATATATCCTTGATCAAGTGGAGTTATTCTATCCCGACATTAAAATTAACCGGGATTTAATTAACACTTGGGGTAAGGTTATCAACGGTAAAGTCTATCTGGCCGGTGAGGAGCCACCCGTCCAAAGCAATCAATTGGATGAAGGCAAAAAATCTGATGATCCTCCTTCTGCCCCTGCTAGCGAAACAGAAGGAAATTCTTCCAATGCCAACAAGGTGGATTCTGTCGAGATGAAGGCTGATGAAGTGAAGATTGATGGCAAACCTTGAAGATTCTGTAATCTATTTTATTTACTCTTGTTTCACCGGTGAGCATGTTCCCGGTTTGAATTTTATTCCAAGTACAATGATTTGATGGTTTTGTAATATAAGTACAATTTATTTTGCATGTATGAAATTTGCATTCTTCTTTGATATACTCTTGCGTTACTATAATTGTTGTTCCCATCTTAGGGATTTATTTCATGTAGGTGTGTATTTCCGTTTTCCGTTTTAGGAAAAAGTACAGGGAATCCGTTAACGGGTTTGTATTTCCGTTATGTTTCCAATCAGGAAACATATAAATTTTCTTGTTGATGGGTCTATTCTTTCCATTTAGGAAAAATATAGATTTCCCTGTTGAAAAGATAGCTAATTTTATAGCTTATGCGTGGATTGTATTTTTATAAATACCTGATTCATAAATGTTGGTATATGATTCCATCTTAGGAATATAAACACACAAAACCTTTATTGTCTTGGAATTTCCGTTTAAGTAAAACGTCTTGACGTTTTTGAAACAAGTCTTGATGTTTTCAAAAATTGATACGTTCTTTTCTTCAAAGAGTTTTGATTTCCGTTTAGGAAATGCTAGCTTCCTTTTCATTTTAGAAAAGTTTGGCTGTTCCTTCACCCCATTCTAGGGGTATTTTAGTACGTTTAATTCTTCTTTAGGAATCCTTTACGTTTGCAATTTGTTCCGCCTAGAATTTCTGCTTTACGGTTGTTCCGTTTCCATTTTTATTCCGTTTTAGAAGCATGTTCTATTTTCCGGTAATAAATATATGAATAAGTGACTAAGTTGGATAGGGCTTTTCTTTTTAGCCTTATAGTTTAAGGTCTTACTGGAGAGAGGGATAATCTAGCCAAGACTTCCCTTCTTTCCTGTGAATGAGCGCTGCTTTCAGGTGGCTAGCCGGAAAAGCCATTCACTAAGTTGCCTCCGTTGAGAAGGTCTTTTGCCTTTCCTTGAAGGGCTTTTACGTTTCTTAACGTGAGTTTATTATATCGTTTGCACTTCGATTTTTTCAAAGTTCATGTGTTGATATCTATCTTAAGATATTATAAGTTCGCTGAAAAATACTGGAGAAAGTTGATTTCTGAATATTCATCACTTCATTAATTCATTGAGTCATTACATGAAGGCTTCCGTTCCAAGACGGGCACAATATCCTCCTTTCTAAGACGGGTACAATAGCTTTCGTTATAACGGTAAGCAAAAAACAAAAAGACAGAATTTCAACTGTAATACTTCTTTAGCTTGGCGGCATTCCAAGTCCTTGGGATCTTTTCCCCTTTGAGAGTCTCAATTTTATAGGCTCCTTGGCCTGTAGAAGCTGTGATCTTGTATGGTCCTTCCCAATTAGCTGCTAGTTTTCCTTCAGAAGCATTCCTTCCGCCAACGTCTGCACGGCGGAGTACAAGGTCTCCGGGATGGAAATCCCGTGATCGAACCTTCTTGTTGTATTTTGAAGCCGTAATTTTCTTAACGGCACCTTCTGTCAATGCAGCGTAATTTCTCCTTTCATCCAGAAAATCCAACTCTTCCTGGATAGCCATGGAATTATCAACCTCGTTTAGAGGGTAAGCTGTTCTCCAACTCAATTCTCCAATTTCCACCGGGATTACGACTTCAGTTCCGTAAGTAAGTTTGAATGGAGTTTCTCCCGTGGTGGAATGGGGTGTGGTTCTATACGCCCACAACACATGGCAGAGTTCTTCAGCCCAGTTTCCCTTTGCATCTTCCAACCTTCTTTTCAATCCCCTCAAAATGACACGGTTAGCTGCTTCAGCTTGTCCATTAGTTTGGGGGTGTTCAACAGATGAGAAATGTTGAGTTATTTTGAAATCCTCCATGAGTTTCTTCATGTTCTTATCAGCAAACTGTGTTCCGTTATCGGTAACGACAGAATGGGGGACTCCAAATCTTGCCAAAATGTTTCTTTTGAAGAACTTGATTATGTTAGCAGCAGTGATCTTTGCTAGAGCTTCAGCTTCTATCCACTTGGTGAAATAGTCAACAGCAACAATTAAGAATTTCACCTGTCCTGCTGCCATTGGGAAAGGTCCCAATATATCCATCCCCCATTGATAAAATGGCCATGGAATGGTCAAAGTATGAAGTTCTGAAGGCGGAGAATTGTATACGTCTCCGTGTTTCTGGCATTTTTCACAAGTTTTCACGAATTCTCTGGCATCTGTGACTATCGTAGGCCAATAGTATCCCGCGCGGAGTACCTTCTTTGCTAATGCTCTCCCGCCAAGGTGTTGGCTAGCAATTCCCTCATGTACTTCTTCTAAAGCATAAGCAGCTTCGTCTCCGTCAAGGCACTTAAGCAGGGGTGTAGAAAACCCTCTCTTGTAAAGTTGCCCAGAGATTATAGTGTGAGATGGGGCTCTTCTTTTGATCAGCGCTGCTTCTTCTTTGTTCGTTGGAAGCTCCCCGGTTTCAATGAATTTCATGACGGGTGAGATCCAAGAACTCTTGCCGCTATTTCCGTCAAGGACCATAACCATCACTTTTTCAGCAATGCTTGGCTTTTCCAGCGTTTCCTGAATGAAAGAATGATTTACTCCGCTTCTTCTCGTGCTAGCTAACTTTGACAAGACGTCAGCTCTAGTGTTTTGTTCTCTTGGAACATGCATGATTTCAAAATTATCAAAAGACTCAATCGCTTTCCTTATCACCAACAGATATTTTTGTAACAACGGTTCCTTGGCCTGTGCCTCTCCCTTCACTTGTGTCACCACCAACTGAGAATCTGTCCTCAGCTTTACTTCCTTCGCCCCAAGCTCTTGTGCTAGTTTCAAGCCGGCAATGCAAGCTTCGTATTCAGCCTGGTTATTGGTGGTGTTGAAGGAGAATCTTAAGGATACCTCAATCATTAGGCCTTCATCACTTTCCAGTATCAGTCCTGCTCCACTTCCTTTGCTGTTTGATGAACCGTCCGTGAAGATGGTCCACTTGGTACACGGTTCATCTGTTACCGGTGTCATCTCCGCCAAGAAATCAGCAAAGGTTTGAGCCTTCAAGGCCTTCCTACTTTCAAAAGAAATGTCAAACTCTGAAAGTTCCACAGACCATTTTGTCATTCGTCCCGCTAAGTCTGGTCTGAACAGCACTTGTTTGATAGGTTGATCCGTCCTTACCACAATTGAATGTGCTAAGAAATACCTTCTCAATTTCCTTGCTGCTGTAACTAAAGCCAATGCCACTTTCTCTATCTTCTGATATCTAACCTCTGGTCCGGCTAGAGCTTTGGAGATGAAATATACCGGGTACTGTGTGGCACCATTTTCCCTTACCAAGACAGCACTTACAGCTTCCGCTGAGATTGCCAGATATAAGTACAACGTCTCATCTTTCATTGACCTGGATAGCACTGGTGGTTGGGATAATATTGCTTTCATCTGAGTAAAGGCCTTCTCGCATTCTTCTGTCCATGCAAATTCTGTCTCCTTTCTCAACAATTTATAAAACGGCAATGCATGCTGTGCAGATCTAGAGATGAATCTGTTCAGCGCAATTAGCATTCCGTTAAGCTTCATAATTCCCTGTTTGGTAGACGGAGCTTCCATCCTGATGACGGCATCGCACTTATCCGGGTTCGCTTCAATTCCTCTTTCTGTTAGGTAAAAACCTAAGAATTTTCCCGCTTTCACAGCAAAGGTGCACTTCTCCGGGTTCAGCCTCATGTTGAATTTTCGCACCTTAGCGAAAATTTCCTCCAAATGGATGCTGTGTAAATTTTCCTCTGCAGATTTGACGATCATATCGTCCATATAGACCTCCAGCATCCTGCCAATCTCACCTTCAAAGACTTTGTTCATCATTCTTTGATAAGTAGCCCCTGCATTCTTTAATCCAAACGGCATCACGTTATAACGGTAGTTGGCTCCTTCCGTCATGAACGCCGTTTTATCTCTATCGTCAATGGACATGGGAATCTGATTATACCCGGAATATGCATCAAGAAAACTAAGCAGTTTGTAACCTGCAGAGTCGTCTACCAGTTTGTCAATGTTTGGGAGCGGGTAGGAGTCTTTGGGACAAGCTTTGTTAAGGTCTGTGTAGTCTACACACATCCTCCATTTTCCAGAAGATTTCTTCACTAACACAACATTGGAAAGCCATTCCGTGTAGTGAAGTTCTGAAATGAATCCCGCCTTCAACAGTCCATCTACAATCTCCTGCGCAGCCTTTGCCTTCTCTGGGGATTGCCTTCTCCGTCTTTGGGCCACGTAAGGGTAGTTTTCACTAACATTTAACTCGTGGCATGCTACCTTAGCATCAATCCCCGGCATTTCGCTAGGTGAACAAGCGAATAGATCAGCGTTTTTCTTCAAACATCTGATAAGGTCTTCCCGGACAATTGTTGGCAAATTAAGCCCAATCTTGACCTTTCTGTCCGGGTTCTGATCCAGCTGCACATCTTCAAATTCACCGTCTGGCATAGGCCTACTGAATTCTCCCGGGAGCAGTTTCTGTTGGTAACTCTCATCACCAGATGCGCAGTCATTAGAATGTGTATCGATCCTCGCGACATTGACATCTAATAGTTCGGATCGTGGTGGTGTTACCTTCTCTGGCACATCTACCCGGGGAATCACTTCAGCTTCTACCATCTCAACGGCATCTACCTCCTTCTGCAACGCTTGGTAACACTTTTTCGTTCCTCTTATATCCGCCATGACAGTCACTACTTGATTTTTCTTTCCGTGATATTTCATCTTTAGGTGAACTGTTGACGGAACTGCTCCAAGGGCAGCAAGAGTGGTTCTTCCTAGTATGCAGTTGTAAACAGCTTTGCACGGGACTACTAGGAATTGGACTGGAACAGTTACCTCTGACTCTTCATTCTTTCCGTCTCCAAATGTTACCTTTAACGTCAAGAACCCCCACGGTTTCGTCACAGACCCATTGAATCCTTTCAAGTCTGCTCCTTCATAAGGAGACAAATCTTCCTTCTTCAAACCCATCTTACTGAACAGATCTTCGTACATGATATCACACGAGCTCCCTTCATCAATCAGAATTCGTGATACATCATAGCCGGCAATGGTAGCCATGATGATCAAAGGGAGTAGCTTGTTTGGCTTGTTTCCTATTCTTTCCTCATCAGAAAATCCCAAAATGGGTCTTCTGGGTGCTTTACTCGTGGACGGGGTGTCTTCTACATTGCTAACGGAAAATATTTCCGCTATGGTTCTTTTAATGGTTCCTCTTGACGGTTTTCCTGCAGTTGGAAAACCCCCAGTGATAGACCCAATGAAGGGACGCTTGCCTCTACTTCTTGTTACTTCATCTTCACTGGAACTAGTGTCATCCTTCTCCTTGCTCTTCTTTTTTGAAACCGAATCAACAGTCTTTCGGCTAGACTCTTCTTTCCTGGGTGAACGTCTCCGTTTAGGAGATTCACTCCTTTTCCGGCTTCTCTCGTTGCTATCCCGGTGACGCTTACCGTCTCTCTTTTGACCGTCTTTGGTATAACGGTTCAACTTTCCTTTTCTGATTAATTCTTCAACAGCATCCTTCAAATGGATGCAATCATCTGTCAGATGGCCATAGCATCTATGAAAACGGCAGTACTTAGTCTTATCCGCCTTGGGGGATTCCTGGACAGTCCGGGGGAACTTCACGCCGTAGTCCCGGAACTCTGTGTTGATACACTCTCCTAGAATCGTATCTATGGAGGTGTTAAGTGGAGTGTACTCTGAAAATCTTGCTCTTGGCATTTTCATTTTTCCTTTGCCATTCTTTTCTCTCTCTTTCTTTCCGTCTTGCTGTTTATCAGAAACTTTTCCTTTCTCTATTCCTTCAGAGATAAGTTTTTCTTCATAGTTGATGTCAGGTTGGGCTCGTCTCAGCAGATCGCTCATGTTCAAGGGCTCTTCCAGCCCTAGCTTCTCTTTAAACATAGAGTCCGGCTTCAAGCCTTTCTCAAAGATGAAGCACTTCAACTTGTCATCAGCCCCCTTTACATCCACAGCTGCACTAGTGAACCTCTCAATATACTCCCTGAGAGTCTCCTTTCGCCCCTGAACGATGGCACTTAAGGTGGCAACAGATTTGGGCTGTTTCCGCCTAGAAGTGAAGTGTGAAGTAAACTCTTTGCAGAGTGTCTTCCAAGAATCTATAGATCCTTCCGGTAACGCTTTGAACCAAGTCATAGCGGCAGCTTTCAACGTTAAAACGAACAGTTTGCACTTAACAGAACCACGTGCGTCATAATAATCCAAGACGGTGTCAACGTGTTCAATATGTTCGTCTGGGTCACCGGTTCCATCGTAGCTTTCCAGCTTTGGGGGTTTCTCCAGGACTTTTGGTATCTTACAGCCGGAAACTTTAGCGGTAAATGGACCCCGGGTACGAGGAGGACGCGATGGGTTAAGACGATCTTCTCCGCGTCTAGGTATACGGGAAGGCGAACCTTCTCTGTTTTCCCCATTTTGGCCTCCTCTGCCGTTGCCATTACCATTTCCGCCGGCATGTCCGCCATCGCTACGATGCTTGGACAGAGGCATACCAATGCTCCTGGGCATCTGCACTCTTCGTGATTCGGCTTCGTCATCAGGCTTTGACCTTCCTCTACCGGATCTACTTCTAGTAGATTCCGGCAAGGCGTTTTCACTTTGAGCTTGAACCTGCATCCGTTCAACTCTCAGCAATCTTTCTCTCTGCTCCTGTAGCAGACTCAAAATGGTGGTTAACGTATTGTTGTCAGCAGCAGCAACAGCTGGAGCAACGTTTACGTTTATTTCTGCTTCCCCTCTCTGAACCGGAGGGATTTGTAGGCGGAGGTGTGAGTCAGTAGGCGGTGGAACTTTCAGCATACCGTCATCACCTCCCACAACTCTGATCTCACTCCTTACCCTGCTACGAGCACTTGTAGTGGGAGTGGATACTGATTCTTCTTGGACAGGTGATAAAACATGGGGATGTTGTTCAGGAATGTTGCGTTGGCTAGAGGAGGGTGCTGAACGCGTATTTTTTGCTTTTACTGTCACCATGGTTAAGATATTGGAATGAATGTATAGAACAAATTTATCAGATCTGAGCTGATAAATGAAGAGATGAGTTCAAGGAAATCAATATATGATTTCCCACAGACGGCGCCACTGTTCTATCCGGTCCAAAAGTCTTAACTCGAAGGATGAAGCTACGGTGGTGATTGATGTTTGATACGGTGGCTCAGCTCCTTGAAACGGGGGGGGGGGGGTCCTGCAAGAAAAGGGACTCCGACGCTCAAGTCAGTAAGTGATCAAGATGTGAGAATTAGGGTTGAGAGATGTGTACCATTATGTGGTGTAAAACCACGTATTTATAGGCGAAAATGTGAGTGGATGAGGACGGATTCCGTGTAGGAATCCTAGCCGTTAAACCAGTGGGCGGTTTATCTAACGGTCTAGATGCAGCTGCGCAGCACTCCGTGTAGGGCGTGTGCACAGTAGTCTTACTGTGAAAAGCCCTTGGGACGCGTGACGAAGACAGCTGTCTTGGGATGCGTGACGACTGGATCCAGTTGTCATTGGGCCGCGTGCCGGTTATGTTTGGGCCTCTATGCATTGGGCCTTTGGCCAGTCCAGAACACATATCAAGGATTAGTGGATTAGAAAAGAAATGTGATGTTGCTCCTCCTTTTCCCATTCATATTGATAGTTTGATATTGCTTTGCCTTAGAATTTTCCGTATTCAATTATGCTTAGTTTGGATTAGTTTCTCTCTTATTGGATATTCTATTCTTAATTAAAATTTAAAATAAGTTTATGGTGTTTCACTTATGAGAAAATCCTTTTAAGTAAAAGCTCATAGATGTTTATAGCAAAGGTAAACGAGAGAGCTTTTTAAAAAGTGAGATGTAAAAGCTAATTTAACGTATACAAGAAGCTGTAGTATAAGTTTTTCTTTAAGTGTTTCTTGAGAAGTTTATTCGAACTGGATCTCCTAGCTAATAGATTAGGTAGTTAAAATTCCGATTTGATGTAAAATCCCACAATTTTACGGTTATGCTTGCCCTCAACCATTATGAGTATACACATAATCCTATTTTGGTGGAATCGGGTAGAATTGCCACTGTTAATTGTTGAATTGTATAATCTACGATCTTTGAAATGTTTCTGCGATTATACTTATGAATGAATTTAAATTTATATATTTGAAGTATGATTTAAGGTTTAAATTATCTTACTTGTGAGCTATACTTATGAATTTAAATTTACACAAGTATTTTAAGTGATTTGAGGTTTACTTTGTCTTACTAATGTTATATGAGCTTTTTATAATCTTACGATTAGTGTTACAATTTTGCGGTTTTTGTGCAGGCATAAGAACCTTATTGAACCGATTACTCTGATTCGTGACATCAAATAATTTCAATTTCTTTCGGTTGTAAGAGATTAAACTATGGTCGTTAGTCTAGCACCAATCACCAAGACCAACAATTGTGTATTTGTCACCAATGGGAATCATATTTGGGGTAGGAAGTTTTCTTTTTTTTTTTGACAATTTTTGAGGTAGGAAGTTGCTCTTTTCGATTGTTTCAATTTCAATTACTATAGTTAATTTTTTTTTACGCAAGTTAAGATCGTTTAAATGAATTAAAATTGATATGCAATTTTTACCGTTTCATTTCAAATCATTTTACGAGATTAAATAAAATCTTAAATTGTGTAAAAATGACATTCAAATTACAAAGTTACAATCAAATTTTTATAAAAAATGTAAATAACTCAATACTTTATTCAAATAAAAAATTGACGGTTTTATCCAACCTAACACAATATTACAACAGAAAACGTTTAAAACAAACCAAATCAAAATTTTCTCTATAGTTTAATTTCCAAGTTTGGCCAAAATATGTAGAGCCATACTAATGTAATAGCACATAGTATTATTTTATTTGTACTATGATTCTGTTTTAGCATCATTTAATCTTTAGATCAAATCTTAAACCTTTTCTAAAACAAAGAAAATGACGGTGTGACATGGCAATGCATAATGCATGGTCCAAAAAAGCAGGGGAGGCAAATGGACAAAAGAGAAGTGTCCAACCTGGCTTTGCCAGTCTTAGCTTGACCGTAGCAAATTGAGATGCTTTAACGTCCCGCCTTTGCCAAAATTTGTTGCTTTTTCCTCAAAATAATACTAATGAATGATGATATGAATAATCCTTACCAAAGTTTTTATTCAAAGCATTTTACCCTAACCAATATATTCTTCTCATAGCAAAGTCAGCTTTTTTAAGCATAGCAGATCTTTTATTCTTATGCCTTTCTTGTTCTGTAATCTGGTTACAATTACACCACACTTTTCCTTTTAGTTAGTATGTTACATGTTTGTATCAAGTTGGTGCAAAACAAATACTAGTAGGCAAATTAAAGTGAACAACCATGGTCTTCTTTTGTTTCATGTAATGTGACTATATATATATATATATATATATATATATATATATATATATATATATATATGCACATAAAGTGCAGAACTTAAAAAAAAAGGCACTCAAATTATGGACATGCATAAAGAATTCAAGTTATGTAGCGAAAAAATAATAGTAGAGAAATCACACCCAGTACCTCCATTACAGTTAAAGAATTTCAATATTTGGTAGTGAGCATTGGAAAGAAGAGCACATGAAATACAATATATTTCATGACCAGACAACATTTTCTATGTTTTTTTTTTTTGACGGTAAAAATTAACTTCCATTAGATAATAAGAAGCCAATACAAACATAAGGAGATATACCGTGATAGGACTATCCCCGACCACATTCTAAAAACAATACAAACAAATAAGCCATCAATACACTTTGAGAAAAAGAAACCAACAATGAAGTATTAAGCCGATAACTTAATCCAAGCATCCAAGCAAATTTCTTCCACAAGTGATAAGTGGGTTGAGGAACCACAGTCTTTAAATCTATGCAGTTACGGATCATATCTTTGGCTTGTGGATGCGCAAATCGACTATACGGGTTCTCGAAATTGGTTAGACTCACCACATGTGAAAAAATCATTTGTTGAGTGGAGAAGAAGAGTGACTAGTTTGCTACAATCAGTGTTAGATCTTTGCACAAAATATTTTCCATTCCAATCATACATCTTTGAGGCTTAACATCAAACACCATAAAAGCAAACTTGAAAGATACTAAACTTAAACACACAATACAAAAAAGATAAAAACAATACATCACAAAAGAAAAACAAGATCTAAAAACACAAATTCTCAGAAATTTTGCTTCTTCCGATGGAGGTGGCTCCGGCGGTGGTCTTTTCTCATAGCCACAAAGCTCTGAATGGTTGATCTGTGAAGTAGAATTCCAATTTGAGTGCCCAACAGCATGCTTTTTTCGCACAAGGATGGAGTGGTGGTTGTTGGTGGAGGGAGGAGAAAATATCAAGGAAGTTGGTGGTGGAACAAGGGATGGAACCAACAAAGATGGAGAGTGAACATGAACAAGGAAAAAAGAAGAAGAAAAACCCACATATATGGGAGAGGAGCCTCCACAAGGGAGGGAACAAACTCCATTCCGGAGAGAAACAGCTCCGATGGCGGAGGAGGAAGGGTTGCTGCGGCGCTCAAACATACTAGTTAAGCCAACAACCCTAATTTCTAGAGAGAAGAGAGAGTTTCTCTCTCGACAACATTTTCTATGTTGGACATACACAAAGTTGTAAATTAAATTTGCAATCCTAGAAGCTTCTTAGACCACCTACAATGGGGTGCTGAGACCATGTGTTGAGAGGCAAAAAAGTATTAAAATAATAGAGATTTGTTGGTTTCTGGAGAGAGAAGATTACTAGAGTAATCAGCCAATGAACCTGACACGCCAGGCCACGCGGCACGTGCGGATTCTCCGAAATCCGGCGCGTGCGCAACACGTGCAGACAAGGCGTGTCAGCACCAGATAGGCGGAGAGAGAATCTGTTTTTTTATAGTGGAACGTGTGTCAACATTTGATTGGTCCGCGCGAATTTAATTTTATCCTTATCTTTTAACTCAATTATTTCATTGCAAATTAAATTTTTATTTTTTTTCTCTATAAATGGAGACATGGATCATTTGATTTGGGCACAGAAAAAAAATCGAATTTTTTACTACTTTAATCATATTATTAGTGTTTATTAGTGTTAATTTTGAAGTTTAAGTGTTTTTTTTAGTAAAATAAATTCTAATAGAGGATTTGTGTGATATATTGCATTTTAAGTTAAAAAAAAAATTAAAAAATTTTTGTTAAGTGTTTATTATTTTAATTTAATTTTAATCGATAATTGTAATTTTATTTTATTATAAAAACAAAATTTTAAATTTAAATAAAAATATGAAATAAAAAGTGGTGGGGTAGAGTCTTGAATGAAAAAAAACCATTGAAGAGGTTAAAGGTTGAGTGTGTTGAGAGATGATGTAGAGTGTAAAAAGTGGTGTTAAGTGGGGGAATGGTGTTGAGAGCATTGTGAGTAATCTTAGTTAACCGCATACCTTCATTATGACCCTGTTATTACTTATCTATAGTAGTAATTACAAGGGGTACTTTAGCATTTTTTTTTAATAAATGTGATTTTTATTTTTGTTCTCTTATAATATAAAACTGGTGGAGTACCTTAACAATGAATTTCATCCGGACACTAGATGCCAAAAATCTTAACAAATTATAATTTTAAAGCAACATGTAGACAAAACTTACCATATAGAAAATCTTAATTTAGATGAAACACCAAGAATGATGCACAACTAATTGTACATTTCATTCCATCTCATTTCTCATTCCCTCCAAGTGAATCCATATGTGGAGAGACAATAAATGTTACAACCTATCCACCTCCATACTTTGTAACCGTATTACATAAATTAAAAAATGTAATTATTGTTGTATGAAAAAGAAAAATTATGTGTAAATTTACAAATTGTCCTTCATTAATGTTATAGAAAAAATAAATTAAAGAAATAAAAGAAGAAAGAGTAATAGTAGTAAATAGTCAGACCATCTTCAATGGTAGGTGCTTATGTACTAATACTTATTAAGAACCGGTATTTATTAGGTATTTCTATTAGAGCACATGTAAAAATTATACATATTAGGTACCTATTTTTAAATAAAAACTTTCTCTCTCATAGTTCTTAACGGGTCCCACATGTTTTTATGATATTGTAAATAATAATTTATTATTAAATTAAATGATGTAGAGTTATTAGAAGTACCCATTAAAAACTTTTGGAAGAGTTGTTGGGTTGAAAGGATTGAGTGCTTATTAGGTATTATTTTTAAAATATTATAAATAAATAATGAGTACTCAAAAATTGAGTTCTCCATTAGAGATGATTTTAAAGGGTATAATAAAAAAAATAACATTAAATGTTTCATTAGTATTGTAAAGTGATTTATATTTTAGTATAATTTTTTTTTTTAAATTGACTTATATTTTGATACGTAGGAAGTAGAGAGTAAAGTAAACTTTTTATTTTTTATTTTTTGTCAAGTAACATATAGCTAGAATTTCATCTCTTAAAAGTGAATAACTGAATGTATCAGAGTTCGAAACCTCATCCTTGCACATGCGGTGCAATATGTCATACCAATTAAATTAAACTTAGAGAGAAATAAACTTTATTTATAGCAAATTGGTGTTCCAGTTGTTTAATCCTATACTCCTTCTGTCACATAATGTGAGAAAAAAATTCAATTTTTTTGTCTCAAAATATAAGAGAAAAAGTGCAAACATTTAACTTTTCAATAAAATTTACTCTCTCTCTTACTTTTTTCAACAATCAATAAAAATTGTTTTTACATCTTTCCATACAACTTGTTTTAAAAAAACATACTCTCAATTATTATATATTTTTTTTTTAATAAGTGTAATTTTTGTTTTTTCTTTTACATTATGAGACGGAAGGAGTACATGACAAATCGGTGATCCATATGTTTTCATAATGAAGCTAATGATTATGAAAAATAAGACTACAAATTAACAAATGCACACCTAATAGTCTATCATAATCTAACGGATATTACTACTTACTCAGCGTGGGAGACCCAAGTCACTTGCCACGCTAGCCTTCGCCATGATTGAAAATAAGATTAGATCCATGCATTATTAAACAAATCAATTTTGATACCAAATCAAAGGTTTTAGAGAACCTTACAAAACAAAAGTAGCACAAATATAATGTTAAAGATACTGCTAAATTGCTAATAATAACTAAGATTTTTCTGGAGTGCTCCTCCAAAGACTTTGAATATTCATGATGATATAAGGCAAAAGTTCAGTTTGCGGCCCCCCGCATTGAGGATATTGCGAATGGAACCAATATGATGCTTCGCTAACCTCTTCTTCTGAATATACTGGTTTCCCATCTATATGCAGGTTAAATACTCTATCATAATATGGCAATAAGACCTCATGGTAGTAAGTCAAAAAAGACAAATATTCAACCATCATACTTGAAGCCACCAGTGGTAATACAATCAAACAAACACTCGCTTTATATAGTTCATCATCACTGCATGACTGAGAGATAAAAAAACAATAATAAAGATATCATATCAGATTCGATTCTCTCCAGTGGTAATTTATGTAGGTTACTTTAGCTTCTTCAAGATCTAGTGTGTGTGTCTGTTATGAGTGTTGATTGTTGTGGTAGAATGATTGTTGATAGGCTTGTGGTTTCAATAGGTTTTTTTTTCTCATAGAAAGAGTATACATGGATATCTTTTTATATATCATTAGTATTTCTAGGATCCATAGACACCGTTTTCTTGAATCAACAAACAAAATAGTAAATGTAGACAAATCCATTTCAAAAAACAAATGAAGAAAGAATTTACAAAACAAATTAAAAAAAAAAACTAAAAAAATAATTTCAATAGGGTATGAAGTATGAACACTAATGATTGTGGGATAACAGTGATAGGGAAGACAATACATGGTAATGAAATTCACTTCTCAATGAAAAAGCACTAAATTGTTTTGATTTAAGCACGTGAGGAGAGTCCAACCCAAAAGACAAGTCCAATAGGTGGGAGAGCCTCATAGCTTAAATACCATATTGAGCACTTTGATGTACTCAATGTGGGACTCATAACAGTGTCAGCGCGTCTTTCATACAATATACAATATATAATACATAAATTTCAGAAAGGCAGACTACCATTTTGGTTCCAGGAAGTGAGTGTATCTATATGTCACATTCTTCCCTGAATATATCAAAATTGCAATTAGGTCCACAAATACATTTCTTAACAGTCATTTTGGTCCTCAAATATGTTTTTAAGTAATCAATTTGGTTGATAAAATGTGTTTTTCGTTATTATGTTTGGTCAAAATGTGGTTTTGATACATTCCAAGGACTAATCAATTATGGATGTACCGTAGTTGCAATTTTGATACATTTCAAGGACAAGGACAAGGAGGGGTGTATTGAATTGAGATATCAAAGGATTTTAAGAGACTTTTTTTTATGGAAATAAAATTTAGTTGTATTGAATCAATACATTCTTTTATGAAATATAAATAAGTTTTGTGGTATTCAATCGAGACAATTAATGTTTTTTTTTCTTTTCAAGACAACAAAATTCATTGCTATTCAATTCAAAAAATTGATAGAGTCTTTTAAATCTTATCTATAATTCGAGACTTCTAATATACTAATATCGTGGTGTGCCCATTCAGAAATAGAAGTTGGGAAAAAATACCTGTTGTTGGCCGAATGGGCGTCCACGTAATAGACTGGGAAGCCATGACGATGATCCTTTGTCTCCGATGATCTCAATCTTTTTGTTGCAGCGATGCACTTGATTAGGAGCAGAAGATGACATCCTTCGCTGCTGATTCTGGAGTATAGACATACTGAGGCGATTTGCAGATTTCAAAAGATGAGATAAAGACATTGTTTCGAATCAAACCCTAATTCCAAAAACAAATATTAGATTTGGGAATCAAAATCCGAAATTCGCAAACTAACAAGAATAAATCAATAAGGAAAAAATAAATAATGGAGAAGTGAAGAATTACTACGTGTTTTCGATCTGCTTGCTTGCTTGCGAGAAAACCAAGTTAACAGGGGGGAAGTTGTTGATGCTGTGTTTTGCTTTTTTCCTCAATTCTAATCCCAATTCTGCAGTTAAATCTAATGGGTCATCAGAAAAGGAAATCGGGTTGCCCAATGGTTTTTGCTCCAGTTTTTTATTTGGCCCAGTTTCAACACTGATACGTAGGGTGGGAATAGGCTAGGCTACCCGATAGGGTCTATGGCTCGGCATATTAAAAGCTCGATTCGGCTCAGTCTATTTAGTAAAAAGATAAGGTTCGGGCTTTTAAAAAAGCCTATTTAATTAAATAGGCCGGGCTTAGGCTTATTAAAAAGCCTATCAGGCTGACCTATTTATAGTATATATATGACTTTAATTTTTTTTATGTATTTGATGATATTTTAATTTTATTTCTTTTCAATCCATTGTGTAAATTTACAGTTATGATAAGCTAAATCGTAAATGTAAATTAACATTACGATTCAAAAATAGGTCAAATGATATATAAAGACTTTTATAAACCTACATTATAATAGATAAAACAAACTATTTAAAGGTCTCAATATGAATATTTTTTTTAAAAAAAAGTCTCAATGTAAAATAGGCTTTTAAATAGGCTTATAGGCCAAATCAGGCTTTTAAAAAGGTCAGTCCAGGCTTAAAAAAAAGCTCATCACAGTTAATAGGTCAGGCTTTAGGCTTCATAAATTCGAAGAAGGCCAGGCTCAGGCCTTACAAAGCCCGGTTCAGCCTGGCCTATTCCCACCCCTACTGATACGTGACACACGACATTTCAAATTTTAAAAAACTTAAGAAATTATAATTTTAGCAATGGATTTCATCCAAGCACTAGATGCCAAAAATCTTAAGAAATTATAATTTTAGAGCAACGTGTAGACAAAACCTACCATATAGAAAATCTTAATTTAGATGAAACACCAAGAATGATGCACAACTAATTGTACATTTCATTCCATCTCATTCCCTCCAAGTGAATCCATATGTGGAGAGACAATAAATGTTAAAAGAGCAAAGTAAACTTGATGATTTATTTATTTATTTTTTTTGTCAGATAGTTTAGTCTGTTAGCTAGAATTTCATCATTTAAAGGTGGATAACTGAATGTATCAGAGTTTGAACTCTCATCCCTACACATATGGTGCAATATGTCCTACCAATTGAAGGAGAGAAGTAAACTTTATTTATAGCAAATTGGTGTTCCATTTGTTTAATCCTATATATGACAAACCAGTGATCCATATGTTTTCATAATGAAGCTAATGATTATGATTATGAAAAATAATCGATCCAAAATATCTTATTAAGACTACAAATTAACAAATGCACGACTAATGGTCTATCATAATCTAACGGATATTACTACTTACTCAGCGTGGGAGACCCAAGTCACTTGCCACGCTAGCCTTCGCCATGATTGAAAATAAGATTAGATCCATGCGTTATTAAACAAATCAATTTTGATACCAAATCAAAGGTTTTAGAGACCTTACCAAAAAAAGGTTTTAGAGAACCTTGGAAATACAAAACAAAATAGCACAAATATAATGTTACTAAACAAAATAGCACAAAGATACTTCTAATAATAACTAAGACTTTTCTGGAGTGCTCCTCCAAAGAGTTTGAATATTGATGATGATATAAGGTAAAAAAGGTGAGTTTGCGGCCCCCCGAATTGAGGATATCACATATAGAAGGATGAACGTGCTTCGTTAACCTCTTCTATTGAATATACTGGTTTCCCATCTATATGCAGGTTAAATACTCTATTATAATATGGCAATAAGACCTCCTTTTGGTAAGCCAGAGTAGACAAATGAATAACCATTATACTTGAAGCCATCAATGGTAATACAATCAAACAAACACTCGCTCTATATAGTTCATCATCACTGCATGACTGAGAGATAAAAAAGACAACAATAAAAAACAGCAATAAAGATATCATATCAGATTCAGAACTAAGATCGTGTGTGTTGTGTGCGTGCGTGCGCGTGTGTGTGTGTCAGTGCGTCTTTCATACAATATATAATACATAAATTTACAGAAAGGCAAACTACCATTTTTGTCCCAGGAAGTGAGTGTATCTATTCACATTCTTCCATGAATATATCCAAATTGCAGTTAGGTCCACAAATACTACATCTCTTAACAGTCATTTTGGTCCTCAAATATGTTTTTAAGTAATCAATTTGGTTGATAACATGTGTTTTTGGTCAATACGTTTAGGGTGTATTTGATCGGCTAAAAAATAAGGGACTAGACACGACAACTTATGTTATGCTACATAGGAAAACAAAAAGAGCAAGCTCCATAACGATATGATAATTAAAGTCGCTGAAAAACATGAACCACCAATGAATATGATTATAAAAATCATCAATTAGAGTGAGAATTAGTAAGAGAAACACGTTAATCCCAGTATAAATATCCATGGCAAAAGGAACAAAAGTTGTGTTACCAGAAAATTAGGACGGTCTCATAAATGTTTTATTGAAAATAAAAATTGAAGCTAGGAGCTATTGTTTCAACAAAAAAAACTTATAGAAAATATTGTTAGAAAATAGGAACAACACAATTGTCCTTCTATTTAAAATGAGTCTGTGGAGTGGCAAGTGGGTATTTTTTAGTTATAAAGGTGCACATTGCTAATTTAAATCTACGAGTCTAAATTAGAGTCTTTAAAATCTAAAAAATTTATAAAGTCTTTCTAAATTAGACTATTTTTTTCTAAAATAATCTTTTAAAATCTCAAAAATTCTCAATCTGAATACACTCCTCTAATATCGTGGTTTGCCCATTCAGAAATACCTGTTGTAGACTGGCTAGCCATGACGATGATCCTTTGTTAATTTTTTTTTTGCAGTGATGCACTAGATTTGAAGCAGAAGATGAGATCCTTCCCTGTTGATTATGGAGTATAGACAGACCGAGGCGATTTGCAGATTTCAAAAGACGAGATAGAGACATTGTTTCGAATCAAACCCTAATTCCAAATACAAATAAACCATTATATTGCATAAAAATTTAAATATATTATAAAAACAAAGTACCCAAAACTTTAGAACTAAATGCATAGTTATCTCCCATCCATCATCTCAAGTAATTTACTTTGCAATTTGTTTCCAAGAACCTAATTCAACATTAGAGATTTTATTTACCAACTCAAAGGAATGTTATAAAATTCTGAAACATAAACAATAACTCAAGTATATAATGAACACATATATGAATTATTGAAGTAGTTTTGGGATCAATAAACCAGGACCAACATTGATGATAAACATTTGGCATAGTGTCATTTACATACCATAAATTAGAAACACTACAAATAGTTAGAAAATTGAGATGCCAAAAATGTGGTACTGTAAGGATTAAGGCTTGGTTTGGATTAGCTTCTAAATTATGAGAAAATATCAATTGAAATCAGTTTATAGAGAAGATAAATGAATATCTTTGAGACATATAGAGACCAATTTCAATTTATATGAGAAGCATTTGTTTAACAAGCTCATATTTATTTTAGTATCTCTTTTAATATATATTATTTTCAAGTTCTTATGTTCATGTTGTATCAGCAGCAGAACAGGTTGTGTCGTGATAACAATGCAACATACCTAAAAAGCTAAAGGTGCTGAACCACCTGGTAGCTAGCTTACACTACAAATCTAGTAAAATAAATGGACATGTTCATCACAACATAAGAGGCAAATAATGTTTAAAATAAGAATCCATATAAAATCATGTTTCATGAGCATCCAAAGCATCCAGCAAGGCAACATCAAACTCTATCCATTATAAAAATACAAGATAGGAAGTAACCCTTCAATCTTATACCTAACTAAAACAATTACAATCTTATAAATCAAACTATATACATCAAAGCATAAATCATGATTCAGAACCAAAAAACCTAACTAACACACAATGAAGTTTACAATACAAACTGCTATTTTGAAAAGAAGAAAAAAAAAATCAGTACCTATCACGAACAGAAACAAGGATCTGTTGAATTTGGATCTGTTGATTTTGAACTTCAGAACACAAACAGAACAATCGAACACACAAACATGAACAAAACCAAAAAAAATCACACGAACGATTTGACTATGGTGGTAGTTGCGGAGGCGACGGCGGAATCCTCAGCGGCGGAACATAATAGATTGAACACGAATCGAACTCACGGCGGCGGAGATTAAACTGAAAACGAAAATAACTCACGAACAGAACTCGGAATGAACGTTTCAAGGATTTGGGCTTTGATTTGCGGTGGAGCAGCGTTTTGCGTTTACGGATCTGAGTGAGAGAGAGTGCTAGCGTTTCAAAGAATAGGGTTTTGATGTGTGAGAATCTTTTCCTTACGGTGGAATAAAGGACAGAAAGGAAAACATTTTAGACAAATTTCAATCTAATTACGAAATTGCCACCGCGTTGAGTATTTACCTCAGGTATTATTTACACTGAAGTGAAATGTCTTGTATATCTATTTTTCCTTTCAGGTGAATTTGTACCTGATGTAATATCTATCCATATTCCTATTTCCCATCAGGTATTGTTTCACAGATGTAGAAACCATATTGAAATGTCATATTTCTACTAGTGATTGCATTAGATTTGGGAATCAAGATCCGAAATTCGCAAACGAATAAGAATAAATCAAACAAAAATAAAGAATGGAGAAGTGAATTACTACGTGTTTTCGATCTGCTTGGGAGAAACCAAGTTAACTGGGGAAAATTTGTTTTTTCTTTTTTTTTTTTGATAAATAAATAAAAAGGGGGAAAATTTGTTGATGCTGTGTTTTTTTTCCCTCAATTTAATGGGTCAGCAGACAAGGAAATCGGGTTGCCCTTGAACTTGCCCAATGGACTGGACTTTGCTCCAGTTTTTTTATTTGTCCAGTTTCAAGTTTCCTTCACTGATATGTGACACATGGCATTTCATATTTTAAACGGTTCAAATTAAAAGTACCAATTTTGAGATTTTGTAGCATTGAAAAAAAAATCTTAATTGTCTTGATTGAGTACCACAAGAATATTTTTTAAAAAGTCTTGATTCAATACCACTAGATTCTTTTTCTATCAAAAAGTCTTTTAAAATCTTTTGAAATATATATTCAATACACCCCCCTTAAATAAAAAAAAGAATAAGAATATGTTTCAGATTCTTCATCCTTGAAAAAGTTTCACAGCACCTCGCTCGGCCCGTCGGCTGCATCGCCATTCGCCGACATGACGGACCCACCGCTTCGCCTAGCGTGTCATACTATTACTGGTTCCGGCTAAATATTATATTTTGAAGGAGAGAGGAAATAAGTTGGGTTCTTTCATTTCATCTTAGACTATATACGATGTGCATGTTGAAAGGCTATTGAAAATTATAAATGAATGCAATGAGGCTGTTGAACATGATAAAAATCTGAGTTGGATGAAAGAGAGGTTGAAAATTTTCAACAGTTGAAAGCCTGCTTTTGGACTGCAAGGAGGGACGCGTGGCAACGCATTATTCGCATGACAGAGCGCGTGAGAAGCATGATCCAACGTCATTGTACCAGTGGGTCCATGTTATAGGAGCATGATCCAATCCAACGGTACTCCTCAATTGTGTATTTTTGTCTTCTATTATGATTCTGATTGGTTGATTAATTTGATCTGCAGTGAGTTTTGTGATCAAATGTGATTAAACCATATCAGTCACTACTAAATTCAACGACAATCATCAACATCAACAATTGTGATCATATTTAGGATATGAATTAACTGATTAAGATTGATTAAATGAATTAAAATTGATATGCAATTTTACCATTTGATTTCAAATCATTATTTGAAATTAAATAAAATCTTAAAATTGTGTAAAAAAAATGACATTGAAATTACAAAGTTACAATCAATTTTTTTTTTTTAGAAAAGTAAATACTCTCTCCGCCCTTAAGTAATTTTTTACTTTTATGATTCATTGGTTATCTAAGAGCATCTTTAGAAAAATTTCTCTTTAACCCCCCAATGTTTTTTTCCCTCCCTAACTACCTTTTTTGCCCTTGTTAATGAAATTTCGTGACCTCTAACCCGAAATGCATTTTGGGACACACGGCCCGAAATTAGCCAATTCAACCCCCCAGTTGGTGTATTTCGTGACCTATTTTTGGTTCATAACTCATTTTGTATAAAATTATCCTATTTTGTATAAAACGGTTTCATAACTCATATTACGGGTAGTTTGGAGTTTTAGGGGGGTTATGGAGAAAGAGGGGGGCAAAAGAGAATTTTTCCAAAACTTATGGGTGTATTTCGAGTTATATTTCCCGAAATGAGGTTCGAGAAATAGATCACGAAGTGTGCGCACGTTATGGGGGGTTAATTGATGCGTGTTCTGATACGATACGCCTATGCTTCGGGTCGTAGGTCCCGAAACTCATTCGGGTTATAGATCCCGAAATCATTTTTTAGCCCAAAATCACGGGTATTTTGGAGTTTTAGGAGGGTTATAGAGAAACGAGGGGGCAAAAGAGAAAATTTTCATCTTTAGTGGTGCAACTCATTTTGAATTATTTGAGTGGGTCCTACAATGCCACATCGTATGAACTAACTTTATATTTTTTTGTTCTAATAGTGAACTTTGAAAAATTTATATTAGATCCCACAAATTTATATCACATATTATTTTATTTATATTTAATGTTTAATATTACCATCATGTCTCAAAATAATTTACTATCCTCGTGTCCCTCACGCATACTAATTTCAGAACTATATTATATTCCAACATCATTATCATATTCGAATGATTCAGAAACATGTTCAGAACTATATTCAAAGTAAGAAACATGGTCAATTTGTGGGTCATTAGTAAAGTTTGATCCAACATCATTATCATATTCGAATGATTCAGAAAAAGCATTATAAATCAAACTAATAATGAAAAAGCATTATAAGTCCTAATACTTTACTAATAATGATTCAGTAACCCCAAATCAATTTGCAAAACAGAAACAATGAACCTAAACAACAAACAATGAAAAAAATCAGTACCTCAACTTCTCAAACAGAAACGATCGCAAAACAGTAGCGGGGGATGAGGCTGGTGGCGAAATCGATTTCAGAAGCTATACCGGCGAGATTGATTTGCAGAGCAGGCGAGATTGCAGAAGCTATATCGCAAAAAAACAGTAACCTCAAATTGATTTGCAGGCGAGATTGCAGAGCGGCGAGATTTGCAGAGCGGCGAGATTTGCAGAGCGGGCGCCGGTGAAGGGGCTTGCGGCTATTCCAAACCCTAGCAAAGCAGTTTACATATACGTACGATATTGAAGGGTTTGGGGTTATTAGTGAGTGGAGTTATATTTTTTTTAACTTAATAAATATGACAGAGTTATATTATATATTATAAATATTAAAAAAAATATATTTAATATGTATCATTCTAAATTAAATATTAAAAATCCCAAATAATACAAATAATTGCTACAAATAATATATATATATATATATATATATACTAGTATGATAGCCCGTGGCAGGCACGGGATTACATTCTTATTATTTGACTTTAAATCATTATTTGAGTAATTTATTTTAATAATCAATAGTGAATTTGAGATATTATATCTTACGAATTCTATAAATATAGAAATTGAAGTAAATATATTGTGATTCAAATAAATTATATTAAATAAAAAAAAGTTATATTAAGAAAAATATTTTAAAAATTTAAAAGTTGAATGGTAATTAAATAATTTTTAAATTTTAAAAAAATAGTAATGACTAAAATCATAGTTGATCTATTAAAATAAAACATTTTAATTGAAGTGAAGTGACATTTAAAATATATATTTATATATATATAATTTTTAATTTATATTAAAGAAAATATTGTAATTTAATATTTTGAAATTTCTAGTCTTGATTTGATATGTCCTAATTCATCTATATCATACACTAAATAGATATTTCCGTTATCATAACAGACATTAACAAAAATGCTAAATTAATTATTTGGTATTTTAACTTATTTTGTTTGTCACCATAACAAAACAAAAAGTGTACATTGTCAAATCATCGAGAAAAATATAAATAATGTATACAAATTTTATTAAAATACATTATAATATAAAATTACAAAAGTTAAACATTATTAAAAACTTCTTGATAAACAACAATTTTTGTTGCCGAGCGTTGTCCTTGTTCATCAACAAAAATAAAAAAATTGTATTCTATTTCTTCAAGTGACCAGAGAAACTGCAACATACAACTGCCCATGAGTGAATACAGGCCTAAGAATATAAATTCCTACATGAGAAAGAGATTGCCCTTGGCTTTTTTTATTGTCGTAACAAAATATATAACGAATAAAAATTGACAACTTTGGAACTTTAATGGGGTCTCTGAGATTAGATTATTATGGGGATCAAAACTTTGTCATCTATATTGGTTCTCGTCAAATCTGTTGCACTAATGAGATTCTTGCCCAATAGATTGATCATTAACCTAGTTCCATTACATAAGCCACCGGCCTGATTCATGTTCCTCATAAGCATTATAGGGACTCGAACCTTCAGGATCATGCATGTTTATGGACCGGTTCGCCACTGTTTTTTAATTATAAATTAAGTGTCAAAAATTGTCCCTTGATATTGTACAACTTTTTGATATGAAAAGTATTTCTCATTTGTGCTTTAGATTCAATTCCTTTTTTTTCAGAGAGAGCTTAGTTAAGATTTTTGAAGTTGTTTTACCTTTATAATAGATTTTTTATAAACGTTTATTGTAGATTTATTCAATTAAATCACATCAAACTATTTTTTTAAAATACAATATAAATTAAAATATTTTTTCTCATTGTCTTGTTTCAACCTGTTTCGTAGTAATGCACATGTAAATTTCAAATAACAAAAAATAATACAAAGAAATGATCCTTGCATTTCACAACACCCACACTGTTGTTTTGTTAGAAATTAAGTGTCAAAATTCGTCCCTGTAGAAATTGTTGGTATGAAAAATGTTTTATTCTTTTTTTATAAACGTTTATTATAGATTTACTTAACTGAATCTTATCAAACTATATTTTTTTTGACAAAAAACAACATTTTTTAAATATATCATTTCTCATTGTTCTCTCATTTTTTTCAACCTGTTTCGTTTTAATCCACGTGTAAATTGCAAATAACAAAAAAAATATAAAGAAATAGACAATTTTGTGTATCACAACAATCCCACTATTTTTTGTTAGAAATAAAGTTTCAAATATTGTCCCTTGATATTGTACTCCTACCATCCCAGAATATATAAAAAAAAAAAAAACTTTTGTTGTCATAAAATATAAGAAAAAAAAAAGAAACAAACATTTATCAATTCTAAGAAAAGTTTACTCTTATCTCTTGCTCACTCCATTCATTTTTATTTGTCGTTTTTGAAAAAAAAATTGTTCCTTTTTATTTGTCGTTTTGACAATTTTTGTTATACTTTGCCCATTATATCCTCATTCCTAATTTTTTTGTACCAAAGTTATTTTTTAAATAAAATTTGTTACAATTTTTTTTGTGGATTTATTTTTTTAGAAAGAGAAAGTGTGTGTGCAAAAAAGTAGAAATTTATTGGTGGATTAAAATTAGGATATATGCTTAAAAGAGGGTATAATAAGAATGATAAGGTGCAAAAATACACTTTCATAATTTGGTCTTTTTTTCTTCTAAAATGACAAATAAAAAGAACGGAGGGAGTATTTAGAAAGAAAAAATTTGTTCCCTTTTATTTGTCGTTTTAGCAATTATGGTTATATTTTGCCAATTATACCCTCCTTCTGAATGTTTTTGTAACAAAGTTTGTTACTTTATTTTTTTTAAAAAGTTTGTTACAATTCTTTTTTGGTGGTTTTAATCTTTTTTGGAAAGACAAAGTCTGTTAATATTGGTCTATATATATTTTTATAACTCATAATAATATAAATATAAAAAAGAAAAAAAATAGATCACCGGAGAAAACTTTCTTAAGTGATACACAATTAATTTTATGTGAGCATAACTCTACGACATCCAAGGTAGTGTTATCTTTGACGTTCTTCTCTATTGTTTCTTTGACCTTCTTTTTTATTGTTTCATCAAACTTTGTGATAAGATCCTGTGAATTGTATTAATAGAAAATTAGAACATATAAAGTATGAATTGCACCGATAAAAAATTATAAAATATAAAGTATAAGTTGCACTTATCAAAAATTAGTACTTTAAAGTCATGCATAAGTGAAAATTTATTAAAAGTAATTTATAATTAATATAATAATAGAATCATACATCAATTTTAATACTACAACATCGAAAATACCTTAATTAAATATGACCCGAGAAGAGCCGAATATCTTACTATGCTTTCATTTATAACTTTCTGCATTGAAATATCAAGAATTAAAATCCACAGTAAAAAACTAACTATAATATGTATGTGTGTGTAAGCTAACCTTGTTCGTCATGTTTCACTGACCAACTTTTGTATTTCTTCCACTATCATGATATTTCAACTAATAAGAAAGAGCCAAAATGTACTCAGGAAGAACTCGAGCTTCGACCAATGAAAGCTTGTTGTTTATGCCGATACCAAACCGGTATAATCTGATGTGTTCATCTTCGAAAGAAAGTTAATTAATTTTTGGAATAAAAATAAAAATAGTTTTTATTTGTATTCTAGATCATTTGGAATGAAGTTACACAATGAATGTATTTTCTATATATAGAGTGGAAATAAAATAGTTTTTATTCGTATAGTTGAAACAAATTAGTTGTTATCCGTAAAATTTTCTCTTTTTGTTGTTATTTATAATTAAAAAATATTAAAGATGCCACTTAATTATGCTAAACAAAACTCTAAAAAAATATTAGAGAAACAACTGAATTATGCTAAAAAAATCTCTAAAAATATATTAAAAAAAATCTTAGAGAAGCTCTAATTAAATGCCACGTAAGCAAATTTTTCTGAAAATGCACGAGAGAGGTCCGTGAACCTATCGTAATGTATATAATAGAGATATATATATTGCTACAAACACAAATAATTCTCATTAAAAGTACATTAATTTTTTTTTGACAAATAAATTAGGATTGTATATTTTTAATTCAATTTTATCCCTAAACCCTAATCCGAAACCCTAAAATCTAATCCGAAACCCTAAACCGTAAACCCTAAACCCTAAATCGGTTTTAGGGTTTGAGGTTTAGCGTTTCGAATTAGGGTTTTCAATTTGTGGTTTCGGATTTAGCGTTTAGGGTTTAGAGAAAAGAAAATTGGTATTGGGTTTAGAGTTTATGGTTAAGGTTTAGGGTTTCGGGTTTAGAATTTAGTGTTAGGGTTTATTGATTTATCGGTTTAGGGTTTGGGGTTTTAAGTTTTAGAGTTTAGGGTTTAGAGAAATGAAAATTGGTTTAGGGTATTGGTTTAGGGTTTCGGGTTTAGAGTTTAGGGTTAGGGTTTATTGGTTTATGGTTTCGGGTTAAGGGTTTTGGGTTCAGGTTTAGGGTTTAGAGAAAATAAAATTGATTTAGGGTATTGATTTAGGATTTTGGATTTAGAGTTTAGGGTTAGGGTTTACTGGTTTAGGGTTTAGAGTTAGGGTTTTAGGGTTTCGGGTTTAGGATTTAGGGTTTAGGGTTTGTGGTTTAGGGTTTCGGTTTAGGGTTTAGGGTTTTCGGTTTGTGGTTTCGGATTAAGGTTTAGGGTTTTCGGTTTAGGGTTTCGGATTTAGGGTTTGTGGTTTAGGGTTTCGGGTTTGAGGTTTAGGGTTTCGGATTAGGGTTTAGGAATAAGGTTTAATTAAAATATTAAATCCTAATCTAATAATAAATAGGTACAAAAAAAAAAAATTGATTAAATTGTAATTCTTATCTATTAATTAATGTAACAAAAAAAAAAAGAGGCTCATAGTAAAATCTAATCATACTCCCTCATCCTAATCTAATGATTAATATTCATTCACATATTCTCGTATACATAGTCATTCTCGTAGTAGTCGCCCTCATATATATATATATATTAAAGTTACTAGCTAGTATACATTCTGCGTCAAAAAAAAAAAAAAGTTAGTACACATTCAAATTTGTAATTCTATTTTTACTAACTACCATTCTTTTACTTTTACGTATCAAAAAACTAACTAGTATTGTTTTTTATTAATTTTTTTAATACAAATTTAATAATAAAAAATTATGTAATTATTACAAAAATTTATTATTATTAACTAGCATTATTTTTAACAAAAAATTTATTATTATTACTAATACAGTTTTATTAAAATTTTAATAAATTAGAAAAACTAACCTCAAATAATATAATAATATAATGTATCAAATCGTGGATGCAACACCAACAACAACAAACACCGGGTAGCAATTAATCACTACTAAAAAATAGAACCAAAATTTGACTACAAAAAATAATACTAACATATTTTATATTAGTAAATTAAAATAAACTTATAAAACAATCAATAATTTATGAAAAAATAGAATAAAAAAAATAAAATACTTGCCATATATTTTGCATGATACTAGTAATTTGAAGTAGATAAAATTTGTAGTAGAGAAGAAATAGAGAAAATATATTGATGAGAATGAAAAGAAATGAAAAAATTTAGATGGATTTGATTTTGAGAACTAAGAGATGAGATTATGCTCTATCTCACACGGTTCACAACTTCACATTATTGAAGCTAACTACTTTGAGTTAAGTGACACACCAAACCTCAACGTACCATGTGCAAGCCAGCTGTGAGTGTTGCTTTAGTGTAATCTGTTTCCTAGGAAATTTTCCTAGGAAAGTTTTTGAATAGCGTGTCAGTTGTTTCCGAGGAACATTTCCTAGGAAATCGTCTCGATGTAAGTAAAGTTCTGACATGTGCAGTTTGCGAGGAAATATTCCTCGGTAACTACATAGAAAAACGTGTTCAACTTTGACTTTTCTGTAAAGTGTTTTCCTAGGAATATTTTGTCGGAAACAATTGTGTTTTGCGAGGAATAAAGTTTTCTCGGTAATTTTCCTAGGAAATTTCATATTTTCTTGTAGTGATTTTTTAATTGCCTCTTGCAATAGTTCCAATAGTCTCAAGTATTTTATGAAAAGCTCCACCCTAATCAAATTAAACATGTAGACACTAAACAATTGGAATCGGTATTTAAGTCCGAATTTGGATCTTATGTATCCATCACGAATTGAATCAAATTCCACCTATCTTCATAATTTCACCAATTTCACGATTTTGGATGATTGTGAACGAATAAAAAAGTTATATGCTTTGTTTATTTTATTTATTTAATTAATGATGCAATGTTCATTAGAGAATATATTTGGTCAAAAAAAAAAAAAAGAGAACATGTATATTAAATTCATTATTCCATTCTTTTAAAATGATTCTATGTTTTTCTCTTTGAAGTATTATGATGTAAGCACTGCAGTTCCAAGTTTTATATGGATTATTATGCATGGCAGCCTACTACTCCCTCCGTACCAAAATATATGTCATTTTGAGAAAAAAAAATTGTACCACAATATATGTCGTTTTACATTACTAATGAAGCATTTAATGCTCTTTTTTCTCTTATACCCTTAATTAATTATTTCTCTTTCTTCTTTCAATTCTATAATTTATCTTTCACATACCATTAATGAAGGATAATTTTGTAAAATAACTCATAATTTATCTTTTCCATACAACAATGATTACATTTCTTAATTTGTGTGATATGGTAAAAACGACATATATTTTGGTACGGAGGTAGTAATTAGGTTTAGTGCTCTCATTATATTTCATTATATGCTTTTTGTTATAGATGTGATGCTTCATCAACAACCATTTTACACATGTTGTGTGATTGTCCAATGTTGTTTGGCACAACCTTAACTTTGATTTTCGTAATGATTTTATTATTACTATTATTTAGATGATCTTGTTTATGGTTCAAGATGCATGGAATCGACAACATAACACTTTCTTTCTTATTAGATGATTTAGGGTGCGTTTGTTATGGATTTTTTTGAAAAAAAAATCTATTTTATCATTTTGAAAGTATTTGTTATAGATTTTAAAAAAATCATTTTTAGCTCCAAAATGAAAAGTTTTTTAAAAACCTATTTTAAAAAAAATGAGAAACCTAAATGTAGAAACTTTTATATTTTATAAAAATAATTTTTTTGATGGTAAACAAACATAAAGTAACTTTAAATTTTAAAAAAAATCTCAAAAAATCTATTTTTTAAAATCTCAAACAAACGCACTCTTGTTTGGAAGTTTAGAAATGATAAAATTTTCTCCGATCCTAACATAAATCACTCCCTTTATTATATTCTTAGCCAAATATTCTATTCCTATAATTCCAATTATTCTCTTATCTTGCTCTTAGGTAGTACTCTTTCAAGTTTCAAGACAACCCGAAAGATAAGATTTGAGGAATTTATTGATTGACGATTGAATAACTAATTTTCCATAGAGTTGAAATCTTACTACTAATGTTAATGTCGAACCTTCAACTATTTGATATAGGTTAGGGTTAAACACATTATGGCTTTATTGACCAAATTAAACAAAATAAAGAAAAACGAAAAAAAAACTTTTTTCCTCTTCTTTTATTATAAATAAGTAATTTCACATATATTTAATTTTTTTGTTTTGTTTTTTCGTGATTTTGCCGTTGCGTGCAGCGTTGTGTTGGTCGTCATCTTCTGCGGCATTATTTGATTTCTCGTATTTTTGCGGTATTTGTTCGATTCCTATTGAAAGATCAGCTTCGGTCAATTACAAATCCAGATTTGAACATCAACTTTATAGATTCGGAAGTATAGATATTATGATCAATTAAATTTGATGGTACTATTTATTTTAGACATTTTGTAGTATATGTTTAGTATTAAATTGGATATTGTGAGAATGTTCAAATCATCCTTTATGTAAAATATCGGTCCCCATTTGTTTTGTATAGAAGAACAAAAAATTGGCGAAGTGAGGTTTAGTACCGCAGTCACCGGAGTTCCAAGTTTCTACCGGAAATCAATTTCTCCGATCACCACCTATTTCAGCTGCACAGATTTCACGCCCGCAAACCTTTTCTCGCTTCTGCAACATTCGCTTCGTTTCCGTTTTCTGATTCCTTTCACTCTAGGCGAATCTAGCCTATTTCCTTGTCATTCTTCAACCACTTTCTCCGCTTCCGTCTTTATTCCGATGGTAATTTTCTTTGCCCCCTTTATTACAATATTCTGTTCATGTTTAAGTCAAGTAATAACAAGTGCATTATTAATTTGAATTTGAAGGATCCTTATGCTGCTGAAGAAGAGTTGCCTCATTACATTCATATTAATCAGAATGATTTTTTTATGCGAAGGTTGGTAATTTCTTTCTTAATTTTCAGCTCCATTTAAGTCATTCAATTGAATTTGCTATCTTGTGCTTAATGCTTATTATTGGTCTTATAAATTGGAATATAATTTGATTCTGAAGTTTTGTAAGAATATTTTCACTTGGTAGCTTCATCATGATTCATGAGCAAATAACGTCGTTGTTATCATGCGGCGGCTCTTTAATTTAGACTAGTAGTTAGATTCTTTATGATTTAAAAAGTTAAGTGAACATAGGCATTGTGTTTGCAACATGTTAGGGATTTGAGTTGCTACCTGAACAAAATTGAAGTTGAAATAATTCCCAGAAACTAATTGGATTATGGTAATTATAAGATGTCTGAAATTAAAATTAATGTCGTAAATGAAAAAAACTATCTTAAGCAAGTCTGCTTTACTATGCATATTGTTCTATCCGCTCCAAAAGTCTTAACTCCAAGGATGAAGCTACGGTGGTGATTGATGTTTGATACGGTGGCTCAGCTCCTTGAAACGGGGGGGGGGGGTCCTGCAAGAAAAGGGACTCCGACGCTCAAGTCAGTAAGTGATCAAGATGAGAGAATTAGGGTTGAGAGATGTGTACCATTATGTGGTGTAAAACCACGTATTTATAGGCGAAAATGTGAGTGGATGAGGACGGATTCCGTGTAGGAATCCTAGCCGTTAAACCAGTGGGCGGTTTATCTAACGGTCTAGATGCAGCTGCGCAGCACTCCGTGTAGGGCGTGTGCACAGTAGTCTTACTGTGGAAAGCCCTTGGGACGCGTGACGAAGACAGCTGTCTTGGGATGCGTGACGGCTGGATCCAGTTGTCATTGGGCCGCGTGCTGGTTATGTTTGGGCCTCTATGCATTGGGCCTTTGGCCAGTCCAGAACAGTTGCCCCCGAAGTCAATTGTTTAGAAGGAGTCTAAATATTGACTTGTATTAGCATTGTATCCGTTAAGGAGTTTCCTGCAAAAAATGTTAATCCGGAAATAATTTATTGAAAAATGAATAAGAAGGGTCTGAGAGTTTTAGTTTACCCGTTTGGAGTACTGTACCCTATTTGTATGCCCCCGGGTACAGCATCCGTCTTCACGGTATGGGATAGTGCGCGTAATTCCGTTATGAAGGTATGTGGCTTTGTAGCCGGATTTTTCCCCAGAAGACGTATCGTTTTGTTCCGTTTTGCCTTCTAGCGGATGCGTTACAGCTGTTTGCATGTGAAAAGTCGTGGCGACTTTATTGGCGGACACCTGTCTCGTTTTCTGTGCGCGCCCGCCAGCTATTAAATAGAGTACTCAAGTGGCGCGTTGTTTCGAGGTGAAATCTGGGCCGTTGATTTGAATTTTTCATCTTCTTTTAATCCGGACCTTTGAACGTGGTTTGCAACGGTTCTTTATAAATACCCGTTGGTTACCTCACTTGTTTCTTTCTTTGCTTTCGCTTCTGAATCTTTGTTTCTTTGCTCCGGCGATTCTTGCGGCGATTTCGTTGATTTCAGTTCTTTACACCGATAATCACTACTCTCGTTTCGAAGAATCTTCTTCTTCTAAAGGTACATCTCTTAATCTTTCTCACTCTTATGTTTTCCTTTCTCTGTTCGTATCATTATGGCCAATACAGGAAGTAGTTCGACTTTGAGTGAAGATTGTGGTGTACCATATGAACAAGCTCGCTGTTATGAGCGTGATGTCTTTTATATGTCTGTTGAACATGTGAAATTACTTTTTCCCAAGCATAAGGAGGAAATTTTGTACGACGGTTTAACTTATCATTATGTTGATAATGACAATGACATGGTCGCTGTTAGGTTTAGTAACCCCTTTGTTCAGCGTCGTAAACTTGGGTTAGAACTACAACTAGCCTTGAGAGGAGAATCCAATTTTAATTTGAGTAACACTGACTTTGAGAGATATCTCTATGATGCTATCTGGACCCATTCTAGCGGAGATGCTGAACTTGCTAGGTTAGCAGCAAAAGATATGGCCAGGAAGGGTAAGCGTGAATTGGAGTTCCCTGATGATGCAGTGGATTATGATTGGATTGTAGAAGATGTTCTGGGTACCCCTTCTGTCTTTACTGAAGAAGGTTCCGTTAAGGGAGCCTTTAAGGATGTGGGGTCCTCTATTGATTGGAACGTTAACATTCCTCCAGTGCAATCAAGGCTTTGTACAAATAAATATGCACTTTGCAGTGTCCCCTTGCCGGAGGTCCTTGTAAAAGTGTTCCAATTGCGCTTTCCCTTCACGGATTTTGAAGTGGATTTGTTAGCGCATCTCCGGTTAGCCCCTTCCCAAATACATCCGTTGTCATGGTGCTTCGTCAAGGCGTACCAATTTTTCTGTGAATATATGGGAGGTTCTGCTACTGTTTCTCTGTTTATGCATCTATTTTACTTATCAAGAAGTAATAGCAACGTATCTGCCCGGCAAGGATACATGTCCTTCCGTCAAAAGGACAAATTGTTCAAAGTATACCAAGATTCTTTCAAATGGGACCGGGATAGGTTTTATTACGTTACTCCTCTTAACGAAAAAGCTCACCGGTCCTTATGCCACTTTGCTTCAGACGGTTACATAGGGGTTCCTGAATATCCAGACTTTGACAAGTACCCTGAATCTTCTGAAGCTCTTGTAAATAATAACAACGAAATAAATGCTTCTGGTGAAGGTACCTTTCAACCACTCGTTGAGAAGACCGCTAGTCGTCTTTGTAAGTCAAAGTTCCCCAAGTATTGGTATAAGGGTCACTTTGATGTTCCCTCCGGCGACTACCTTTTTAAAGAAAAGGATTTGAGTGAGGCTGATAAGACAATGAAGCTAATGCTGAGGGAGTATAAGGATTCCTTGGCTACGGCTAGGATTGTCAACGGGGAACTGGAATTGGTCCCTGAGGTTATCAATACGAGGTCATTGATGAACCGCAAGTCTCGTGCCTCCCGTGCTGAATTTTTTGGTGAGAATCCGTTAACATATTCTTGGATATTGTATCTATTTCTTTTGCTAATCTTGGTTTTGAATTTATTATCTTCAGATCAAATGGCTTTCAACGCTGCGAATCTCAGAAAGCTCATGGAAGCTAAACTGCAGACCCCACAGACTTCTGTTGCTGCCACACCTACTGCTCCTGCCCGAACGGTTCCGGCTGCACCCACAGAAAACGTTCAGCCGGATCCCGTCATCCAGTCTTCTCCGCCTAGGCCTGTTGTTAGCAGAAATCCTTCAGGGGTGGTTAAGAAGGATAATCTGAAGAAAACTGTCCCTGCTAAGGTGACAACGAATAAGGCTCCGGTTGCTGAAACTGTGAAGAAAGTGACCCAATCCAGCAAGCCTCCTCCTGTTAAACCCAATCCTCCTCCTCTACAAACCTCTACACGGGAAACACCTCGTGTTGAGCCTTCTGCAGCTGTTGGAGAAAAAGATGATCCTAAGAAGACGGCTGAGATTGACTCTAGCTCTACTGACAGTGGCACGCCTACTCTCAAGAGGAGGAAGCTGGTTCATCTTGACGGTAGGGCGGTGGCTAAAAATGATAAGGTTATTTCTTCTGCTTCTGTTCCTGGGACTTCAACCCGTCTTCCTTCAGCCTTTACCACTCCGGTTGTTCTGGATAGGAAATACTGTATGGATCTTCTCAATCCGGATGATGTGGACTTCATGCTAAAACAAGAGCCCGTTGAGCGTCAATGTCATTTTGCTGAGGCGGCCTTCCATTCAATGCGTGCTGCCAGCTGTTTACTCATGGCCGCTTCTCGGAAGAATGACGTTTTTACTGCGGATGATGCTGCTAGGTCCATTCCTTTATTTGAGGATGAAATATTCAAATTGAAAAATCTTGTGAAGGATCTAGAGGCTGCCCGGGATGCGGAGAAAGATGCTCATAAGGTTACTCTTGGCAAGCTGAAGAAAGTTGAAGGTGAGCTCAAGACGGTGAACGCTAGTTTGACCAAACTTCAAAAGGATGTCAAGACGGCTCAAGAAGATGTTCAATCCCGTGATGTCCTTTTGAAGAGAGAGAGAGAGAAACATGCTGGTGTCGTTGCTGAGAAGAAAACTCTTGAGGAGCAGAAGAAAAAGCTTGAAGATGACATGCTGAAGAAAGACGAGGAGATTGGTGCTAAGCAGGAGGCTATCATTGGGTTGCAGAATTCTTTGGCCCAGTTCGTGAAGGAAACTGAGGAATACGGGAATCCTGTTGAACTCTGGAAACAGTTGGAAGCTTCCCGGGAGAAGGAGGAGACGGCTAAAAAGGAGTTGAATGATGGGTTGCTTTCCGTTGGCGGTCAAATGATACAGATGACCCAATATATCCTTGATCAAGTGGAGTTATTCTATCCCGACATTAAAATTAACCGGGATTTAATTAACACTTGGGGTAAGGTTATCAACGGTAAAGTCTATCTGGCCGGTGAGGAGCCACCCGTCCAAAGCAATCAATTGGATGAAGGCAAAAAATCTGATGATCCTCCTTCTGCCCCTGCTAGCGAAACAGAAGGAAATTCTTCCAATGCCAACAAGGTGGATTCTGTCGAGATGAAGGCTGATGAAGTGAAGATTGATGGCAAACCTTGAAGATTCTGTAATCTATTTTATTTACTCTTGTTTCACCGGTGAGCATGTTCCCGGTTTGAATTTTATTCCAAGTACAATGATTTGATGGTTTTGTAATATAAGTACAATTTATTTTGCATGTATGAAATTTGCATTCTTCTTTGATATACTCTTGCGTTACTATAATTGTTGTTCCCATCTTAGGGATTTATTTCATGTAGGTGTGTATTTCCGTTTTCCGTTTTAGGAAAAAGTACAGGGAATCCGTTAACGGGTTTGTATTTCCGTTATGTTTCCAATCAGGAAACATATAAATTTTCTTGTTGATGGGTCTATTCTTTCCATTTAGGAAAAATATAGATTTCCCTGTTGAAAAGATAGCTAATTTTATAGCTTATGCGTGGATTGTATTTTTATAAATACCTGATTCATAAATGTTGGTATATGATTCCATCTTAGGAATATAAACACACAAAACCTTTATTGTCTTGGAATTTCCGTTTAAGTAAAACGTCTTGACGTTTTTGAAACAAGTCTTGATGTTTTCAAAAATTGATACGTTCTTTTCTTCAAAGAGTTTTGATTTCCGTTTAGGAAATGCTAGCTTCCTTTTCATTTTAGAAAAGTTTGGCTGTTCCTTCACCCCATTCTAGGGGTATTTTAGTACGTTTAATTCTTCTTTAGGAATCCTTTACGTTTGCAATTTGTTCCGCCTAGAATTTCTGCTTTACGGTTGTTCCGTTTCCATTTTTATTCCGTTTTAGAAGCATGTTCTATTTTCCGGTAATAAATATATGAATAAGTGCCTAAGTTGGATAGGGCTTTTCTTTTTAGCCTTATAGTTTAAGGTCTTACTGGAGAGAGGGATAATCTAGCCAAGACTTCCCTTCTTTCCTGTGAATGAGCGCTGCTTTCAGGTGGCTAGCCGGAAAAGCCATTCACTAAGTTGCCTCCGTTGAGAAGGTCTTTTGCCTTTCCTTGAAGGGCTTTTACGTTTCTTAACGTGAGTTTATTATATCGTTTGCACTTCGATTTTTTCAAAGTTCATGTGTTGATATCTATCTTAAGATATTATAAGTTCGCTGAAAAATACTGGAGAAAGTTGATTTCTGAATATTCATCACTTCATTAATTCATTGAGTCATTACATGAAGGCTTCCGTTCCAAGACGGGCACAATATCCTCCTTTCTAAGACGGGTACAATAGCTTTCGTTATAACGGTAAGCAAAAAACAAAAAGACAGAATTTCAACTGTAATACTTCTTTAGCTTGGCGGCATTCCAAGTCCTTGGGATCTTTTCCCCTTTGAGAGTCTCAATTTTATAGGCTCCTTGGCCTGTAGAAGCTGTGATCTTGTATGGTCCTTCCCAATTAGCTGCTAGTTTTCCTTCAGAAGCATTCCTTCCGCCAACGTCTGCACGGCGGAGTACAAGGTCTCCGGGATGGAAATCCCGTGATCGAACCTTCTTGTTGTATTTTGAAGCCGTAATTTTCTTAACGGCACCTTCTGTCAATGCAGCGTAATTTCTCCTTTCATCCAGAAAATCCAACTCTTCCTGGATAGCCATGGAATTATCAACCTCGTTTAGAGGGTAAGCTGTTCTCCAACTCAATTCTCCAATTTCCACCGGGATTACGACTTCAGTTCCGTAAGTAAGTTTGAATGGAGTTTCTCCCGTGGTGGAATGGGGTGTGGTTCTATACGCCCACAACACATGGCAGAGTTCTTCAGCCCAGTTTCCCTTTGCATCTTCCAACCTTCTTTTCAATCCCCTCAAAATGACACGGTTAGCTGCTTCAGCTTGTCCATTAGTTTGGGGGTGTTCAACAGATGAGAAATGTTGAGTTATTTTGAAATCCTCCATGAGTTTCTTCATGTTCTTATCAGCAAACTGTGTTCCGTTATCGGTAACGACAGAATGGGGGACTCCAAATCTTGCCAAAATGTTTCTTTTGAAGAACTTGATTATGTTAGCAGCAGTGATCTTTGCTAGAGCTTCAGCTTCTATCCACTTGGTGAAATAGTCAACAGCAACAATTAAGAATTTCACCTGTCCTGCTGCCATTGGGAAAGGTCCCAATATATCCATCCCCCATTGATAAAATGGCCATGGAATGGTCAAAGTATGAAGTTCTGAAGGCGGAGAATTGTATACGTCTCCGTGTTTCTGGCATTTTTCACAAGTTTTCACGAATTCTCTGGCATCTGTGACCATCGTAGGCCAATAGTATCCCGCGCGGAGTACCTTCTTTGCTAATGCTCTCCCGCCAAGGTGTTGGCTAGCAATTCCCTCATGTACTTCTTCTAAAGCATAAGCAGCTTCGTCTCCGTCAAGGCACTTAAGCAGGGGTGTAGAAAACCCTCTCTTGTAAAGTTGCCCAGAGATTATAGTGTGAGATGGGGCTCTTCTTTTGATCAGCGCTGCTTCTTCTTTGTTCGTTGGAAGCTCCCCGGTTTCAATGAATTTCATGACGGGTGAGATCCAAGAACTCTTGCCGCTATTTCCGTCAAGGACCATAACCATCACTTTTTCAGCAATGCTTGGCTTTTCCAGCGTTTCCTGAATGAAAGAATGATTTACTCCGCTTCTTCTCGTGCTAGCTAACTTTGACAAGACGTCAGCTCTAGTGTTTTGTTCTCTTGGAACATGCATGATTTCAAAATTATCAAAAGACTCAATCGCTTTCCTTATCACCAACAGATATTTTTGTAACAACGGTTCCTTGGCCTGTGCCTCTCCCTTCACTTGTGTCACCACCAACTGAGAATCTGTCCTCAGCTTTACTTCCTTCGCCCCAAGCTCTTGTGCTAGTTTCAAGCCGGCAATGCAAGCTTCGTATTCAGCCTGGTTATTGGTGGTGTTGAAGGAGAATCTTAAGGATACCTCAATCATTAGGCCTTCATCACTTTCCAGTATCAGTCCTGCTCCACTTCCTTTGCTGTTTGATGAACCGTCCGTGAAGATGGTCCACTTGGTACACGGTTCATCTGTTACCGGTGTCATCTCCGCCAAGAAATCAGCAAAGGTTTGAGCCTTCAAGGCCTTCCTACTTTCAAAAGAAATGTCAAACTCTGAAAGTTCCACAGACCATTTTGTCATTCGTCCCGCTAAGTCTGGTCTGAACAGCACTTGTTTGATAGGTTGATCCGTCCTTACCACAATTGAATGTGCTAAGAAATACCTTATCAATTTCCTTGCTGCTGTAACTAAAGCCAATGCCACTTTCTCTATCTTCTGATATCTAACCTCTGGTCCGGCTAGAGCTTTGGAGATGAAATATACCGGGTACTGTGTGGCACCATTTTCCCTTACCAAGACAGCACTTACAGCTTCCGCTGAGATTGCCAGATATAAGTACAACGTCTCATCTTTCATTGACCTGGATAGCACTGGTGGTTGGGATAATATTGCTTTCATCTGAGTAAAGGCCTTCTCGCATTCTTCTGTCCATGCAAATTCTGTCTCCTTTCTCAACAATTTATAAAACGGCAATGCATGCTGTGCAGATCTAGAGATGAATCTGTTCAGCGCAATTAGCATTCCGTTAAGCTTCATAATTCCCTGTTTGGTAGACGGAGCTTCCATCCTGATGACGGCATCGCACTTATCCGGGTTCGCTTCAATTCCTCTTTCTGTTAGGTAAAAACCTAAGAATTTTCCCGCTTTCACAGCAAAGGTGCACTTCTCCGGGTTCAGCCTCATGTTGAATTTTCGCACCTTAGCGAAAATTTCCTCCAAATGGATGCTGTGTAAATTTTCCTCTGCAGATTTGACGATCATATCGTCCATATAGACCTCCAGCATCCTGCCAATCTCACCTTCGAAGACTTTGTTCATCATTCTTTGATAAGTAGCCCCTGCATTCTTTAATCCAAACGGCATCACGTTATAACGGTAGTTGGCTCCTTCCGTCATGAACGCCGTTTTATCTCTATCGTCAATGGACATGGGAATCTGATTATACCCGGAATATGCATCAAGAAAACTAAGCAGTTTGTAACCTGCAGAGTCGTCTACCAGTTTGTCAATGTTTGGGAGCGGGTAGGAGTCTTTGGGACAAGCTTTGTTAGGGTCTGTGTAGTCTACACACATCCTCCATTTTCCAGAAGATTTCTTCACTAACACAACATTGGAAAGCCATTCCGTGTAGTGAAGTTCTGAAATGAATCCCGCCTTCAACAGTCCATCTACAATCTCCTGCGCAGCCTTTGCCTTCTCTGGGGATTGCCTTCTCCGTCTTTGGGCCACGTAAGGGTAGTTTTCACTAACATTTAACTCGTGGCATGCTACCTTAGCATCAATCCCCGGCATTTCGCTAGGTGAACAAGCGAATAGATCAGCGTTTTTCTTCAAACATCTGATAAGGTCTTCCCGGACAATTGTTGGCAAATTAAGCCCAATCTTGACCTTTCTGTCCGGGTTCTGATCCAGCTGCACGTCTTCAAATTCACCGTCTGGCATAGGCCTACTGAATTCTCCCGGGAGCAGTTTCTGTTGGTAACTCTCATCACCAGATGCGCAGTCATTAGAATGTGTATCGATCCTCGCGACATTGACATCTAATAGTTCGGATCGTGGTGGTGTTACCTTCTCTGGCACATCTACCCGGGGAATCACTTCAGCTTCTACCATCTCAACGGCATCTACCTCCTTCTGCAACGCTTGGTAACACTTTTTCGTTCCTCTTATATCCGCCATGACAGTCACTACTTGATTTTTCTTTCCGTGATATTTCATCTTTAGGTGAACTGTTGACGGAACTGCTCCAAGGGCAGCAAGAGTGGTTCTTCCTAGTATGCAGTTGTAAACAGCTTTGCACGGGACTACTAGGAATTGGACTGGAACAGTTACCTCTGACTCTTCATTCTTTCCGTCTCCAAATGTTACCTTTAACGTCAAGAACCCCCACGGTTTCGTCACAGACCCATTGAATCCTTTCAAGTCTGCTCCTTCATAAGGAGACAAATCTTCCTTCTTCAAACCCATCTTACTGAACAGATCTTCGTACATGATATCACACGAGCTCCCTTCATCAATCAGAATTCGTGATACATCATAGCCGGCAATGGTAGCCATGATGATCAAAGGGAGTAGCTTGTTTGGCTTGTTTCCTATTCTTTCCTCATCAGAAAATCCCAAAATGGGTCTTCTGGGTGCTTTACTCGTGGACGGGGTGTCTTCTACATTGCTAACGGAAAATATTTCCGCTATGGTTCTTTTAATGGTTCCTCTTGACGGTTTTCCTGCAGTTGGAAAACCCCCAGTGATAGACCCAATGAAGGGACGCTTGCCTCTACTTCTTGTTACTTCATCTTCACTGGAACTAGTGTCATCCTTCTCCTTGCTCTTCTTTTTTGAAACCGAATCAACAGTCTTTCGGCTAGACTCTTCTTTCCTGGGTGAACGTCTCCGTTTAGGAGATTCACTCCTTTTCCGGCTTCTCTCGTTGCTATCCCGGTGACGCTTACCGTCTCTCTTTTGACCGTCTTTGGTATAACGGTTCAACTTTCCTTTTCTGATTAATTCTTCAACAGCATCCTTCAAATGGATGCAATCATCTGTCAGATGGCCATAGCATCTATGAAAACGGCAGTACTTAGTCTTATCCGCCTTGGGGGATTCCTGGACAGTCCGGGGGAACTTCACGCCGTAGTCCCGGAACTCTGTGTTGATACACTCTCCTAGAATCGTATCTATGGAGGTGTTAAGTGGAGTGTACTCTGAAAATCTTGCTCTTGGCATTTTCATTTTTCCTTTGCCATTCTTTTCTCTCTCTTTCTTTACGTCTTGCTGTTTATCAGAAACTTTTCCTTTCTCTATTCCTTCAGAGATAAGTTTTTCTTCATAGTTGATGTAAGGTTGGGCTCGTCTCAGCAGATCGCTCATGTTCAAGGGCTCTTCCAGCCCTAGCTTCTCTTTAAACATAGAGTCCGGCTTCAAGCCTTTCTCAAAAATGAAGCACTTCAACTTGTCATCAGCCCCCTTTACATCCACAGCTGCACTAGTGAACCTCTCAATATACTCCCTGAGAGTCTCCTTTCGCCCCTGAACGATGGCACTTAAGGTGGCAACAGATTTGGGCTGTTTCCGCCTAGAAGTGAAGTGTGAAGTAAACTCTTTGCAGAGTGTCTTCCAAGAATCTATAGATCCTTCCGGTAACGCTTTGAACCAAGTCATAGCGGCAGCTTTCAACGTTAAAACGAACAGTTTGCACTTAACAGAACCACGTGCGTCATAATAATCCAAGACGGTGTCAACGTGTTCAATATGTTCGTCTGGGTCACCGGTTCCATCGTAGCTTTCCAGCTTTGGGGGTTTCTCCAGGACTTTTGGTATCTTACAGCCGGAAACTTTAGCGGTAAATGGACCCCGGGTACGAGGAGGACGCGATGGGTTAAGACGATCTTCTCCGCGTCTAGGTATACGGGAAGGCGAACCTTCTCCGTTTTCCCCATTTTGGCCTCCTCTGCCGTTGCCATTACCATTTCCGCCGGCATGTCCGCCATCGCTACGATGCTTGGACAGAGGCATACCAATGCTCCTGGGCATCTGCACTCTTCGTGATTCGGCTTCGTCATCAGGCTTTGACCTTCCTCTACCGGATCTACTTCTAGTAGATTCCGGCAAGGCGTTTTCACTTTGAGCTTGAACCTGCATCCGTTCAACTCTCAGCAATCTTTCTCTCTGCTCCTGTAGCAGACTCAAAATGGTGGTTAACGTATTGTTGTCAGCAGCAGCAACAGCTGGAGCAACGTTTACGTTTATTTCTGCTTCCCCTCTCTGAACCGGAGGGATTTGTAGGCGGAGGTGTGAGTCAGTAGGCGGTGGAACTTTCAGCATACCGTCATCACCTCCCACAACTCTGATCTCACTCCTTACCCTGCTACGAGCACTTGTAGTGGGAGTGGATACTGATTCTTCTTGGACAGGTGATAAAACATGGGGATGTTGTTCAGGAATGTTGCGTTGGCTAGAGGAGGGTGCTGAACGCGTATTTTTTGCTTTTACTGTCACCATGGTTAAGATATTGGAATGAATGTATAGAACAGATTTATCAGATCTGAGCTGATAAATGAAGAGATGAGTTCAAGGAAATCAATATATGATTTCCCACAGACGGCGCCACTGTTCTATCCGGTCCAAAAGTCTTAACTCGAAGGATGAAGCTACGGTGGTGATTGATGTTTGATACGGTGGCTCAGCTCCTTGAAACGGGGGGGGGGGGGGTCCTGCAAGAAAAGGGACTCCGACGCTCAAGTCAGTAAGTGATCAAGATGTGAGAATTAGGGTTGAGAGATGTGTACCATTATGTGGTGTAAAACCACGTATTTATAGGCGAAAATGTGAGTGGATGAGGACGGATTCCGTGTAGGAATCCTAGCCGTTAAACCAGTGGGCGGTTTATCTAACGGTCTAGATGCAGCTGCGCAGCACTCCGTGTAGGGCGTGTGCACAGTAGTCTTACTGTGGAAAGCCCTTGGGACGCGTGACGAAGACAGCTGTCTTGGGATGCGTGACGACTGGATCCAGTTGTCATTGGGCCGCGTGCCGGTTATGTTTGGGCCTCTATGCATTGGGCCTTTGGCCAGTCCAGAACACATATCAAGGATTAGTGGATTAGAAAAGAAATGTGATGTTGCTCCTCCTTTTCCCATTCATATTGATAGTTTGATATTGCTTTGCCTTAGAATTTTCCGTATTCAATTATGCTTAGTTTGGATTAGTTTCTCTCTTATTGGATATTCTATTCTTAATTAAAATTTAAAATAAGTTTATGGTGTTTCACTTATGAGAAAATCCTTTTAAGTAAAAGCTCATAGATGTTTATAGCAAAGGTAAACGAGAGAGCTTTTTAAAAAGTGAGATGTAAAAGCTAATTTAACGTATACAAGAAGCTGTAGTATAAGTTTTTCTTTAAGTGTTTCTTGAGAAGTTTATTCGAACTGGATCTCCTAGCTAATAGATTAGGTAGTTAAAATTCCGATTTGATGTAAAATCCCACAATTTTACGGTTATGCTTGCCCTCAACCATTATGAGTATACACATAATCCTATTTTGGTGGAATCGGGTAGAATTGCCACTGTTAATTGTTGAATTGTATAATCTACGATCTTTGAAATGTTTCTGCGATTATACTTATGAATGAATTTAAATTTATATATTTGAAGTATGATTTAAGGTTTAAATTATCTTACTTGTGAGCTATACTTATGAATTTAAATTTACACAAGTATTTTAAGTGATTTGAGGTTTACTTTGTCTTACTAATGTTATATGAGCTTTTTATAATCTTACGATTAGTGTTACAATTTTGCGGTTTTTGTGCAGGCATAAGAACCTTATTGAACCGATTACTCTGATTCGTGACATCAAATAATTTCAATTTCTTTCGGTTGTAAGAGATTAAACTATGGTCGTTAGTCTAGCACCAATCACCAAGACCAACAATTGTGTATTTGTCACCAATGGGAATCATATTTGGGGTAGGAAGTTTTCTTTTTTTTTTTGACAATTTTTGAGGTAGGAAGTTGCTCTTTTCGATTGTTTCAATTTCAATTACTATAGTTAATTTTTTTTTACGCAAGTTAAGATCGTTTAAATGAATTAAAATTGATATGCAATTTTTACCGTTTCATTTCAAATCATTTTACGAGATTAAATAAAATCTTAAATTGTGTAAAAATGACATTCAAATTACAAAGTTACAATCAAATTTTTATAAAAAATGTAAATAACTCAATACTTTATTCAAATAAAAAATTGACGGTTTTATCCAACCTAACACAATATTACAACAGAAAACGTTTAAAACAAACCAAATCAAAATTTTCTCTATAGTTTAATTTCCAAGTTTGGCCAAAATATGTAGAGCCATACTAATGTAATAGCACATAGTATTATTTTATTTGTACTATGATTCTGTTTTAGCATCATTTAATCTTTAGATCAAATCTTAAACCTTTTCTAAAACAAAGAAAATGACGGTGTGACATGGCAATGCATAATGCATGGTCCAAAAAAGCAGGGGAGGCAAATGGACAAAAGAGAAGTGTCCAACCTGGCTTTGCCAGTCTTAGCTTGACCGTAGCAAATTGAGATGCTTTAACGTCCCGCCTTTGCCAAAATTTGTTGCTTTTTCCTCAAAATAATACTAATGAATGATGATATGAATAATCCTTACCAAAGTTTTTATTCAAAGCATTTTACCCTAACCAATGTATTCTTCTCATAGCAAAGTCAGCTTTTTTAAGCATAGCAGATCTTTTATTCTTATGCCTTTCTTGTTCTGTAATCTGGTTACAATTACACCACACTTTTCCTTTTAGTTAGTATGTTACATGTTTGTATCAAGTTGGTGCAAAACAAATACTAGTAGGCAAATTAAAGTGAACAACCATGGTCTTCTTTTGTTTCATGTAATGTGACTATATATATATATATATATATGCACATAAAGTGCAGAACTTAAAAAAAAAGGCACTCAAATTATGGACATGCATAAAGAATTCAAGTTATGTAGCGAAAAAATAATAGTAGAGAAATCACACCCAGTACCTCCATTACAGTTAAAGAATTTCAATATTTGGTAGTGAGCATTGGAAAGAAGAGCACATGAAATACAATATATTTCATGACCAGACAACATTTTCTATGTTTTTTTTTTTTGACGGTAAAAATTAACTTCCATTAGATAATAAGAAGCCAATACAAACATAAGGAGATATACCGTGATAGGACTATCCCCGACCACATTCTAAAAACAATACAAACAAATAAGCCATCAATACACTTTGAGAAAAAGAAACCAACAATGAAGTATTAAGCCGATAACTTAATCCAAGCATCCAAGCAAATTTCTTCCACAAGTGATAAGTGGGTTGAGGAACCACAGTCTTTAAATCTATGCAGTTACGGATCATATCTTTGGCTTGTGGATGCGCAAATCGACTATACGGGTTCTCGAAATTGGTTAGACTCACCACATGTGAAAAAATCATTTGTTGAGTGGAGAAGAAGAGTGACTAGTTTGCTACAATCAGTGTTAGATCTTTGCACAAAATATTTTCCATTCCAATCATACATCTTTGAGGCTTAACATCAAACACCATAAAAGCAAACTTGAAAGATACTAAACTTAAACACACAATACAAAAAAGATAAAAACAATACATCACAAAAGAAAAACAAGATCTAAAAACACAAATTCTCAGAAATTTTGCTTCTTCCGATGGAGGTGGCTCCGGCGGTGGTCTTTTCTCATAGCCACAAAGCTCTGAATGGTTGATCTGTGAAGTAGAATTCCAATTTGAGTGCACAACAGCATGCTTTTTTCGCACAAGGATGGAGTGGTGGTTGTTGGTGGAGGGAGGAGAAAATATCAAGGAAGTTGGTGGTGGAACAAGGGATGGAACCAACAAAGATGGAGAGTGAACATGAACAAGGAAAAAAGAAGAAGAAAAACCCACATATATGGGAGAGGAGCCTCCACAAGGGAGGGAACAAACTCCATTCCGGAGAGAAACAGCTCCGATGGCGGAGGAGGAAGGGTTGCTGCGGCGCTCAAACATACTAGTTAAGCCAACAACCCTAATTTCTAGAGAGAAGAGAGAGTTTCTCTCTCGACAACATTTTCTATGTTGGACATACACAAAGTTGTAAATTAAATTTGCAATCCTAGAAGCTTCTTAGACCACCTACAATGGGGTGCTGAGACCATGTGTTGAGAGGCAAAAAAGTATTAAAATAATAGAGATTTGTTGGTTTCTGGAGAGAGAAGATTACTAGAGTAATCAGCCAATGAACCTGACACGCCAGGCCACGCGGCACGTGCGGATTCTCCGAAATCCGGCGCGTGCGCAACACGTGCAGACAAGGCGTGTCAGCAGCAGATAGGCGGAGAGAGAATCTGTTTTTTTATAGTGGAACGTGTGTCAACATTTGATTGGTCCGCGCGAATTTAATTTTATCCTTATCTTTTAACTCAATTATTTCATTGCAAATTAAATTTTTATTTTTTTTCTCTATAAATGGAGACATGGATCATTTGATTTGGACACAGAAAAAAAATCGAATTTTTTACTACTTTAATCATATTATTAGTGTTTATTAGTGTTAATTTTGAAGTTTAAGTGTTTTTTTTAGTAAAATAAATTCTAATAGAGGATTTGTGTGATATATTGCATTTTAAGTTAAAAAAAAAATTAAAAAATTTTTGTTAAGTGTTTATTATTTTAATTTAATTTTAATCGATAATTGTAATTTTATTTTATTATAAAAACAAAATTTTAAATTTAAATAAAAATATGAAATAAAAAGTGGTGGGGTAGAGTCTTGAATGAAAAAAAACCATTGAAGAGGTTAAAGGTTGAGTGTGTTGAGAGATGATGTAGAGTGTAAAAAGTGGTGTTAAGTGGGGGAATGGTGTTGAGAGCATTGTGAGTAATCTTAGTTAACCGCATACCTTCATTATGACCCTGTTATTACTTATCTATAGTAGTAATTACAAGGGGTACTTTAGCATTTTTTTTTAATAAATGTGATTTTTATTTTTGTTCTCTTATAATATAAAACTGGTGGAGTACCTTAACAATGAATTTCATCCGGACACTAGATGCCAAAAATCTTAACAAATTATAATTTTAAAGCAACATGTAGACAAAACTTACCATATAGAAAATCTTAATTTAGATGAAACACCAAGAATGATGCACAACTAATTGTACATTTCATTCCATCTCATTTCTCATTCCCTCCAAGTGAATCCATATGTGGAGAGACAATAAATGTTACAACCTATCCACCTCCATACTTTGTAACCGTATTACATAAATTAAAAAATGTAATTATTGTTGTATGAAAAAGAAAAATTATGTGTAAATTTACAAATTGTCCTTCATTAATGTTATAGAAAAAATAAATTAAAGAAATAAAAGAAGAAAGAGTAATAGTAGTAAATAGTCAGACCATCTTCAAAGGTAGGTGCTTATGTACTAATACTTATTAAGAACCGGTATTTATTAGGTATTTCTATTAGAGCACATGTAAAAATTATACATATTAGGTACCTATTCTTAAATAAAAACTTTCTCTCTCATAGTTCTTAACGGGTCCCACATGTTTTTATGATATTGTAAATAATAATTTATTATTAAATTAAATGATGTAGAGTTATTAGAAGGACCCATTAAAAACTTTTGGAAGAGTTGTTGGGTTGAAAGGATTGAGTGCTTATTAGGTATTATTTTTAAAATATTATAAATAAATAATGAGTACTCAAAAATTGAGTTCTCCATTAGAGATGATTTTAAAGGGTATAATAAAAAAAATAACATTAAATGTTTCATTAGTATTGTAAAGTGATTTATATTTTAGTATAATTTTTTTTTTTAAATTGACTTATATTTTGATACGTAGGAAGTAGAGAGTAAAGTAAACTTTTTATTTTTTATTTTTTGTCAAGTAACATATAGCTAGAATTTCATCTCTTAAAAGTGAATAACTGAATGTATCAGAGTTCGAAACCTCATCCTTGCACATGCGGTGCAATATGTCATACCAATTAAATTAAACTTAGAGAGAAATAAACTTTATTTATAGCAAATTGGTGTTCCAGTTGTTTAATCCTATACTCCTTCTGTCACATAATGTGAGAAAAAAATTCAATTTTTTTGTCTCAAAATATAAGAGAAAAAGTGCAAACATTTAACTTTTCAATAAAATTTACTCTCTCTCTTACTTTTTTCAACAATCAATAAAAATTGTTTTTACATCTTTCCATACAACTTGTTTTAAAAAAACATACTCTCAATTATTATATATATTTTTTTTTAATAAGTGTAATTTTTGTTTTTTCTTTTACATTATGAGACGGAAGGAGTACATGACAAACCGGTGATCCATATGTTTTCATAATGAAGCTAATGATTATGAAAAATAAGACTACAAATTAACAAATGCACACCTAATAGTCTATCATAATCTAACGGATATTACTACTTACTCAGCGTGGGAGACCCAAGTCACTTGCCACGCTAGCCTTCGCCATGATTGAAAATAAGATTAGATCCATGCATTATTAAACAAATCAATTTTGATACCAAATCAAAGGTTTTAGAGAACCTTACAAAACAAAAGTAGCACAAATATAATGTTAAAGATACTGCTAAATTGCTAATAATAACTAAGATTTTTCTGGAGTGCTCCTCCAAAGACTTTGAATATTCATGATGATATAAGGCAAAAGTTCAGTTTGCGGCCCCCCGCATTGAGGATATTGCGAATGGAACCAATATGATGCTTCGCTAACCTCTTCTTCTGAATATACTGGTTTCCCATCTATATGCAGGTTAAATACTCTATCATAATATGGCAATAAGACCTCATGGTAGTAAGTCAAAAAAGACAAATATTCAACCATCATACTTGAAGCCACCAGTGGTAATACAATCAAACAAACACTCGCTTTATATAGTTCATCATCACTGCATGACTGAGAGATAAAAAAACAATAATAAAGATATCATATCAGATTCGATTCTCTCCAGTGGTAATTTATGTAGGTTACTTTAGCTTCTTCAAGATCTAGTGTGTGTGTCTGTTATGAGTGTTGATTGTTGTGGTAGAATGATTGTTGATAGGCTTGTGGTTTCAATAGGTTTTTTTTTCTCATAGAAAGAGTATACATGGATATCTTTTTATATATCATTAGTATTTCTAGGATCCATAGACACCGTTTTCTTGAATCAACAAACAAAATAGTAAATGTAGACAAATCCATTTCAAAAAACAAATGAAGAAAGAATTTACAAAACAAATTAAAAAAAAAAAACTAAAAAAATAATTTCAATAGGGTATGAAGTATGAACACTAATGATTGTGGGATAACAGTGATAGGGAAGACAATACATGGTAATGAAATTCACTTCTCAATGAAAAAGCACTAAATTGTTTTGATTTAAGCACGTGAGGAGAGTCCAACCCAAAAGACAAGTCCAATAGGTGGGAGAGCCTCATAGCTTAAATACCATATTGAGCACTTTGATGTACTCAATGTGGGACTCATAACAGTGTCAGCGCGTCTTTCATACAATATACAATATATAATACATAAATTTCAGAAAGGCAGACTACCATTTTGGTTCCAGGAAGTGAGTGTATCTATATGTCACATTCTTCCCTGAATATATCAAAATTGCAATTAGGTCCACAAATACATTTCTTAACAGTCATTTTGGTCCTCAAATATGTTTTTAAGTAATCAATTTGGTTGATAAAATGTGTTTTTCGTTATTATGTTTGGTCAAAATGTGGTTTTGATACATTCCAAGGACTAATCAATTATGGATGTACCGTAGTTGCAATTTTGATACATTTCAAGGACAAGGACAAGGAGGGGTGTATTGAATTGAGATATCAAAGGATTTTAAGAGACTTTTTTTTATGGAAATAAAATTTAGTTGTATTGAATCAATACATTCTTTTATGAAATATAAATAAGTTTTGTGGTATTCAATCGAGACAATTAATGTTTTTTTTTCTTTTCAAGACAACAAAATTCATTGCTATTCAATTCAAAAAATTGATAGAGTCTTTTAAATCTTATCTATAATTCGAGACTTCTAATATACTAATATCGTGGTGTGCCAATTCAGAAATAGAAGTTGGGAAAAAATACCTGTTGTTGGCCGAATGGGCGTCCACGTAATAGACTGGGAAGCCATGACGATGATCCTTTGTCTCCGATGATCTCAATCTTTTTGTTGCAGCGATGCACTTGATTAGGAGCAGAAGATGACATCCTTCGCTGCTGATTCTGGAGTATAGACATACTGAGGCGATTTGCAGATTTCAAAAGATGAGATAAAGACATTGTTTCGAATCAAACCCTAATTCCAAAAACAAATATTAGATTTGGGAATCAAAATCCGAAATTCGCAAACTAACAAGAATAAATCAATAAGGAAAAAATAAATAATGGAGAAGTGAAGAATTACTACGTGTTTTCGATCTGCTTGCTTGCTTGCGAGAAAACCAAGTTAACAGGGGGGAAGTTGTTGATGCTGTGTTTTGCTTTTTTCCTCAATTCTAATCCCAATTCTGCAGTTAAATCTAATGGGTCATCAGAAAAGGAAATCGGGTTGCCCAATGGTTTTTGCTCCAGTTTTTTATTTGGCCCAGTTTCAACACTGATACGTAGGGTGGGAATAGGCTAGGCTACCCGATAGGGTCTATGGCTCGGCATATTAAAAGCTCGATTCGGCTCAGTCTATTTAGTAAAAAGATAAGGTTCGGGCTTTTAAAAAAGCCTATTTAATTAAATAGGCCGGGCTTAGGCTTATTAAAAAGCCTATCAGGCTGACCTATTTATAGTATATATATGACTTTAATTTTTTTTATGTATTTGATGATATTTTAATTTTATTTCTTTTCAATCCATTGTGTAAATTTACAGTTATGATAAGCTAAATCGTAAATGTAAATTAACATTACGATTCAAAAATAGGTCAAATGATATATAAAGACTTTTATAAACCTACATTATAATAGATAAAACAAACTATTTAAAGGTCTCAATATGAATATTTTTTTTTAAAAAAAGTCTCAATGTAAAATAGGCTTTTAAATAGGCTTATAGGCCAAATCAGGCTTTTAAAAAGGTCAGTCCAGGCTTAAGAAAAAGCTCATCACAGTTAATAGGTCAGGCTTTAGGCTTCATAAATTCGAAGAAGGCCAGGCTCAGGCCTTACAAAGCCCGGTTCAGCCTGGCCTATTCCCACCCCTACTGATACGTGACACACGACATTTCAAATTTTAAAAAACTTAAGAAATTATAATTTTAGCAATGGATTTCATCCAAGCACTAGATGCCAAAAATCTTAAGAAATTATAATTTTAGAGCAACGTGTAGACAAAACCTACCATATAGAAAATCTTAATTTAGATGAAACACCAAGAATGATGCACAACTAATTGTACATTTCATTCCATCTCATTCCCTCCAAGTGAATCCATATGTGGAGAGACAATAAATGTTAAAAGAGCAAAGTAAACTTGATGATTTATTTATTTATTTTTTTTGTCAGATAGTTTAGTCTGTTAGCTAGAATTTCATCATTTAAAGGTGGATAACTGAATGTATCAGAGTTTGAACTCTCATCCCTACACATATGGTGCAATATGTCCTACCAATTGAAGGAGAGAAGTAAACTTTATTTATAGCAAATTGGTGTTCCATTTGTTTAATCCTATATATGACAAACCAGTGATCCATATGTTTTCATAATGAAGCTAATGATTATGATTATGAAAAATAATCGATCCAAAATATCTTATTAAGACTACAAATTAACAAATGCACAACTAATGGTCTATCATAATCTAACGGATATTACTACTTACTCAGCGTGGGAGACCCAAGTCACTTGCCACGCTAGCCTTCGCCATGATTGAAAATAAGATTAGATCCATGCGTTATTAAACAAATCAATTTTGATACCAAATCAAAGGTTTTAGAGACCTTACCAAAAAAAGGTTTTAGAGAACCTTGGAAATACAAAACAAAATAGCACAAATATAATGTTACTAAACAAAATAGCACAAAGATACTTCTAATAATAACTAAGACTTTTCTGGAGTGCTCCTCCAAAGAGTTTGAATATTGATGATGATATAAGGTAAAAAAGGTGAGTTTGCGGCCCCCCGAATTGAGGATATCACATATAGAAGGATGAACGTGCTTCGTTAACCTCTTCTATTGAATATACTGGTTTCCCATCTATATGCAGGTTAAATACTCTATTATAATATGGCAATAAGACCTCCTTTTGGTAAGCCAGAGTAGACAAATGAATAACCATTATACTTGAAGCCATCAATGGTAATACAATCAAACAAACACTCGCTCTATATAGTTCATCATCACTGCATGACTGAGAGATAAAAAAGACAACAATAAAAAACAGCAATAAAGATATCATATCAGATTCAGAACTAAGATCGTGTGTGTTGTGTGCGTGCGTGCGCGTGTGTGTGTGTCAGTGCGTCTTTCATACAATATATAATACATAAATTTACAGAAAGGCAAACTACCATTTTTGTCCCAGGAAGTGAGTGTATCTATTCACATTCTTCCATGAATATATCCAAATTGCAGTTAGGTCCACAAATACTACATCTCTTAACAGTCATTTTGGTCCTCAAATATGTTTTTAAGTAATCAATTTGGTTGATAACATGTGTTTTTGGTCAATACGTTTAGGGTGTATTTGATCGGCTAAAAAATAAGGGACTAGACACGACAACTTATGTTATGCTACATAGGAAAACAAAAAGAGCAAGCTCCATAACGATATGATAATTAAAGTCGCTGAAAAACATGAACCACCAATGAATATGATTATAAAAATCATCAATTAGAGTGAGAATTAGTAAGAGAAACACGTTAATCCCAGTATAAATATCCATGGCAAAAGGAACAAAAGTTGTGTTACCAGAAAATTAGGACGGTCTCATAAATGTTTTATTGAAAATAAAAATTGAAGCTAGGAGCTATTGTTTCAACAAAAAAAACTTATAGAAAATATTGTTAGAAAATAGGAACAACACAATTGTCCTTCTATTTAAAATGAGTCTGTGGAGTGGCAAGTGGGTATTTTTTAGTTATAAAGGTGCACATTGCTAATTTAAATCTACGAGTCTAAATTAGAGTCTTTAAAATCTAAAAAATTTATAAAGTCTTTCTAAATTAGACTATTTTTTTCTAAAATAATCTTTTAAAATCTCAAAAATTCTCAATCTGAATACACTCCTCTAATATCGTGGTTTGCCCATTCAGAAATACCTGTTGTAGACTGGCTAGCCATGACGATGATCCTTTGTTAATTTTTTTTTTGCAGTGATGCACTAGATTTGAAGCAGAAGATGAGATCCTTCCCTGTTGATTATGGAGTATAGACAGACCGAGGCGATTTGCAGATTTCAAAAGACGAGATAGAGACATTGTTTCGAATCAAACCCTAATTCCAAATACAAATAAACCATTGTGTTGGGTTTTTGTATGTTGGCTACATTTTGCAAAAACAACTATTAGCCAATGCTGCGACAAATGCTGTAGCAAGTGGAACAGCATCGTGTCATCTGATTGTTGCGCGCCAACACGCGTTATATTTATGAGCAAGATCTTTGAAGATTCTATGGAGTTTTATGTTTAACCTAGCGTGCTGATCAAGACGCGCAGGTTTGATGGGTTGTGAAAGGCTGTCTTGCCTTGGTGTATTTCCATAATTAATATTGATATATTTTTGGAAATAATATTATTGCTCATGAAGAATTGTTAGCTGGACCTGACAACGTCCAAGCTATGCTTTGAAGCCCAAACCAATGACTGCTCAGTACTATATATATATGTGAAGACACAAACCCTAGTTGGGTGTGAAAAACCGTGTGTGTACTAAAGCGTGTGTCTTAAGGTTTTAGGTTTTCTTGTTAGTTGTGAGTCTTGCTTGTATCTGTTGATGCATGACAAGTTCTCTGTGTTATTGAGTTGTAACTGTGTACTTCTCCTAAGCCTTTAGGTACGGAGTTAGTTGTGTTCTTTAGAGTGTGACTCTTATTCAAACAAACAAACAAGTGTGTGTATTAACAGTGCTGTCTGTACTGTTAGTTGGGAATTGAGACGGGGTCTCATACTTAGGAGTTCCTAGGTAGAGCAGCCATTGGTAGGGTCGTGGTGCAAAGACAAGTAGTGAGTCTACGTTGTGCTTTTCACTAGAACTATTATAGTGGAGTTCATTCCTGGATTGGTATCCCCCAGACTAGGGCAAGTTGCGCCGAACTGGGTTAACAAACCTACTGTGTTATTTATCTTTCAGTCACGTTTATTTTACCTGCAACGCTGCGTTTATTATTATAGTGTGACAAATGCTCGGACACTAGCTGTAACATTGTGCACAGCATTTGTCTGTCTGGTTGCCAGAATTTCAATTGGCATCAGAGCAGGCACCCTGCCTGATTGGGTGAGCTCCAGGGAAGATATTTCTGGTTAAGATGGACAAGGAAGGAGGACTAATGAATCGACCACCTTTGTTGGTTGGTGATTCTAACTATGATGACTGGAAGTCTAAAATGACTACGTTTTTGAAGTCCATGGATCACAAAACATGGAGAGCTGTTGTTGTAGGATGGGAACCACCTGTTGTTACTACTGGTAAGGAAGGGGAGACTGTTACTAAGCTGAAACCTGAGGATGAAAGGAGCAAGGATGAAGAAGCATTAGCCAATGCAAATTCAAGAGCTCTAAATGCCCTAACTAATGGAGTTGATGCACACATTTTCAAGCTAATAAAAAAATGTACTGTTGCAAAGGAGGCATGGATGAAACTCCAAACTGTTCATGAGGGCAACTCAAAGGTAAAAAGCTCAAGATTGCAATTATTAACCAGTAAGTTTGAGAACTTGAAGATGAAGGATGATGAAAGCATTCAAGACTTTCACATGAGACTGCTTGAGTTTGATAATCAGTTTGATGCTTTGGGAGAAAACCTCTCTGAAGAAAACATGGTAAAGAAAATGCTAAGGTCTCTCTACCAAAGAAGTTTGATATGAAGGTGACTGCTATAGAGGAAGCCAAGGACATCTCAGAAATAAAAATGGGTGAATTAGTAGGGTCTCTACAAACCTTTGAAGTAATTGCAAATGAGAGATCTGAAAAGAAGACAAAGAGTATTGCATTTGCCTCCAAATCTGAGGAGAGTAATATGGAGAGTGACGACAGCCTATCTGAAACTATGGTGATGCTAGGGAGGAAATTCAATAAAGCTTTCAAGAGGTTTGATAGACAGGCCAAGACAAATGCTCCAGACAACAGTCACAGCATAAACAGAAATGTCAACAATCTGAGGAAATCAAAAGGTGATGACAAGACAAGCCAAGGCAAAGGAGTTCAATGTCATGAATGTGAAGGATATGGGCATATCAGGACTGAATGTGCAACATATCTTAAGAAGCAGAAGAAAGGATTGACTGTGTCTTGGTCAGATGAGGATGAATCTGAGGAAGAATCTGAATCTGCTAACCATGTAATTGCTTTAACTAGAACATGTACATCTGATAATGAATCACAAGAAGGTGAGATGCCTTATGATGAACTCGTTGAGTGCTATAAGGAATTATGGATTAAAAGCTTAGAAGTTGGGAACACCATGTTAAAGCAAAAGAAGACCATTGCTATATTGCAAGCAGAGAAGAACAAACTTCAAGAAGAAAATTCAAGATTAGCTGATGAAGTGGAGCTATACAAATCTAAGATGGATAACATGAATAAACAGGTGAGAATGTTGAATACAGGAACTGAGAAGTTAGATGAAATCCTAGAAATAGGACAGAGTTCAAAAGAGTTCAAAGGTATTGGTTTCAACTATCATTCACTACGTCATCAGAAACCTGCATCTGTGATGAAGTTTGTTCCAGCTACTACTACCTATGATCCAGCTTTGTCAAGACAGATGCCCCAGCATCAGGTGAGACAACAGACAAGCAGATACAGGACCAAGCCAAAGAGAAGGTATTCTGGCTGGGTATGCTATCACTGTGGAAGAAAGGGACACATTAGACCTTATTGCTTCAAATTGTATGGATACCCTGACAATATGTATTCATCCAAAAATGAAGTCATAGAGAAGAGTGTTAAGCAGGAATGGAAACTGAAGACAAATACTATGGAACCTAGTCAAACAGAATCTGAAGGAGTGGAAGTTGCTCAAATTGCTCATACATCTCTACGAGCATCTTCTGGAAGCGACTGGTACTTTGATAGTGGATGTTCAAGACATATGACCGGAAACAAAGATTACTTGATAGATGTCTTGCCATATGCTACAAGCTTTGTAACGTTTGGTGATGGAGCTAAGGGAGAAATCAAAGGCATAGGAACATTGATTAATGAAGGACTACCTAAACTTGACAAGGTTCTTCATGTGAAAGGGTTGAAAGCAAATCTAATAAGCATTAGTCAACTATGTGACAAAGGTCTGAAAGTAAACTTTTCAAAGAGTGAGTGCCTAGTTACTGATAGCAAAGGCGATCTACTAATGAAGGGAGAAAGATCAAGGGATAACTGTTACCTATGGGTATCTCAAGACAAAGCTGAGTTATCTACATGTCTAGTCACTAAAGAAGACGATGTGAAGCTGTGGCACCAAAAGCTTGGACACTTAAATCTGAAAAGCATGAAGAAAGCTATTGCTGAAGGAGCTATTAGAGACTTACCCAGACTCCAGATTCAAGAAGGAAATATATGTGGAGAATGTCAAATAGGCAAACAGACAAAAACGTCACACCAGAAGCTGCAGCATTTGACCACATCCAGAGTGCTTGAACTGTTACACATGGATTTAATGGGACCCATGCAGGTTGAGAGCTTAGGTGGGAAGAAGTATGCTTTTGTCATTGTAGATGATTTTTCTAGATATACTTGGATTGATTTTATCAGGGAGAAATCTGACACTTTTGAAAAATTCAAGGATCTTTGTTTAAAACTTCAAAGAGAAAAGGAATGTGGCATTACTAGAATCAGAAGTGATCATGGTAAGGAGTTTGAAAATAGTAAATTCTCTGAGTTTTGCACGACTGAAGGAATATTTCATGAGTTTTCTGCTCCTATTACTCCTCAACAAAATGGAATAGTAGAAAGAAAAAATAGAACCTTACAAGAGTCTGCCAGAGTAATGTTACATGCTAAGAAGTTACCTCTCCACTTTTGGGCTGAGGCTATGAACACAGCCTGCTATATACATAACAGAGTAACTTTGAGAAAAGGGACAACTACAACTCTGTATGAGTTATGGAAAGAGAGGAAGCCAACTGTGAAATACTTTCATGTGTTTGGAAGCAAATGTTATATCTTAGCTGATAGAGAGCCAAGAAGGAAAATGGATGTAAAAAGCGATGAGGGTATATTCCTGGGTTATTCAACAAATAGCAGAGCTTATAGAGTCTTCAACTCCAGGACTAAAGTCATGATGGAATCCATAAATGTTGTAATTGATGATAAGGGAAAGAATGCTGCACCAGAAGATAGTACATTTGGCACAGCATCTGACTTACAAGAAGAAATAGTAGAAGAAGTTGCTAATGAGGAAAGCAGTGATTTGAGAAGTTCTGAAGATTTGGCTAATGACAAAGGACCATCTACTAGAATTCAGAAGTATCATCCTATTGATCAAGTCATTGGTAATCCTAATCAAGGCATCACAACAAGAAGAAGAAACAATGAAATATCCAATTCCTGTTTTATTTCCAATTTTGAACCCAAGAATGTCAAGGAGGCTCTGACTGATGAGTTCTGGATAAATGCTATGCAAGAAGAGTTAACTCAGTTCAAGAGAAGTGATGTATGGGATCTAGTTCCTAGACCAGATAATGCAAACATCATAGGAACTAAATGGGTTTACAAAAATAAGTCAGATGAGAATGGAATTATCACCAGGAACAAAGCCAGACTAGTGGCTCAAGGTTATGCTCAAATTGAAGGAGTTGATTTTGGTGAAACATTTGCCCCAGTAGCTAGACTAGAAGCTATTAGGCTACTACTTGGAATTGCTTGTGTCCTTAAATTCAAGCTGTATCAAATGGATGTCAAGAGTGCTTTTCTGAATGGGTACTTGAATGAAGTGGTCTATGTGGAACAACCCAAGGGGTTTGTTGATTCAGCCTTCCCAAATCATGTGTACAAGTTGAAAAAGGCATTATATGGCTTGAAACAAGCTCCGAGAGCTTGGTATGAGAGATTGACTGAATTCTTGGTGAATAATGGCTACAGGAAGGGAGGTAATGACAAAACACTATTTGTGAAAGATGAGAGAGGAAAGCTTATTATTGCACAAATATATGTTGATGACATAGTATTTGGTGGAATGTCTGACCAGATGGTACAGCATTTTGTTCAGCAAATGCAATCTGAGTTTGAAATGAGTCTTGTTGGTGAATTGAATTTCTTTTTGGGTCTTCAAGTGAAACAAATGGAAGACACCATATTTATATCTCAAAGTAAGTATGCTAAGAATATGGTCAAGAAATTTGGTATGGAAAATGCTGCCACCAAAAGAACTTCTGCTCCCACACATATCAAGTTGACTAAAGATGACAAGGGTGAAGATGTAGATCAAAGTCTATACAGGAGTATGATAGGAAGTCTCCTCTATCTTACTGCTAGTAGACCTGATATCACATTTGCTGTTGGAGTATGTGCTAGGTATCAAGCTGAGCCAAAGATTAGCCATCTCACTCAAGTGAAGAGAATTTTGAAATATGTGAACAGTACTAGTGATTATGGCTTATTGTATTCTCATGGAAAGAGTACTATGTTGGTAGGATATTGTGATGCAGATTGGGCTGAAAGTGCAGATGATAGAAAAAGCACCTCTGGTGGATGTTTCTTCCTAGGCAATAATCTCATATCTTGGTTCAGTAAGAAACAAAATTGTGTTTCCTTATCAACTGCTGAAGCTGAGTACATAGCTGCAGGGAGTAGTTGCACACAATTGGTGTGGATGAGACAGATGCTGAGTGAGTACAATGTAAAGACAGATGCTATGACATTGTATTGTGACAATCTAAGTGCAATTAATATTTCTAAGAATCCTGTACAACATAGCAGGACCAAGCACATAGATATCAGACATCATTTTATTAGAGAGTTGGTTGAAGAAAAAATTATTTCTATTGAGCATGTTTCTACTGAGGAGCAATTAGCAGATATATTCACAAAGGCTCTAGATGTTGCACAATTTGAAAAATTAAGAAGGCGGTTAGGCATTTGCCTAATTGAGGAATTATAGCAATTATTGAAAAGAAGGCGTGCAGCAGTTAATTTCTCCCTCCTCAACCGCTATTTGCACGCGTATCAAGGAAGAAAATCTAAACTTCCCTTAAACAAAACAAATACGCCTTTTTGTCAGTATCTCACTTCTCCTATTTTTTTAAAACTGCTCATCTTCTCTGTTGCTTTTCTCTTCGCTGCCTCAACCATTCAAATCACTCAAATATTCAAAACTTCTTCAATCATCATGTCTACTTCAACAAACCCTCACTCGCCTACTCCCACCGATCAAACCTCTCCCATGGTTCCAGAAATCACTTCTCCAGTGGTCATGGAGGATCAACCGCTTGCAACTATGCTTGGTTCACAATCACTCAAACAGCGTTCCAAGACGCTTGTGGCAAGAAAAAGGAAAGTCAGAAAGGGATCCACTTCATCGATAACGAAGAAGACGACAAAACCAAAAGGTGAGAAATCTTCTCCGACTGTTCAACGTAGAGGTCTCTCCATGCATGATCTCTATTGCAAAGAAAATCCGTTTGGATCGACTGTAGTAGAACCAAATGTTGACACGTCTGTCAACAGATCTGATGAAAAACCTGATGAAGGTACTGTAGCTTTTACTGAAACCCTAGGTTCTGCTAAAGATATTGAAAATGCCGTTAATCCTAAGGTAGATGACAAATTGGTTGCTGATGAATCAAATGTGCATGTTGAAAGTACTGGTAATACTGGTGTTAGTGTCAAGACTGTTGCTAATAAAGTTGCTGAGAACATTGCTGTGACAGAGCAGAATGCTGAGCCCTCTGCTAATGTTCAGAAAGCTGTGCCAGATGCTCCAGCATCTTTGGCACAAGCTCCTGTGGAGTCTTTGGTCATTCCAAACTCTCCTGAACCTGTAAGTGCTGATGAAGATGGTTCTCCCAAACCCCTGGATCAATGTAATGAGATTCAGGATCAAGATGAGACTGTACACATTGACCAAACTGAAGTGGTCAATATTGATGATGTAGAGTCTGTTGAAAAGACTCCTGCTGTTGGTGTTGCTAGAAGAACTAGAAGCAAAGCTGTGAAGGATGCTCCTGGTGGTGCTGTTGAGAGTGCTAAGAGCACTAAGAAGAAAGATGTTGCTGCAGGGAAGAAGCCAATGACTGGCCCCCCAAAGTCTTGGAGTAAAGTAACTCCCAAGCCTGTTCAAAAGAAGAGCTTAAAAAGAAAGGGTCACCCCTCTAGTGATTCTGACTTGGAGATAGCTGAGACAGATGCTGCCCCATCTGGTGGAGCATCTAGAAAGACTGTAAAGGGTATGAAAGTCCCTTTGGATATTCCTCCAGCTCCTCTGGATAATGTTTCCTTTCATCTAGAAAGTGGAGCAACTCGCTGGAAATTTGTGTATCACAGGAGGCTTGGACTGGAAAGAAACTTGAAAGCTGATGTGCTCAAGTGTCAAGAGTTGATGGATGTGCTGGAATTTGCTGGACTGATGAAGACGGTAAAGGATCTGGGTAATTGCTATGACAAGCTGGTAAGGGAATTTGTGGTGAACATTCCTGAAGAATGTGATGATCCAAGGTATGCTGAGTACAGGAAGGTGTTTGTACGTGGTAGGTGTGTCAACTTCTCTCCACAAGTCATCAATGCTTATCTGGGTAGATCTCTTGAAGACACTCCTGAGCTGGAAGTTACAGATGACACCATCTGCAAGACCATCACAGGTAACAAGCTGAGACACTGGCCTGGACTTCTGTCCTCTGCAAAGCTGACCCCCATGTATGCTGCCCTGAACAAAATTGCTGCAAATAACTGGTCCCCTACTACTCATTCCAATTCTGTGGCCACTGTATTGGGTAAGCTGATCTATGCTGTTGGAACTAAATCTCAATTTGATTTTGGCTACTATATTTATCATCAATTTTTGGAGCAAGCCAAATCATTTGCTGTTAAATTTCCTATTCCTTTTCCAACACTGGTGTGTGGTATTGTTCTGCAACAACACCCTGATATTCTTGTGAGCACTGATGAGCCTATTAGAAGGCCTAGTCCTCTGAGTGTGGATTGCAGGTTAATTTCCCAGCCACAAGCTGATGAGTTGGCTGGCACTTCTGTCCAGTCATCTGGTGGTATGAGTCAGCTGGAAATGATTGCTGAGCTTACAGCTGTGAGTGTGGATTTGGGTATGAAGAAGGTGAAGGTTGACAGGGTTATAGCTGCTCTGAAAGCTGAGGCTGCAGCTGAGGGTGAGGCTCCTGCTCAAGACCAAGCAAGGGAAGAAGAAGGAGGTGATGGAAATGCTTCTGCTGCCGGTGACACTGAGGAGGTGTCTGATGACTCTGTTGGAACTGCCTCTTTCTGATTGTAATTTTTTTTCTTTTATTCATGCACCTGAGTGTGCTTTATGGTCTGTAATAACTATATTTGTGGCCTCTCTGTGCCTATGTGACTCTATGCTCCATGCGAACTGATGTGGTACTCTCTGGATTTCTATATATGCCATCTATGCTATTTCTATGTTTGTCAGAATTTATGGCTAAAAAGGGGGAGTAGAATGATGATAAATGATGATACAGTTAGATTTGATTTTATTTTTTTTGAAGACTGCTCTGACAGATGCTCCTACATATGTCTCTTGAAGTAAGTTCTATATGTTTTATATGCATGCATGCTTTGAGGGGGAGCATTATGATATGTAGCTATGATATGCATATGTTGAGGGGGAGTGCTTCTATCTGATTATCTCCTCCATGTTGTGGAATTATCTTTTCAAGAGTATGTTTTCTTCTCTTTATATGAACCCACTATATATATGTTCTTTTTATCTGGCTATTGCTGTGAGGCTAGGCGTATTATGATTATTGAAGACGAATGCCTCTGACACTATTTACAAGTTATCTTTATTCAAAGAGTCCCCTTGGAAGTAGTTTCTTTATATGCCAAGATTATGTTTAGTTGACTTGAGAAGGTGTGTACGTATGTGAATTGAAGAAATTCTGTGTATCTCTCCAAGAACTGGCTATAGATTGTTTTAGCCAAAATTTTGCCAAAGGGGGAGATTGTTGGGTTTTTGTATGTTGGCTACATTTTGCAAAAACAACTATTAGCCAATGCTGCGACAAATGCTGTAGCAAGTGGAACAGCATCGTGTCATCTGATTGTTGCGCGCCAACACGCGTTATATTTATGAGCAAGATCTTTGAAGATTCTATGGAGTTTTATGTTTAACCTAGCGTGCTGATCAAGACGCGCAGGTTTGATGGGTTGTGAAAGGCTGTCTTGCCTTGGTGTATTTCCATAATTAATATTGATATATTTTTGGAAATAATATTATTGCTCATGAAGAATTGTTAGCTGGACCTGACAACGTCCAAGCTATGCTTTGAAGCCCAAACCAATGACTGCTCAGTACTATATATATATGTGAAGACACAAACCCTAGTTGGGTGTGAAAAACCATGTGTGTACTAAAGCGTGTGTCTTAAGGTTTTAGGTTTTCTTGTTAGTTGTGAGTCTTGCTTGTATCTGTTGATGCATGACAAGTTCTCTGTGTTATTGAGTTGTAACTGTGTACTTCTCCTAAGCCTTTAGGTACGGAGTTAGTTGTGTTCTTTAGAGTGTGACTCTTATTCAAACAAACAAACAAGTGTGTGTATTAACAGTGCTGTCTGTACTGTTAGTTGGGAATTGAGACGGGGTCTCATACTTAGGAGTTCCTAGGTAGAGCAGCCATTGGTAGGGTCGTGGTGCAAAGACAAGTAGTGAGTCTACGTTGTGCTTTTCACTAGAACTATTATAGTGGAGTTCATTCCTGGATTGGTATCCCCCAGACTAGGGCAAGTTGCGCCGAACTGGGTTAACAAACCTACTGTGTTATTTATCTTTCAGTCACGTTTATTTTACCTGCAACGCTGCGTTTATTATTATAGTGTGACAAATGCTCGGACACTAGCTGTAACATTGTGCACAGCATTTGTCTGTCTGGTTGCCAGAATTTCACATTGCATTAGATTTGGGAATCAAGATCCGAAATTCGCAAACGAATAAGAATAAATCAAACAAAAATAAAGAATGGAGAAGTGAATTACTACGTGTTTTCGATCTGCTTGGGAGAAACCAAGTTAACTGGGGAAAATTTGTTTTTTCTTTTTTTTTTTTGATAAATAAATAAAAAGGGGGAAAATTTGTTGATGCTGTGTTTTTTTTCCCTCAATTTAATGGGTCAGCAGACAAGGAAATCGGGTTGCCCTTGAACTTGCCCAATGGACTGGACTTTGCTCCAGTTTTTTTATTTGTCCAGTTTCAAGTTTCCTTCACTGATATGTGACACATGGCATTTCATATTTTAAACGGTTCAAATTAAAAGTACCAATTTTGAGATTTTGTAGCATTGAAAAAAAAATCTTAATTGTCTTGATTGAGTACCACAAGAATATTTTTTAAAAAGTCTTGATTCAATACCACTAGATTCTTTTTCTATCAAAAAGTCTTTTAAAATCTTTTGAAATATATATTCAATACACCCCCCTTAAATAAAAAAAAGAATAAGAATATGTTTCAGATTCTTCATCCTTGAAAAAGTTTCACAGCACCTCGCTCGGCCCGTCGGCTGCATCGCCATTCGCCGACATGACGGACCCACCGCTTCGCCTAGCGTGTCATACTATTACTGGTTCCGGCTAAATATTATATTTTGAAGGAGAGAGGAAATAAGTTGGGTTCTTTCATTTCATCTTAGACTATATACGATGTGCATGTTGAAAGGCTATTGAAAATTATAAATGAATGCAATGAGGCTGTTGAACATGATAAAAATCTGAGTTGGATGAAAGAGAGGTTGAAAATTTTCAACAGTTGAAAGCCTGCTTTTGGACTGCAAGGAGGGACGCGTGGCAACGCATTATTCGCATGACAGAGCGCGTGAGAAGCATGATCCAACGTCATTGTACCAGTGGGTCCATGTTATAGGAGCATGATCCAATCCAACGGTACTCCTCAATTGTGTATTTTTGTCTTCTATTATGATTCTGATTGGTTGATTAATTTGATCTGCAGTGAGTTTTGTGATCAAATGTGATTAAACCATATCAGTCACTACTAAATTCAACGACAATCATCAACATCAACAATTGTGATCATATTTAGGATATGAATTAACTGATTAAGATTGATTAAATGAATTAAAATTGATATGCAATTTTACCATTTGATTTCAAATCATTATTTGAAATTAAATAAAATCTTAAAATTGTGTAAAAAAAATGACATTGAAATTACAAAGTTACAATCAATTTTTTTTTTTTAGAAAAGTAAATACTCTCTCCGCCCTTAAGTAATTTTTTACTTTTATGATTCATTGGTTATCTAAGAGCATCTTTAGAAAAATTTCTCTTTAACCCCCCAATGTTTTTTTCCCTCCCTAACTACCTTTTTTGCCCTTGTTAATGAAATTTCGTGACCTCTAACCCGAAATGCATTTTGGGACACACGGCCCGAAATTAGCCAATTCAACCCCCCAGTTGGTGTATTTCGTGACCTATTTTTGGTTCATAACTCATTTTGTATAAAATTATCCTATTTTGTATAAAACGGTTTCATAACTCATATTACGGGTAGTTTGGAGTTTTAGGGGGGTTATGGAGAAAGAGGGGGGCAAAAGAGAATTTTTCCAAAACTTATGGGTGTATTTCGAGTTATATTTCCCGAAATGAGGTTCGAGAAATAGATCACGAAGTGTGCGCACGTTATGGGGGGTTAATTGATGCGTGTTCTGATACGATACGCCTATGCTTCGGGTCGTAGGTCCCGAAACTCATTCGGGTTATAGATCCCGAAATCATTTTTTAGCCCAAAATCACGGGTATTTTGGAGTTTTAGGAGGGTTATAGAGAAACGAGGGGGCAAAAGAGAAAATTTTCATCTTTAGTGGTGCAACTCATTTTGAATTATTTGAGTGGGTCCTACAATGCCACATCGTATGAACTAACTTTATATTTTTTTGTTCTAATAGTGAACTTTGAAAAATTTATATTAGATCCCACAAATTTATATCACATATTATTTTATTTATATTTAATGTTTAATATTACCATCATGTCTCAAAATAATTTACTATCCTCGTGTCCCTCACGCATACTAATTTCAGAACTATATTATATTCCAACATCATTATCATATTCGAATGATTCAGAAACATGTTCAGAACTATATTCAAAGTAAGAAACATGGTCAATTTGTGGGTCATTAGTAAAGTTTGATCCAACATCATTATCATATTCGAATGATTCAGAAAAAGCATTATAAATCAAACTAATAATGAAAAAGCATTATAAGTCCTAATACTTTACTAATAATGATTCAGTAACCCCAAATCAATTTGCAAAACAGAAACAATGAACCTAAACAACAAACAATGAAAAAAATCAGTACCTCAACTTCTCAAACAGAAACGATCGCAAAACAGTAGCGGGGGATGAGGCTGGTGGCGAAATCGATTTCAGAAGCTATACCGGCGAGATTGATTTGCAGAGCAGGCGAGATTGCAGAAGCTATATCGCAAAAAAACAGTAACCTCAAATTGATTTGCAGGCGAGATTGCAGAGCGGCGAGATTTGCAGAGCGGCGAGATTTGCAGAGCGGGCGCCGGTGAAGGGGCTTGCGGCTATTCCAAACCCTAGCAAAGCAGTTTACATATACGTACGATATTGAAGGGTTTGGGGTTATTAGTGAGTGGAGTTATATTTTTTTTAACATAATAAATATGACAGAGTTATATTATATATTATAAATATTAAAAAAAATATATTTAATATGTATCATTCTAAATTAAATATTAAAAATCCCAAATAATACAAATAATTGCTACAAATAATATATATATATATATATATATATATTGCTACAAACACAAATAATTCTCATTAAAAGTACATTAATTTTTTTTTGACAAATAAATTAGGATTGTATATTTTTAATTCAATTTTATCCCTAAACCCTAATCCGAAACCCTAAACCGTAAACCCTAAACCCTAAATCGGTTTTAGGGTTTGAGGTTTAGCGTTTCGAATTAGGGTTTTCAATTTGTGGTTTCGGATTTAGCGTTTAGGGTTTAGAGAAAAGAAAATTGGTATTGGGTTTAGAGTTTATGGTTAAGGTTTAGGGTTTCGGGTTTAGAATTTAGTGTTAGGGTTTATTGATTTATCGGTTTAGGGTTTGGGGTTTTAAGTTTTAGAGTTTAGGGTTTAGAGAAATGAAAATTGGTTTAGGGTATTGGTTTAGGGTTTCGGGTTTAGAGTTTAGGGTTAGGGTTTATTGGTTTATGGTTTCGGGTTAAGGGTTTTGGGTTCAGGTTTAGGGTTTAGAGAAAATAAAATTGATTTAGGGTATTGATTTAGGATTTTGGATTTAGAGTTTAGGGTTAGGGTTTACTGGTTTAGGGTTTAGAGTTAGGGTTTTAGGGTTTCGGGTTTAGGATTTAGGGTTTAGGGTTTGTGGTTTAGGGTTTCAGTTTAGGGTTTAGGGTTTTCGGTTTGTGGTTTCGGATTAAGGTTTAGGGTTTTCGGTTTAGGGTTTCGGATTTAGGGTTTGTGGTTTAGGGTTTCGGGTTTGAGGTTTAGGGTTTCGGATTAGGGTTTAGGAATAAGGTTTAATTAAAATATTAAATCCTAATCTAATAATAAATAGGTACAAAAAAAAAAAATTGATTAAATTGTAATTCTTATCTATTAATTAATGTAACAAAAAAAAAAAGAGGCTCATAGTAAAATCTAATCATACTCCCTCATCCTAATCTAATGATTAATATTCATTCACATATTCTCGTATACATAGTCATTCTCGTAGTAGTCGCCCTCATATATATATATATATTAAAGTTACTAGCTAGTATACATTCTGCGTCAAAAAAAAAAAAAAGTTAGTACACATTCAAATTTGTAATTCTATTTTTACTAACTACCATTCTTTTACTTTTACGTATCAAAAAACTAACTAGTATTGTTTTTTATTAATTTTTTTAATACAAATTTAATAATAAAAAATTATGTAATTATTACAAAAATTTATTATTATTAACTAGCATTATTTTTAACAAAAAATTTATTATTATTACTAATACAGTTTTATTAAAATTTTAATAAATTAGAAAAACTAACCTCAAATAATATAATAATATAATGTATCAAATCGTGGATGCAACACCAACAACAACAAACACCGGGTAGCAATTAATCACTACTAAAAAATAGAACCAAAATTTGACTACAAAAAATAATACTAACATATTTTATATTAGTAAATTAAAATAAACTTATAAAACAATCAATAATTTATGAAAAAATAGAATAAAAAAAATAAAATACTTGCCATATATTTTGCATGATACTAGTAATTTGAAGTAGATAAAATTTGTAGTAGAGAAGAAATAGAGAAAATATATTGATGAGAATGAAAAGAAATGAAAAAATTTAGATGGATTTGATTTTGAGAACTAAGAGATGAGATTATGCTCTATCTCACACGGTTCACAACTTCACATTATTGAAGCTAACTACTTTGAGTTAAGTGACACACCAAACCTCAACGTACCATGTGCAAGCCAGCTGTGAGTGTTGCTTTAGTGTAATCTGTTTCCTAGGAAATTTTCCTAGGAAAGTTTTTGAATAGCGTGTCAGTTGTTTCCGAGGAACATTTCCTAGGAAATCGTCTCGATGTAAGTAAAGTTCTGACATGTGCAGTTTGCGAGGAAATATTCCTCGGTAACTACATAGAAAAACGTGTTCAACTTTGACTTTTCTGTAAAGTGTTTTCCTAGGAATATTTTGTCGGAAACAATTGTGTTTTGCGAGGAATAAAGTTTTCTCGGTAATTTTCCTAGGAAATTTCATATTTTCTTGTAGTGATTTTTTAATTGCCTCTTGCAATAGTTCCAATAGTCTCAAGTATTTTATGAAAAGCTCCACCCTAATCAAATTAAACATGTAGCCACTAAACAATTGGAATCGGTATTTAAGTCCGAATTTGGATCTTATGTATCCATCACGAATTGAATCAAATTCCACCTATCTTCATAATTTCACCAATTTCACGATTTTGGATGATTGTGAACGAATAAAAAAGTTATATGCTTTGTTTATTTTATTTATTTAATTAATGATGCAATGTTCATTAGAGAATATATTTGGTCAAAAAAAAAAAAAAGAGAACATGTATATTAAATTCATTATTCCATTCTTTTAAAATGATTCTATGTTTTTCTCTTTGAAGTATTATGATGTAAGCACCGCAGTTCCAAGTTTTATATGGATTATTATGCATGGCAGCCTACTACTCCCTCCGTACCAAAATATATGTCATTTTGAGGAAAAAAAATTGTACCACAATATATGTCGTTTTACATTACTAATGAAGCATTTAATGCTCTTTTTTCTCTTATACCCTTAATTAATTATTTCTCTTTCTTCTTTCAATTCTATAATTTATCTTTCACATACCATTAATGAAGGATAATTTTGTAAAATAACTCATAATTTATCTTTTCCATACAACAATGATTACATTTCTTAATTTGTGTGATATGGTAAAAACGACATATATTTTGGTACGGAGGTAGTAATTAGGTTTAGTGCTCTCATTATATTTCATTATATGCTTTTTGTTATAGATGTGATGCTTCATCAACAACCATTTTACACATGTTGTGTGATTGTCCAATGTTGTTTGGCACAACCTTAACTTTGATTTTCGTAATGATTTTATTATTACTATTATTTAGATGATCTTGTTTATGGTTCAAGATGCATGGAATCGACAACATAACACTTTCTTTCTTATTAGATGATTTAGGGTGCGTTTGTTATGGATTTTTTTGAAAAAAAAATCTATTTTATCATTTTGAAAGTATTTGTTATAGATTTTAAAAAAATCATTTTTAGCTCCAAAATGAAAAGTTTTTTGAAAACCTATTTTAAAAAAAATGAGAAACCTAAATGTAGAAACTTTTATATTTTATAAAAATAATTTTTTTGATGGTAAACAAACATAAAGTAACTTTAAATTTTAAAAAAAATCTCAAAAAATCTATTTTTTAAAATCTCAAACAAACGCACTCTTGTTTGGAAGTTTAGAAATGATAAAATTTTCTCCGATCCTAACATAAATCACTCCCTTTATTATATTCTTAGCCAAATATTCTATTCCTATAATTCCAATTATTCTCTTATCTTGCTCTTAGGTAGTACTCTTTCAAGTTTCAAGACAACCCGAAAGATAAGATTTGAGGAATTTATTGATTGACGATTGAATAACTAATTTTCCATAGAGTTGAAATCTTACTACTAATGTTAATGTCGAACCTTCAACTATTTGATATAGGTTAGGGTTAAACACATTATGGCTTTATTGACCAAATTAAACAAAATAAAGAAAAACGAAAAAAAAAACTTTTTTCCTCTTCTTTTATTATAAATAAGTAATTTCACATATATTTAATTTTTTTGTTTTGTTTTTTCGTGATTTTGCCGTTGTGTGCAGCGTTGTGTTGGTCGTCGTCTTCTGCGGCATTATTTGATTTCTCGTATTTTTGCGGTATTTGTTCGATTCCTATTGAAAGATCAGCTTCGGTCAATTACAAATCCAGATTTGAACATCAACTTTATAGATTCGGAAGTATAGATATTATGATCAATTAAATTTGATGGTACTATTTATTTTAGACATTTTGTAGTATATGTTTAGTATTAAATTGGATATTGTGAGAATGTTCAAATCATCCTTTATGTAAAATATCGGTCCCCATTTGTTTTGTATAGAAGAACAAAAAATTGGCGAAGTGAGGTTTAGTACCGCAGTCACCGGAGTTCCAAGTTTCTACCGGAAATCAATTTCTCCGATCACCACCTATTTCAGCTGCACAGATTTCACGCCCGCAAACCTTTTCTCGCTTCTGCAACATTCGCTTCGTTTCCGTTTTCTGATTCCTTTCACTCTAGGCGAATCTAGCCTATTTCCTTGTCATTCTTCAACCACTTTCTCCGCTTCCGTCTTTATTCCGATGGTAATTTTCTTTGCCCCCTTTATTACAATATTCTGTTCATGTTTAAGTCAAGTAATAACAAGTGCATTATTAATTTGAATTTGAAGGATCCTTATGCTGCTGAAGAAGAGTTGCCTCATTACATTCATATTAATCAGAATGATTTTTTTATGCGAAGGTTGGTAATTTCTTTCTTAATTTTCAGCTCCATTTAAGTCATTCAATTGAATTTCCTATCTTGTGCTTAATGCTTATTATTGGTCTTATAAATTGGAATATAATTTGATTCTGAAGTTTTGTAAGAATATTTTCACTTGGTAGCTTCATCATGATTCATGAGCAAATAACGTCGTTGTTATCATGCGGCGGCTCTTTAATTTAGACTAGTAGTTAGATTCTTTATGATTTAAAAAGTTAAGTGAACATAGGCATTGTGTTTGCAACATGTTAGGGATTTGAGTTGCTACCTGAACAAAATTGAAGTTGAAATAATTCCCAGAAACTAATTGGATTATGGTAATTATAAGATGTCTGAAATTAAAATTAATGTCGTAAATGAAAAAAACTATCTTAAGCAAGTCTGCTTTACTATGCATATTGTTCTATCCGCTCCAAAAGTCTTAACTCCAAGGATGAAGCTACGGTGGTGATTGATGTTTGATACGGTGGCTCAGCTCCTTGAAACGGGGGGGGGGGGGGGGGTCCTGCAAGAAAAGGGACTCCGACGCTCAAGTCAGTAAGTGATCAAGATGAGAGAATTAGGGTTGAGAGATGTGTACCATTATGTGGTGTAAAACCACGTATTTATAGGCGAAAATGTGAGTGGATGAGGACGGATTCCGTGTAGGAATCCTAGCCGTTAAACCAGTGGGCGGTTTATCTAACGGTCTAGATGCAGCTGCGCAGCACTCCGTGTAGGGCGTGTGCACAGTAGTCTTACTGTGGAAAGCCCTTGGGACGCGTGACGAAGACAGCTGTCTTGGGATGCGTGACGGCTGGATCCAGTTGTCATTGGGCCGCGTGCTGGTTATGTTTGGGCCTCTATGCATTGGGCCTTTGGCCAGTCCAGAACAGTTGCCCCCGAAGTCAATTGTTTAGAAGGAGTCTAAATATTGACTTGTATTAGCATTGTATCCGTTAAGGAGTTTCCTGCAAAAAATGTTAATCCGGAAATAATTTATTGAAAAATGAATAAGAAGGGTCTGAGAGTTTTAGTTTACCCGTTTGGAGTACTGTACCCTATTTGTATGCCCCCGGGTACAGCATCCGTCTTCACGGTATGGGATAGTGCGCGTAATTCCGTTATGAAGGTATGTGGCTTTGTAGCCGGATTTTTCCCCAGAAGACGTATCGTTTTGTTCCGTTTTGCCTTCTAGCGGATGCGTTACAGCTGTTTGCATGTGAAAAGTCGTGGCGACTTTATTGGCGGACACCTGTCTCGTTTTCTGTGCGCGCCCGCCAGCTATTAAATAGAGTACTCAAGTGGCGCGTTGTTTCGAGGTGAAATCTGGGCCGTTGATTTGAATTTTTCATCTTCTTTTAATCCGGACCTTTGAACGTGGTTTGCAACGGTTCTTTATAAATACCCGTTGGTTACCTCACTTGTTTCTTTCTTTGCTTTCGCTTCTGAATCTTTGTTTCTTTGCTCCGGCGATTCTTGCGGCGATTTCGTTGATTTCAGTTCTTTACACCGATAATCACTACTCTCGTTTCGAAGAATCTTCTTCTTCTAAAGGTACATCTCTTAATCTTTCTCACTCTTATGTTTTCCTTTCTCTGTTCGTATCATTATGGCCAATACAGGAAGTAGTTCGACTTTGAGTGAAGATTGTGGTGTACCATATGAACAGGCTCGCTGTTATGAGCGTGATGTCTTTTATATGTCTGTTGAACATGTGAAATTACTTTTTCCCAAGCATAAGGAGGAAATTTTGTACGACGGTTTAACTTATCATTATGTTGATAATGACAATGACATGGTCGCTGTTAGGTTTAGTAACCCCTTTGTTCAGCGTCGTAAACTTGGGTTAGAACTACAACTAGCCTTGAGAGGAGAATCCAATTTTAATTTGAGTAACACTGACTTTGAGAGATATCTCTATGATGCTATCTGGACCCATTCTAGCGGAGATGCTGAACTTGCTAGGTTAGCAGCAAAAGATATGGCCAGGAAGGGTAAGCGTGAATTGGAGTTCCCTGATGATGCAGTGGATTATGATTGGATTGTAGAAGATGTTCTGGGTACCCCTTCTGTCTTTACTGAAGAAGGTTCCGTTAAGGGAGCCTTTAAGGATGTGGGGTCCTCTATTGATTGGAACGTTAACATTCCTCCAGTGCAATCAAGGCTTTGTACAAATAAATATGCACTTTGCAGTGTCCCCTTGCCGGAGGTCCTTGTAAAAGTGTTCCAATTGCGCTTTCCCTTCACGGATTTTGAAGTGGATTTGTTAGCGCATCTCCGGTTAGCCCCTTCCCAAATACATCCGTTGTCATGGTGCTTCGTCAAGGCGTACCAATTTTTCTGTGAATATATGGGAGGTTCTGCTACTGTTTCTCTGTTTATGCATCTATTTTACTTATCAAGAAGTAATAGCAACGTATCTGCCCGGCAAGGATACATGTCCTTCCGTCAAAAGGACAAATTGTTCAAAGTATACCAAGATTCTTTCAAATGGGACCGGGATAGGTTTTATTACGTTACTCCTCTTAACGAAAAAGCTCACCGGTCCTTATGCCACTTTGCTTCAGACGGTTACATAGGGGTTCCTGAATATCCAGACTTTGACAAGTACCCTGAATCTTCTGAAGCTCTTGTAAATAATAACAACGAAATAAATGCTTCTGGTGAAGGTACCTTTCAACCACTCGTTGAGAAGACCGCTAGTCGTCTTTGTAAGTCAAAGTTCCCCAAGTATTGGTATAAGGGTCACTTTGATGTTCCCTCCGGCGACTACCTTTTTAAAGAAAAGGATTTGAGTGAGGCTGATAAGACAATGAAGCTAATGCTGAGGGAGTATAAGGATTCCTTGGCTACGGCTAGGATTGTCAACGGGGAACTGGAATTGGTCCCTGAGGTTATCAATACGAGGTCATTGATGAACCGCAAGTCTCGTGCCTCCCGTGCTGAATTTTTTGGTGAGTATCCGTTAACATATTCTTGGATATTGTATCTATTTCTTTTGCTAATCTTGGTTTTGAATTTATTATCTTCAGATCAAATGGCTTTCAACGCTGCGAATCTCAGAAAGCTCATGGAAGCTAAACTGCAGACCCCACAGACTTCTGTTGCTGCCACACCTACTGCTCCTGCCCGAACGGTTCCGGCTGCACCCACAGAAAACGTTCAGCCGGATCCCGTCATCCAGTCTTCTCCGCCTAGGCCTGTTGTTAGCAGAAATCCTTCAGGGGTGGTTAAGAAGGATAATCTGAAGAAAACTGTCCCTGCTAAGGTGACAACGAATAAGGCTCCGGTTGCTGAAACTGTGAAGAAAGTGACCCAATCCAGCAAGCCTCCTCCTGTTAAACCCAATCCTCCTCCTCTACAAACCTCTACACGGGAAACACCTCGTGTTGAGCCTTCTGCAGCTGTTGGAGAAAAAGATGATCCTAAGAAGACGGCTGAGATTGACTCTAGCTCTACTGACAGTGGCACGCCTACTCTCAAGAGGAGGAAGCTGGTTCATCTTGACGGTAGGGCGGTGGCTAAAAATGATAAGGTTATTTCTTCTGCTTCTGTTCCTGGGACTTCAACCCGTCTTCCTTCAGCCTTTACCACTCCGGTTGTTCTGGATAGGAAATACTGTATGGATCTTCTCAATCCGGATGATGTGGACTTCATGCTAAAACAAGAGCCCGTTGAGCGTCAATGTCATTTTGCTGAGGCGGCCTTCCATTCAATGCGTGCTGCCAGCTGTTTACTCATGGCCGCTTCTCGGAAGAATGACGTTTTTACTGCGGATGATGCTGCTAGGTCCATTCCTTTATTTGAGGATGAAATATTCAAATTGAAAAATCTTGTGAAGGATCTAGAGGCTGCCCGGGATGCGGAGAAAGATGCTCATAAGGTTACTCTTGGCAAGCTGAAGAAAGTTGAAGGTGAGCTCAAGACGGTGAACGCTAGTTTGACCAAACTTCAAAAGGATGTCATGACGGCTCAAGAAGATGTTCAATCCCGTGATGTCCTTTTGAAGAGAGAGAGAGAGAAACATGCTGGTGTCGTTGCTGAGAAGAAAACTCTTGAGGAGCAGAAGAAAAAGCTTGAAGATGACATGCTGAAGAAAGACGAGGAGATTGGTGCTAAGCAGGAGGCTATCATTGGGTTGCAGAATTCTTTGGCCCAGTTCGTGAAGGAAACTGAGGAATACGGGAATCCTGTTGAACTCTGGAAACAGTTGGAAGCTTCCCGGGAGAAGGAGGAGACGGCTAAAAAGGAGTTGAATGATGGGTTGCTTTCCGTTGGCGGTCAAATGATACAGATGACCCAATATATCCTTGATCAAGTGGAGTTATTCTATCCCGACATTAAAATTAACCGGGATTTAATTAACACTTGGGGTAAGGTTATCAACGGTAAAGTCTATCTGGCCGGTGAGGAGCCACCCGTCCAAAGCAATCAATTGGATGAAGGCAAAAAATCTGATGATCCTCCTTCTGCCCCTGCTAGCGAAACAGAAGGAAATTCTTCCAATGCCAACAAGGTGGATTCTGTCGAGATGAAGGCTGATGAAGTGAAGATTGATGGCAAACCTTGAAGATTCTGTAATCTATTTTATTTACTCTTGTTTCACCGGTGAGCATGTTCCCGGTTTGAATTTTATTCCAAGTACAATGATTTGATGGTTTTGTAATATAAGTACAATTTATTTTGCATGTATGAAATTTGCATTCTTCTTTGATATACTCTTGCGTTACTATAATTGTTGTTCCCATCTTAGGGATTTATTTCATGTAGGTGTGTATTTCCGTTTTCCGTTTTAGGAAAAAGTACAGGGAATCCGTTAACGGGTTTGTATTTCCGTTATGTTTCCAATCAGGAAACATATAAATTTTCTTGTTGATGGGTCTATTCTTTCCATTTAGGAAAAATATAGATTTCCCTGTTGAAAAGATAGCTAATTTTATAGCTTATGCGTGGATTGTATTTTTATAAATACCTGATTCATAAATGTTGGTATATGATTCCATCTTAGGAATATAAACACACAAAACCTTTATTGTCTTGGAATTTCCGTTTAAGTAAAACGTCTTGACGTTTTTGAAACAAGTCTTGATGTTTTCAAAAATTGATACGTTCTTTTCTTCAAAGAGTTTTGATTTCCGTTTAGGAAATGCTAGCTTCCTTTTCATTTTAGAAAAGTTTGGCTGTTCCTTCACCCCATTCTAGGGGTATTTTAGTACGTTTAATTCTTCTTTAGGAATCCTTTACGTTTGCAATTTGTTCCGCCTAGAATTTCTGCTTTACGGTTGTTCCGTTTCCATTTTTATTCCGTTTTAGAAGCATGTTCTATTTTCCGGTAATAAATATATGAATAAGTGCCTAAGTTGGATAGGGCTTTTCTTTTTAGCCTTATAGTTTAAGGTCTTACTGGAGAGAGGGATAATCTAGCCAAGACTTCCCTTCTTTCCTGTGAATGAGCGCTGCTTTCAGGTGGCTAGCCGGAAAAGCCATTCACTAAGTTGCCTCCGTTGAGAAGGTCTTTTGCCTTTCCTTGAAGGGCTTTTACGTTTCTTAACGTGAGTTTATTATATCGTTTGCACTTCGATTTTTTCAAAGTTCATGTGTTGATATCTATCTTAAGATATTATAAGTTCGCTGAAAAATACTGGAGAAAGTTGATTTCTGAATATTCATCACTTCATTAATTCATTGAGTCATTACATGAAGGCTTCCGTTCCAAGACGGGCACAATATCCTCCGTTCTAAGACGGGTACAATAGCTTTCGTTATAACGGTAAGCAAAAAACAAAAAGACAGAATTTCAACTGTAATACTTCTTTAGCTTGGCGGCATTCCAAGTCCTTGGGATCTTTTCCCCTTTGAGAGTCTCAATTTTATAGGCTCCTTGGCCTGTAGAAGCTGTGATCTTGTATGGTCCTTCCCAATTAGCTGCTAGTTTTCCTTCAGAAGCATTCCTTCCGCCAACGTCTGCACGGCGGAGTACAAGGTCTCCGGGATGGAAATCCCGTGATCGAACCTTCTTGTTGTATTTTGAAGCCGTAATTTTCTTAACGGCACCTTCTGTCAATGCAGCGTAATTTCTCCTTTCATCCAGAAAATCCAACTCTTCCTGGATAGCCATGGAATAATCAACCTCGTTTAGAGGGTAAGCTGTTCTCCAACTCAATTCTCCAATTTCCACCGGGATTACGACTTCAGTTCCGTAAGTAAGTTTGAATGGAGTTTCTCCCGTGGTGGAATGGGGTGTGGTTCTATACGCCCACAACACATGGCAGAGTTCTTCAGCCCAGTTTCCCTTTGCATCTTCCAACCTTCTTTTCAATCCCCTCAAAATGACACGGTTAGCTGCTTCAGCTTGTCCATTAGTTTGGGGGTGTTCAACAGATGAGAAATGTTGAGTTATTTTGAAATCCTCCATGAGTTTCTTCATGTTCTTATCAGCAAACTGTGTTCCGTTATCGGTAACGACAGAATGGGGGACTCCAAATCTTGCCAAAATGTTTCTTTTGAAGAACTTGATTATGTTAGCAGCAGTGATCTTTGCTAGAGCTTCAGCTTCTATCCACTTGGTCAAATAGTCAACAGCAACAATTAAGAATTTCACCTGTCCTGCTGCCATTGGGAAAGGTCCCAATATATCCATCCCCCATTGATAAAATGGCCATGGAATGGTCAAAGTATGAAGTTCTGAAGGCGGAGAATTGTATACGTCTCCGTGTTTCTGGCATTTTTCACAAGTTTTCACGAATTCTCTGGCATCTGTGACCATCGTAGGCCAATAGTATCCCGCGCGGAGTACCTTCTTTGCTAATGCTCTCCCGCCAAGGTGTTGGCTAGCAATTCCCTCATGTACTTCTTCTAAAGCATAAGCAGCTTCGTCTCCGTCAAGGCACTTAAGCAGGGGTGTAGAAAACCCTCTCTTGTAAAGTTGCCCAGAGATTATAGTGTGAGATGGGGCTCTTCTTTTGATCAGCGCTGCTTCTTCTTTGTTCGTTGGAAGCTCCCCGGTTTCAATGAATTTCATGACGGGTGAGATCCAAGAACTCTTGCCGCTATTTCCGTCAAGGACCATAACCATCACTTTTTCAGCAATGCTTGGCTTTTCCAGCGTTTCCTGAATGAAACAATGATTTACTCCGCTTCTTCTCGTGCTAGCTAACTTTGACAAGACGTCAGCTCTAGTGTTTTGTTCTCTTAGAACATGCATGATTTCAAAATTATCAAAAGACTCAATCGCTTTCCTTATCACCAACAGATATTTTTGTAACAACGGTTCCTTGGCCTGTGCCTCTCCCTTCACTTGTGTCACCACCAACTGAGAATCTGTCCTCAGCTTTACTTCCTTCGCCCCAAGCTCTTGTGCTAGTTTCAAGCCGGCAATGCAAGCTTCGTATTCAGCCTGGTTATTGGTGGTGTTGAAGGAGAATCTTAAGGATACCTCAATCATTAGGCCTTCATCACTTTCCAGTATCAGTCCTGCTCCACTTCCTTTGCTGTTTGATGAACCGTCCGTGAAGATGGTCCACTTGGTACACGGTTCATCTGTTACCGGTGTCATCTCCGCCAAGAAATCAGCAAAGGTTTGAGCCTTCAAGGCCTTCCTACTTTCAAAAGAAATGTCAAACTCTGAAAGTTCCACAGACCATTTTGTCATTCGTCCCGCTAAGTCTGGTCTGAACAGCACTTGTTTGATAGGTTGATCCGTCCTTACCACAATTGAATGTGCTAAGAAATACCTTCTCAATTTCCTTGCTGCTGTAACTAAAGCCAATGCCACTTTCTCTATCTTCTGATATCTAACCTCTGGTCCGGCTAGAGCTTTGGAGATGAAATATACCGGGTACTGTGTGGCACCATTTTCCCTTACCAAGACAGCACTTACAGCTTCCGCTGAGATTGCCAGATATAAGTACAACGTCTCATCTTTCATTGACCTGGATAGCACTGGTGGTTGGGATAATATTGCTTTCATCTGAGTAAAGGCCTTCTCGCATTCTTCTGTCCATGCAAATTCTGTCTCCTTTCTCAACAATTTATAAAACGGCAATGCATGCTGTGCAGATCTAGAGATGAATCTGTTCAGCGCAATTAGCATTCCGTTAAGCTTCATAATTCCCTGTTTGGTAGACGGAGCTTCCATCCTGATGACGGCATCGCACTTATCCGGGTTCGCTTCAATTCCTCTTTCTGTTAGGTAAAAACCTAAGAATTTTCCCGCTTTCACAGCAAAGGTGCACTTCTCCGGGTTCAGCCTCATGTTGAATTTTCGCACCTTAGCGAAAATTTCCTCCAAATGGATGCTGTGTAAATTTTCCTCTGCAGATTTGACGATCATATCGTCCATATAGACCTCCAGCATCCTGCCAATCTCACCTTCGAAGACTTTGTTCATCATTCTTTGATAAGTAGCCCCTGCATTCTTTAATCCAAACGGCATCACGTTATAACGGTAGTTGGCTCCTTCCGTCATGAACGCCGTTTTATCTCTATCGTCAATGGACATGGGAATCTGATTATACCCGGAATATGCATCAAGAAAACTAAGCAGTTTGTAACCTGCAGAGTCGTCTACCAGTTTGTCAATGTTTGGGAGCGGGTAGGAGTCTTTGGGACAAGCTTTGTTAGGGTCTGTGTAGTCTACACACATCCTCCATTTTCCAGAAGATTTCTTCACTAACACAACATTGGAAAGCCATTCCGTGTAGTGAAGTTCTGAAATGAATCCCGCCTTCAACAGTCCATCTACAATCTCCTGCGCAGCCTTTGCCTTCTCTGGGGATTGCCTTCTCCGTCTTTGGGCCACGTAAGGGTAGTTTTCACTAACATTTAACTCGTGGCATGCTACCTTAGCATCAATCCCCGGCATTTCGCTAGGTGAACAAGCGAATAGATCAGCGTTTTTCTTCAAACATCTGATAAGGTCTTCCCGGACAATTGTTGGCAAATTAAGCCCAATCTTGACCTTTCTGTCCGGGTTCTGATCCAGCTGCACGTCTTCAAATTCACCGTCTGGCATAGGCCTACTGAATTCTCCCGGGAGCAGTTTCTGTTGGTAACTCTCATCACCAGATGCGCAGTCATTAGAATGTGTATCGATCCTCGCGACATTGACATCTAATAGTTCGGATCGTGGTGGTGTTACCTTCTCTGGCACATCTACCCGGGGAATCACTTCAGCTTCTACCATCTCAACGGCATCTACCTCCTTCTGCAACGCTTGGTAACACTTTTTCGTTCCTCTTATATCCGCCATGACAGTCACTACTTGATTTTTCTTTCCGTGATATTTCATCTTTAGGTGAACTGTTGACGGAACTGCTCCAAGGGCAGCAAGAGTGGTTCTTCCTAGTATGCAGTTGTAAACAGCTTTGCACGGGACTACTAGGAATTGGACTGGAACAGTTACCTCTGACTCTTCATTCTTTCCGTCTCCAAATGTTACCTTTAACGTCAAGAACCCCCACGGTTTCGTCACAGACCCATTGAATCCTTTCAAGTCTGCTCCTTCATAAGGAGACAAATCTTCCTTCTTCAAACCCATCTTACTGAACAGATCTTCGTACATGATATCACACGAGCTCCCTTCATCAATCAGAATTCGTGATACATCATAGCCGGCAATGGTAGCCATGATGATCAAAGGGAGTAGCTTGTTTGGCTTGTTTCCTATTCTTTCCTCATCAGAAAATCCCAAAATGGGTCTTCTGGGTGCTTTACTCGTGGACGGGGTGTCTTCTACATTGCTAACGGAAAATATTTCCGCTATGGTTCTTTTAATGGTTCCTCTTGACGGTTTTCCTGCAGTTGGAAAACCCCCAGTGATAGACCCAATGAAGGGACGCTTGCCTCTACTTCTTGTTACTTCATCTTCACTGGAACTAGTGTCATCCTTCTCCTTGCTCTTCTTTTTTGAAACCGAATCAACAGTCTTTCGGCTAGACTCTTCTTTCCTGGGTGAACGTCTCCGTTTAGGAGATTCACTCCTTTTCCGGCTTCTCTCGTTGCTATCCCGGTGACGCTTACCGTCTCTCTTTTGACCGTCTTTGGTATAACGGTTCAACTTTCCTTTTCTGATTAATTCTTCAACAGCATCCTTCAAATGGATGCAATCATCTGTCAGATGGCCATAGCATCTATGAAAACGGCAGTACTTAGTCTTATCCGCCTTGGGGGATTCCTGGACAGTCCGGGGGAACTTCACGCCGTAGTCCCGGAACTCTGTGTTGATACACTCTCCTAGAATCGTATCTATGGAGGTGTTAAGTGGAGTGTACTCTGAAAATCTTGCTCTTGGCATTTTCATTTTTCCTTTGCCATTCTTTTCTCTCTCTTTCTTTCCGTCTTGCTGTTTATCAGAAACTTTTCCTTTCTCTATTCCTTCAGAGATAAGTTTTTCTTCATAGTTGATGTAAGGTTGGGCTCGTCTCAGCAGATCGCTCATGTTCAAGGGCTCTTCCAGCCCTAGCTTCTCTTTAAACATAGAGTCCGGCTTCAAGCCTTTCTCAAAGATGAAGCACTTCAACTTGTCATCAGCCCCCTTTACATCCACAGCTGCACTAGTGAACCTCTCAATATACTCCCTGAGAGTCTCCTTTCGCCCCTGAACGATGGCACTTAAGGTGGCAACAGATTTGGGCTGTTTCCGCCTAGAAGTGAAGTGTGAAGTAAACTCTTTGCAGAGTGTCTTCCAAGAATCTATAGATCCTTCCGGTAACGCTTTGAACCAAGTCATAGCGGCAGCTTTCAACGTTAAAACGAACAGTTTGCACTTAACAGAACCACGTGCGTCATAATAATCCAAGACGGTGTCAACGTGTTCAATATGTTCGTCTGGGTCACCGGTTCCATCGTAGCTTTCCAGCTTTGGGGGTTTCTCCAGGACTTTTGGTATCTTACAGCCGGAAACTTTAGCGGTAAATGGACCCCGGGTACGAGGAGGACGCGATGGGTTAAGACGATCTTCTCCACGTCTAGGTATACGGGAAGGCGAACCTTCTCCGTTTTCCCCATTTTGGCCTCCTCTGCCGTTGCCATTACCATTTCCGCCGGCATGTCCGCCATCGCTACGATGCTTGGACAGAGGCATACCAATGCTCCTGGGCATCTGCACTCTTCGTGATTCGGCTTCGTCATCAGGCTTTGACCTTCCTCTACCGGATCTACTTCTAGTAGATTCCGGCAAGGCGTTTTCACTTTGAGCTTGAACCTGCATCCGTTCAACTCTCAGCAATCTTTCTCTCTGCTCCTGTAGCAGACTCAAAATGGTGGTTAACGTATTGTTGTCAGCAGCAGCAACAGCTGGAGCAACGTTTACGTTTATTTCTGCTTCCCCTCTCTGAACCGGAGGGATTTGTAGGCGGAGGTGTGAGTCAGTAGGCGGTGGAACTTTCAGCATACCGTCATCACCTCCCACAACTCTGATCTCACTCCTTACCCTGCTACGAGCACTTGTAGTGGGAGTGGATACTGATTCTTCTTGGACAGGTGATAAAACATGGGGATGTTGTTCAGGAATGTTGCGTTGGCTAGAGGAGGGTGCTGAACGCGTATTTTTTGCTTTTACTGTCACCATGGTTAAGATATTGGAATGAATGTATAGAACAGATTTATCAGATCTGAGCTGATAAATGAAGAGATGAGTTCAAGGAAATCAATATATGATTTCCCACAGACGGCGCCACTGTTCTATCCGGTCCAAAAGTCTTAACTCGAAGGATGAAGCTACGGTGGTGATTGATGTTTGATACGGTGGCTCAGCTCCTTGAAACGGGGGGGGGGGGGGGGGGGTCCTGCAAGAAAAGGGACTCCGACGCTCAAGTCAGTAAGTGATCAAGATGTGAGAATTAGGGTTGAGAGATGTGTACCATTATGTGGTGTAAAACCACGTATTTATAGGCGAAAATGTGAGTGGATGAGGACGGATTCCGTGTAGGAATCCTAGCCGTTAAACCAGTGGGCGGTTTATCTAACGGTCTAGATGCAGCTGCGCAGCACTCCGTGTAGGGCGTGTGCACAGTAGTCTTACTGTGGAAAGCCCTTGGGACGCGTGACGAAGACAGCTGTCTTGGGATGCGTGACGACTGGATCCAGTTGTCATTGGGCCGCGTGCCGGTTATGTTTGGGCCTCTATGCATTGGGCCTTTGGCCAGTCCAGAACACATATCAAGGATTAGTGGATTAGAAAAGAAATGTGATGTTGCTCCTCCTTTTCCCATTCATATTGATAGTTTGATATTGCTTTGCCTTAGAATTTTCCGTATTCAATTATGCTTAGTTTGGATTAGTTTCTCTCTTATTGGATATTCTATTCTTAATTAAAATTTAAAATAAGTTTATGGTGTTTCACTTATGAGAAAATCCTTTTAAGTAAAAGCTCATAGATGTTTATAGCAAAGGTAAACGAGAGAGCTTTTTAAAAAGTGAGATGTAAAAGCTAATTTAACGTATACAAGAAGCTGTAGTATAAGTTTTTCTTTAAGTGTTTCTTGAGAAGTTTATTCGAACTGGATCTCCTAGCTAATAGATTAGGTAGTTAAAATTCCGATTTGATGTAAAATCCCACAATTTTACGGTTATGCTTGCCCTCAACCATTATGAGTATACACATAATCCTATTTTGGTGGAATCGGGTAGAATTGCCACTGTTAATTGTTGAATTGTATAATCTACGATCTTTGAAATGTTTCTGCGATTATACTTATGAATGAATTTAAATTTATATATTTGAAGTATGATTTAAGGTTTAAATTATCTTACTTGTGAGCTATACTTATGAATTTAAATTTACACAAGTATTTTAAGTGATTTGAGGTTTACTTTGTCTTACTAATGTTATATGAGCTTTTTATAATCTTACGATTAGTGTTACAATTTTGCGGTTTTTGTGCAGGCATAAGAACCTTATTGAACCGATTACTCTGATTCGTGACATCAAATAATTTCAATTTCTTTCGGTTGTAAGAGATTAAACTATGGTCGTTAGTCTAGCACCAATCACCAAGACCAACAATTGTGTATTTGTCACCAATGGGAATCATATTTGGGGTAGGAAGTTTTCTTTTTTTTTTTGACAATTTTTGAGGTAGGAAGTTGCTCTTTTCGATTGTTTCAATTTCAATTACTATAGTTAATTTTTTTTTACGCAAGTTAAGATCGTTTAAATGAATTAAAATTGATATGCAATTTTTACCGTTTCATTTCAAATCATTTTACGAGATTAAATAAAATCTTAAATTGTGTAAAAATGACATTCAAATTACAAAGTTACAATCAAATTTTTATAAAAAATGTAAATAACTCAATACTTTATTCAAATAAAAAATTGACGGTTTTATCCAACCTAACACAATATTACAACAGAAAACGTTTAAAACAAACCAAATCAAAATTTTCTCTATAGTTTAATTTCCAAGTTTGGCCAAAATATGTAGAGCCATACTAATGTAATAGCACATAGTATTATTTTATTTGTACTATGATTCTGTTTTAGCATCATTTAATCTTTAGATCAAATCTTAAACCTTTTCTAAAACAAAGAAAATGACGGTGTGACATGGCAATGCATAATGCATGGTCCAAAAAAGCAGGGGAGGCAAATGGACAAAAGAGAAGTGTCCAACCTGGCTTTGCCAGTCTTAGCTTGACCGTAGCAAATTGAGATGCTTTAACGTCCCGCCTTTGCCAAAATTTGTTGCTTTTTCCTCAAAATAATACTAATGAATGATGATATGAATAATCCTTACCAAAGTTTTTATTCAAAGCATTTTACCCTAACCAATGTATTCTTCTCATAGCAAAGTCAGCTTTTTTAAGCATAGCAGATCTTTTATTCTTATGCCTTTCTTGTTCTGTAATCTGGTTACAATTACACCACACTTTTCCTTTTAGTTAGTATGTTACATGTTTGTATCAAGTTGGTGCAAAACAAATACTAGTAGGCAAATTAAAGTGAACAACCATGGTCTTCTTTTGTTTCATGTAATGTGACTATATATATATATATATATATATATATATATGCACATAAAGTGCAGAACTTAAAAAAAAAGGCACTCAAATTATGGACATGCATAAAGAATTCAAGTTATGTAGCGAAAAAATAATAGTAGAGAAATCACACCCAGTACCTCCATTACAGTTAAAGAATTTCAATATTTGGTAGTGAGCATTGGAAAGAAGAGCACATGAAATACAATATATTTCATGACCAGACAACATTTTCTATGTTTTTTTTTTTGACGGTAAAAATTAACTTCCATTAGATAATAAGAAGCCAATACAAACATAAGGAGATATACCGTGATAGGACTATCCCCGACCACATTCTAAAAACAATACAAACAAATAAGCCATCAATACACTTTGAGAAAAAGAAACCAACAATGAAGTATTAAGCCGATAACTTAATCCAAGCATCCAAGCAAATTTCTTCCACAAGTGATAAGTGGGTTGAGGAACCACAGTCTTTAAATCTATGCAGTTACGGATCATATCTTTGGCTTGTGGATGCGCAAATCGACTATACGGGTTCTCGAAATTGGTTAGACTCACCACATGTGAAAAAATCATTTGTTGAGTGGAGAAGAAGAGTGACTAGTTTGCTACAATCAGTGTTAGATCTTTGCACAAAATATTTTCCATTCCAATCATACATCTTTGAGGCTTAACATCAAACACCATAAAAGCAAACTTGAAAGATACTAAACTTAAACACACAATACAAAAAAGATAAAAACAATACATCACAAAAGAAAAACAAGATCTAAAAACACAAATTCTCAGAAATTTTGCTTCTTCCGATGGAGGTGGCTCCGGCGGTGGTCTTTTCTCATAGCCACAAAGCTCTGAATGGTTGATCTGTGAAGTAGAATTCCAATTTGAGTGCACAACAGCATGCTTTTTTCGCACAAGGATGGAGTGGTGGTTGTTGGTGGAGGGAGGAGAAAATATCAAGGAAGTTGGTGGTGGAACAAGGGATGGAACCAACAAAGATGGAGAGTGAACATGAACAAGGAAAAAAGAAGAAGAAAAACCCACATATATGGGAGAGGAGCCTCCACAAGGGAGGGAACAAACTCCATTCCGGAGAGAAACAGCTCCGATGGCGGAGGAGGAAGGGTTGCTGCGGCGCTCAAACATACTAGTTAAGCCAACAACCCTAATTTCTAGAGAGAAGAGAGAGTTTCTCTCTCGACAACATTTTCTATGTTGGACATACACAAAGTTGTAAATTAAATTTGCAATCCTAGAAGCTTCTTAGACCACCTACAATGGGGTGCTGAGACCATGTGTTGAGAGGCAAAAACGTATTAAAATAATAGAGATTTGTTGGTTTCTGGAGAGAGAAGATTACTAGAGTAATCAGCCAATGAACCTGACACGCCAGGCCACGCGGCACGTGCGGATTCTCCGAAATCCGGCGCGTGCGCAACACGTGCAGACAAGGCGTGTCAGCAGCAGATAGGCGGAGAGAGAATCTGTTTTTTTTATAGTGGAACGTGTGTCAACATTTGATTGGTCCGCGCGAATTTAATTTTATCCTTATCTTTTAACTCAATTATTTCATTGCAAATTAAATTTTTATTTTTTTTCTCTATAAATTGAGACATGGATCATTTGATTTGGACACAGAAAAAAAATCGAATTTTTTACTACTTTAATCATATTATTAGTGTTTATTAGTGTTAATTTTGAAGTTTAAGTGTTTTTTTTAGTAAAATAAATTCTAATAGAGGATTTGTGTGATATATTGCATTTTAAGTTAAAAAAAAAATTAAAAAATTTTTGTTAAGTGTTTATTATTTTAATTTAATTTTAATCGATAATTGTAATTTTATTTTATTATAAAAACAAAATTTTAAATTTAAATAAAAATATGAAATAAAAAGTGGTGGGGTAGAGTCTTGAATGAAAAAAAACCATTGAAGAGGTTAAAGGTTGAGTGTGTTGAGAGATGATGTAGAGTGTAAAAAGTGGTGTTAAGTGGGGGAATGGTGTTGAGAGCATTGTGAGTAATCTTAGTTAACCGCATACCTTCATTATGACCCTGTTATTACTTATCTATAGTAGTAATTACAAGGGGTACTTTAGCATTTTTTTTTAATAAATGTGATTTTTATTTTTGTTCTCTTATAATATAAAACTGGTGGAGTACCTTAACAATGAATTTCATCCGGACACTAGATGCCAAAAATCTTAACAAATTATAATTTTAAAGCAACATGTAGACAAAACTTACCATATAGAAAATCTTAATTTAGATGAAACACCAAGAATGATGCACAACTAATTGTACATTTCATTCCATCTCATTTCTCATTCCCTCCAAGTGAATCCATATGTGGAGAGACAATAAATGTTACAACCTATCCACCTCCATACTTTGTAACCGTATTACATAAATTAAAAAATGTAATTATTGTTGTATGAAAAAGAAAAATTATGTGTAAATTTACAAATTGTCCTTCATTAATGTTATAGAAAAAATAAATTAAAGAAATAAAAGAAGAAAGAGTAATAGTAGTAAATAGTCAGACCATCTTCAATGGTAGGTGCTTATGTACTAATACTTATTAAGAACCGGTATTTATTAGGTATTTCTATTAGAGCACATGTAAAAATTATACATATTAGGTACCTATTCTTAAATAAAAACTTTCTCTCTCATAGTTCTTAACGGGTCCCACATGTTTTTATGATATTGTAAATAATAATTTATTATTAAATTAAATGATGTAGAGTTATTAGAAGGACCCATTAAAAACTTTTGGAAGAGTTGTTGGGTTGAAAGGATTGAGTGCTTATTAGGTATTATTTTTAAAATATTATAAATAAATAATGAGTACTCAAAAATTGAGTTCTCCATTAGAGATGATTTTAAAGGGTATAATAAAAAAAATAACATTAAATGTTTCATTAGTATTGTAAAGTGATTTATATTTTAGTATAATTTTTTTTTTAAATTGACTTATATTTTGTTACGTAGGAAGTAGAGAGTAAAGTAAACTTTTTATTTTTTATTTTTTGTCAAGTAACATATAGCTAGAATTTCATCTCTTAAAAGTGAATAACTGAATGTATCAGAGTTCGAAACCTCATCCTTGCACATGCGGTGCAATATGTCATACCAATTAAATTAAACTTAGAGAGAAATAAACTTTATTTATAGCAAATTGGTGTTCCAGTTGTTTAATCCTATACTCCTTCTGTCACATAATGTGAGAAAAAAATTCAATTTTTTTGTCTCAAAATATAAGAGAAAAAGTGCAAACATTTAACTTTTCAATAAAATTTACTCTCTCTTACTTTTTTCAACAATCAATAAAAATTGTTTTTACATCTTTCCATACAACTTGTTTTAAAAAAACATACTCTCAATTATTATATATTTTTTTTTTAATAAGTGTAATTTTTGTTTTTTCTTTTACATTATGAGACGGAAGGAGTACATGACAAACCGGTGATCCATATGTTTTCATAATGAAGCTAATGATTATGAAAAATAAGACTACAAATTAACAAATGCACACCTAATAGTCTATCATAATCTAACGGATATTACTACTTACTCAGCGTGGGAGACCCAAGTCACTTGCCACGCTAGCCTTCGCCATGATTGAAAATAAGATTAGATCCATGCATTATTAAACAAATCAATTTTGATACCAAATCAAAGGTTTTAGAGAACCTTACAAAACAAAAGTAGCACAAATATAATGTTAAAGATACTGCTAAATTGCTAATAATAACTAAGATTTTTCTGGAGTGCTCCTCCAAAGACTTTGAATATTCATGATGATATAAGGCAAAAGTTCAGTTTGCGGCCCCCCGCATTGAGGATATTGCGAATGGAACCAATATGATGCTTCGCTAACCTCTTCTTCTGAATATACTGGTTTCCCATCTATATGCAGGTTAAATACTCTATCATAATATGGCAATAAGACCTCATGGTAGTAAGTCAAAAAAGACAAATATTCAACCATCATACTTGAAGCCACCAGTGGTAATACAATCAAACAAACACTCGCTTTATATAGTTCATCATCACTGCATGACTGAGAGATAAAAAAACAATAATAAAGATATCATATCAGATTCGATTCTCTCCAGTGGTAATTTATGTAGGTTACTTTAGCTTCTTCAAGATCTAGTGTGTGTGTCTGTTATGAGTGTTGATTGTTGTGGTAGAATGATTGTTGATAGGCTTGTGGTTTCAATAGGTTTTTTTTTTCTCATAGAAAGAGTATACATGGATATCTTTTTATATATCATTAGTATTTCTAGGATCCATAGACACCGTTTTCTTGAATCAACAAACAAAATAGAAAATGTAGACAAATCCATTTCAAAAAACAAATGAAGAAAGAATTTACAAAACAAATTAAAAAAAAAAAACTAAAAAAATAATTTCAATAGGGTATGAAGTATGAACACTAATGATTGTGGGATAACAGTGATAGGGAAGACAATACATGGTAATGAAATTCACTTCTCAATGAAAAAGCACTAAATTGTTTTGATTTAAGCACGTGAGGAGAGTCCAACCCAAAAGACAAGTCCAATAGGTGGGAGAGCCTCGTAGCTTAAATACCATATTGAGCACTTTGATGTACTCAATGTGGGACTCATAACAGTGTCAGCGCGTCTTTCATACAATATACAATATATAATACATAAATTTCAGAAAGGCAGACTACCATTTTGGTTCCAGGAAGTGAGTGTATCTATATGTCACATTCTTCCCTGAATATATCAAAATTGCAATTAGGTCCACAAATACATTTCTTAACAGTCATTTTGGTCCTCAAATATGTTTTTAAGTAATCAATTTGGTTGATAAAATGTGTTTTTCGTTATTATGTTTGGTCAAAATGTGGTTTTGATACATTCCAAGGACTAATCAATTATGGATGTACCGTAGTTGCAATTTTGATACATTTCAAGGACAAGGACAAGGAGGGGTGTATTGAATTGAGATATCAAAGGATTTTAAGAGACTTTTTTTTATGGAAATAAAATTTAGTTGTATTGAATCAATACATTCTTTTATGAAATATAAATAAGTTTTGTGGTATTCAATCGAGACAATTAATGTTTTTTTTTCTTTTCAAGACAACAAAATTCATTGCTATTCAATTCAAAAAATTGATAGAGTCTTTTAAATCTTATCTATAATTCGAGACTTCTAATATACTAATATCGTGGTGTGCCCATTCAGAAATAGAAGTTGGGAAAAAATACCTGTTGTTGGCCGAATGGGCGTCCACGTAATAGACTGGGAAGCCATGACGATGATCCTTTGTCTCCGATGATCTCAATCTTTTTGTTGCAGCGATGCACTTGATTAGGAGCAGAAGATGACATCCTTCGCTGCTGATTCTGGAGTATAGACATACTGAGGCGATTTGCAGATTTCAAAAGATGAGATAAAGACATTGTTTCGAATCAAACCCTAATTCCAAAAACAAATATTAGATTTGGGAATCAAAATCCGAAATTCGCAAACTAACAAGAATAAATCAATAAGGAAAAAATAAATAATGGAGAAGTGAAGAATTACTACGTGTTTTCGATCTGCTTGCTTGCTTGCGAGAAAACCAAGTTAACAGGGGGGAAGTTGTTGATGCTGTGTTTTGCTTTTTTCCTCAATTCTAATCCCAATTCTGCAGTTAAATCTAATGGGTCATCAGAAAAGGAAATCGGGTTGCCCAATGGTTTTTGCTCCAGTTTTTTATTTGGCCCAGTTTCAACACTGATACGTAGGGTGGGAATAGGCTAGGCTACCCGATAGGGTCTATGGCTCGGCATATTAAAAGCTCGATTCGGCTCAGTCTATTTAGTAAAAAGATAAGGTTCGGGCTTTTAAAAAAGCCTATTTAATTAAATAGGCCGGGCTTAGGCTTATTAAAAAGCCTATCAGGCTGACCTATTTATAGTATATATATGACTTTAATTTTTTTTATGTATTTGATGATATTTTAATTTTATTTCTTTTCAATCCATTGTGTAAATTTACAGTTATGATAAGCTAAATCGTAAATGTAAATTAACATTACGATTCAAAAATAGGTCAAATGATATATAAAGACTTTTATAAACCTACATTATAATAGATAAAACAAACTATTTAAAGGTCTCAATATGAATATGAGAAAATATCAATTGAAATCAGTTTATAGAGAAGATAAATGAATATCTTTGAGACATATAGAGACCAATTTCAATTTATATGAGAAGCATTTGTTTAACAAGCTCATATTTATTTTAGTATCTCTTTTAATATATATTATTTTCAAGTTCTTATGTTCATGTTGTATCAGCAGCAGAACAGGTTGTGTCGTGATAACAATGCAACATACCTAAAAAGCTAAAGGTGCTGAACCACCTGGTAGCTAGCTTACACTACAAATCTAGTAAAATAAATGGACATGTTCATCACAACATAAGAGGCAAATAATGTTTAAAATAAGAATCCATATAAAATCATGTTTCATGAGCATCCAAAGCATCCAGCAAGGCAACATCAAACTCTATCCATTATAAAAATACAAGATAGGAAGTAACCCTTCAATCTTATACCTAACTAAAACAATTACAATCTTATAAATCAAACTATATACATCAAAGCATAAATCATGATTCAGAACCAAAAAACCTAACTAACACACAATGAAGTTTACAATACAAACTGCTATTTTGAAAAGAAGAAAAAAAAAATCAGTACCTATCACGAACAGAAACAAGGATCTGTTGAATTTGGATCTGTTGATTTTGAACTTCAGAACACAAACAGAACAATCGAACACACAAACATGAACAAAACCAAAAAAAATCACACGAACGATTTGACTATGGTGGTAGTTGCGGAGGCGACGGCGGAATCCTCAGCGGCGGAACATAATAGATTGAACACGAATCGAACTCACGGCGGCGGAGATTAAACTGAAAACGAAAATAACTCACGAACAGAACTCGGAATGAACGTTTCAAGGATTTGGGCTTTGATTTGCGGTGGAGCAGCGTTTTGCGTTTACGGATCTGAGTGAGAGAGAGTGCTAGCGTTTCAAAGAATAGGGTTTTGATGTGTGAGAATCTTTTCCTTACGGTGGAATAAAGGACAGAAAGGAAAACATTTTAGACAAATTTCAATCTAATTACGAAATTGCCACCGCGTTGAGTATTTACCTCAGGTATTATTTACACTGAAGTGAAATGTCTTGTATATCTATTTTTCCTTTCAGGTGAATTTGTACCTGATGTAATATCTATCCATATTCCTATTTCCCATCAGGTATTGTTTCACAGATGTAGAAACCATATTGAAATGTCATATTTCTACTAGTGATTGCATTAGATTTGGGAATCAAGATCCGAAATTCGCAAACGAATAAGAATAAATCAAACAAAAATAAAGAATGGAGAAGTGAATTACTACGTGTTTTCGATCTGCTTGGGAGAAACCAAGTTAACTGGGGAAAATTTGTTTTTTCTTTTTTTTTTTTGATAAATAAATAAAAAGGGGGAAAATTTGTTGATGTTGTGTTTTTTTTCCCTCAATTTAATGGGTCAGCAGACAAGGAAATCGGGTTGCCCTTGAACTTGCCCAATGGACTGGACTTTGCTCCAGTTTTTTTATTTGTCCAGTTTCAAGTTTCCTTCACTGATATGTGACACATGGCATTTCATATTTTAAACGGTTCAAATTAAAAGTACCAATTTTGAGATTTTGTAGCATTGAAAAAAAAATCTTAATTGTCTTGATTGAGTACCACAAGAATATTTTTTAAAAAGTCTTGATTCAATACCACTAGATTCTTTTTCTATCAAAAAGTCTTTTAAAATCTTTTGAAATATATATTCAATACACCCCCCTTAAATAAAAAAAAGAATAAGAATATGTTTCAGATTCTTCATCCTTGAAAAAGTTTCACAGCACCTCGCTCGGCCCGTCGGCTGCATCGCCATTCGCCGACATGACGGACCCACCGCTTCGCCTAGCGTGTCATACTATTACTGGTTCCGGCTAAATATTATATTTTGAAGGAGAGAGGAAATAAGTTGGGTTCTTTCATTTCATCTTAGACTATATACGATGTGCATGTTGAAAGGCTATTGAAAATTATAAATGAATGCAATGAGGCTGTTGAACATGATAAAAATCTGAGTTGGATGAAAGAGAGGTTGAAAATTTTCAACAGTTGAAAGCCTGCTTTTGGACTGCAAGGAGGGACGCGTGGCAACGCATTATTCGCATGACAGAGCGCGTGAGAAGCATGATCCAACGTCATTGTACCAGTGGGTCCATGTTATAGGAGCATGATCCAATCCAACGGTACTCCTCAATTGTGTATTTTTGTCTTCTATTATGATTCTGATTGGTTGATTAATTTGATCTGCAGTGAGTTTTGTGATCAAATGTGATTAAACCATATCAGTCACTACTAAATTCAACGACAATCATCAACATCAACAATTGTGATCATATTTAGGATATGAATTAACTGATTAAGATTGATTAAATGAATTAAAATTGATATGCAATTTTACCATTTGATTTCAAATCATTATTTGAAATTAAATAAAATCTTAAAATTGTGTAAAAAAAATGACATTGAAATTACAAAGTTACAATCAATTTTTTTTTTTTAGAAAAGTAAATACTCTCTCCGCCCTTAAGTAATTTTTTACTTTTATGATTCATTGGTTATCTAAGAGCATCTTTAGAAAAATTTCTCTTTAACCCCCCAATGTTTTTTTCCCTCCCTAACTACCTTTTTTGCCCTTGTTAATGAAATTTCGTGACCTCTAACCCGAAATGCATTTTGGGACACACGGCCCGAAATTAGCCAATTCAACCCCCCAGTTGGTGTATTTCGTGACCTATTTTTGGTTCATAACTCATTTTGTATAAAATTATCCTATTTTGTATAAAACGGTTTCATAACTCATATTACGGGTAGTTTGGAGTTTTAGGGGGGTTATGGAGAAAGAGGGGGGCAAAAGAGAATTTTTCCAAAACTTATGGGTGTATTTCGAGTTATATTTCCCGAAATGAGGTTCGAGAAATAGATCACGAAGTGTGCGCACGTTATGGGGGGTTAATTGATGCGTGTTCTGATACGATACGCCTATGCTTCGGGTCGTAGGTCCCGAAACTCATTCGGGTTATAGATCCCGAAATCATTTTTTAGCCCAAAATCACGGGTATTTTGGAGTTTTAGGAGGGTTATAGAGAAATGAGGGGGCAAAAGAGAAAATTTTCATCTTTAGTGGTGCAACTCATTTTGAATTATTTGAGTGGGTCCTACAATGCCACATCGTATGAACTAACTTTATATTTTTTTGTTCTAATAGTGAACTTTGAAAAATTTATATTAGATCCCACAAATTTATATCACATATTATTTTATTTATATTTAATGTTTAATATTACCATCATGTCTCAAAATAATTTACTATCCTCGTGTCCCTCACGCATACTAATTTCAGAACTATATTATATTCCAACATCATTATCATATTCGAATGATTCAGAAACATGTTCAGAACTATATTCAAAGTAAGAAACATGGTCAATTTGTGGGTCATTAGTAAAGTTTGATCCAACATCATTATCATATTCGAATGATTCAGAAAAAGCATTATAAATCAAACTAATAATGAAAAAGCATTATAAGTCCTAATACTTTACTAATAATGATTCAGTAACCCCAAATCAATTTGCAAAACAGAAACAATGAACCTAAACAACAAACAATGAAAAAAATCAGTACCTCAACTTCTCAAACAGAAACGATCGCAAAACAGTAGCGGGGGATGAGGCTGGTGGCGAAATCGATTTCAGAAGCTATACCGGCGAGATTGATTTGCAGAGCAGGCGAGATTGCAGAAGCTATATCGCAAAAAAACAGTAACCTCAAATTGATTTGCAGGCGAGATTGCAGAGCGGCGAGATTTGCAGAGCGGCGAGATTTGCAGAGCGGGCGCCGGTGAAGGGGCTTGCGGCTATTCCAAACCCTAGCAAAGCAGTTTACATATACGTACGATATTGAAGGGTTTGGGGTTATTAGTGAGTGGAGTTATATTTTTTTTAACTTAATAAATATGACAGAGTTATATTATATATTATAAATATTAAAAAAAATATATTTAATATGTATCATTCTAAATTAAATATTAAAAATCCCAAATAATACAAATAATTGCTACAAATAATATATATATTAAAAATCCCAAATAATACAAATAATTGCTACAAATAATATATATATATATATATATATATATATATATATATATATATATATATATATATATATATATTGCTACAAACACAAATAATTCTCATTAAAAGTACATTAATTTTTTTTTGACAAATAAATTAGGATTGTATATTTTTAATTCAATTTTATCCCTAAACCCTAATCCGAAACCCTAAACCGTAAACCCTAAACCCTAAATCGGTTTTAGGGTTTGAGGTTTAGCGTTTCGAATTAGGGTTTTCAATTTGTGGTTTCGGATTTAGCGTTTAGGGTTTAGAGAAAAGAAAATTGGTATTGGGTTTAGAGTTTATGGTTAAGGTTTAGGGTTTCGGGTTTAGAATTTAGTGTTAGGGTTTATTGATTTATCGGTTTAGGGTTTGGGGTTTTAAGTTTTAGAGTTTAGGGTTTAGAGAAATGAAAATTGGTTTAGGGTATTGGTTTAGGGTTTCGGGTTTAGAGTTTAGGGTTAGGGTTTATTGGTTTATGGTTTCGGGTTAAGGGTTTTGGGTTCAGGTTTAGGGTTTAGAGAAAATAAAATTGATTTAGGGTATTGATTTAGGATTTTGGATTTAGAGTTTAGGGTTAGGGTTTACTGGTTTAGGGTTTAGAGTTAGGGTTTTAGGGTTTCGGGTTTAGGATTTAGGGTTTAGGGTTTGTGGTTTAGGGTTTCGGTTTAGGGTTTAGGGTTTTCGGTTTGTGGTTTCGGATTAAGGTTTAGGGTTTTCGGTTTAGGGTTTCGGATTTAGGGTTTGTGGTTTAGGGTTTCGGGTTTGAGGTTTAGGGTTTCGGATTAGGGTTTAGGAATAAGGTTTAATTAAAATATTAAATCCTAATCTAATAATAAATAGGTACAAAAAAAAAAATTGATTAAATTGTAATTCTTATCTATTAATTAATGTAACAAAAAAAAAAAGAGGCTCATAGTAAAATCTAATCATACTCCCTCATCCTAATCTAATGATTAATATTCATTCACATATTCTCGTATACATAGTCATTCTCGTAGTAGTCGCCCTCATATATATATATATATTAAAGTTACTAGCTAGTATACATTCTGCGTCAAAAATAAAAAAAAGTTAGTACACATTCAAATTTGTAATTCTATTTTTACTAACTACCATTCTTTTACTTTTACGTATCAAAAAACTAACTAGTATTGTTTTTTATTAATTTTTTTAATACAAATTTAATAATAAAAAATTATGTAATTATTACAAAAATTTATTATTATTAACTAGCATTATTTTTAACAAAAAATTTATTATTATTACTAATACAGTTTTATTAAAATTTTAATAAATTAGAAAAACTAACCTCAAATAATATAATAATATAATGTATCAAATCGTGGATGCAACACCAACAACAACAAACACCGGGTAGCAATTAATCACTACTAAAAAATAGAACCAAAATTTGACTACAAAAAATAATACTAACATATTTTATATTAGTAAATTAAAATAAACTTATAAAACAATCAATAATTTATGAAAAAATAGAATAAAAAAAATAAAATACTTGCCATATATTTTGCATGATACTAGTAATTTGAAGTAGATAAAATTTGTAGTAGAGAAGAAATAGAGAAAATATATTGATGAGAATGAAAAGAAATGAAAAAATTTAGATGGATTTGATTTTGAGAACTAAGAGATGAGATTATGCTCTATCTCACACGGTTCACAACTTCACATTATTGAAGCTAACTCCTTTGAGTTAAGTGACACACCAAACCTCAACGTACCATGTGCAAGCCAGCTGTGAGTGTTGCTTTAGTGTAATCTGTTTCCTAGGAAATTTTCCTAGGAAAGTTTTTGAATAGCGTGTCAGTTGTTTCCGAGGAACATTTCCTAGGAAATCGTCTCGATGTAAGTAAAGTTCTGACATGTGCAGTTTGCGAGGAAATATTCCTCGGTAACTACATAGAAAAACGTGTTCAACTTTGACTTTTCTGTAAAGTGTTTTCCTAGGAATATTTTGTCGGAAACAATTGTGTTTTGCGAGGAATAAAGTTTTCTCGGTAATTTTCCTAGGAAATTTCATATTTTCTTGTAGTGATTTTTTAATTGCCTCTTGCAATAGTTCCAATAGTCTCAAGTATTTTATGAAAAGCTCCACCCTAATCAAATTAAACATGTAGCCACTAAACAATTGGAATCGGTATTTAAGTCCGAATTTGGATCTTATGTATCCATCACGAATTGAATCAAATTCCACCTATCTTCATAATTTCACCAATTTCACGATTTTGGATGATTGTGAACGAATAAAAAAGTTATATGCTTTGTTTATTTTATTTATTTAATTAATGATGCAATGTTCATTAGAGAATATATTTGGTCAAAAAAAAAAAAAAGAGAACATGTATATTAAATTCATTATTCCATTCTTTTAAAATGATTCTATGTTTTTCTCTTTGAAGTATTATGATGTAAGCACCGCAGTTCCAAGTTTTATATGGATTATTATGCATGGCAGCCTACTACTCCCTCCGTACCAAAATATATGTCATTTTGAGAAAAAAAAATTATACCACAATATATGTCGTTTTACATTACTAATGAAGCATTTAATGCTCTTTTTTCTCTTATACCCTTAATTAATTATTTCTCTTTCTTCTTTCAATTCTATAATTTATCTTTCACATACCATTAATGAAGGATAATTTTGTAAAATAACTCATAATTTATCTTTTCCATACAACAATGATTACATTTCTTAATTTGTGTGATATGGTAAAAACGACATATATTTTGGTACGGAGGTAGTAATTAGGTTTAGTGCTCTCATTATATTTCATTATATGCTTTTTGTTATAGATGTGATGCTTCATCAACAACCATTTTACACATGTTGTGTGATTGTCCAATGTTGTTTGGCACAACCTTAACTTTGATTTTCGTAATGATTTTATTATTACTATTATTTAGATGATCTTGTTTATGGTTCAAGATGCATGGAATCGACAACATAACACTTTCTTTCTTATTAGATGATTTAGGGTGCGTTTGTTATGGATTTTTTTGAAAAAAAAATCTATTTTATCATTTTGAAAGTATTTGTTATAGATTTTAAAAAAATCATTTTTAGCTCCAAAATGAAAAGTTTTTTAAAAACCTATTTTAAAAAAAATGAGAAACCTAAATGTAGAAACTTTTATATTTTATAAAAATAATTTTTTTGATGGTAAACAAACATAAAGTAACTTTAAATTTTAAAAAAAATCTCAAAAAATCTATTTTTTAAAATCTCAAACAAACGCACTCTTGTTTGGAAGTTTAGAAATGATAAAATTTTCTCCGATCCTAACATAAATCACTCCCTTTATTATATTCTTAGCCAAATATTCTATTCCTATAATTCCAATTATTCTCTTATCTTGCTCTTAGGTAGTACTCTTTCAAGTTTCAAGACAACCCGAAAGATAAGATTTGAGGAATTTATTGATTGACGATTGAATAACTAATTTTCCATAGAGTTGAAATCTTACTACTAATGTTAATGTCGAACCTTCAACTATTTGATATAGGTTAGGGTTAAACACATTATGGCTTTATTGACCAAATTAAACAAAATAAAGAAAAACGAAAAAAAAACTTTTTTCCTCTTCTTTTATTATAAATAAGTAATTTCACATATATTTAATTTTTTTGTTTTGTTTTTTCGTGATTTTGCCGTTGTGTGCAGCGTTGTGTTGGTCGTCGTCTTCTGCGGCATTATTTGATTTCTCGTATTTTTGCGGTATTTGTTCGATTCCTATTGAAAGATCAGCTTCGGTCAATTACAAATCCAGATTTGAACATCAACTTTATAGATTCGGAAGTATAGATATTATGATCAATTAAATTTGATGGTACTATTTATTTTAGACATTTTGTAGTATATGTTTAGTATTAAATTGGATATTGTGAGAATGTTCAAATCATCCTTTATGTAAAATATCGGTCCCCATTTGTTTTGTATAGAAGAACAAAAAATTGGCGAAGTGAGGTTTAGTACCGCAGTCACCGGAGTTCCAAGTTTCTACCGGAAATCAATTTCTCCGATCACCACCTATTTCAGCTGCACAGATTTCACGCCCGCAAACCTTTTCTCGCTTCTGCAACATTCGCTTCGTTTCCGTTTTCTGATTCCTTTCACTCTAGGCGAATCTAGCCTATTTCCTTGTCATTCTTCAACCACTTTCTCCGCTTCCGTCTTTATTCCGATGGTAATTTTCTTTGCCCCCTTTATTACAATATTCTGTTCATGTTTAAGTCAAGTAATAACAAGTGCATTATTAATTTGAATTTGAAGGATCCTTATGCTGCTGAAGAAGAGTTGCCTCATTACATTCATATTAATCAAAATGATTTTTTTATGCGAAGGTTGGTAATTTCTTTCTTAATTTTCAGCTCCATTTAAGTCATTCAATTGAATTTGCTATCTTGTGCTTAATGCTTATTATTGGTCTTATAAATTGGAATATAATTTGATTCTGAAGTTTTGTAAGAATATTTTCACTTGGTAGCTTCATCATGATTCATGAGCAAATAACGTCGTTGTTATCATGCGGCGGCTCTTTAATTTAGACTAGTAGTTAGATTCTTTATGATTTAAAAAGTTAAGTGAACATAGGCATTGTGTTTGCAACATGTTAGGGATTTGAGTTGCTACCTGAACAAAATTGAAGTTGAAATAATTCCCAGAAACTAATTGGATTATGGTAATTATAAGATGTCTGAAATTAAAATTAATGTCGTAAATGAAAAAAACTATCTTAAGCAAGTTTGCTTTACTATGCATATTGTTCTATCCGCTCCAAAAGTCTTAACTCCAAGGATGAAGCTACGGTGGTGATTGATGTTTGATACGGTGGCTCAGCTCCTTGAAACGGGGGGGGGGGGTCCTGCAAGAAAAGGGACTCCGACGCTCAAGTCAGTAAGTGATCAAGATGAGAGAATTAGGGTTGAGAGATGTGTACCATTATGTGGTGTAAAACCACGTATTTATAGGCGAAAATGTGAGTGGATGAGGACGGATTCCGTGTAGGAATCCTAGCCGTTAAACCAGTGGGCGGTTTATCTAACGGTCTAGATGCAGCTGCGCAGCACTCCGTGTAGGGCGTGTGCACAGTAGTCTTACTGTGGAAAGCCCTTGGGACGCGTGACGAAGACAACTGTCTTGGGATGCGTGACGGCTGGATCCAGTTGTCATTGGGCCGCGTGCTGGTTATGTTTGGGCCTCTATGCATTGGGCCTTTGGCCAGTCCAGAACAGTTGCCCCCGAAGTCAATTGTTTAGAAGGAGTCTAAATATTGACTTGTATTAGCATTGTATCCGTTAAGGAGTTTCCTGCAAAAAATGTTAATCCGGAAATAATTTATTGAAAAATGAATAAGAAGGGTCTGAGAGTTTTAGTTTACCCGTTTGGAGTACTGTACCCTATTTGTATGCCCCCGGGTACAGCATCCGTCTTCACGGTATGGGATAGTGCGCGTAATTCCGTTATGAAGGTATGTGGCTTTGTAGCCGGATTTTTCCCCAGAAGACGTATCGTTTTGTTCCGTTTTGCCTTCTAGCGGATGCGTTACAGCTGTTTGCATGTGAAAAGTCGTGGCGACTTTATTGGCGGACACCTGTCTCGTTTTCTGTGCGCGCCCGCCAGCTATTAAATAGAGTACTCAAGTGGCGCGTTGTTTCGAGGTGAAATCTGGGCCGTTGATTTGAATTTTTCATCTTCTTTTAATCCGGACCTTTGAACGTGGTTTGCAACGGTTCTTTATAAATACCCGTTGGTTACCTCACTTGTTTCTTTCTTTGCTTTCGCTTCTGAATCTTTGTTTCTTTGCTCCGGCGATTCTTGCGGCGATTTCGTTGATTTCAGTTCTTTACACCGATAATCACTACTCTCGTTTCGAAGAATCTTCTTCTTCTAAAGGTACATCTCTTAATCTTTCTCACTCTTATGTTTTCCTTTCTCTGTTCGTATCATTATGGCCAATACAGGAAGTAGTTCGACTTTGAGTGAAGATTGTGGTGTACCATATGAACAGGCTCGCTGTTATGAGCGTGATGTCTTTTATATGTCTGTTGAACATGTGAAATTACTTTTTCCCAAGCATAAGGAGGAAATTTTGTACGACGGTTTAACTTATCATTATGTTGATAATGACAATGACATGGTCGCTGTTAGGTTTAGTAACCCCTTTGTTCAGCGTCGTAAACTTGGGTTAGAACTACAACTAGCCTTGAGAGGAGAATCCAATTTTAATTTGAGTAACACTGACTTTGAGAGATATCTCTATGATGCTATCTGGACCCATTCTAACGGAGATGCTGAACTTGCTAGGTTAGCAGCAAAAGATATGGCCAGGAAGGGTAAGCGTGAATTGGAGTTCCCTGATGATGCAGTGGATTATGATTGGATTGTAGAAGATGTTCTGGGTACCCCTTCTGTCTTTACTGAAGAAGGTTCCGTTAAGGGAGCCTTTAAGGATGTGGGGTCCTCTATTGATTGGAACGTTAACATTCCTCCAGTGCAATCAAGGCTTTGTACAAATAAATATGCACTTTGCAGTGTCCCCTTGCCGGAGGTCCTTGTAAAAGTGTTCCAATTGCGCTTTCCCTTCACGGATTTTGAAGTGGATTTGTTAGCGCATCTCCGGTTAGCCCCTTCCCAAATACATCCGTTGTCATGGTGCTTCGTCAAGGCGTACCAATTTTTCTGTGAATATATGGGAGGTTCTGCTACTGTTTCTCTGTTTATGCATCTATTTTACTTATCAAGAAGTAATAGCAACGTATCTGCCCGGCAAGGATACATGTCCTTCCGTCAAAAGGACAAATTGTTCAAAGTATACCAAGATTCTTTCAAATGGGACCGGGATAGGTTTTATTACGTTACTCCTCTTAACGAAAAAGCTCACCGGTCCTTATGCCACTTTGCTTCAGACGGTTACATAGGGGTTCCTGAATATCCAGACTTTGACAAGTACCCTGAATCTTCTGAAGCTCTTGTAAATAATAACAACGAAATAAATGCTTCTGGTGAAGGTACCTTTCAACCACTCGTTGAGAAGACCGCTAGTCGTCTTTGTAAGTCAAAGTTCCCCAAGTATTGGTATAAGGGTCACTTTGATGTTCCCTCCGGCGACTACCTTTTTAAAGAAAAGGATTTGAGTGAGGCTGATAAGACAATGAAGCTAATGCTGAGGGAGTATAAGGATTCCTTGGCTACGGCTAGGATTGTCAACGGGGAACTGGAATTGGTCCCTGAGGTTATCAATACGAGGTCATTGATGAACCGCAAGTCTCGTGCCTCCCGTGCTGAATTTTTTGGTGAGAATCCGTTAACATATTCTTGGATATTGTATCTATTTCTTTTGCTAATCTTGGTTTTGAATTTATTATCTTCAGATCAAATGGCTTTCAACGCTGCGAATCTCAGAAAGCTCATGGAAGCTAAACTGCAGACCCCACAGACTTCTGTTGCTGCCACACCTACTGCTCCTGCCCGAACGGTTCCGGCTGCACCCACAGAAAACGTTCAGCCGGATCCCGTCATCCAGTCTTCTCCGCCTAGGCCTGTTGTTAGCAGAAATCCTTCAGGGGTGGTTAAGAAGGATAATCTGAAGAAAACTGTCCCTGCTAAGGTGACAACGAATAAGGCTCCGGTTGCTGAAACTGTGAAGAAAGTGACCCAATCCAGCAAGCCTCCTCCTGTTAAACCCAATCCTCCTCCTCTACAAACCTCTACACGGGAAACACCTCGTGTTGAGCCTTCTGCAGCTGTTGGAGAAAAAGATGATCCTAAGAAGACGGCTGAGATTGACTCTAGCTCTACTGACAGTGGCACGCCTACTCTCAAGAGGAGGAAGCTGGTTCATCTTGACGGTAGGGCGGTGGCTAAAAATGATAAGGTTATTTCTTCTGCTTCTGTTCCTGGGACTTCAACCCGTCTTCCTTCAGCCTTTACCACTCCGGTTGTTCTGGATAGGAAATACTGTATGGATCTTCTCAATCCGGATGATGTGGACTTCATGCTAAAACAAGAGCTCGTTGAGCGTCAATGTCATTTTGCTGAGGCGGCCTTCCATTCAATGCGTGCTGCCAGCTGTTTACTCATGGCCGCTTCTCGGAAGAATGACGTTTTTACTGCGGATGATGCTGCTAGGTCCATTCCTTTATTTGAGGATGAAATATTCAAATTGAAAAATCTTGTGAAGGATCTAGAGGCTGCCCGGGATGCGGAGAAAGATGCTCATAAGGTTACTCTTGGCAAGCTGAAGAAAGTTGAAGGTGAGCTCAAGACGGTGAACGCTAGTTTGACCAAACTTCAAAAGGATGTCAAGACGGCTCAAGAAGATGTTCAATCCCGTGATGTCCTTTTGAAGAGAGAGAGAGAGAAACATGCTGGTGTCGTTGCTGAGAAGAAAACTCTTGAGGAGCAGAAGAAAAAGCTTGAAGATGACATGCTGAAGAAAGACGAGGAGATTGGTGCTAAGCAGGAGGCTATCATTGGGTTGCAGAATTCTTTGGCCCAGTTCGTGAAGGAAACTGAGGAATACGGGAATCCTGTTGAACTCTGGAAACAGTTGGAAGCTTCCCGGGAGAAGGAGGAGACGGCTAAAAAGGAGTTGAATGATGGGTTGCTTTCCGTTGGCGGTCAAATGATACAGATGACCCAATATATCCTTGATCAAGTGGAGTTATTCTATCCCGACATTAAAATTAACCGGGATTTAATTAACACTTGGGGTAAGGTTATCAACGGTAAAGTCTATCTGGCCGGTGAGGAGCCACCCGTCCAAAGCAATCAATTGGATGAAGGCAAAAAATCTGATGATCCTCCTTCTGCCCCTGCTAGCGAAACAGAAGGAAATTCTTCCAATGTCAACAAGGTGGATTCTGTCGAGATGAAGGCTGATGAAGTGAAGATTGATGGCAAACCTTGAAGATTCTGTAATCTATTTTATTTACTCTTGTTTCACCGGTGAGCATGTTCCCGGTTTGAATTTTATTCCAAGTACAATGATTTGATGGTTTTGTAATATAAGTACAATTTATTTTGCATGTATGAAATTTGCATTCTTCTTTGATATACTCTTGCGTTACTATAATTGTTGTTCCCATCTTAGGGATTTATTTCATGTAGGTGTGTATTTCCGTTTTCCGTTTTAGGAAAAAGTACAGGGAATCCGTTAACGGGTTTGTATTTCCGTTATGTTTCCAATCAGGAAACATATAAATTTTCTTGTTGATGGGTCTATTCTTTCCATTTAGGAAAAATATAGATTTCCCTGTTGAAAAGATAGCTAATTTTATAGCTTATGCGTGGATTGTATTTTTATAAATACCTGATTCATAAATGTTGGTATATGATTCCATCTTAGGAATATAAACACACAAAACCTTTATTGTCTTGGAATTTCCGTTTAAGTAAAACGTCTTGACGTTTTTGAAACAAGTCTTGATGTTTTCAAAAATTGATACGTTCTTTTCTTCAAAGAGTTTTGATTTCCGTTTAGGAAATGCTAGCTTCCTTTTCATTTTAGAAAAGTTTGGCTGTTCCTTCACCCCATTCTAGGGGTATTTTAGTACGTTTAATTCTTCTTTAGGAATCCTTTACGTTTGCAATTTGTTCCGCCTAGAATTTCTGCTTTACGGTTGTTCCGTTTCCATTTTTATTCCGTTTTAGAAGCATGTTCTATTTTCCGGTAATAAATATATGAATAAGTGCCTAAGTTGGATAGGGCTTTTCTTTTTAGCCTTATAGTTTAAGGTCTTACTGGAGAGAGGGATAATCTAGCCAAGACTTCCCTTCTTTCCTGTGAATGAGCGCTGCTTTCAGGTGGCTAGCCGGAAAAGCCATTCACTAAGTTGCCTCCGTTGAGAAGGTCTTTTGCCTTTCCTTGAAGGGCTTTTACGTTTCTTAACGTGAGTTTATTATATCGTTTGCACTTCGATTTTTTCAAAGTTCATGTGTTGATATCTATCTTAAGATATTATAAGTTCGCTGAAAAATACTGGAGAAAGTTGATTTCTGAATATTCATCACTTCATTAATTCATTGAGTCATTACATGAAGGCTTCCGTTCCAAGACGGGCACAATATCCTCCGTTCTAAGACGGGTACAATACCTTTCGTTATAACGGTAAGCAAAAAACAAAAAGACAGAATTTCAACTGTAATACTTCTTTAGCTTGGCGGCATTCCAAGTCCTTGGGATCTTTTCCCCTTTGAGAGTCTCAATTTTATAGGCTCCTTGGCCTGTAGAAGCTGTGATCTTGTATGGTCCTTCCCAATTAGCTGCTAGTTTTCCTTCAGAAGCATTCCTTCCGCCAACGTCTGCACGGCGGAGTACAAGGTCTCCGGGATGGAAATCCCGTGATCGAACCTTCTTGTTGTATTTTGAAGCCGTAATTTTCTTAACGGCACCTTCTGTCAATGCAGCGTAATTTCTCCTTTCATCCAGAAAATCCAACTCTTCCTGGATAGCCATGGAATTATCAACCTCGTTTAGAGGGTAAGCTGTTCTCCAACTCAATTCTCCAATTTCCACCGGGATTACGACTTCAGTTCCGTAAGTAAGTTTGAATGGAGTTTCTCCCGTGGTGGAATGGGGTGTGGTTCTATACGCCCACAACACATGGCAGAGTTCTTCAGCCCAGTTTCCCTTTGCATCTTCCAACCTTCTTTTCAATCCCCTCAAAATGACACGGTTAGCTGCTTCAGCTTGTCCATTAGTTTGGGGGTGTTCAACAGATGAGAAATGTTGAGTTATTTTGAAATCCTCCATGAGTTTCTTCATGTTCTTATCAGCAAACTGTGTTCCGTTATCGGTAACGACAGAATGGGGGACTCCAAATCTTGCCAAAATGTTTCTTTTGAAGAACTTGATTATGTTAGCAGCAGTGATCTTTGCTAGAGCTTCAGCTTCTATCCACTTGGTGAAATAGTCAACAGCAACAATTAAGAATTTCACCTGTCCTGCTGCCATTGGGAAAGGTCCCAATATATCCATCCCCCATTGATAAAATGGCCATGGAATGGTCAAAGTATGAAGTTCTGAAGGCGGAGAATTGTATACGTCTCCGTGTTTCTGGCATTTTTCACAAGTTTTCACGAATTCTCTGGCATCTGTGACCATCGTAGGCCAATAGTATCCCGCGCGGAGTACCTTCTTTGCTAATGCTCTCCCGCCAAGGTGTTGGCTAGCAATTCCCTCATGTACTTCTTCTAAAGCATAAGCAGCTTCGTCTCCGTCAAGGCACTTAAGCAGGGGTGTAGAAAACCCTCTCTTGTAAAGTTGCCCAGAGATTATAGTGTGAGATGGGGCTCTTCTTTTGATCAGCGCTGCTTCTTCTTTGTTCGTTGGAAGCTCCCCGGTTTCAATGAATTTCATGACGGGTGAGATCCAAGAACTCTTGCCGCTATTTCCGTCAAGGACCATAACCATCACTTTTTCAGCAATGCTTGGCTTTTCCAGCGTTTCCTGAATGAAAGAATGATTTACTCCGCTTCTTCTCGTGCTAGCTAACTTTGACAAGACGTCAGCTCTAGTGTTTTGTTCTCTTGGAACATGCATGATTTCAAAATTATCAAAAGACTCAATCGCTTTCCTTATCACCAACAGATATTTTTGTAACAACGGTTCCTTGGCCTGTGCCTCTCCCTTCACTTGTGTCACCACCAACTGAGAATCTGTCCTCAGCTTTACTTCCTTCGCCCCAAGCTCTTGTGCTAGTTTCAAGCCGGCAATGCAAGCTTCGTATTCAGCCTGGTTATTGGTGGTGTTGAAGGAGAATCTTAAGGATACCTCAATCATTAGGCCTTCATCACTTTCCAGTATCAGTCCTGCTCCACTTCCTTTGCTATTTGATGAACCGTCCGTGAAGATGGTCCACTTGGTACACGGTTCATCTGTTACCGGTGTCATCTCCGCCAAGAAATCAGCAAAGGTTTGAGCCTTCAAGGCCTTCCTACTTTCAAAAGAAATGTCAAACTCTGAAAGTTCCACAGACCATTTTGTCATTCGTCCCGCTAAGTCTGGTCTGAACAGCACTTGTTTGATAGGTTGATCCGTCCTTACCACAATTGAATGTGCTAAGAAATACCTTCTCAATTTCCTTGCTGCTGTAACTAAAGCCAATGCCACTTTCTCTATCTTCTGATATCTAACCTCTGGTCCGGCTAGAGCTTTGGAGATGAAATATACCGGGTACTGTGTGGCACCATTTTCCCTTACCAAGACAGCACTTACAGCTTCCGCTGAGATTGCCAGATATAAGAACAACGTCTCATCTTTCATTGACCTGGATAGCACTAGTGGTTGGGATAATATTGCTTTCATCTGAGTAAAGGCCTTCTCGCATTCTTCTGTCCATGCAAATTCTGTCTCCTTTCTCAACAATTTATAAAACGGCAATGCATGCTGTGCAGATCTAGAGATGAATCTGTTCAGCGCAATTAGCATTCCGTTAAGCTTCATAATTCCCTGTTTGGTAGACGGAGCTTCCATCCTGATGACGGCATCGCACTTATCCGGGTTCGCTTCAATTCCTCTTTCTGTTAGGTAAAAACCTAAGAATTTTCCCGCTTTCACAGCAAAGGTGCACTTCTCCGGGTTCAGCCTCATGTTGAATTTTCGCACCTTAGCGAAAATTTCCTCCAAATGGATGCTGTGTAAATTTTCCTCTGCAGATTTGACGATCATATCGTCCATATAGACCTCCAGCATCCTGCCAATCTCACCTTCGAAGACTTTGTTCATCATTCTTTGATAAGTAGCCCCTGCATTCTTTAATCCAAACGGCATCACGTTATAACGGTAGTTGGCTCCTTCCGTCATGAACGCCGTTTTATCTCTATCGTCAATGGACATGGGAATCTGATTATACCCGGAATATGCATCAAGAAAACTAAGCAGTTTGTAACCTGCAGAGTCGTCTACCAGTTTGTCAATGTTTGGGAGCGGGTAGGAGTCTTTGGGACAAGCTTTGTTAGGGTCTGTGTAGTCTACACACATCCTCCATTTTCCAGAAGATTTCTTCACTAACACAACATTGGAAAGCCATTCCGTGTAGTGAAGTTCTGAAATGAATCCCGCCTTCAACAGTCCATCTACAATCTCCTGCGCAGCCTTTGCCTTCTCTGGGGATTGCCTTCTCCGTCTTTGGGCCACGTAAGGGTAGTTTTCACTAACATTTAACTCGTGGCATGCTACCTTAGCATCAATCCCCGGCATTTCGCTAGGTGAACAAGCGAATAGATCAGCGTTTTTCTTCAAACATCTGATAAGGTCTTCCCGGACAATTGTTGGCAAATTAAGCCCAATCTTGACCTTTCTGTCCGGGTTCTGATCCAGCTGCACGTCTTCAAATTCACCGTCTGGCATAGGCCTACTGAATTCTCCCGGGAGCAGTTTCTGTTGGTAACTCTCATCACCAGATGCGCAGTCATTAGAATGTGTATCGATCCTCGCGACATTGACATCTAATAGTTCGGATCGTGGTGGTGTTACCTTCTCTGGCACATCTACCCGGGGAATCACTTCAGCTTCTACCATCTCAACGGCATCTACCTCCTTCTGCAACGCTTGGTAACACTTTTTCGTTCCTCTTATATCCGCCATGACAGTCACTACTTGATTTTTCTTTCCGTGATATTTCATCTTTAGGTGAACTGTTGACGGAACTGCTCCAAGGGCAGCAAGAGTGGTTCTTCCTAGTATGCAGTTGTAAACAGCTTTGCACGGGACTACTAGGAATTGGACTGGAACAGTTACCTCTGACTCTTCATTCTTTCCGTCTCCAAATGTTACCTTTAACGTCAAGAACCCCCACGGTTTCGTCACAGACCCATTGAATCCTTTCAAGTCTGCTCCTTCATAAGGAGACAAATCTTCCTTCTTCAAACCCATCTTACTGAACAGATCTTCGTACATGATATCACACGAGCTCCCTTCATCAATCAGAATTCGTGATACATCATAGCCGGCAATGGTAGCCATGATGATCAAAGGGAGTAGCTTGTTTGGCTTGTTTCCTATTCTTTCCTCATCAGAAAATCCCAAAATGGGTCTTCTGGGTGCTTTACTCGTGGACGGGGTGTCTTCTACATTGCTAACGGAAAATATTTCCGCTATGGTTCTTTTAATGGTTCCTCTTGACGGTTTTCCTGCAGTTGGAAAACCCCCAGTGATAGACCCAATGAAGGGACGCTTGCCTCTACTTCTTGTTACTTCATCTTCACTGGAACTAGTGTCATCCTTCTCCTTGCTCTTCTTTTTTGAAACCGAATCAACAGTCTTTCGGCTAGACTCTTCTTTCCTGGGTGAACGTCTCCGTTTAGGAGATTCACTCCTTTTCCGGCTTCTCTCGTTGCTATCCCGGTGACGCTTACCGTCTCTCTTTTGACCGTCTTTGGTATAACGGTTCAACTTTCCTTTTCTGATTAATTCTTCAACAGCATCCTTCAAATGGATGCAATCATCTGTCAGATGGCCATAGCATCTATGAAAACGGCAGTACTTAGTCTTATCCGCCTTGGGGGATTCCTGGACAGTCCGGGGGAACTTCACGCCGTAGTCCCGGAACTCTGTGTTGATACACTCTCCTAGAATCGTATCTATGGAGGTGTTAAGTGGAGTGTACTCTGAAAATCTTGCTCTTGGCATTTTCATTTTTCCTTTGCCATTCTTTTCTCTCTCTTTCTTTCCGTCTTGCTGTTTATCAGAAACTTTTCCTTTCTCTATTCCTTCAGAGATAAGTTTTTCTTCATAGTTGATGTCAGGTTGGGCTCGTCTCAGCAGATCGCTCATGTTCAAGGGCTCTTCCAGCCCTAGCTTCTCTTTAAACATAGAGTCCGGCTTCAAGCCTTTCTCAAAGATGAAGCACTTCAACTTGTCATCAGCCCCCTTTACATCCACAGCTGCACTAGTGAACCTCTCAATATACTCCCTGAGAGTCTCCTTTCGCCCCTGAACGATGGCACTTAAGGTGGCAACAGATTTGGGCTGTTTCCGCCTAGAAGTGAAGTGTGAAGTAAACTCTTTGCAGAGTGTCTTCCAAGAATCTATAGATCCTTCCGGTAACGCTTTGAACCAAGTCATAGCGGCAGCTTTCAACGTTAAAACGAACAGTTTGCACTTAACAGAACCACGTGCGTCATAATAATCCAAGACGGTGTCAACGTGTTCAATATGTTCGTCTGGGTCACCGGTTCCATCGTAGCTTTCCAGCTTTGGGGGTTTCTCCAGGACTTTTGGTATCTTACAGCCGGAAACTTTAGCGGTAAATGGACCCCGGGTACGAGGAGGACGCGATGGGTTAAGACGATCTTCTCCGCGTCTAGGTATACGGGAAGGCGAACCTTCTCCGTTTTCCCCATTTTGGCCTCCTCTGCCGTTGCCATTACCATTTCCGCCGGCATGTCCGCCATCGCTACGATGCTTGGACAGAGGCATACCAATGCTCCTGGGCATCTGCACTCTTCGTGATTCGGCTTCGTCATCAGGCTTTGACCTTCCTCTACCGGATCTACTTCTAGTAGATTCCGGCAAGGCGTTTTCACTTTGAGCTTGAACCTGCATCCGTTCAACTCTCAGCAATCTTTCTCTCTGCTCCTGTAGCAGACTCAAAATGGTGGTTAACGTATTGTTGTCAGCAGCAGCAACAGCTGGAGCAACGTTTACGTTTATTTCTGCTTCCCCTCTCTGAACCGGAGGGATTTGTAGGCGGAGGTGTGAGTCAGTAGGCGGTGGAACTTTCAGCATACCGTCATCACCTCCCACAACTCTGATCTCACTCCTTACCCTGCTACGAGCACTTGTAGTGGGAGTGGATACTGATTCTTCTTGGACAGGTGATAAAACATGGGGATGTTGTTCAGGAATGTTGCGTTGGCTAGAGGAGGGTGCTGAACGCGTATTTTTTGCTTTTACTGTCACCATGGTTAAGATATTGGAATGAATGTATAGAACAGATTTATCAGATCTGAGCTGATAAATGAAGAGATGAGTTCAAGGAAATCAATATATGATTTCCCACAGACGGCGCCACTGTTCTATCCGGTCCAAAAGTCTTAACTCGAAGGATGAAGCTACGGTGGTGATTGATGTTTGATACGGTGGCTCAGCTCCTTGAAACGGGGGGGGGGGGGGGGTCCTGCAAGAAAAGGGACTCCGACGCTCAAGTCAGTAAGTGATCAAGATGTGAGAATTAGGGTTGAGAGATGTGTACCATTATGTGGTGTAAAACCACGTATTTATAGGCGAAAATGTGAGTGGATGAGGACGGATTCCGTGTAGGAATCCTAGCCGTTAAACCAGTGGGCGGTTTATCTAACGGTCTAGATGCAGCTGCGCAGCACTCCGTGTAGGGCGTGTGCACAGTAGTCTTACTGTGGAAAGCCCTTGGGACGCGTGACGAAGACAGCTGTCTTGGGATGCGTGACGACTGGATCCAGTTGTCATTGGGCCGCGTGCCGGTTATGTTTGGGCCTCTATGCATTGGGCCTTTGGCCAGTCCAGAACACATATCAAGGATTAGTGGATTAGAAAAGAAATGTGATGTTGCTCCTCCTTTTCCCATTCATATTGATAGTTTGATATTGCTTTGCCTTAGAATTTTCCGTATTCAATTATGCTTAGTTTGGATTAGTTTCTCTCTTATTGGATATTCTATTCTTAATTAAAATTTAAAATAAGTTTATGGTGTTTCACTTATGAGAAAATCCTTTTAAGTAAAAGCTCATAGATGTTTATAGCAAAGGTAAACGAGAGAGCTTTTTAAAAAGTGAGATGTAAAAGCTAATTTAACGTATACAAGAAGCTGTAGTATAAGTTTTTCTTTAAGTGTTTCTTGAGAAGTTTATTCGAACTGGATCTCCTAGCTAATAGATTAGGTAGTTAAAATTCCGATTTGATGTAAAATCCCACAATTTTACGGTTATGCTTGCCCTCAACCATTATGAGTATACACATAATCCTATTTTGGTGGAATCGGGTAGAATTGCCACTGTTAATTGTTGAATTGTATAATCTACGATCTTTGAAATGTTTCTGCGATTATACTTATGAATGAATTTAAATTTATATATTTGAAGTATGATTTAAGGTTTAAATTATCTTACTTGTGAGCTATACTTATGAATTTAAATTTACACAAGTATTTTAAGTGATTTGAGGTTTACTTTGTCTTACTAATGTTATATGAGCTTTTTATAATCTTACGATTAGTGTTACAATTTTGCGGTTTTTGTGCAGGCATAAGAACCTTATTGAACTGATTACTCTGATTCGTGACATCAAATAATTTCAATTTCTTTCGGTTGTAAGAGATTAAACTATGGTCGTTAGTCTAGCACCAATCACCAAGACCAACAATTGTGTATTTGTCACCAATGGGAATCATATTTGGGGTAGGAAGTTTTCTTTTTTTTTTTGACAATTTTTGAGGTAGGAAGTTGCTCTTTTCGATTGTTTCAATTTCAATTACTATAGTTAATTTTTTTTTACGCAAGTTAAGATCGTTTAAATGAATTAAAATTGATATGCAATTTTTACCGTTTCATTTCAAATCATTTTACGAGATTAAATAAAATCTTAAATTGTGTAAAAATGACATTCAAATTACAAAGTTACAATCAAATTTTTATAAAAAATGTAAATAACTCAATACTTTATTCAAATAAAAAATTGACGGTTTTATCCAACCTAACACAATATTACAACAGAAAACGTTTAAAACAAACCAAATCAAAATTTTCTCTATAGTTTAATTTCCAAGTTTGGCCAAAATATGTAGAGCCATACTAATGTAATAGCACATAGTATTATTTTATTTGTACTATGATTCTGTTTTAGCATCATTTAATCTTTAGATCAAATCTTAAACCTTTTCTAAAACAAAGAAAATGACGGTGTGACATGGCAATGCATAATGCATGGTCCAAAAAAGCAGGGGAGGCAAATGGACAAAAGAGAAGTGTCCAACCTGGCTTTGCCAGTCTTAGCTTGACCGTAGCAAATTGAGATGCTTTAACGTCCCGCCTTTGCCAAAATTTGTTGCTTTTTCCTCAAAATAATACTAATGAATGATGATATGAATAATCCTTACCAAAGTTTTTATTCAAAGCATTTTACCCTAACCAATGTATTCTTCTCATAGCAAAGTCAGCTTTTTTAAGCATAGCAGATCTTTTATTCTTATGCCTTTCTTGTTCTGTAATCTGGTTACAATTACACCACACTTTTCCTTTTAGTTAGTATGTTACATGTTTGTATCAAGTTGGTGCAAAACAAATACTAGTAGGCAAATTAAAGTGAACAACCATGGTCTTCTTTTGTTTCATGTAATGTGACTATATATATATATATATATATATATATATATATATATATATATATATATGCACATAAAGTGCAGAACTTAAAAAAAAAGGCACTCAAATTATGGACATGCATAAAGAATTCAAGTTATGTAGCGAAAAAATAATAGTAGAGAAATCACACCCAGTACCTCCATTACAGTTAAAGAATTTCAATATTTGGTAGTGAGCATTGGAAAGAAGAGCACATGAAATACAATATATTTCATGACCAGACAACATTTTCTATGTTTTTTTTTTTTTGACGGTAAAAATTAACTTCCATTAGATAATAAGAAGCCAATACAAACATAAGGAGATATACCGTGATAGGACTATCCCCGACCACATTCTAAAAACAATACAAACAAATAAGCCATCAATACACTTTGAGAAAAAGAAACCAACAATGAAGTATTAAGCCGATAACTTAATCCAAGCATCCAAGCAAATTTCTTCCACAAGTGATAAGTGGGTTGAGGAACCACAGTCTTTAAATCTATGCAGTTACGGATCATATCTTTGGCTTGTGGATGCGCAAATCGACTATACGGGTTCTCGAAATTGGTTAGACTCACCACATGTGAAAAAATCATTTGTTGAGTGGAGAAGAAGAGTGACTAGTTTGCTACAATCAGTGTTAGATCTTTGCACAAAATATTTTCCATTCCAATCATACATCTTTGAGGCTTAACATCAAACACCATAAAAGCAAACTTGAAAGATACTAAACTTAAACACACAATACAAAAAAGATAAAAACAATACATCACAAAAGAAAAACAAGATCTAAAAACACAAATTCTCAGAAATTTTGCTTCTTCCGATGGAGGTGGCTCCGGCGGTGGTCTTTTCTCATAGCCACAAAGCTCTGAATGGTTGATCTGTGAAGTAGAATTCCAATTTGAGTGCACAACAGCATGCTTTTTTCGCACAAGGATGGAGTGGTGGTTGTTGGTGGAGGGAGGAGAAAATATCAAGGAAGTTGGTGGTGGAACAAGGGATGGAACCAACAAAGATGGAGAGTGAACATGAACAAGGAAAAAAGAAGAAGAAAAACCCACATATATGGGAGAGGAGCCTCCACAAGGGAGGGAACAAACTCCATTCCGGAGAGAAACAGCTCCGATGGCGGAGGAGGAAGGGTTGCTGCGGCGCTCAAACATACTAGTTAAGCCAACAACCCTAATTTCTAGAGAGAAGAGAGAGTTTCTCTCTCGACAACATTTTCTATGTTGGACATACACAAAGTTGTAAATTAAATTTGCAATCCTAGAAGCTTCTTAGACCACCTACAATGGGGTGCTGAGACCATGTGTTGAGAGGCAAAAAAGTATTAAAATAATAGAGATTTGTTGGTTTCTGGAGAGAGAAGATTACTAGAGTAATCAGCCAATGAACCTGACACGCCAGGCCACGCGGCACGTGCGGATTCTCCGAAATCCGGCGCGTGCGCAACACGTGCAGACAAGGCGTGTCAGCAGCAGATAGGCGGAGAGAGAATCTGTTTTTTTATAGTGGAACGTGTGTCAACATTTGATTGGTCCGCGCGAATTTAATTTTATCCTTATCTTTTAACTCAATTATTTCATTGCAAATTAAATTTTTATTTTTTTTCTCTATAAATGGAGACATGGATCATTTGATTTGGACACAGAAAAAAAATCGAATTTTTTACTACTTTAATCATATTATTAGTGTTTATTAGTGTTAATTTTGAAGTTTAAGTGTTTTTTTTAGTAAAATAAATTCTAATAGAGGATTTGTGTGATATATTGCATTTTAAGTTAAAAAAAAAATTAAAAATTTTTTGTTAAGTGTTTATTATTTTAATTTAATTTTAATCGATAATTGTAATTTTATTTTATTATAAAAACAAAATTTTAAATTTAAATAAAAATATGAAATAAAAAGTGGTGGGGTAGAGTCTTGAATGAAAAAAAACCATTGAAGAGGTTAAAGGTTGAGTGTGTTGAGAGATGATGTAGAGTGTAAAAAGTGGTGTTAAGTGGGGGAATGGTGTTGAGAGCATTGTGAGTAATCTTAGTTAACCGCATACCTTCATTATGACCCTGTTATTACTTATCTATAGTAGTAATTACAAGGGGTACTTTAGCATTTTTTTTTAATAAATGTGATTTTTATTTTTGTTCTCTTATAATATAAAACTGGTGGAGTACCTTAACAATGAATTTCATCCGGACACTAGATGCCAAAAATCTTAACAAATTATAATTTTAAAGCAACATGTAGACAAAACTTACCATATAGAAAATCTTAATTTAGATGAAACACCAAGAATGATGCACAACTAATTGTACATTTCATTCCATCTCATTTCTCATTCCCTCCAAGTGAATCCATATGTGGAGAGACAATAAATGTTACAACCTATCCACCTCCATACTTTGTAACCGTATTACATAAATTAAAAAATGTAATTATTGTTGTATGAAAAAGAAAAATTATGTGTAAATTTACAAATTGTCCTTCATTAATGTTATAGAAAAAATAAATTAAAGAAATAAAAGAAGAAAGAGTAATAGTAGTAAATAGTCAGACCATCTTCAATGGTAGGTGCTTATGTACTAATACTTATTAAGAACCGGTATTTATTAGGTATTTCTATTAGAGCACATGTAAAAATTATACATATTAGGTACCTATTCTTAAATAAAAACTTTCTCTCTCATAGTTCTTAACGGGTCCCACATGTTTTTATGATATTGTAAATAATAATTTATTATTAAATTAAATGATGTAGAGTTATTAGAAGGACCCATTAAAAACTTTTGGAAGAGTTGTTGGGTTGAAAGGATTGAGTGCTTATTAGGTATTATTTTTAAAATATTATAAATAAATAATGAGTACTCAAAAATTGAGTTCTCCATTAGAGATGATTTTAAAGGGTATAATAAAAAAAATAACATTAAATGTTTCATTAGTATTGTAAAGTGATTTATATTTTAGTATAATTTTTTTTTTTAAATTGACTTATATTTTGATACGTAGGAAGTAGAGAGTAAAGTAAACTTTTTATTTTTTATTTTTTGTCAAGTAACATATAGCTAGAATTTCATCTCTTAAAAGTGAATAACTGAATGTATCAGAGTTCGAAACCTCATCCTTGCACATGCGGTGCAATATGTCATACCAATTAAATTAAACTTAGAGAGAAATAAACTTTATTTATAGCAAATTGGTGTTCCAGTTGTTTAATCCTATACTCCTTCTGTCACATAATGTGAGAAAAAAATTCAATTTTTTTGTCTCAAAATATAAGAGAAAAAGTGCAAACATTTAACTTTTCAATAAAATTTACTCTCTCTCTTACTTTTTTCAACAATCAATAAAAATTGTTTTTACATCTTTCCATACAACTTGTTTTAAAAAAACATACTCTCAATTATTATATATTTTTTTTTTAATAAGTGTAATTTTTGTTTTTTCTTTTACATTATGAGACGGAAGGAGTACATGACAAACCGGTGATCCATATGTTTTCATAATGAAGCTAATGATTATGAAAAATAAGACTACAAATTAACAAATGCACACCTAATAGTCTATCATAATCTAACGGATATTACTACTTACTCAGCGTGGGAGACCCAAGTCACTTGCCACGCTAGCCTTCGCCATGATTGAAAATAAGATTAGATCCATGCATTATTAAACAAATCAATTTTGATACCAAATCAAAGGTTTTAGAGAACCTTACAAAACAAAAGTAGCACAAATATAATGTTAAAGATACTGCTAAATTGCTAATAATAACTAAGATTTTTCTGGAGTGCTCCTCCAAAGACTTTGAATATTCATGATGATATAAGGCAAAAGTTCAGTTTGCGGCCCCCCGCATTGAGGATATTGCGAATGGAACCAATATGATGCTTCGCTAACCTCTTCTTCTGAATATACTGGTTTCCCATCTATATGCAGGTTAAATACTCTATCATAATATGGCAATAAGACCTCATGGTAGTAAGTCAAAAAAGACAAATATTCAACCATCATACTTGAAGCCACCAGTGGTAATACAATCAAACAAACACTCGCTTTATATAGTTCATCATCACTGCATGACTGAGAGATAAAAAAACAATAATAAAGATATCATATCAGATTCGATTCTCTCCAGTGGTAATTTATGTAGGTTACTTTAGCTTCTTCAAGATCTAGTGTGTGTGTCTGTTATGAGTGTTGATTGTTGTGGTAGAATGATTGTTGATAGGCTTGTGGTTTCAATAGGTTTTTTTTTCTCATAGAAAGAGTATACATGGATATCTTTTTATATATCATTAGTATTTCTAGGATCCATAGACACCGTTTTCTTGAATCAACAAACAAAATAGTAAATGTAGACAAATCCATTTCAAAAAACAAATGAAGAAAGAATTTACAAAACAAATTAAAAAAAAAAACTAAAAAAATAATTTCAATAGGGTATGAAGTATGAACACTAATGATTGTGGGATAACAGTGATAGGGAAGACAATACATGGTAATGAAATTCACTTCTCAATGAAAAAGCACTAAATTGTTTTGATTTAAGCACGTGAGGAGAGTCCAACCCAAAAGACAAGTCCAATAGGTGGGAGAGCCTCATAGCTTAAATACCATATTGAGCACTTTGATGTACTCAATGTGGGACTCATAACAGTGTCAGCGCGTCTTTCATACAATATACAATATATAATACATAAATTTCAGAAAGGCAGACTACCATTTTGGTTCCAGGAAGTGAGTGTATCTATATGTCACATTCTTCCCTGAATATATCAAAATTGCAATTAGGTCCACAAATACATTTCTTAACAGTCATTTTGGTCCTCAAATATGTTTTTAAGTAATCAATTTGGTTGATAAAATGTGTTTTTCGTTATTATGTTTGGTCAAAATGTGGTTTTGATACATTCCAAGGACTAATCAATTATGGATGTACCGTAGTTGCAATTTTGATACATTTCAAGGACAAGGACAAGGAGGGGTGTATTGAATTGAGATATCAAAGGATTTTAAGAGACTTTTTTTTATGGAAATAAAATTTAGTTGTATTGAATCAATACATTCTTTTATGAAATATAAATAAGTTTTGTGGTATTCAATCGAGACAATTAATGTTTTTTTTTCTTTTCAAGACAACAAAATTCATTGCTATTCAATTCAAAAAATTGATAGAGTCTTTTAAATCTTATCTATAATTCGAGACTTCTAATATACTAATATCGTGGTGTGCCCATTCAGAAATAGAAGTTGGGAAAAAATACCTGTTGTTGGCCGAATGGGCGTCCACGTAATAGACTGGGAAGCCATGACGATGATCCTTTGTCTCCGATGATCTCAATCTTTTTGTTGCAGCGATGCACTTGATTAGGAGCAGAAGATGACATCCTTCGCTGTTGATTCTGGAGTATAGACATACTGAGGCGATTTGCAGATTTCAAAAGATGAGATAAAGACATTGTTTCGAATCAAACCCTAATTCCAAAAACAAATATTAGATTTGGGAATCAAAATCCGAAATTCGCAAACTAACAAGAATAAATCAATAAGGAAAAAATAAATAATGGAGAAGTGAAGAATTACTACGTGTTTTCGATCTGCTTGCTTGCTTGCGAGAAAACCAAGTTAACAGGGGGGAAGTTGTTGATGCTGTGTTTTGCTTTTTTCCTCAATTCTAATCCCAATTCTGCAGTTAAATCTAATGGGTCATCAGAAAAGGAAATCGGGTTGCCCAATGGTTTTTGCTCCAGTTTTTTATTTGGCCCAGTTTCAACACTGATACGTAGGGTGGGAATAGGCTAGGCTACCCGATAGGGTCTATGGCTCGGCATATTAAAAGCTCGATTCGGCTCAGTCTATTTAGTAAAAAGATAAGGTTCGGGCTTTTAAAAAAGCCTATTTAATTAAATAGGTCGGGCTTAGGCTTATTAAAAAGCCTATCAGGCTGACCTATTTATAGTATATATATGACTTTAATTTTTTTTATGTATTTGATGATATTTTAATTTTATTTCTTTTCAATCCATTGTGTAAATTTACAGTTATGATAAGCTAAATCGTAAATGTAAATTAACATTACGATTCAAAAATAGGTCAAATGATATATAAAGACTTTTATAAACCTACATTATAATAGATAAAACAAACTATTTAAAGGTCTCAATATGAATATTTTTTTTTAAAAAAAGTCTCAATGTAAAATAGGCTTTTAAATAGGCTTATAGGCCAAATCAGGCTTTTAAAAAGGTCAGTCCAGGCTTAAAAAAAAGCTCATCACAGTTAATAGGTCAGGCTTTAGGCTTCATAAATTCGAAGAAGGTCAGGCTCAGGCCTTACAAAGCCCGGTTCAGCCTGGCCTATTCCCACCCCTACTGATACGTGACACACGACATTTCAAATTTTAAAAAACTTAAGAAATTATAATTTTAGCAATGGATTTCATCCAAGCACTAGATGCCAAAAATCTTAAGAAATTATAATTTTAGAGCAACGTGTAGACAAAACCTACCATATAGAAAATCTTAATTTAGATGAAACACCAAGAATGATGCACAACTAATTGTACATTTCATTCCATCTCATTCCCTCCAAGTGAATCCATATGTGGAGAGACAATAAATGTTAAAAGAGCAAAGTAAACTTGATGATTTATTTATTTATTTATTTTGTCAGATAGTTTAGTCTGTTAGCTAGAATTTCATCATTTAAAGGTGGATAACTGAATGTATCAGAGTTTGAACTCTCATCCCTACACATATGGTGCAATATGTCCTACCAATTGAAGGAGAGAAGTAAACTTTATTTATAGCAAATTGGTGTTCCATTTGTTTAATCCTATATATGACAAACCAGTGATCCATATGTTTTCATAATGAAGCTAATGATTATGATTATGAAAACTAATCGATCCAAAATATCTTATTAAGACTACAAATTAACAAATGCACAACTAATGGTCTATCATAATCTAACGGATATTACTACTTACTCAGCGTGGGAGACCCAAGTCACTTGCCACGCTAGCCTTCGCCATGATTGAAAATAAGATTAGATCCATGCGTTATTAAACAAATCAATTTTGATACCAAATCAAAGGTTTTAGAGACCTTACCAAAAAAAGGTTTTAGAGAACCTTGGAAATACAAAACAAAATAGCACAAATATAATGTTACTAAACAAAATAGCACAAAGATACTTCTAATAATAACTAAGACTTTTCTGGAGTGCTCCTCCAAAGAGTTTGAATATTGATGATGATATAAGGTAAAAAAGGTGAGTTTGCGGCCCCCCGAATTGAGGATATCACATATAGAAGGATGAACGTGCTTCGTTAACCTCTTCTATTGAATATACTGGTTTCCCATCTATATGCAGGTTAAATACTCTATTATAATATGGCAATAAGACCTCCTTTTGGTAAGCCAGAGTAGACAAATGAATAACCATTATACTTGAAGCCATCAATGGTAATACAATCAAACAAACACTCGCTCTATATAGTTCATCATCACTGCATGACTGAGAGATAAAAAAGACAACAATAAAAAACAGCAATAAAGATATCATATCAGATTCAGAACTAAGATCGTGTGTGTTGTGTGTGTGCGTGCGCGTGTGTGTGTGTCAGTGCGTCTTTCATACAATATATAATACATAAATTTACAGAAAGGCAAACTACCATTTTTGTCCCAGGAAGTGAGTGTATCTATTCACATTCTTCCATGAATATATCCAAATTGCAGTTAGGTCCACAAATACTACATCTCTTAACAGTCATTTTGGTCCTCAAATATGTTTTTAAGTAATCAATTTGGTTGATAACATGTGTTTTTGGTCAATACGTTTAGGGTGTATTTGATCGGCTAAAAAATAAGGGACTAGACACGACAACTTATGTTATGCTACATAGGAAAACAAAAAGAGCAAGCTCCATAACGATATGATAATTAAAGTCGCTGAAAAACATGAACCACCAATGAATATGATTATAAAAATCATCAATTAGAGTGAGAATTAGTAAGAGAAACACGTTAATCCCAGTATAAATATCCATGGCAAAAGGAACAAAAGTTGTGTTACCAGAAAATTAGGACGGTCTCATAAATGTTTTATTGAAAATAAAAATTGAAGCTAGGAGCTATTGTTTCAACAAAAAAAACTTATAGAAAATATTGTTAGAAAATAGGAACAACACAATTGTCCTTCTATTTAAAATGAGTCTGTGGAGTGGCAAGTGGGTATTTTTTAGTTATAAAGGTGCACATTGCTAATTTAAATCTACGAGTCTAAATTAGAGTCTTTAAAATCTAAAAAATTTATAAAGTCTTTCTAAATTAGACTATTTTTTTCTAAAATAATCTTTTAAAATCTCAAAAATTCTCAATCTGAATACACTCCTCTAATATCGTGGTTTGCCCATTCAGAAATACCTGTTGTAGACTGGCTAGCCATGACGATGATCCTTTGTTAATTTTTTTTTTGCAGTGATGCACTAGATTTGAAGCAGAAGATGAGATCCTTCCCTGTTGATTATGGAGTATAGACAGACCGAGGCGATTTGCAGATTTCAAAAGACGAGATAGAGACATTGTTTCGAATCAAACCCTAATTCCAAATACAAATAAACCATTGCATTAGATTTGGGAATCAAGATCCGAAATTCGCAAACGAATAAGAATAAATCAAACAAAAATAAAGAATGGAGAAGTGAATTACTACGTGTTTTCGATCTGCTTGGGAGAAACCAAGTTAACTGGGGAAAATTTGTTTTTTCTTTTTTTTTTTGATAAATAAATAAAAAGGGGGAAAATTTGTTGATGCTGTGTTTTTTTTCCCTCAATTTAATGGGTCAGCAGACAAGGAAATCGGGTTGCCCTTGAACTTGCCCAATGGACTGGACTTTGCTCCAATTTTTTTATTTGTCCAGTTTCAAGTTTCCTTCACTGATATGTGACACATGGCATTTCATATTTTAAACGGTTCAAATTAAAAGTACCAATTTTGAGATTTTGTAGCATTGAAAAAAAAATCTTAATTGTCTTGATTGAGTACCACAAGAATATTTTTTAAAAAGTCTTGATTCAATACCACTAGATTCTTTTTCTATCAAAAAGTCTTTTAAAATCTTTTGAAATATATATTCAATACACCCCCCTTAAATAAAAAAAAGAATAAGAATATGTTTCAGATTCTTCATCCTTGAAAAAGTTTCACAGCACCTCGCTCGGCCCGTCGGCTGCATCGCCATTCGCCGACATGACGGACCCACCGCTTCGCCTAGCGTGTCATACTATTACTGGTTCCGGCTAAATATTATATTTTGAAGGAGAGAGGAAATAAGTTGGGTTCTTTCATTTCATCTTAGACTATATACGATGTGCATGTTGAAAGGCTATTGAAAATTATAAATGAATGCAATGAGGCTGTTGAACATGATAAAAATCTGAGTTGGATGAAAGAGAGGTTGAAAATTTTCAACAGTTGAAAGCCTGCTTTTGGACTGCAAGGAGGGACGCGTGGCAACGCATTATTCGCATGACAGAGCGCGTGAGAAGCATGATCCAACGTCATTGTACCAGTGGGTCCATGTTATAGGAGCATGATCCAATCCAACGGTACTCCTCAATTGTGTATTTTTGTCTTCTATTATGATTCTGATTGGTTGATTAATTTGATCTGCAGTGAGTTTTGTGATCAAATGTGATTAAACCATATCAGTCACTACTAAATTCAACGACAATCATCAACATCAACAATTGTGATCATATTTAGGATATGAATTAACTGATTAAGATTGATTAAATGAATTAAAATTGATATGCAATTTTACCATTTGATTTCAAATCATTATTTGAAATTAAATAAAATCTTAAAATTGTGTAAAAAAAATGACATTGAAATTACAAAGTTACAATCAATTTTTTTTTTTTAGAAAAGTAAATACTCTCTCCGCCCTTAAGTAATTTTTTACTTTTATGATTCATTGGTTATCTAAGAGCATCTTTAGAAAAATTTCTCTTTAACCCCCCAATGTTTTTTTCCCTCCCTAACTACCTTTTTTGCCCTTGTTAATGAAATTTCGTGACCTCTAACCCGAAATGCATTTTGGGACACACGGCCCGAAATTAGCCAATTCAACCCCCCAGTTGGTGTATTTCGTGACCTATTTTTGGTTCATAACTCATTTTGTATAAAATTATCCTATTTTGTATAAAACGGTTTCATAACTCATATTACGGGTAGTTTGGAGTTTTAGGGGGGTTATGGAGAAAGAGGGGGGCAAAAGAGAATTTTTCCAAAACTTATGGGTGTATTTCGAGTTATATTTCCCGAAATGAGGTTCGAGAAATAGATCACGAAGTGTGCGCACGTTATGGGGGGTTAATTGATGCGTGTTCTGATACGATACGCCTATGCTTCGGGTCGTAGGTCCCGAAACTCATTCGGGTTATAGATCCCGAAATCATTTTTTAGCCCAAAATCACGGGTATTTTGGAGTTTTAGGAGGGTTATAGAGAAACGAGGGGGCAAAAGAGAAAATTTTCATCTTTAGTGGTGCAACTCATTTTGAATTATTTGAGTGGGTCCTACAATGCCACATCGTATGAACTAACTTTATATTTTTTTGTTCTAATAGTGAACTTTGAAAAATTTATATTAGATCCCACAAATTTATATCACATATTATTTTATTTATATTTAATGTTTAATATTACCATCATGTCTCAAAATAATTTACTATCCTCGTGTCCCTCACGCATACTAATTTCAGAACTATATTATATTCCAACATCATTATCATATTCGAATGATTCAGAAACATGTTCAGAACTATATTCAAAGTAAGAAACATGGTCAATTTGTGGGTCATTAGTAAAGTTTGATCCAACATCATTATCATATTCGAATGATTCAGAAAAAGCATTATAAATCAAACTAATAATGAAAAAGCATTATAAGTCCTAATACTTTACTAATAATGATTCAGTAACCCCAAATCAATTTGCAAAACAGAAACAATGAACCTAAACAACAAACAATGAAAAAAGTCAGTACCTCAACTTCTCAAACAGAAACGATCGCAAAACAGTAGCGGGGGATGAGGCTGGTGGCGAAATCGATTTCAGAAGCTATACCGGCGAGATTGATTTGCAGAGCAGGCGAGATTGCAGAAGCTATATCGCAAAAAAACAGTAACCTCAAATTGATTTGCAGGCGAGATTGCAGAGCGGCGAGATTTGCAGAGCGGCGAGATTTGCAGAGCGGGCGCCGGTGAAGGGGCTTGCGGCTATTCCAAACCCTAGCAAAGCAGTTTACATATACGTACGATATTGAAGGGTTTGGGGTTATTAGTGAGTGGAGTTATATTTTTTTTAACTTAATAAATATGACAGAGTTATATTATATATTATAAATATTAAAAAAAATATATTTAATATGTATCATTCTAAATTAAATATTAAAAATCCCAAATAATACAAATAATTGCTACAAATAATATATATATATATATATATATATATATATATATATATATTGCTACAAACACAAATAATTCTCATTAAAAGTACATTAATTTTTTTTTGACAAATAAATTAGGATTGTATATTTTTAATTCAATTTTATCCCTAAACCCTAATCCGAAACCCTAAAATCTAATCCGAAACCCTAAACCGTAAACCCTAAACCCTAAATCGGTTTTAGGGTTTGAGGTTTAGCGTTTCGAATTAGGGTTTTCAATTTGTGGTTTCGGATTTAGCGTTTAGGGTTTAGAGAAAAGAAAATTGGTATTGGGTTTAGAGTTTATGGTTAAGGTTTAGGGTTTCGGGTTTAGAATTTAGTGTTAGGGTTTATTGATTTATCGGTTTAGGGTTTGGGATTTTAAGTTTTAGAGTTTAGGGTTTAGAGAAATGAAAATTGGTTTAGGGTATTGGTTTAGGGTTTCGGGTTTAGAGTTTAGGGTTAGGGTTTATTGGTTTATGGTTTCGGGTTAAGGGTTTTGGGTTCAGGTTTAGGGTTTAGAGAAAATAAAATTGATTTAGGGTATTGATTTAGGATTTTGGATTTAGAGTTTAGGGTTAGGGTTTACTGGTTTAGGGTTTAGAGTTAGGGTTTTAGGGTTTCGGGTTTAGGATTTAGGGTTTAGGGTTTGTGGTTTAGGGTTTCGGTTTAGGGTTTAGGGTTTTCGGTTTGTGGTTTCGGATTAAGGTTTAGGGTTTTCGGTTTAGGGTTTCGGATTTAGGGTTTGTGGTTTAGGGTTTCGGGTTTGAGGTTTAGGGTTTCGGATTAGGGTTTAGGAATAAGGTTTAATTAAAATATTAAATCCTAATCTAATAATAAATAGGTACAAAAAAAAAAATTGATTAAATTGTAATTCTTATCTATTAATTAATGTAACAAAAAAAAAAAGAGGCTCATAGTAAAATCTAATCATACTCCCTCATCCTAATCTAATGATTAATATTCATTCACATATTCTCGTATACATAGTCATTCTCGTAGTAGTCGCCCTCATATATATATATATATTAAAGTTACTAGCTAGTATACATTCTGCGTCAAAAAAAAAAAAAAGTTAGTACACATTCAAATTTGTAATTCTATTTTTACTAACTACCATTCTTTTACTTTTACGTATCAAAAAACTAACTAGTATTGTTTTTTATTAATTTTTTTAATACAAATTTAATAATAAAAAATTATGTAATTATTACAAAAATTTATTATTATTAACTAGCATTATTTTTAACAAAAAATTTATTATTATTACTAATACAGTTTTATTAAAATTTTAATAAATTAGAAAAACTAACCTCAAATAATATAATAATATAATGTATCAAATCGTGGATGCAACACCAACAACAACAAACACCGGGTAGCAATTAATCACTACTAAAAAATAGAACCAAAATTTGACTACAAAAAATAATACTAACATATTTTATATTAGTAAATTAAAATAAACTTATAAAACAATCAATAATTTATGAAAAAATAGAATAAAAAAAATAAAATACTTGCCATATATTTTGCATGATACTAGTAATTTGAAGTAGATAAAATTTGTAGTAGAGAAGAAATAGAGAAAATATATTGATGAGAATGAAAAGAAATGAAAAAATTTAGATGGATTTGATTTTGAGAACTAAGAGATGAGATTATGCTCTATCTCACACGGTTCACAACTTCACATTATTGAAGCTAACTACTTTGAGTTAAGTGACACACCAAACCTCAACGTACCATGTGCAAGCCAGCTGTGAGTGTTGCTTTAGTGTAATTTGTTTCCTAGGAAATTTTCCTAGGAAAGTTTTTGAATAGCGTGTCAGTTGTTTCCGAGGAACATTTCCTAGGAAATCGTCTCGATGTAAGTAAAGTTCTGACATGTGCAGTTTGCGAGGAAATATTCCTCGGTAACTACATAGAAAAACGTGTTCAACTTTGACTTTTCTGTAAAGTGTTTTCCTTGGGATATTTTGTCGGAAACAATTGTGTTTTGCGAGGAATAAAGTTTTCTCGGTAATTTTCCTAGGAAATTTCATATTTTCTTGTAGTGATTTTTTAATTGCCTCTTGCAATAGTTCCAATAGTCTCAAGTATTTTATGAAAAGCTCCACCCTAATCAAATTAAACATGTAGCCACTAAACAATTGGAATCGGTATTTAAGTCCGAATTTGGATCTTATGTATCCATCACGAATTGAATCAAATTCCACCTATCTTCATAATTTCACCAATTTCACGATTTTGGATGATTGTGAACGAATAAAAAAGTTATATGCTTTGTTTATTTTATTTATTTAATTAATGATGCAATGTTCATTAGAGAATATATTTGGTCAAAAAAAAAAAAAGAGAACATGTATATTAAATTCATTATTCCATTCTTTTAAAATGATTCTATGTTTTTCTCTTTGAAGTATTATGATGTAAGCACCGCAGTTCCAAGTTTTATATGGATTATTATGCATGGCAGCCTACTACTCCCTCCGTACCAAAATATATGTCATTTTGAGAAAAAAAAATTGTACCACAATATATGTCGTTTTACATTACTAATGAAGCATTTAATGCTCTTTTTTCTCTTATACCCTTAATTAATTATTTCTCTTTCTTCTTTCAATTCTATAATTTATCTTTCACATACCATTAATGAAGGATAATTTTGTAAAATAACTCATAATTTATCTTTTCCATACAACAATGATTACATTTCTTAATTTGTGTGATATGGTAAAAACGACATATATTTTGGTACGGAGGTAGTAATTAGGTTTAGTGCTCTCATTATATTTCATTATATGCTTTTTGTTATAGATGTGATGCTTCATCAACAACCATTTTACACATGTTGTGTGATTGTCCAATGTTGTTTGGCACAACCTTAACTTTGATTTTCGTAATGATTTTATTATTACTATTATTTAGATGATCTTGTTTATGGTTCAAGATGCATGGAATCGACAACATAACACTTTCTTTCTTATTAGATGATTTAGGGTGCGTTTGTTATGGATTTTTTTGAAAAAAAAATCTATTTTATCATTTTGAAAGTATTTGTTATAGATTTTAAAAAAATCATTTTTAGCTCCAAAATGAAAAGTTTTTTGAAAACCTATTTTAAAAAAAATGAGAAACCTAAATGTAGAAACTTTTATATTTTATAAAAATAATTTTTTTGATGGTAAACAAACATAAAGTAACTTTAAATTTTAAAAAAAATCTCAAAAAATCTATTTTTTAAAATCTCAAACAAACGCACTCTTGTTTGGAAGTTTAGAAATGATAAAATTTTCTCCGATCCTAACATAAATCACTCCCTTTATTATATTCTTAGCCAAATATTCTATTCCTATAATTCCAATTATTCTCTTATCTTGCTCTTAGGTAGTACTCTTTCAAGTTTCAAGACAACCCGAAAGATAAGATTTGAGGAATTTATTGATTGACGATTGAATAACTAATTTTCCATAGAGTTGAAATCTTACTACTAATGTTAATGTCGAACCTTCAACTATTTGATATAGGTTAGGGTTAAACACATTATGGCTTTATTGACCAAATTAAACAAAATAAAGAAAAACGAAAAAAAAACTTTTTTCCTCTTCTTTTATTATAAATAAGTAATTTCACATATATTTAATTTTTTTGTTTTGTTTTTTCGTGATTTTGCCGTTGTGTGCAGCGTTGTGTTGGTCGTCGTCTTCTGCGGCATTATTTGATTTCTCGTATTTTTGCGGTATTTGTTCGATTCCTATTGAAAGATCAGCTTCGGTCAATTACAAATCCAGATTTGAACATCAACTTTATAGATTCGGAAGTATAGATATTATGATCAATTAAATTTGATGGTACTATTTATTTTAGACATTTTGTAGTATATGTTTAGTATTAAATTGGATATTGTGAGAATGTTCAAATCATCCTTTATGTAAAATATCGGTCCCCATTTGTTTTGTATAGAAGAACAAAAAATTGGCGAAGTGAGGTTTAGTACCGCAGTCACCGGAGTTCCAAGTTTCTACCGGAAATCAATTTCTCCGATCACCACCTATTTCAGCTGCACAGATTTCACGCCCGCAAACCTTTTCTCGCTTCTGCAACATTCGCTTCGTTTCCGTTTTCTGATTCCTTTCACTCTAGGCGAATCTAGCCTATTTCCTTGTCATTCTTCAACCACTTTCTCCGCTTCCGTCTTTATTCCGATGGTAATTTTCTTTGCCCCCTTTATTACAATATTCTGTTCATGTTTAAGTCAAGTAATAACAAGTGCATTATTAATTTGAATTTGAAGGATCCTTATGCTGCTGAAGAAGAGTTGCCTCATTACATTCATATTAATCAGAATGATTTTTTTATGCGAAGGTTGGTAATTTCTTTCTTAATTTTCAGCTCCATTTAAGTCATTCAATTGAATTTGCTATCTTGTGCTTAATGCTTATTATTGGTCTTATAAATTGGAATATAATTTGATTCTGAAGTTTTGTAAGAATATTTTCACTTGGTAGCTTCATCATGATTCATGAGCAAATAACGTCGTTGTTATCATGCGGCGGCTCTTTAATTTAGACTAGTAGTTAGATTCTTTATGATTTAAAAAGTTAAGTGAACATAGGCATTGTGTTTGCAACATGTTAGGGATTTGAGTTGCTACCTGAACAAAATTGAAGTTGAAATAATTCCCAGAAACTAAGTGGATTATGGTAATTATAAGATGTCTGAAATTAAAATTAATGTCGTAAATGAAAAAAACTATCTTAAGCAAGTCTGCTTTACTATGCATATTGTTCTATCCGCTCCAAAAGTCTTAACTCCAAGGATGAAGCTACGGTGGTGATTGATGTTTGATACGGTGGCTCAGCTCCTTGAAACGGGGGGGGGGGGTCCTGCAAGAAAAGGGACTCCGACGCTCAAGTCAGTAAGTGATCAAGATGAGAGAATTAGGGTTGAGAGATGTGTACCATTATGTGGTGTAAAACCACGTATTTATAGGCGAAAATGTGAGTGGATGAGGACGGATTCCGTGTAGGAATCCTAGCCGTTAAACCAGTGGGCGGTTTATCTAACGGTCTAGATGCAGCTGCGCAGCACTCCGTGTAGGGCGTGTGCACAGTAGTCTTACTGTGGAAAGCCCTTGGGACACGTGACGAAGACAGCTGTCTTGGGATGCGTGACGGCTGGATCCAGTTGTCATTGGGCCGCGTGCTGGTTATGTTTGGGCCTCTATGCATTGGGCCTTTGGCCAGTCCAGAACAGTTGCCCCCGAAGTCAATTGTTTAGAAGGAGTCTAAATATTGACTTGTATTAGCATTGTATCCGTTAAGGAGTTTCCTGCAAAAAATGTTAATCCGGAAATAATTTATTGAAAAATGAATAAGAAGGGTCTGAGAGTTTTAGTTTACCCGTTTGGAGTACTGTACCCTATTTGTATGCCCCCGGGTACAGCATCCGTCTTCACGGTATGGGATAGTGCGCGTAATTCCGTTATGAAGGTATGTGGCTTTGTAGCCGGATTTTTCCCCAGAAGACGTATCATTTTGTTCCGTTTTGCCTTCTAGCGGATGCGTTACAGCTGTTTGCATGTGAAAAGTCGTGGCGACTTTATTGGCGGACACCTGTCTCGTTTTCTGTGCGCGCCCGCCAGCTATTAAATAGAGTACTCAAGTGGCGCGTTGTTTCGAGGTGAAATCTGGGCCGTTGATTTGAATTTTTCATCTTCTTTTAATCCGGACCTTTGAACGTGGTTTGCAACGGTTCTTTATAAATACCCGTTGGTTACCTCACTTGTTTCTTTCTTTGCTTTCGCTTCTGAATCTTTGTTTCTTTGCTCCGGCGATTCTTGCGGCGATTTCGTTGATTTCAGTTCTTTACACCGATAATCACTACTCTCGTTTCGAAGAATCTTCTTCTTCTAAAGGTACATCTCTTAATCTTTCTCACTCTTATGTTTTCCTTTCTCTGTTCGTATCATTATGGCCAATACAGGAAGTAGTTCGACTTTGAGTGAAGATTGTGGTGTACCATATGAACAGGCTCGCTGTTATGAGCGTGATGTCTTTTATATGTCTGTTGAACATGTGAAATTACTTTTTCCCAAGCATAAGGAGGAAATTTTGTACGACGGTTTAACTTATCATTATGTTGATAATGACAATGACATGGTCGCTGTTAGGTTTAGTAACCCCTTTGTTCAGCGTCGTAAACTTGGGTTAGAACTACAACTAGCCTTGAGAGGAGAATCCAATTTTAATTTGAGTAACACTGACTTTGAGAGATATCTCTATGATGCTATCTGGACCCATTCTAACGGAGATGCTGAACTTGCTAGGTTAGCAGCAAAAGATATGGCCAGGAAGGGTAAGCGTGAATTGGAGTTCCCTGATGATGCAGTGGATTATGATTGGATTGTAGAAGATGTTCTGGGTACCCCTTCTGTCTTTACTGAAGAAGGTTCCGTTAAGGGAGCCTTTAAGGATGTGGGGTCCTCTATTGATTGGAACGTTAACATTCCTCCAGTGCAATCAAGGCTTTGTACAAATAAATATGCACTTTGCAGTGTCCCCTTGCCGGAGGTCCTTGTAAAAGTGTTCCAATTGCGCTTTCCCTTCACGGATTTTGAAGTGGATTTGTTAGCGCATCTCCGGTTATTATTACTACTAAGTAATAAATGTACCTTTAAATTGTAAAGGGGCTTATATTTTGGGACTAGACTTTTTGTAAGAAAGTGTTTATATAATGGGACGGAGGGAGTATTGAACAATACATATTTAAAATTGTTAAAAATTAAAAAATATAATATTAGCTAACAAATTTGCAGCATCTATGTTAATATATAATGCCTACAAATATGATAAATCCTACATGCATGATTAAATTTAAATGTTCGGAATTCTCATGCTTGCAAAGTTGTAACGTTGAAAACGTCAATATCATTGATTGAATATACTCTTGATCAAATCTAATCATCAATCTGAACCGAACAAACACCGCTCGAAGACGGGAAAACAAAACTCTGCACAAAGACGGAAAAACAAAACGCCGCATAAAAATGACAAACAACACAACGTCGCATTAATAAAACGACGAAATCACAATAAAAACTAAAATATATGTTATTAAAAAAAGAAAAAAGGAAAGAAACAAGTTAGAGTGAGTAATTTTGAGCCAAAAATTAACTCTAAAACCACCCCTCATTCGATAGAGAAAAAAAGACTTTTTTAAGTTAAAAGAATTTGGGGCGGCGGCTGTGAAAAGAATGATTTGGATGGTTTTTTTTTTTTTTTTGGTATTTGATTTGGATGGTTTATACATCTCTTTCTATATTTTTAATTCTTTTATACTACAAACTAAACTCAAGATATTTGAGCCGTAAAATTACAATAGTTTTTAAGTTATTTACTAATTAATGCATACGCCATGTTATTTAGTTATTTACTTCTACAAATTTACACTACCTCCGTCCCAAATTATATGATTCTGTTGTTATTGTACGTTTGTTAATATATAATTTTGATTACGAATATTTTTGATCATTTATTAGTAAAAATTATAGAAGTTTCATATTTTGAAAATACGCATTGAAACAAATCAAACAAGATCTTATATGATAATATTTACATTTATATACTCTTAGAAAAATACGGTCAAAACAAAACATATTAATAATGCATTTAGTCAAATTGAATCTTATAAAATGGGACGGAGGTAGTACTCCCTCCGGCGTTAATTATAAGCAACTTTCCACTTTTTAGATTCATTAGATAACTAATGTATCTGATATATAATTAAGGTTGGATACATTAGTTATCCAATGAACCTAAAAAGTGGAAAGTTGCTTATAATTAAGGTCAGAGAGATTACATATGTTATATGTGGCCTACACTATTTTAAAATTCCTACATCCGTTTTTGGGCAATTCCGCAATTTTAACCTCTTTTTCTTAAGTCCTTCAAGTCCCAAAGAATCCCTTTACCACTCTATCAGACCTATTTGACCACACGTACGTCAATGTACAATTTTGATCATTAAAATATCTAATTATCTATTAGTAAAAATTATAAAAATTTCATATTTTAAAAATATTCATAAAAACAAATTAAATAAAATCTTATATGCTGTTAATATTACTACCTCCGTTCCTTTTTACTTGTCGTTTTAGAAAGAAAAAAAAAAGACCAAAATAGGAGAGTGTATTTTTGCACCTTATTTTCCTATTATGCCCTTTTTTTATATATATCATATTTTTGATCCAACAATAATTTCTTACTTTTTCACAAACATTATTTATTTCTAAAAAAATTGTAACAAACTTTATTTAAAAACAAACAAAATATAACCAAAATTGTTAAAACGACAAGTAAAAAGGAACAAATATTTTTTTCTAAAACGACAAGTAAAAAGGAACGAAGGTAGTAACATTTATATATTATTAAAAAATACGATCAAAATAAAGTAAATGAATAATATTATTTAATCAAAATATATATATATATATATATATATATATATATATATATATATATATATATATATATATATATATATATATATATGTCTTATATATTGGGAACGGGGATGTAACACTATATGTGCTTGTCGCAAAAGATCCCCCAAAGACATGGAAACATCTTAGCTTAATTTATTATATTTGTCATGCAATAACATACCCTTCATAATAATCTAATGAAAGACCTTATCTATGATAAAACAACCAAGTATAGAGTAATAATATTTCGAAGATAAATTATGCTAGTAGTGTAGTTAAGTAGTTGAACATTGAAAAACTTAAACAAATTGAAGATCAGTTTATGGGCAGTGCCTGGATACATTGATTATTGTGACGAAGCAGCGTGAACTTTCCACTACGGCAGATAACAGAAGCATTGGATTTGGCATCGGAGTGCCGTTGTTGCGGTACTACTTCATCTACATCAATGTTGACTGACATAAGATTCATTTTAACATTTTAAAATTTACCCATTAAAAAATGTTATAGAAAAGAATTTTAATTTTACTACTAACATTTTTTATATTAGTGATTTCCCATTATCATAATAAAAGTTATTTTCTAAAATTATGATCAACCTAGGATTGTATTTTCTATTATTAGATATTAGTGTATTTTCCATTATCATAAGTAATATAATATTCAATTTATTCAAGGATTGTATTTGATAATTTAATACAAAAATAATAATAAATAGGTAGTATATAAGTGGTTAGAATTTCATTTTTTTAGAGTGAATAAATCAGCTAATCTTGACTTAATTAGAAAATATTAATATATGCGTGAGAGTTAATTAGTGATATTGTCGCCAAACTTTATTTGATCTAGTGATAATTGATATTAAATTTAATAGAGATGATTACGTTCGATTTTAACTGCAGTTGGAAGGAAATTCTAATCATGTTAGAATTCACCCTGAATTAAATTAGTCGGCTTAGTATAAGCTGAAGAATAATAGTAAAATAATAGTGAGTATTTTTTTACTAAAGTAAGAAAAAATTATAAATGCGAAATAAAAGAGAATAATAATTTAAACAATTTTATTAGAATTTTTGATATCAAATGATTTTTTTTGGATGAAGTGAAATTGAAAGCCAACTATAGATTCAAATTTAGATAACTCTTACAAGTCAAACCTTTTATCAAATGTATAATCCTCTTGATTTATTTATGAACTCTTGACTAAGCAAAAAAAGATGGTTGATCATATTTTATTATATCTTGAAGAATTAGGTGAGACTCAAGTTAGTATTTTTTGTTTGTACTATTAATTATTTGCATGCTTACATAAAGATTATGATTTATGAGCAAATGGGTGTATGTCTTTCATGAACACTTACACTGCTATAACTATTTCCTTTTAAAGAGGGTCAACTCTATGGTGCATAAATGACTCTTACATCATACAGTATATAAGTCAATTTTTACAATTGAATCAATAAATCTTATCACAGAATAAAATAAGATGAGGAAATTTATTAATTTAATGATTTTTTTTGACAAAATTTATTAATTTAATGATAAAAACACATTTATACATACATAGTGTAAAATGATTTTACTTGTTCACATTAGACAAAATCTTCAAAGAGACCATATACTTAGCAAACACTGTACTACATTTAGTACTATATTAACTCATACTACTACTTTATAGTTATTTTTTCTTTATATTTACCATACAGTCCAATCACTTATTATTTTTAATTTTGTAAAAATGTGGATTACAAGTACTGTAATTCACGGGACACTTTTGCTTAAACAAAAACCTACCCCTATCATCCAACATTCAATGGCAATGGCAAAGCACCAAATGATATGTATCCTTTGCCCTATAGGTTTATTAATGACATGTCACTTTCTATCACTTTCTTTTTCCTTTAATTTTACATTTTCTAATTTTGTATTATTTGTTTTTCCCTGACAAAATACCAATTTTGTACTTAAGGTTTAAGTATATATGGTCCATGGCCCATGCCAACACATACTAGAAAATTAACAATTAATAGTAAGAAATAAAGTGTGACACGCATTTGCCATTCTTTACCATGCTCAAGCAATTCGTATTATCCACCAATGTAACAAACTTCATGCAAATAGTAATAGTACTACCCTTCACATAAATTGTTTTCTTACAATTCCATAGTACAAATAATGACTAATTAATGCTCCAGCTATACATGCCCCCTCACATAAATACCATTTTGTGGATCGACTTAATCTTGAAATTGAAATATCACAAACCCCCATTCTGTATGTAATTGACACCCGAAGATATTCACTATCATCTTATTTTTGTGTTCATACACATCACTATCTTGCTAATCTTTATCATCTATTTCATGAACACAAATTGTGTGTATAAATATTCTTTTTCTTCTAGACGAGTTTTAGGATTTTAATTTTGTTTCAAAATAATGTGTGCGCTATTAGAAATCTAATATATTTTAAACAAGAAAACAAAACAAAATAAACTAATGTACAATTTCTCTATTTTTAGTCATATCCTTAACATAATTAATTGGTATTGTATATTTTTTTTTGAGATTGTTTGTAGTAGAATATTTGTAATCTTTACATTAAAAAAATTAATTTGTATATTCATTAAAGAAAATATAAATATATTTTTGTACAAATACATCAATTAAATAATATTTTTATTGAGTCATGAAAAGAACTCAGAAGATCATCCTATTTGACCATGAACAACCCCACACAACGGACTAAATGACTTAAACAAATTAAATATGAGATTTTTAACTCACACACACTTAACACAACATTATTAATACGTGCAAAATATATTTTATAGATGTCTTATAAGTTATAACTAGCTTATGCATACATGTCCTTTTATATTTATCAGTTATTGAACGATTAATTTTACCAAACACTTTAACTAATTTATCAGATATCAACTATAAACTATAAATCATCAATTATCAACTATAATTTATCAGCTACCTTATCAACCTTATCAGTCTTCCGTTGTTTTTACCGAACAAAATCATTGTGGAAAATAGTGTATTTGTATGTATAAATCACATATTACTTATGAGGGAGTACTATATCACAATCACAATAAAAGAACAAAACTCCCTCAAAAGCTATAAGCCTTCTCTCTCACCATCAACTTTGAGATAGTGGATTTTTAGTTCATGTTTTATGCATTTGGTTTGTTTTGGTTTAACCATTTTGACCAAATTCCCAAAAGGCAAAGAAAAAAGTTTCTGGCTCCCACGTTAGTCAGAAGTTCCAAAATCCAAACACATAGTCAAATTAAATTCATAATGTCAAAACAGTAATTTCAACAACACTACACTTTCCAGACACACAAGGCATTATATAAAAACATGAAGGGTATTATAGTATTTTTATTGGTCCCCTACCTATGTTGTTGTCTGAGGCAATGATTTTCCGTTCAAGAATGGCTTGCATAGTTGGCAATGTCCTTCTTCTCCTTTACCTTACCATAACCATAACCATAACAATGGATCCGTACTCTTAACCACACTCTTTGTTCCTTCTCTTTGGCAGTTAAACTGCTTCAATCCACACACCCACCTACTTTCTATATCTAATTACTCCATCAAAATCTCATCTTTATCTCTCTTCATTCCTTCATTTATTGCTTCTATTTGCATTCATTCATTCACTCTCTCCATATTATTCATTGGTTTCAGAACAAGTTACAGTTATTAAGGAACAATAAATTAAGGGTCTTTTTTGTGGGTTCTTGAAGATGCCTCTTGTGAGGTTGCAGGTGAGAAATGAGTTTGGTTTAGGACAACCTGAACTATACAGAGATGCTAATAGAGATGACCCTAAAGCTGTTCTTGATGGTGTTGCTGTTGCTGGACTTGTTGGGATCTTGAGACAACTTGGTGATCTTGCTGAGTATGTTTTTCTTCTTTTTCTTTTTTTCAATTTGAATTTTTTGATTCTTTCTGGTTTTTTAGTAGTTGCAATTTTTTTTACCTTTCTATAGTAGTTTTTGCGAAATGGGGTTGTTTAATTTCTGTGGTTTATTTGAGACTTTAATTGGGTTGGAGCTTTGGAGGTTGTGGATTGCTTAAAAATTTGATTTTTGGTACTAGTGAGTTTGAATGTGGCTCTCTGGTTTACTATTATTTGTTCAGAAAGATGTCATTTTTTTAGGTTTTTGGGCCAAATTTCAATTGGTGAGGTGAAAAAAATGGTGTTTGACTTTTTAAATTTTTGTTGAGATTTTTATTGGATGGAATTCAACTTTGTAGTTGTGTACAGCTATACTAGCTTGGTTACACTGTGCATAATCAGTTAATCACTCTAATTGTTTTGGCCTCTCAACACTCTAGATGGTTCATAGGGTGCAAATTGCAATGGTTATGACTTATGAGGAATTAATTTGTCTAAAAATGTTTTCTAGCTCTAATTTGAACCAAAATAATTCCATTTTGTACTCGAGCAAAACAGCTGAAGTTATAGTTCGTAGTAGAGGCAGTGAGGCAGTATGACTAATCTTGTTCATTCTTTCTTGAAATCTTATTCTTGATGCCTTGCTGAAACCCAATTTAACAAGTACTATTTTTTAGGAAATTGCATAATGATAGATAAAGATTATTGTTAGTTTTGCTTGATATAAATCCTTGTTTAGGGTCTGTGTTTTGTCTTAAAATCAATGATGAATAGATATGATACATATTTGATAGGAGAATATGATTTTACTCTTGAAAAACACACTGCGCAATACGTCTAGAACATGTATGTGCAAAAAAAAACTCTAAAATGTGATAATTATATAATTTTGCAATGCTCAAGATTCAAACTAAGAATAAACTTCTTAGACATTACTTTATGAAGCTATATTTGGCTTCAATTAGATGTTCTGTGTTTACATTTTGGTGTAAAATTATAACAAAAGTAAATAATAATTACGCATACAATATAACTGTGAATTTAGATGCAAATTTTGCAGTAAACATTTAAAGCCATAAGTATGCAACAGTCTGAAGATAAAATAAGTTGTGTGAGTTGAAATGGCTGTTGGCATAGAATAGAATTGTGCATTGAAGTGCACTAACCAGGTTGTATTGGAACGTCTTAGGCTGTAGCCCAAATAAGGACTCTCAAAAGTAGGTATTAGATATGTATCAAATACAATACAATATGCGAATTGCGAATAAAATGCAAGTATTGGTTCTTCATAGCTCAAAATTCCCAAATAGCCCTATCATGTCTCTTTTAATCTAAGTAGTTTAGTTTTTTTTCTTCTGTTATTTGTGTTCATATTGAGTTTTACAGATGAAACTTTTTTGAAAATGTAGTTTTGCAGCAGAGGTTTTCCATGGTCTGCAGGAGCAAGTGATGACAACAGCTTCTAGGAGTCATAGATTGATGGTTCGTGTTCAAAACATTGAAGCTTCCCTACCTCCTTTGGAGAAGGCTGTATTGGCACAAACAAGTCACATACATTTTGCCTACACCGCAGGTATGGCTATTTTAGGCATTGATTCTGTCATGTATATGAATTTCCTAAAAATATTATTATTTTTGTTTAGAATGAAGCAAATTAACTCTAACCTGATTCAGAAAATATTTGAGCAAACAATTGGAAGTAGGGTAGCTTTGCGAAAATAACAAATATCTATATATTTGTACTCCAAATTATGCAATATTACATTATTAAGTGATCATGGTTGTGATATTCAAATAATATAGGACTTCTTAATGAAAACCAGTTTCCTTTCAGGTTGTGAATGGCATCCACGCATAAAAACTGCACGAAATCATTTCATATACAATGACTTGCCTCCCTTTATTATGGATTCATATGAAGAATGCCGTGACCCTCCACGAATGCACTTGCTTGATAAGTATGTTGAGTTTCTTTCGATTCTCTTCCTACCCTATGTTGTTTTTCTTTTTGAGAATAGTTAGATTCGTTAAGTACTAAAAGCTTAAACAGTTGATTAATTTCTTCCTCCCCCTATGTTGTTTTTCTGTTTGAGAATATAAAGATTAGTTAAGTACTAAAGCTTAAACAGTTGACTAATTTTCAAACTTGTTGATGGTAGTAGTTAGTAGTTACAAGTACTGTCTGCTAATCCTGCTTAGATAAAGTGTCATGTACTGGTTAATGAATTATTTTGTGTCAATCAGATTTGATACCGGTGGCCCAGGATCTTGCTTCAGGAGATATTCAGATCCAACCTTCTTCAAGAGAATGTCTGCAGCTTCAGAAGAGCGATACTCCGAGAAGACCGAAAAGGCTAGGAAATCTCGTAAAAGCAAGGTACAATAATGATCCAAGCATTTCATTGGGAAAATTGTTTTTAACTAAGTTTTGTTCTCAAAAGAAGCATGCATTTAATTTCTTTGGAAAAGAAAAATATTTTTGCTTATATGAAAAATGTTCGACAGAAGAGACGGTCATCACGAAGGAACAGCGAACTTTTGAGGGGTGAACAAATGCATGGAAATAGTGGCAGGTATACTTTATGTTTCCACTGTACAAGTACTTATTGCATAATATTATATATTCAAAATCAACGCTTACACAGTGTATTGACTACACAGAATGCAATTTATTTCTCCCTCAATCAATGGAAGAACTTCCTCGCAAACAGCATCCACAATAGACATGACAATGAAGTCGGATGTGGAAGACCATTCAAATTCTTTTGATTCAAAGTCTGGTGCTGGCTACATTGAATGTGTTTTCCATCCAAGTAATCCTACGCAACCTGATGACAAGGATTGTGAGGAACCATCCTCTTCAAGGTTGACAACAAAAACTGATACTCTTAAGTCAGTATCTCCTCCTATAGATGATAATGTTTCACGTGATTCATTGGAAAAGCAAGCCGCGTCATGTTCATCTGGTGTTACCTGGGACGAAAAGGAAGAGATATTGGAATCCCATAGTCAAGCCTGTGAGACAGATAAAACTTCAGAGAGGCTTGTGGAAAAACTTGACTCGGATATGCATGTGAATGATCCTGTTAACATAGCAAATATTGATTACAATGATATTCTATTTAATGAAGAAAGAAACCTGAAACCAGTTTTAAGAGAGATTCAAGCAGAAGATATTGATAGTGAACCTGATAATGATAACTTCATGGATGCTCTTAACTCCATTGAATCAGAATCTGAAGTTGATCTTGACTATGAAACAAAACGAGAGGTGCAGAAATTCGCCTCACGTGTCACTCCAGAAATGGTTGAAAATGGAGGTACTAAAGCTCCTCCTAATTTAGTTGACAATGTAAACAAAGAAACAAGCAAGGATATTCCTGACTTGCTACAAGAAAATCCTCCTCTCATATCAGAGTCATATGCTTCTAATTTGGGATCGGTAAGTACACCAGATATTGAAAAGGTGACCAGAGATACATTTTACTCACACAAAGAAGCGATCAATGATTTGCCCGACTTGCTGCAAGAAATTCCTCATCTCGCCTCAGAACCACATGCATCTGATTTGGGACTTGCGAGTCCATCGGATGATCCTTACCAAAAAGAAGCGTTTGGAAATTTTCCTGAATCACTACCAGAAATTCCTCCTCTCACATCAGAGCTACTTGAATATGATTTGGGACATGTGAGTCCAACAGATGTTTCTGCTAGCAAAGAAATATCCAATAATGTAGCAGATTCTCATTCCTCTGAGAGTCCCATCTCTGAAGAGGATCCTCACACGCATGAGAATTCTGCTTTGGATCACTTAGTTGGGACTCATACCCCCATTAGTTCTCATACCGTTAATGACACAGTGTCAGCAACCATTAGAGCTGATACATCAGTTTCTGGCTCAAAATTACAAGATGAAAACGCAGGTAACATCAATAATATCTTCAAATATGAAGACACGCATAAAGAGTCTTTCAGTGATAATTCAGTTAGGTTCTGGACTAATGGTGGATTATTAGGACTTGAGCCATCAAAACCTCCCGACTTTACCATGCCTAGTTCCTTAAACCAAGGTTCTTTGAGCACACAAAATGAGATGAATGGTGGTTCACTCGGCAATTCAGTGCAAAAGAGCAATGGTCCGACTTACAAAGAGGGACATGAATTATCAGAAAAGGTTACTCAACAGATTCCTAAGGAATCAAGTTCTAGATATGACAACCAGGCTTGTACATCTGAAAATACCTCTTTCAGTTCTCAGCAAAGTAATGGTCACACAAAGAGGAACGGTTTGGCGGAAGTCAATGTAACTGCACCTGGAACTGATCTAAATGCTGCCGCTGACACAAACGATTGTGCTGAACCCAACCAGGGAAACGGTGAAAACTCATTGCACATGTTTGGACTTGGTCATAGATTATTATTAAAAAGCTTCAACCGCAAGGTTTCTTTTGATGAAAAATCTGGACCTTATAGCTCTTTGAAATCTGTTATATTGGACCAAAGTGAACAAAATGGCATTGTAAGACAGTCACAACATCCTGAGACAACCTTCAAAGAGAAAGTCAGTTTCGGATATCCTATAGATTCACTCCCTCCTTCACCGCCACTCGAACATATGAAAATATCCTTCCAACCTCTCAGTGGACTTGAGACCTCCAAGCTAAAACTGCAGTTTCCTGATGGCAGTAATCATCATGCAAGTATAACGGATATGTTTCCGTCGTTTCAATTGGTCCCAGAGTCTTCCATTCCTCATGACGACGCAGACTTTCACTCTGATGGCGATGACACTTTCTGTAGATCATCTCCTTGTATATCAAATGATTGCCATACCCCTCGCTCGGACTATGATTCTGATCAGTGGGAATCTGATGAAACTCCTGAAAGTAGTGACCATGGTGTAAATGATTCTCCTCACAGAAGTTCATCAACTGAATCTACCTCAAGTACCAAAGAACATGGAAGAGTATCCAATAAAGACACTGACATAAAAAATGAACATATGAATGACGTGGAACCTTCCTTATCTGGGCCTTTACTTGATTTTCCAAGTTTTGAAAATGTGAATTATGTACTTGTGGAAGAAAGTAATAGACACCACGAATGCAGTAATGATGTTATGTTGCATAGTCATGCAGAGCCTACTCGACCACCACCACCTCCTCCAGTTCCTCCAACGCAATGGAAGGTCACAAAACCACAATTGGTTAAGTCAAATGAGACACAAAATTCTATGTCTGAAGATGCCAAACATGTTAACGATCGAAGTCTTTCAGAATCTACTATCTTCCAAGAACCTAGGCATGCCGAGGTTGAGCAAATACAACATAATCATGATGTTCATGAGTCTTATGACGCTATTATACATAAATTGAAGGAAAAGGTACTCATTTATTTGGTCTTACCTCTTTTTTTCTAAGATATTAAATTATATTTAACCATTATGGATAATGGAATCGAACAAAGTATTCATCTTGTTCTGCTTCCTGCAGCTTGGTCCACAGAAGTTGAATGGTCAGAAGCCAGCAAACAACCAGTTGAGAATGGGAAAAGAGATCGATGAGAGAGAAGATTTCCTTTATCAAATCAGAACCAAAGTAAGTAGTCATCGTATAATCTCAATGATTTACGGTTAAATATTTATTTTGGCTCTCCAAATCGTCAATTTTTTAAACTTTGCAGCAATGAACTAATCAAGATTATTGTATCTAACATCTGCATTGCTTTATAATTAATTGGTTCAGTCCTTCAACCTGAGGCCTACAGTAACAGGAAAGTCAAATGCTGCCACGGTTCCCGCAACAAATGTCAAGGTTACAGCAATTTTGGAGAAAGCAAATGCAATCCGACAGGTATTCATCATTCCTTTCTCCTTACTGTTTTCGGCGTTTGCATATTATATCTGACTTTGCATCCATAATCGAGAAAATTGCAGGTTGTCGCAAGTGATGATGGCGAAGACGATGATGATAATTGGAGCGACACATGATTTATTTTTCTCTTTATTTTAAAATTCTTTTAATTTTCATACATGAGTAGCCATCTGTATCTTTTAGCTTCTTGAAGTGAAGTTGCATGAGGCTTTGTTGTATGTACACATGTGTGAATAAATCTTATCTATTTTTGTTATTAATAGTGCAGCAGCTATTAGTTTCCTTAATTTCATCACCTTAATAAGAATTTATGTTTCATTAGCTGTTTTTGCTTTGAATGATTGAATATTTATAAGCTGGCTAAATCCAAATTAAATTACCATTAATTAAAATATCAATTGCAATATACAAAATTTCAGACTGAAAAGAACACTAACAAAAAGCAAAATGAAACTATTGAAAGGAAAAAGAAAAAAGAATTATTCATCGATAGCGAAAACTTCGTCTACAACTTGGAAAACATCATCGCTTGTTGATCAACAAGCCTTTCAATTAGCTTCTTCCTTAATTCGTAAATCGACACCATAAATTGTTGAAGCTGATCACAACTCATCTCATCAATCGAATCATTCCACCAATCGTTCTTGTTCCAAATCTTAGCCAAATTTTCAGCATCTGCAAGTTTCTTCTTCTCCAAGTTTAATATCTTCAGTGCCTCCTCATATTGTTTATTGTACTCTTCATAGGTCGAAGAATTTGCCGTTGAGTTTGAATCCTGAAACTCGGTGGTTCCGCTTATGTAGCTATTGAGAACTGTGTCGACACTTGGTCGGCCAAAACAGTATAGTTTGTCGGCCGGGGAAAGCACAACGATAGCGGCATGAACGTCACATAAAACACAAAGTTCGCTCGCTTTTCGGAACATACCTTGTCTTCTTTTTGAGAATGAGACTTGTTTGTGGGCTTGATTTTCAATCTTCTTGATCTCAATCTTTTTCCTACCTGTGGTTTTCTTTCTTTGGTTATCCATATTCATGGTGAAATTGGAGTGCAATGATTTTTTTCTAATGAATAATTGGAGTACTATTGTATTGCATTGCATTGTGAGAATGATTTATTTATAGGGAAAAACCGCGTTTGTATCTTGCTGACTTGCCATAAAATAAAATCCTACAATTTCTCCATATCAAAGATTCTAAATCAATTAAGTATTAACTCTTACATATAGACAAAATGTTTATATTCCATTTTTTAATCAAGATGTTTTAATATTGAATGCAAATCGAAAATTTGACATGAGGTTTTATTTGGCAAAGAGATATTTTAATTTATTAAACAATCTTTGATTCCTATTTTATCGCCTGAAATTTCTTAAGATAGGAACAATTTTTTTTGTACAGATAAAAACATTTTATATAGCATTATATTTTGACAAAATTAAATAACTTATTTTATTAAAAAATATGAAGTAAATAATTTATTTTAATATATAGGAAATCTGTGTTGATTAGTAATAAATCAAATTTTTTTTTAATAATTAAAGTTGACTTGATATTTGTAATAAGTTTAATTAGATAATATTAATTTATTTCATTAAGTCAAAAAAGTTAATAATTCAAAATTGACATTCATAATTAAAATATGACATGAAATTTCTTCATCACAAAAATATTTATAATCATAATTATTAAAAAAAATTGACAATTAAATATGAAGCATTTAAAAGTTAGTCAAAAAATTATTTAAATGTATAATAAATATTAAATAATTGTGACAAAAAAAATGAAATAATTAATTCAGCAAGCTTGATATGATAAGAAAGAATATCCCCGTGTGCTTAATTCAATTAGCTGACACATTACAGATAATGTGCAGAAATATGAAAAAGAATACATTATTTATGAATGTTTTTTTGACAAAACATTATTTATGAATATGAATTATGAACGTCAATATTTAATTTTTATTATTTGCAATATCTCTGCTAATATATATTGTGATTTTATTTTTTGTGCTAATGTTGAAGTGGTATATGTTAAAAAAATGTTTATTTTTTGTTACACCTAATACCTACGTGTAATTTCTTCTTCTTTCCAAATTTATATATAATTTAATATATAAAAGTCCACAACAACAAAAATTCCTCATAAATGTATTTTGCTCCAAATTGAATCTAAATGCAATCTTTTTTAGGGTCTCTTTTTTAATATTTGTTTGTCCTTCCTATATATAAAAAAGTTACCCGAGGCAGGAGAAATGAATCATAATCATAAGCCTTTGTTTGAGAGTTGAGACTAATAAGAAAGGTATGGGACAATTTTAATTAAGTGATTTAAGTCCTTGTAGTACATTATATGTTTGAGATTTAAACTCTACATTTTGAAGTTACAATGTTAAACGCTTACTAGTGAGCCAGATACCTCAAGTGTAATCCTTTTATTCCTCCGATGTTTATCATAAGATTTTTTTTTTCATTCATATATAAATAATTGTTCAATCAAAAGCTAGGTGGTGAGAAAAGAATGGAGAGTTCTACAAAAGTTGAATCTGAGGACATCACTAATGTCAAAGTTGAAGATCTTGAAGTTGTATCAAAGAGTCCTTCTGTTCTTTCTCATGTTCCATCACGTCGAGTGGAGCATACTGAATTAGCACCATTGTGTTTGTGTCCAAAAGGAAGTTGGTAATCATTTTAGGTTATGTTTATGTCTCTCAATTTTTTTTTTCTCAATACATTTACAAGTTTTTTTTTTTGATAAAATTTCAGGTATGCATTTTGCGGTTTATTCATTCTGGTTTGCCTTGTGGCAGTTATCCTTTTTATTATTGATATCATTCATCATCGTCATGATACATAAGCTACATGATTTTTTTTTCTAGAGTGCTATAGTAATACAATCAACACATAGTTTTTTTAGCACAATCTCCTTTATTGATTAAAATTATGAGTCTTACTAAATTATATAAGTTTCATATAAATGTGAAGGACTCGTGAATTTTAATCAATAAAATAAATTATTTATAAAGTGTGTATCTATCTAGCATGGTATTGGTTCTGTATAGTACATCTGTTCAATAATACATTTGCTCTCAGTTTGTTATATGTTTTTGTAGTTGTAGAAAAACATATACATTTGATCTCATAACCTTTTATCAATTCGTTAAATTTTACTATTTTTTATTTGTTATTAATTTTAAAAAAATTGTGGGTAATTTTTTACATCAGTTGTTCATATTATTGTTTGTTAAATAGCTATAAGAAATAGTATTTTATTACTACTACCTCCGTTCCTTTTTACTTGTCGTTTTAGAAAAAAAGACCAAAATAGGAGAGTGTATTTTTGCACATAAATTTCCTATCATGCCCTTTTTTAAATATATATCATATTTTTAATCCACCAATAAATTCATACTTTTTCACAAACATTATCTATTTCCAAAAAAATTGTAACAAACTTTATTTAAAAACAAACAAAATTTGTATACAATAAAAAGATTATATTGTTTCAACAAAAAAATATTATACAAAATTTAGTCAATAAAATAAACTAGAAAGGAGGGTATAATAAGCAAAATATAACCTAAATTGCCAAAACGACAAGTAAAAAGGAACAAATATTTTTTTCCAAAACGACAAGTAAAAAGGAACGGAGGTAGTAATTGTTAATTAATGATATTATAATACCAGTACTCATTTTTTTTAGAGTCCTAGTATTGACTTGTACAAAAAAAAGCTAGTGTTGACTTCTAACCTCTAAGTGCATAACTTCAATAATTTAAAATGTATATACAATTTAAATTTTACAAATGATTTTATTATTTAACGGTGTTAAACTTAGTGATAAGAGTTTAATCTTATAAGTTTAACGGGTAGAGTTCAAATTTCATCAGATACACTTGTAATAGCATCTTTAGTCAATATTTAATACTCCATGATTTACTTATAACATATGAAACATATTAACCTTCAAATATTATAACAATGAATTTAAAAAATACTAGTTATAATTTGGTTCGTATGTGAATTGAAGAGATATTTCTAAAATATTAATTATAAAATGTATTCGTTATAATGTACCGAGAACTTGTGCACCACGCACAATAACCTCCATTTGTGCATGGTAACATTGACCTCTAAAGATATATGGAAATCATAATCCATGATTAACACAAGGTTTATTTGAAACAATGATTCGATTTAAATCAATATAATTTTGTAAGTAGATGAATGAATTCAAACCAGCATCCCATTTGCAAATATGTATGTCAAAACAAAGCAAACATTAATTTAAAATTACAATCAAACACCAAGCAATCTTAATTTCATGAGACAAACACTTCATGTTCTTTTAAAGCATCCTAGGTAAACTATTAAAGGTATCAATAGACTGGCCTTCTCATATGCACACCACAAGTTTCCAGCTTATATCATCTCCGCTTCACTGCAAAACGTAACTTTAGTCAAGATAAAGGTCTAACTGAAATACGGTATAGTAAGATAACATATTCGAACAGCAACCCTAGTTCAAAAGAAAGCCAAATACAAAAATTGCAAACAAAAACACACGAGATTTGATCACAAAGTTCAGCTTTGGCCAATAGTACCTACCTATGCATTTTCACCTCCAGCAGTTCGCAAAGATTCCACCTTTTGATCCTCATCTGTTAAAAAACGAGGTACAAGAAAACTATAATAAGAAAATAGCCAACTTTTGAAGTAACAGCAAATAAAACTAAGAAGGAATTAATTTTGATTGAAAATGTAGATTTGAAAATAAATCATGATAATGTTGACTATACCTTAAATGGACATTATATCAAAAAAAAAAAAAAAACAATTCACTTATTTCATTTACATTTCAGACCAAGTTCACCTAACATACTAATTTCCATTAATGATTACCTCCATCTTCAGGGATGTCAGAAGTCCACAATGTGAGGTTGTCCCTTAGAAGTTGCATAATCAATGTGCTGTCTTTGTAAGACTCCTCACTCAGTGTATCCAACTCAGAGATGGCTTCATCAAATGCCTGCTTAGCAAGGTGACATGCCCTGAAATATGAAAAGTGTGTCGTATTAAACAAACTGGCTAAGACACTTAGAGTCTGTTTTGATTGACTTATTTGAGTTTATCTTCTAACATAAGTACTTACGAGACTATTAGAAACAACTTATGACATGTCCATAAAGGCATGGACCATAAGTAGTTTTCAACTTATTACCATAAGCTCTCTACGATAGCTTAGGAAAACAAGTTGTAGCTTATGAAAAATTATTTGACTTTATTTTAACTTTTCTATAGAAATAGTTTATACATAAGCATGTGTTTATGATATACACATATAATGAAGTTGTTTATCCGAACAGGACTATCATGAGAACATAGAGGTGGGATGGTTAATAGTAATACCACCAAAAGAAGATAACAATAATAGGCATACCTTTCAGGAGAGTTCAAAATTTCATAATAAAAGACAGAGAAGTTCAAAGCTAAACCCAATCGAATGGGATGCGTCGGAGGTAACTCAGCTTCTGCTGCAGTAGAAGCTGTCTGCAATAGATATGAAAAATCACTAATCAAATTAACTTGAATTGGCAGAAAAGTACTTTGATAACTCAACACTCAGTAACCAACTTCACATTAGTTATATGCCTTCATCCAAATGAATGTTAGTATGTTACAGTGTAAATCAGAAAACCTGATCAGTGATCATAGGACAAATATAAAGGTATGATATAATGAATGTCATATCTGAAGAACATGCACTTCCCTTTCTTCTTCACATGAAATACATTAAAGTGAGTGTCTGTTGTAACATATTCATTCATTTTGCACAAAACAAGTCTATATAAACTACAAATCATTACTTAATTTTCTCCTACAAAACAAGTCCTCAAAGTTCATATCACCATTCACCAATGACAAGCAAGTATTGTCTCACAAATCATCTATATAAACACACTTGGTTTCACAGTGACAAAAACAGATCTTTGAATGAATCGATTTTAGTGATTTGAATGTAAAGGTTTGAATACATTCATGTAAAAGGAATCAAACATGTCAAAATCAATTTTATACTGCTAAAGCAAAATATATCCACAACACACATCATATGCATTATAAGCAACCATATATCCACAAAACGCATCATATGCCTTATATTCATAAGGAACAACGTCAAATTCATTTTAAACCACAAAGATATAAAATGTTTGGAATACAAGCAGACCTGATATGCTTCCATGGAAAGATCAGCAGCCTCTTTTCTCTCATCATCCGACTTAAATTCCGCCAAATACCGATAATAATCCCCTTTCATTTTATAAAAAAAGACACTAGATTCACCATTAGAGGATGAAGGAATAAGATGATCATCAATAATAGTCATGATATCACTGCATATATTAGACAACTCAGATTCCACCTTGTGTCTATACTCCTTTATCCTCTTCACATTCACATCATTCCCTTTAGAATCTTCCTTATGCTCAATTGAGGATAAAATCCTCCAAGAAGCCCTATGAGCACCAACTACGTTCTTGTACCCAACTGATAGAAGGTTTCTCTCTTCCACAGTCAACTCAACATTTAGCTTTGCCACATTCTTCATTGCTTCCACCATTTCTAACACACCAAAACAGTAAAAGTTTACAACTTTATCAAGATAATTGAGAAAATTCAAAAACCCAATTCCAGTTTCAATCTCAATTCACCAAAAAACAATAAAAATTCCAATATATTGCAAAAGGGGTCACCATACAAATAAAATAAAATCAACCCAGAAACAAAATTGAAATAATTTTTTTATGTTCAAATGAAAGATGAAAACTTAGAACAGTGGAAACGCTTAAATCTGAATATAGAGGAATCAAAGGATGAAAAAAAGTGAACTTTATGAGAAAAAATGGAAGTTAAGAAAATGGGTTAGAGAACAGAAGTAACCTTCATAGCGTTCAGCTTGTTCAGCGAGCTTGGCGATGTAGACGAAGGTTTCACGTTCCTTGGTGAAAGCCATGGAAATTTTGCAAGCTTTCTCTCTCTTCTTACTTGGTTTCTCTCTCTTCAACTTCGAAATTTTTTCAAAGGTTTGAATGGGAGGGATAATGAGACAAGCTACGCACGACGGAACATGTTGGTCGTGTCGTTGGGGTCTTGGGGAGTATGTTTTATCACGCGCTTTTTAGAGAGTGGTTGTCACGTTTTTGTGTTTTGGCAAGGGGGGTAAGCGGATCGGACAAAATCAATGAAATCGATGATCCAAATCTATCCAAATAAAAAAACACAATATTTTTTGGTTCGGATAAAAAATTAAACCGAACCGAGCTAAACCGAATTAGTTTGGTTCGGATCTCGAATTTCATTTTTGAAAACCGATGAATTGATGAACCGAACCGGCCATTTTATGTGCCAATTTGTTATAGTTTTTAAAAAAAAATCACTTATTTTTAAAAAATAATCACTTTTAAAAAAATAACATCTGTTTGTTATAACTTTTAAAAATAATCAAAATATGAAAATAATCTAAAAATTACTAAAAATCTGAAGCTGATATTAGTAGTTTTTTTTTTATAGATTTTTTTTAGAGTAAAAAGAAAACAAGTGTCAAAATTTCAGACAAAAATATTCTTAATATTATTCTAACATTCCAATAATATTATATTTAGAGTTTATAAGATTAGTTTGTTATTTTTAGAAGATAAGATTTAGAAATTTGTTTTATTTGTAGTTATATATATAAAGTCATATGACCATAATAAAAAACAAGAACTTGATTATTTTTTATATATTTATTTTATATGATATATTATATTTGAATAATTGTACTTTATAGTAATTTTGTGATGCAAAATTACTTTTATATGGTTGCATTCAAACAAATAAAAAATTATTTTTTTTATAAAAAGTAATTTTTTTAATGGTAAACAAACATAAAATAGCTTCTGATTTTTTGTAAAATCTCTAAAAAATAATTTGTATGGAGCAGCTTTAAATTCTTGGGCCAACTATCCCACCCTTCGAGGTGTCTCCAATCTAGCGAGGGATTAGTCACTGCGTTCGGCGGTGGATACCCCGGTCTCGACCAAAAAAAATCACTTATTATTTAATCTGTAACAAACGGGCTCTATAACTGTCCATTTGACTCATATTTTGACAGACTCAAACTACATTCACCTTCACAACAAAAACACGTAGGTAGAAGCAAAACACGCACAACACAAGCAAATATAGAAACTACATTATTGTTTATTTAGTTTATTTTATTATTGTAATTCGTTTGAAAGATAGAGCTTAAAATATATCGTGTTTGAAAAAATAATAGCAGATATTATATCGCAAAAGCAAAATGTTGCGAACCGAGTATAGTATCCGATCCAAATCGGATCGGATTCATTTTTTGAAACCAAACCAAACCGGACCAATTAAAAGTTCATTGATTCGAACATCGAGTTTACTCGAAACCAATCCAAACCGGTCTAATTACACCTTAATGTTGGCAATAATGGGATGGGAAGTGATGTTCACGTCAGTGTGTTGTTAGTGAGAATAGAGTTGAGGCAAATTGATGGCGTTTGGTAAGCTTTGAAATTTCAAAAATCTCTTTTTTCCTTTTGCGTTGTTTGGTAGGCTTTGAAATTTCAAAATCACTTTTTTTCTTCTTTTGAACATGAGTACAATCACTTTAATTTATTTGGATAAACAATAGTGCACTGGTGCTACCTAATTACAATAAATATACTGAATAATTGATATATTTATGTTAACGATGATTAATTTCTATTGAAAAATTTGTGAGCGCATAAGATGAGTTCTCTTTTGCCAACTTAATTCTTTCCATATGCATCGGTGAAAAATCGAACCTCTGACCACATGCTTTAATGACCTAAGACCCTTACTACTTGGTCCAATTCATTACTGATATTCACTTTTTTTTTTATAAATCAGAAAGATAAATTGCTCCGAAATTGATCCATGAATCTCACCCTGTCCAACCCATATATCCTCAGCTCATACCACTTGAGTTATCCTACAAGAATTTATTGGTATTCACTTTACTTTTTCACTCATTCAATTATAAAATATCCATAATAATATTTATCAAATTTATCAATATATATGAATTATTCATGCTAAGTAAATCAGGTCGATGGCAGTTCATATAAAGGACAGAACAAATCATAAAGATCAGCTCCAAGAATGAAGAAGCTCAAATGTGTATCCCTACTTCTTCCAAATGCCAATAAGAATTCGTTTTACACAAAAAACATTTCATTGGTGTGATAATGAATCACTCTACTAAGTTGTATAATAATTACAATCAAGTTAAACTACTATATGCTTTCATTATATCTTTTTGTTGTAAAATCATATGCTTAAATGAATATATGATCAAAGTGAAATGTTACATTGTAAATACATTGCGGACGCCTAAAATAAAAGACTGATTTTCTCATCTTGTATTGTGCAGTTTAGTATGTCCTGGAATTTTGAAATTACAAACACTAGTTACAAGCTAGCAACCAATATTGACGATGCTTCTTGTTGTCTTAAGCTCTCAGCTACATGAGCAATTACTCCTACACCAGCATTGTGAAAAAATTCATTTTTTACCTGAAATTGAGAAGTTCTTAAGTTAAAAACGCTATGAATGATGCAAATACAATCCTCATCTGAGAGAACAGGTGGATACAGTACATGAATGTTGTTATGGGCAAAGAAAGGCCAAAATGATGAGTGAAAGCTGACATCAACTTTTCTCCATCCCAACTGTTGTAAACCCTGTATCATCTCCTCTGTTAAGAAGATACAATCGCAACTTTAGTGGAAAAACAGTACTAAGCAGATAATACGTAATTCTTCAGCTACTCTAGGCAATAATGTCACCTTCGATGATTTCATGATACTCCACAGTTTTCTGGGTATCATGCGTATTTTGTGCTGCTTCCTTTGCTTCCACTGCTTCTGGAGGAAACTGAGGGCCATCAGAAGGGACTGGAGGGTAATATTCAACATCAACCACGTGCTTGTATCCATCTAAAGATTGGCGAGGTGGCTAAAAGTACAATAGAAAATGTTAGTACCATAGAAATATATAAGCATTCTCAGTTTTCCATTTCAAACATTTTTCATTTTTGTATTGAATAATTTCTCCTCCTAGTTTTATGAGTAGAATCTTCCTTGAACAACATGGTTGTCAATTGTCATCATTATCTCCTATCTGACATTTGATAATTTTTCTTCCAAATTTGCAAGACAGAACCCGGCATTGATCAACTAGGATGCCAGAATTGACACCACTAACAATATGTATGTAAGTGGCACTAATTTAGGATAGAATATTCTGAATGCATATTTTTGATGTATCTGTATTCATTGGGATGAATTTTATTCCCTTTTTCATGATTATGAACTATTAGGTTTACCCTACATAACAACATTAGTGCTTGTACTTTTTCAATTCAATAAAGAAAATTCAATTTTTCTCTTGTTTTCCACTGAAATCCCTCTCCTCTTTTTGCCGCTTTTTGGTTCACTTAATAACAGCTTAGAATGTTAGTGATAAACTTAAGACAAGTAAATAGATTACAAGCGCAAGACATTAACAGTGTCCGGATGTTCAGTAAATAACTATAATCGACTTAAATAAATATGTTAAATATTGGAGATCAATAGCAAGGTAACAAGATAACAGAAAAGGAGAAACCATCATATTCACCTTATTGAGCTCCATTTCCCTCCTTATCGAGGATGTGCGCCACCCAACCATATCTATATGAAGTTAAAGAAATTACCAAAATTGAGGAAGAGAGGACCAATTATATACCTAGCAGGTCGTAAAACAAAGAAAACTTACTGAGAGGATACGATCGTACGAAACATTGGCATAAACAATGCGACATTTAAATGCTCCAAGTGCAGATCTGCAAAAACACTAAATCTTGTAAGTAACAGATTACTTAATTGAAAAAGAGGAATACAAAGTAAGCGCACAAATAGATTTCTTTGCTTACAGAAACTTTCCATCTTCACAATCAGAAGCCATTCTCAACAGAAGAGGTGGTTTGTTGGGTTTACCATCAGTAAGGAACAACTGACTACCAGTCCGACCAACAAATAAAGGAGCCATAGGTGCAGCAAGCTTTTCTAGTATTGGAACGCCCAACAGAAATGGAAGCTGGAAAATATGTACGCTAAACAGTCAAAACTCTTATGGTCAGTAAATTTTTGGTATAAACTGATAAACATGAAGAATTATACAACAAAGGATTGACTCAAAGTGTCACAAACATTTTCAAGACTGTAATATAAGACTTGTCCAGTATAATTTAAATTGTTAGGGTCTGTTTGCCGATAATGTAAATCCAAATTGAACTTTTTCTCATTATTGAACCATTTTCACAAGGGACAACAATGATTTAAAACTAAAAATTTGTATAAAGCAAAAAACATAGACGCATAATTAATATGTTCCAGAACAGACCTGCCTTTTTCCCCTTACACCAAGATGAGGAGTTGCTAAAGTAATAAAACTGATTGGCTCCAACCCAGCAATCATCCCTCCTTTCGAAAAGCTTGTACTTTGGGAATTTCCCGTTGTGCTGTGTGCAAGATCACCAAGTTGGTCTCTATTATAGGTATCACGTGAATAAAGGACAGCAATTGCATATCTAGCAAACAAGCCTCCTAAAGAGTGGGCTAGAAAGGAGATTCTTTTCAAACTCTTTGTCTTTTTGACAACTTGCAAGACCTGTTTTGATAAAAGGAAATAAACATATAACATGAAAGAATTCAGTAGAAACTCAAAACAATCAGAAATGAAACTGGGTGTCCAAACATTGGACACACAAATCTGCATATCTCATGACTCACTTCATCAGCTAATCGCTTTCCAGCTCCATCAATCCCAGTAAATGTCTTAGTATAAGTATTTGATGAACTTACTGCAGAGATCAAAATAATTCTTAAGGACTTCGGCCAGACAAGAAACTTTACTTTCACTCATGTGATTCAAAAGAAAACTTTCACAACATTAAGACAAATATTGTTATTTTAAACAGCTTAGGATCAATACTTTCTAAACAATACAAATAGACTTTTGAATGCATTAACTTAAGAGAAAAAAGTTAAAAAAAGAAGATTCAGCACTAGAGCGAGAGTTTGATTTCTCAAGCCAAATCATAACTACCAGAAAAAGTTGAACGACTGACTGAAATTATAGACAAAAAAATGAAATTCATGTCTAACTCCTCACTAAATTTTACAAACAGACATATTTCTTATGGCACAAATTTCTGTTGGTATACACCCTCATATACATGCTTTATCCGCAACAAAAAATGCTCACTTTAAAAGAGTCTTATACAAAATATAAAATAACATACAGAGCCACAAGTAAAAAATGTACTAACCATAAATTAGAAAGTTCTTTCCAAGGCGCCTTTTTAACTCTGCTTCTGCGTAAGTCCAATCCGCTGTGCTGTATTAGTAAAAACATCAGTACAACTTTGTACAAGATTAAGCTACAGAACAACCAAATGACCGACAGAAATAAGTGGATTTATGTATGGCACATATATAACCATTGCCCCTAAACTTTATTTTTCTCACTTTCATCTTCTAAACTGTGAGCTTATAAATTACTTTTATAAAATGAATCAAATTTATGATTGACAAGTAAACCGGAAAGGGTACCAGCTATTCATAAACAATGTGAAAACCACAAAGTGGGGTTGGATACATGGATCAAATGACGCCATAATATTCAATATAATGAATATATACCTGTAACAGTGTTATGCATACTGATTTCATCTTTTGGCCCTCAATTCAACACAAAACAGTTTGAGCAACTTATTATTTTCTCAATATAAATATAAATATACCTGGCCAAGATACCATGAACAAGAACAAGAAGATGATCTGGATTATTCCTAGAATTTCCCATGCTAGAAATAGAATCTTCATTAGTGGTAGCACTCATAGCTCGTGCTCTAAGGCCCTGGTGTCTCTCTGCACTGTTTGTACCTGCCAAAGTTCATCTGTCAGCCTTAATGAAAGCCGAATGTTAGTTATTCATACTTGCATCAATATTAATATGGTAGTTAATTTGTCGTCATATTTGGTTTATTAGACTAGTTGTTGCTAGGCTTGGGCTAGTACTAGCACATAAAAATGATTGACAAATAAACAAGATTGAGGAAGCAAGCCGAGGACAGGCCATAACTGTGAATAAGTGCTGCTCAATGCACAATGTTCCCACCACTATAGGGTCAGTGGAGCAGTATATGTTCAAAATGCCAAACATCTGGTTGGATAGGCTATTCCCATGACTAGAACCTGTAACGACTAATAACTCCAATCCTACTACAGTCCCAAACTCCCATGGATCACCGCCAAGACATATCTACGAAAAGATAGAAACTTTAATGTGGCATAATAGTTGCCATGTGACCGGGATCACAGGTATGAGCTGTCGAATCAAATTCTTGCAAATGCAAGGTTATAAATAACTACAGCACCGGGTTGCCCTTCATAGATGGTGTTTAAACTTTACAATTATTCGTACGGGATCATGAATGATTTCATATTGACAAATTTTTTATCACCAAATTTACATTTGAATAAATTGAAGGAAATTAGTTGGTGTATGCTAGGTTTAGTGCTGAAAAACTGAAAAATGTATGCCTACACCAAAAGAACTCGTGAAGTACTCCGTAGTTTCAGTAGAATTTCATAAATTTCTTATCGGTATGTGTATCCTTTGATCATGTTTCCATTTCAACCGATAAGAGTATTATTAACACAAACAATATGAGCTACCCATCCGGTACCAAAATACAAAAAGAGGTCTTGAAGTAACGCTTCTACTTCAAAAATCAGCAAAATCCCTTTGAAAATTCATAGAATTTAAGAATTAAAAAAAGCAAACCCTTTAGATTCAAATTGCACATGGTTCTATCTAAATTGTAATCCATTGACATGCCTAACACAGAAATGCCACCTCATATACCAACAATAACATAAACTAGAGAATAATAAAATGAAGAAAAAAAATCAGCATCGGAATTTAAATGATCGGAAAGTAAAGAGCAACAAAATTGGTAAATAGAAAGAAAAAAGAAAAAGGAAAAAAAATACGAACCAGAAGGAAAATTGAGGTTGGAATTGGAAGAAGAAGAAGAAGAAGAAGAAGGTTGAGAGGGTAGAATAGGGTTTTGTGGTGATTGTGAAGCAATTTTGTTGTTGATGAAATTGGAAATTGGATGTGAGTAGGAAAAGCGCGCGTGAATGAACGGAGCCGTTGCCATGACGGATATAGTAGTATATAAATAGAATAGAATCCTGAAATGTCTCTTTAGAAAGCAAAGTGGCACCGAAAAACGCCACAATTGTTGCTTGCTTAGTTTATCTTCTTCACTGCGTACAATTACAATCTCTCGAATAATAATTGTGCACGCAGTTTCAGAAGCCCATCCCATATCATTCTCTGTTCATGGGAAATAAGACAATCATCAATTGATGCTACAGTAGCACAACACCGGGATACATACATTCTTTTTGTTTTGATAGGCTGCCTATATAATATTCTTACCTTTTTTATTTTCCTTTATCTATTTGTAATAATTACATTACGAATATTTTATTCATGGTTCTACTCTCCACTTAAAAACAAGAGCGCAAATATTGGGAGATTACTGAAATCATTTGATGTCAGAATCACTCTTAGAAAATAAAGGCTGGAGCGCAAATAAATCTACTATCTCGAATAGTCTTTTTAATACACCAAACAAAGTTATTTTTGTCAAGATTATTTATTTATTGACGTAGGTATTCTGTTTTTATTGTGCTTGGAGGTCACTTCAAAATGCTCTCAGCCTTTAATTGGAGTTGTAGTATATAGTTTGCCAAGCTGATTAAGTGAAGCAACATCATTCCCCCTTAACTGTTTGATTTAGATCCAACAACCACAAATGCGTCAAATAAATAATTGAAGGTTGGAAACTTCCATGGGTTGAGAATTTATCTGCATGAAATTATAGTTGGTTAATATCTAACAAAGTCTAATACCCTCCCATAATGTGATTTGAGAAGTGTGAGGCATAGACAATAATGCCTTAAATTAATCACATTCAAATAATCTGACTATGTTCGAATATTAAACAGAATTCATTACAAATGTAATGTAATCCACACTTAAACTCATTACATAACTTCTTCATTTTCATTTAGGCTAAAAAATTAGAGTGAACATATTCACAAATGAGTTTTCCACAACTATCTCATCCCTTAAAAATTTCACCCTAATTTTTCAGATACACGAAACTAACGATTAATATTGAAGTCTATAAAAACGATCAATAAAAGTTCACATAAAACTTATTTAAAGAAACTGTAGTTTATAATACAGGGCTAATACTAAATACTGTTGATCCCAACTTCACTCTATTTCTGAGATGACATCAAGCTCCAAATGCAGATGTCTAGCACCTGTTCTGGTTGTCGATGCAGAGGCAAAAGGATTAGGTGGCATCTCTAACTTCTCACCATTTCCTTCGAGCATCTGAACCACAGCCTTCATGGTTGGACGATTGGCCGGATGCCACTGAATGCACCAAAGTCCCACAATTGATAGCTTCTTTGCAATTTTAATATCTTCTTCTCCTTCTATATGAATTTTTATATCTTCATTGTTCTCTAGAAGATTATAAATCCATTGTGGATAGTGAACATTGCTGTTATTTTCGTCCGCGACATCGGTTACTTTCCTTCCTCCAACCATTTCGAGAAGCAGCATCCCATAACTATAAACATCTGACTTATAGGATACATTGCCAAAGTTTCTCGAAAATACCTCTGGTGCAATGTAGCCCAAAGTTCCCCTAGCCGCGGTCATTGACACTATACTTTTTTCCTTGGAACAAAGTTTGGCCAAACCAAAATCGGATATTTTGGGTGTGAAGTTGTCGTCTAGCAATACATTATGAGGTTTGATATCGAAATGGAGAATTCGTTTGTCGCAACCTTGATGAAGATACTCAATTCCCTTAGCTATACCAAGAGAAATGTTTTGTAGCCTTTCCCAACCTAAAAAGACATCCTTAGTGTCAGCAGACGCTATGAATTTCTGTAACGAACCTTTTGGTAAAAAATCATACACCAAGGCTCGTCTGTTTCCATCTGCACAATAGCCAACCAAGCGAGCCACGTTGACGTGGTGAATTTGACACATTGTTTCCATTTCATTGATGAACTCTTGGCCATTTCCTGTTGAAGTGTTTAAGACCTTAACAGCTACTTGAACTTCGTTTGATAGCTTTCCTTTGAAGACAGATCCAAAAGCTCCCTGCCCCAGTTCTTCCTTAAATTGATTTGTAATCCTTTTTATATCTGCATAAGAGTATCTGGCAGGCTTAAGAGCTTTATAATCCTTCAAAAACTTTTTGATTCTTACGTAATTCTTCCTTTCATTGCAAGCTACATAGATACAATATGAAGCCACTCCAACAAATATAAGAGAAAATGGGCCTAAGATTCCACCTGCACATACATATACAAATAAGTATTATAAAACAAATCAGTTATAATTAAATAGACAACTTAATTCCTATAACTATTATTTACGTTTACTTTTGTCCTTCAATTTATTTAGTGTACATGTTTGTCCTTAAATATATACCAAACAAACCAAACATATGTCAATAAGAATAACTGTGATAATATGCAAAAAGGATTTATGTGAATCACAAAAATAAGGATTAACATGATACACATACACATAAGTTCAAAACTTTATAAATTTAGGAACTAAGTTGTGAATGGGGAATAAGATTACCAGCAATCACTTTCCCTTTTGATGAGCCTGCAAAGAAAATTGAAGATATGAGATTCTCACAAATATATCTATAACATCATAATTTCTTTGGGAAAGGATATAGAAGAAACAATACCTTTATTGATGCCTATGCATTTAAATTCGTGTTGAGATGTGTTTCTTTTGGCCTTGCATCGCCCACCTTTTCGTTCACAGTTTCTGCAATCTGGTTGGAACCAATTGAGATTCGCATCAACGTTGTTGTTAAACAACGAATTAGGCAACAATACAACGTTCTGAATTATGGTACAGTACAGCAAGGGTGTCCAAAATATTGATGCTTTCCAATTCACTGCTATTATTTCAAATCCCGGAACATTGAGACAAGAAAAGTTTCCAGATGCTATTGTATAACTGTCATCTGTGGTTCTGTGAGAAGTCCCTGAACAATTGAATAAAGCATATTCATTGAGTCCAAAGTCATAGTTGAACTGAAAAGGAGAGGAGGATATGTTGAAATTAGGAATTTGTTTGTGAAGGCAGAATTCAGGATAAGATACTGTAACTGTAATGACTTGTGAAGTGTAGTCTATGGTTTTGACGATGGTTTGATTAGAAAAAGGAAGTTCCAACACTGTTTGGTTGGTGTCGGTGCAGTATAGCTGAAACCAGGAATTATTGTGGCCACACCATTTAGGTTGTTTACCTTTGAGTATGAAGGGGAATCTTATGAATGGTCCATGAATACCATCACAACTTGATTCTTTGCATTGGTCATCACGGTAACTAGTTTCTGCAACCGCAACCGTAGTTAAGAAACACAGCAAGAAGACATGGATGAGGTATTTTAGCCAAATAGCCATGACTGATCAGTGATCATTCATGAGATGTCAATGATCTAACAGATAAGTAGGACTTATTGACCTAGTAAAGCATTGCATTGACCATGAACATGACCCGTTCACACTTGTATTTGAATGTAATATGGAAGTGGAACACTACTACCCACATATTCAAGTTGAAATTTCAACACTAAGCTACAACGAGAGGGATTGGACAGTGATGTGGTTGACTTGAAGTCAACTGTGACTGAAATCAGTTAGTTCTTCAACAAGCCATCCATGACTGACTGACTGACTAGAGCATATACATAAAATTGCAAGATCGATCTTCTTCCCCTAACCAACCCTAGAATTTCAAAAATGGCTATGTCATGCGGAGGATTAATCGTCGTCTTTGCTACCTTTGTAATAACGATAATCTGTGTTGTCTTTCCTTTGCCAATATATAATCCATGCTTCTTTCAATTAGAAAACTCTTGCGGAATCATATTCAACGAATCTTTATTTTCATTTGGAAGGGGGTGTGGGAATCCCAATTTTGAAGTAATATGTGAAAACAACAAATCGGTAATGTATTTAAACTATGGAGAACATCAACACCAAGACGCCATAATAATAGCTTCTAATTCAACATTCCGTTACATCACCACGACAGGAGTTGGTTCAGATGATAATATATGCCCAATCATCAATTCCAGTTCTCTACCGTACGAAAACATCTCCGTCTTTAGAGATTCTTATTATCAAGAATACTTGGCAGTTATGAGATGCGAAAAAGCGGTAGTAGATAATAGCGGCGAGTATTTGGATATTTCTTCTTCAGAGAGGTGTGGTGGTGAGGAAAAGGAGCAATATTATTATTATTATTATTATTATTCATATGTTGTTGTTGAGAGGGAGGATTACTCCAGAAGATTGTCAGTGAGAGACATTGCAGAGTCATGCAGAGTAGAGATGAAGGTAATGATGAAACCGTGGGATGAAAAGGTGAAATGCAATACTACTAGCAAGTGCGAGTATCCAGACGTTCACAGTGAGTATGTCAACGGAATTGAGGTTCGTTGGCGACCAGTTCGGTGTGAGGAAGAAGATACGGTACACAAAGTCGGGAAAAGGAAACAACCATTCATCTGCATTCTCTATGATGCAGCACTCTTATGCATTCAAATCGGATTCCCCAGTAAGTCGATTAAATTAATTACATTTTCGATTCTGACACTGTTCTTCATCCTTCTTATTATTTAACTCAATTCTGATAGGCTCGCTTATTTAGCATTGAGTTGTAATTCCAGTCATTAGATTACCTGAAGTTTGCAAGTTTTTTTTTGTCTACCCTTAGCTTCAAATTATCTCTCCTAGTATAAAATGTGATTATCTGCTAACCTCATGAGACAAAATATATTTTTAATTTGATTATTCATATTAATTTCTTTATTTTATTTTATTTTTCATTCTTTGGTTCCTAGTGAAAGGACCTAGTAGTAAAGAGTTTGACCGAATTTCAGCATATCAGTCCTCTATTAATTTTTGTTGCATATATTTACCACAGTTTCTTATCAAATGAGAGGATATTTGTTGCATATTATCAAAGTAATACCTTTTTTAGAAAATGTAAATAGACCTATGATTCCGTTTATTTCTCATTTGAGATATATTTTTAGTTCAAATATGAATATAAATTACATAGTATTATCTTCTTTTAGCTTTTTCCCTAGTTCAAAACTTTATACCTCTTTATTTAAGTTGTAATACACATGTAATAGTAAAAATGACTTTAATAAAAGTTGTGCGATGTTGTGACTAATTCACACTGTGTCAACCGCAATTCGTACACGACATCCAAAATAGTCCAAACTGCAAAATCCTTAACGCACTGTTACCGCCACCACTATTTAAAACCTTGAACATATGTTTGGTATATATTTAGGAACAAACTTGATAAAATTGAAAGACAAAAATAATTAAGAATGATAAAGATTAATGTGTTTTTAATGCTTTACTTTAGCCAACTAATAAGTTAATTATATTAGCAATTCAATAAAATAGTAAATATTCTTCTGTGGATGATCAACTAACTTGAAAGTTGAAATGTATTATATTGTGGATAGAATAATTTGATTTATTTTTGCACAGTCTTGCCATGGATTGTTGGAAAATTTGTTCTTGGGTCACCCTTTGTGGCTGCACTCTTGATACATAAATGGAGAAAAAGGCATATATCCATATATGACACAGTTGAAGATTTTATTCAAAGTCACAACAATTTCATGCCCATCAGATACTCTTACTCTCAAATTAAAACAATCACCAAACGTTTCAAGAATAAGTTGGGTGAAGGAGGCTATGGTTCTGTCTATGAAGGAGAGCTTCGAAGCAAACGCAAAGTAGCTGTTAAAGTATTGACCAAGTCTCGGACCAATGGACAAGACTTCATCAACGAAGTTGCAACAATCGGAAGAATCCGTCATGTCAATGTGGTGCAGTTAATTGGATTTTGTGCCGAAAGAACAAAGCAAGCTCTGATCTACGAGTTCATGCCTAATGGTTCTCTTGATAAACACACATTTTCACAAGAGCATGGAAACTCATCTTCATTAAGCTACGATAAAGTCTATGACATTTCACTTGGAATTGCTCGTGGAATTCAATATTTACACCAAGGTTGTGATATGCAAATCATACATTTTGATATAAAACCTCATAACATTCTTCTTGATGAGAATTTCAACCCGAAGATATCTGACTTTGGTTTGGCAAAATTGTATCGAATAGATCAGAGTGTTTTAACTTTAACAGCAGCAAGAGGAACAATGGGGTACATGGCTCCTGAGTTGTTGTACAAGAACATTGGAAGCATTTCGCACAAAGCTGATGTTTATAGTTTTGGAATGATGCTAATGGAAATGGCAGGTAGAAAAAAGAACATAAATTATATAGAGAATCACTGGCAAGACTACTTTGCTAAATGGATTTATGATCAATTTGAGGAAACAATAGATACAAACAATGTAACAGAGGACGAAAAGAAAATTGCAATGAAGATGATTGTGATTGCGTTGAAATGCATACAAATGAAACCAGATGATCGTCCCTCAATGAGTGAAGTGATAGATATGCTCGAAGGAGATGAAGTGCCTCAACACATTCCACCTGATCCTGAATCTTTCTTAACCTGGCAAAGGATGTCAGCAGATGCAAGTGGACTCGATGACAACTAACATTCATCATGAGCTACATGTGGAATGGAAGTGCAATCAGAATGAGAATGTATGAATTATCATCCAGACTTAAGGGGTACTGGTATATCAGTACTAGTTTTTTTCTTTTTCATATTGTATTTTCGTTTTTTACTTTTATCAACATATGTTAATCTTGAAAATATCAGCTTTACATACTCATCAAACATGCATGTTACGTACAATGCATACTGTTATAACTTGTACCACGAGCAATCTTAAAGAATTTTTCTATATCTCACCTCTCATTATGCAATTGATCTCTTATTCTTATTCTAACTACAACAAATTAAGCAAGTTTCAAAAATTGACATGCTCACACATAAAGCACCAAGGCACTTTTCAACGCTTTTAGTTAAATTCACTCTGCTTTGATCCCCTGGCTATGCTTTTGATCTTGCATGTTGCATATGTTACATAATTTCTGAATTATGAGAACCTTCTGTTTGATTTGACCATCTTAAACTTTCGATTAAAACCACAATCCGATTGGATGAATGGTTTCAAAAGACATATTCATGTTATTGGATGGAAACATACATACATACTTATAATCAATGTTCTTTTAAAAAAACTTATGATCAATGTTCTTTTAAAAAAACATTGTATAATCAAAGTTCTTAAAAATTATTTTGCTAGAAGATAATGAATTCGATAGAAACATGGTATTTGGTTGAACATGAACATTATGACATTGTTTAATCCATTTAGCACTCAACTTAGTTGAATAGGACTTGATTGTTAATAAAAAATGCCTCAATAAAAAAGTTGAACAAATAATAATACAAAACTTGATGTCAAAGAGGTGACTTAAGATAGAGTACTTATTCTAGTTTAAAAAATCTCCACAAGTTTCTCCATTCAAAAATGGGATTTATACTCAACTACCAATATGCTCCAACAGCAGCAAATTCTATATATTACTGATACAAAGTAATGTAAGTTAATTCTCCGATTGAATTGCATGACTATTTAAATCTTAAAAAAATGATCAAATTCATGGGTGTTTAATTGCCAAAACAGCCAACAAATTATTCAATGCTCAATAGCTTGAATTCAACAGCAAAATGCTTGATCATCGCCTACAACCCATAACTTTTCTCCAATTTCTGAAGTTGATTGAGGAAGATCCATGTCATCTGTCATAAAGCAATATATATGATTGAGAAAACACCTCAAATATAAATGATTAATAAACTAACAATAATAGTTAGAAACACAAATGAAAACAAAGGCAAAAGAAAGAATCAAATTATTACCATGACATGAGGAGCAATCCTGACACAGTAGACAGGGAATCCGGTGTAAAATTTGAAGGGTCCTCCTGCTTTGAAGGTTTTGACAGCACAGTCAAGAGAGCCGGTGTATGGATATTTACCTTCAGCATCAGGTTGCATCTTCTGAATCTGTGTCTTCACGTAATCAAATGGCAAACTGCAAGCTGCTGCGAAAAATCCAGATACACTGCTTGCACCTGAACAAGAGATTCAGAAGCAAATGTTAAGAATAAACTCTTCTTTGTAACATAATAAAAAGGGCTTCCACATATGCAGCTTAATTGAAGTACACAATCTACATACGTGGAATAGCATATGTCCAATTAGAAGAAAATTTGTGTTTAATAAAGGAGAAGTCTTGATTCGTAAGTGTTAAATTGTACGAGCTTCTGATATATCAAAGACTATCATCCATAATCACAACTTGAAACATGTAAGCATCAGGCAAAGTTCATGCGACAAATTGCAAGAGCACTAATAGAAACAAAAGCATACGCAAAAAGGTCAATAGGTCAATAACTAAATATGTAGTCTTTTGGGTGTTATACATAGAGAGGTTTAATACTTTCATGATTGACACTACTTGTATTGTCAATTCAAACCCAAAAAAATGAAAGTAACAAATTTATTAAATTAATTTGTTAAATAATTTTGTAATAGAATTATTCAGATTGATAACCACAAATACCTTCATCTTCATGTAACACTTAAATAGACAATTGAAACCCAAAATGTGAAAGTAATAACCTCATCAATGCAAACATGAAAGTGGGGTGGTAAATAAGCTGAGCCAGCTCAAGTGCCCACTTAGCTCCATTCGGAGAGAGATGATAATTTAACATGTTAAATGAACTAAACTTGAGCTTACATTCAACTTGTTTTCTTGAGAATTGCATCTAATAACTATGATGTTTTCACTTTTCAAATATATCTTAAAATTCAATTTAATGTTGGTTTGTTAAATTTGTTTTTGAACTAAATACAAGTAAAAAAATCTATTTAACTCAGTTACAAAATTGAAATTATCCCACTGTGCATGTAAAACTCGATTAATACAAGATTGATTCATTTAGCTCCAGAAGCCAGGGAACTTAAATTAAGCCAAATTGAGCCATGAATAAGGGGAGATTAGGGGATTTCATCTAGTGTGTTGTAAAGGAATTTAGGGACAAAGAGTTCCATGTTTCATGAATACATGGAGATTCAACATAACCACTTTAATTTCAATTCACCCTTTGAGTAACCCTTTCATCCAACTAGTTTCCAAAATCTTAAGATTCTACATAACCACATAACCCCTTTCACAAATCAGATATTAAATCAAGTCTCCAATTCATCTAAGCTGTTCTGATTCATATACTTAAATAGCCGTCCATTATTGACAACCTAGAGTGCATTAGTGCAGTGACTTCAAAATCCCACGGTATACTCTTGTTAGTTTCAAAAGGATAAACTAAATTTTCAAATTATGATAAGGTGTGCTAATGGCTTAGAGTAATCTCTTTTTATTTTCAATATAACACAAACTTCACAAAAATGTAATTCATATTTGTCTTCCAAGGTACACTGTAAGTAATAGATTGTTGAGCCAATAGTTGGTAAAAGAGTTAAACCACCACACATCAGACAATAATTTATGGTCCTAAACAACTAAGATACAGAACATGCACAGACTATATCTTAATTTATTCAATTATAAGGTCTATGGAAGTAAAATGCATACTTTCGAAACATCAATGGAATAAAATGAAGTCAAGAATAGTAGCAAACAGTTGCAGGCAATCGACACGTGCCAATAATTTTGGCAATAAGTTTAAATAAGACTAGTCAATAACAATATCAAAATGGTTACTTACCAACAACAGTAGTCATTTCACCTAGACCAACAGTATCCTTGAAGAACTCAACACTTTGATCATAAGATGCAAGCATTCCCATGTTCAATGCCATGGCTCTTACGACAGTAGGCCCAGCACCTTTCCAAAGTGATAGAATCCCTTCATCTGCACCAATACGGTAAAGTGCCTGGAAGGCATTTGTGTAATTCCGGCGCTGAGCAAGAGGTAAAGTTGCATCAGCCTGCATACGAATGAGTGCCAAATCTGCTGGACTACCAACAGTTGCTCCAATAGCACCAGCAGTCAGCCCACATAGAGCTTTTTGGTAGAGTGGCAGGGGCTTGCCATCATTAGCCTCAATTGCTTTATTTGTCAAGATTCTACAAAACATTCAAACAATTAAGTAAGACAAAAGTGTTAAAACCATAATAGATGCATTGCATAAGAAGTACAAAGGACACACACAAAGCCTCAGAATGAAAATCAACAAAACATATCCTTTTTACTGGTTTAAGAGCCCAAATGTTTGTTTATACGAGGAAAAAACCAATTCAATTGTAGGATATGCTCAAAAAATATATAACAATTATGTAATTTCTAATGAAAATTCAAAAGCCTCTGCTCAGAAGCTTATATGCCCTCATTATCATAAAAAAAAAACAGCAGCTTCCGATGAAATCTCTAAAAGAAATTGCAACATAAAATCATTGTTTACAACAGTGAATCCAAATCTAAATGTGATCATAACAACTCACCTAAAAGTTCCAAGTCTAGCAGTGGTGTATGTAGCTTGCCTGAGTAACCCAGCTGATAGACCCTGCAAGCATTAAGTGATTCAGTTTAGACACCACTAGATTCATAATCATACCTAACAAAACCAAATCCTAAAATGTCAAATCCATTGACTCAATAAATTCATAAACCAAAAACAACAAATATACAAAATCTCCTTCAACTAACAGATCTATAGCCATATAAATAAAACAAGTAAAATACATTGGAATCTATATCACAATCATCCCACATTGAAATCATCAACATAAATCTTATCCAGTAAGAACATTTAATCAAAGATCTATAATTCAATAAAACTAAAACATCTTAAAAATAAAAATAAAAAGATAACCTTATAGAAGGCACCAACACCCTCATTCTTGAGCATGGTGGAAGTGACACTTGCAGCAGATCCTTGACCCAGTTGAATCCTAACCTGAACACAATACAAAAAACACAGATCTGAGTAAAGTAAGAAAAATAAAACAGACCCAGATAACAATTTAAGCGAAAAACAAAAGAAAGACGAAAACTTTATATAAGAGATTTCACCTTGATCATATCGATAGGTTGAATAACACATGTTGCGAGCATGCCAGAAGCACCACCATTGACAAAAGGTTTGATTGTAGGCCAGAAACCAGTAGCAGGAACAGGCTTTTTCTCTTCTCCCATTGTTGATGATGTGAGATTGAAGAGAGTTAAGCGAAGAAAACGAGAGAGAAGAAGAGTTTTTTTTTTTTGATTATTAAGAAGCTGAAAAGTGAATCTAGTTGAAGAGTTTTTATTTATAAGGTGTTTTGTTTTATTGTTTGTTGTGTGTGGTTTTGATTTGCTTGTCACAAAAAACACAACCCTTTCACTCACTCTCTTTCTTTCTCTCTCTTGCTAACCCAACAAACAAGGAAAACAATGAAAAGGAATTGAAGTTAATAAATTAATGTGTTATTTTTATTTTTGTTTGATTTATTGGCCTTACCTTTTCCATATTTTACGAAACTTGTTTTCAGCCAGTAATATGAAGTATGAATCCCTTCTTTATAAAAATAAATAATATATAATTTTGTTAACGTAGGTTCTAAAAGCACATATTAAAAAATTTAAAGTGAATATTTTGTATTAAAAGAAACAAAAAAAAATTATAAGAGGGAGGCTGTTAGGCCGAGTTATAATTGAATACGACAATAAAAATATATATTGGCATGTCTGCCATAAGAAGTCAACACAACCCGGGGGCGGATGAGGAAGTGAAACAATACCTGTAGACAAAGATAATGCGTAATTTGCAAGTCAGGTAGTTACCTAGTTTGTCTACTTCTAAATGTGAGTAAATTGAACTTGTTACTCTTTCGGGGTAAGGCAATTGATGAGGGAGACAATTGAAGCACATTAGTGGATAGCAGGGCACCTTTTGGTAATCAAAGATATAGCCAACGATGAATCTGATTCGACTGAGACAAACTTGTAAGAAAAAAAATTTAAGACTAATTTTCTATCTTAAGTTGTGGTTAAAAGGAGCATTGATTGTAATAGGTAAAAAATATCGAAATTACTAGGCCAAATATTAAGGATCAAAGTTTGAATCCCGGTCATTCTATGTGAATTTCTAATAATTTTGTCATTTTTTCTATATAGAAAAAAAAAAAAAAAAACACTGATGGCTCGGTTCCTAATCGGGGCAATGAAACTAGTTGTGGTGCTGTGGTGTGTGATGCGTGATGAACCTTACAACTTGTTCAATGACTTTATAAAGTGATTCCCATATGATGATCATTACTCCGCTCACCAAAGGAGGTGCACTTTTGGAAGTCCAGAAAAGAAAAAGAAACTACTCCAATTTACTAATTTTATGGAGTAAAATCATTTTTTTATTAGGAAAAAGATTAAGAAAACGTATTTAACCTGAAAGAAAAAGAAAGAGTCCGGCCTTAGATAAATGTCCTTTGTGTTAGGTTGCTTTCCTATCTTGGAAGGAATGAGCTTTAGCTAAATTAATTAAAGGTTGTAACAAGAGTACAAAGCAAGCAAGATTCATCATGGTGATAGTGGAGTATGGTCCACGCCCCATACCTTACTTACTACTACATGGAAGTGCTAATTACTCATACACTTTGCTTGGTAAGGTTAAGAATACAATTCTTAATATGCTTTAAGTATTTTTTAAATATTGATGAAATTTATATTGCTCTTACCAAATGTGGAATGGAATAAATAAAGAAAAGAAGTGTGATCTCTATTAATCTATTTAATAAGAAAAGCGCCAAACAAAATGTGTCAACTTCAATTTTGCTTTACACATAGACCTTGTCATAAAAATATTATTATCAAAATCAATTGTGACATTCAAATATTTTAACCAACCTAATGAAATTAACGATTGCCAATTAATTATTATAATGATCAATTGTGAATTAAAATGGATGCATGTATCACGCATGGATTTCAATAGTAAAATAAGCAAAACATGAAGGGCATTTTAGAACAGTGACAAATAAGGTTTGGCATGTTCAATCAATATTGGTGTTCCACACGAGGATGATTGATTCCAGTGTGTCAACTTGTGGAATTGGTTGGTTTTGGCAGAGGATATAAATCTTGTGGAAGCTTAGCATTGCCCCACAATCCCAATTCTCAAAGTACGAATCTCTCCCTTTGGATTCGCCAACGAATGGCGATTATTACATTAAACTTATGTGTCCTTCAATGAATTTTGATTTGTTTGTATCTATATTATTTTGATTTTTTTAACATGGACAAAAACAAAATGTTTTTAAACAGGTTATATGATGGTTTAAGATAATGAAAGCTGTATAATTTTACAGCCAGATAAATCTCAAAGGAAACATTTTATATTCAATTTTCATACCACATGCAATTTCAAATTTCAAATTTTGATCCAGCACATCGCACACAGACAGGCATGGGCATGGCAACTTGCAGATCACTGCCACACTCATTTTAGATGATCAATTGGTGAGGGAGGCAGGTCAACAATTTGTTTCTAGGTTTGAATAATCTTGTGATAGATATATCTTTTAGTTTTATATATTTCATCATTATCGTAATTTAGAATTGCTGCGCCTCGAGGGCCATGTGACGTTCTTGAAAATACAATTAATAACGAGAAAACAAGGCCTTATCATCTACCCATGCAGGCTTCCTTGCATTGTAGTAGAAAAATGCAATCATCTGAACTAGCTCATCCGCAGTTCTGAGTTCTGCAAAAGGTACAAGTAACAGTGCATCATTACGAGAGTAAACCCTAGATGAAGAGAGTGTGCATGTGTTTGTGCCAAAACCAAACAAAACAATGTTTCTGGTACACAATGAAAGTGAAGAGAATGAACAACAATCTCACCTTTCTCCCTGTAAACCATCTTATGCCCGCGCAAAAACAAAATTTGAGGACATTCTCGAACTTTCAGGGCATAAGCCAAGTCTTTCTCGATGTTAATGTCTATTTTAATCGCCTACAAAATAGGAGATCCAAAGCAATATGTGATAATGGTAAAGATAAATATAACCAGTGAGTGATAAGGTTTATAGTCATGAAAAGCAAACATTGTTTTTTTTTTTCTTTTTCATTTCAGGTCTGTAATAGATGAAAAATAAAGCTTTAGTACACCGAAAAGAAATTGACCATACCCGTGGAGGTAACCGATCTTTAGCACTCCAGTACACTTTTATTGCTTTCTCCAGCTCTTTCAAATTTTTCCAGTTATCGGCAGCCCTATTGAACAACAAAATCAAACACCAAAGGCTGCATTTAGCTTTAAATTGTAGGGGAGTCTAGGAGCAATAGGAGCAAAATCAGGCAAGAATTATATATCCTTCATTTAGCCTACTCCAAATTAAAATTTGAGATTAACCACTCATTTGAATTCCAACATAAGTAACTAAAAATCATCATTTAAATAGTTTAATTTGATACACAGTCAGCAAATCACAACTTTATATGTGTGACTTTAGAAGCAATTATAATTAAAAGTCAAACATTTTTAATGATATTGTAAAAAATCTTCACAGTGACTGTATATGAATTAAATCCTTATATAAAATTCCTATCAACATATCATTATACTAATGCGACACATAACTTTTTTATGCATTCCTACATTCAGCCAAGTGTTTATTTATACCTTTGGACAAATGACAATTATCTTTTGGTAAAACATAAAAGCAAAGAGTAAGTAATTCATGCCAGTGCAAAATATTTTTGGAAAAAATGGATTTTTCATACAGAAGAATCAATTTCATGGAAGCACATTAAGACTTATGACATTATAAACTGATTAATCTGATTAGTTCCACAAAAGCACTTAAGACATGTGTATACACACGCCTTCAAATATATAACTAACAAATGCATGTTTTCTTTGGAAAATTAGCAGAGAAGTATATATCTAATATATGACGGACTGCCAGAAATTCTATCATTCTTAACTCCATCAAAACCATATAAGAATAGGAATTAGCAAGTACCTGTTATAGCGTTCAAAGACAAGAACGATTAAAGGGCTCGGATGAAAAGCATAACTTTCCCACTCCAAACAATTGATCTCCTGCACCCAATTATCATCAGTCTCTCCCTCCCAATCAATTTCAACACCATCTTCTCCCACAACATTCTTTATCGGATGCTTCTCAAAATACTCTGAAGCTCTAACTCCCCACCCAACATCTGTATCCAATGGCCAGCTCTCACTTTCTTCCTCAATTACCACCTTCTTTTCACCACCATCTTCCTCTTCTTCCTCCTCATCATCCATGCGTTTCGACTTAGAATCATCACCAACACCGTCCTTCATTATATCTTTATGATTCTCCAAAGCATCGGCATTTTGTTGCCGAATTGCAGCAAACGTATTCTCCAGTCTGTCGCGTATAAAATCTTCCACTTTCATAGCCTCACTTATACGACCACGTCTTGGCTTCCTTGGAATCGTTCTTGGGAAGTTATCCTCAGATTTTCCATCATTCTTATTATTATATACACTATCCTCAGGTTGGGGACTTTTTCCCTTAGTTTTTCGTCTTGCTTTGGAGCTAGGATTAGGTTCCGGCTCAGGTTTCGAACTAGAGTTTGTCGAAACAGAACATGATATTGATATAGGCTTTACAATGTGATGAGTAGACACAGTACGGAAAGGCAAGAAGCTTCCGTGCACGGCAGCGGTTTGAAGAATAAGCATTTTGGTGGCTAATACAATCAAACAGAAAAACAACTTTGTGTATAGTTGAGTGAGTTATTTTAACAAACAGTTGGTGTTCAAAACACGCGGGAACACAAATTCTTCCTAAACTGAATAATAAACCAAAAATTTACTTCAATTCAAATTTCAAACATGGAAACAGAAGCTCCTGAGAAGAAACCTATTACTAAGATACACGTTGTAACGATGATAGCTGTTACTGCTTGAACCGACGTAGTACTTGCCTTTTTCAGTTTTCTCTCTTCTCGTTACTTTCTGATAATCACACTCAGCTTCTTCCTGTGGCTGTCAATTGGGCCAACTCCTATGTACCAGATCTTTTTATTGGGCCTTTCATTTTGGTAGTTAGTATAGTACTTTGAGGTTTGCTACTTAGTGCCCGTTTGACCCGACTTATTTTCTACTTTTTTATTTAGTTTAAACGAAATAGAGAAGTGTAAAATTGAATTTAGCCATATTTCTCTTTAAAAGTATTAGAGAAATAAACTAAAGAAGTAAAAAATAAAAAAAAATAGAGTCAAACACATTTTTTTCCTATTTTACTATTTTTAAGGAGAAGAAAAAAAAGTAGAAAATAAGCCCGGCCAAACGGGCACTTGGTACTTAAACCTCCATCTAAAGGTGGATAAGTGGGCGTACCGGGATTCGAACTCCGGTCTCTGCACATACGTGCAATATGTTATACTAAGCATCCGTTTGACCCGGCTTATTTTTTACTTTTTTTTCTTCTCCTTAAAAATAATAAAGTAGGAAAAAATTGTGTTTGACTCTACTTCTTTTTATTTTTTACTTCTTTACTTTATTTTTCTAATATTTTTAAAGAGAAATATGGCTAAATTCAATTTTATATTCTCTATTTCGTTTAAGCTAAATAGAAAAGTAGAAAATAAGCCGGGTCAAACGAGCACTAATTGAACTAAGCTCATGGGACAATAAAATATCTCTGCATCGTATAAACACTTATTTATTTTATTTTAAATTTCTCCTCTAATCAAAAAAACACGGGCTCAGTGTATTACATATGGTGTCTGATATACTGTGTCAGTTTCTTTTGTTATAACAACCCTCTTTCAAAATTAGTTTCCAAAACATGGTGTGGGTAACAATATGCGTATCTATTTTTTTTTTTTATAAGCAACAATGAATTATAAGGAGTACAAGGGAACTCAACCCTTACAATTCATGATAAAGTTACAAATTTCGGAGACAAGCAGCCAAATCAATTTTCCATTCTACGAAAGAAATAGAAATAATCTTCTTACTACCCACACAATTACATAACCAAAACCATGAAAAAAACATGATATTATTCAACAAAAGATCCATATCCACCGACGATCCTTGAAAAAGCATGGTATTACGCATTCTCCAAATATTTCATGTCGTAGATAACCATATAATATGACGCATACGCACTCCTTTTTTGAATGATTCCAAATTAAAAGAATTTTTATAATATATTTATCAATAATAAATATTAAGTTAATGATTGAATTAGTCTCGACATGATTCTAAATAAAAACTAATTTACTTGGATTAGTACAATATTTGGATTAGCCTCGTGTATACTAATTAGCTTTTTTTTTTTGGTCAGGTAGCCTAGTGGCTAGACAATCACACATATAAATGTGGAGAAAGTGTGGAATCCTGGGTTCGAACCCAGGCCACTCCAATAATGTCTCTGGTAGCTACCAATTGAGCTACACTTATGGGACGTATACTAATTAGTTTTAATTTATCACCACCAACAACTATTTCGCCGTATATGTCGTCAAAAAAAATATACTATTGTATCATTATATCATTTAAAATTTTCCAATAAATTTAATCCTTATTAGAATATACATTGTTTTTGACATTATTTATAATTATAATTATTTTTGTGCTTTTTATGTTATTTATAATTTAAATATAAGATTTTTTTGTAAAAAAAAAAATTCATTTTTTTATAAATGTTTATTTTAAAATTCGAACAAAACGTCCTAATTGTAGGGACTGACTGTGCTCAAAGGGTCCATCCTCTTTATTATTCACATATATAATAATCATCACCTTCTATTTTTCATCCATATCTTCATCTATCGTATACATGATTTTCGAATTCTCAGTTATGTATCTATTTTGAATTTTGATCTTATCCAAACAAAAGTCCCTATATATAAGAATAGAGCTAGCAACCAAGTTTAAAATTTTAGGGTTTAATTGAAAAACTATGGGGAATATTAAATCTGAAAATTGGGAGTATTATAATAAGTCATTAGTGACGAAGTACCATGTGCCAGAGAAAGAAGCTCCTTTGCCTCTGAAATATTTGAGCGAACAACAAACTCATTTGTTGTCAAATTTTATTGCTACTCATCGTGAGGAAATAACTCTTCCCACCACTAGTATATGTGATCAACATCATTGCTGGATTATTTACAATGAACTATATGTTCTCTTGAGTCTTCTCCAGAAATATTCAGTATTGGAAATTATTGACGCCCACTCTTCTTATGTGATTGACAGAATAAGAATACTCCGAAATTATGATTTTGGTGGATCTTGGTTTGATTCACTCGAGAGTATCATAGTCAATAATGAACACAACAACAGTTTCTACCTGGTAATACTGAAGACTCAACAACCACGATGGGAAAGCAACATCCAGTACGAGCTGCATGAGCAGCGGAGACAATTTTATGAATGGAAGGTTGCAAATATTATAGAAGAGATCAAAGTTATTTGTGATGCTAGAGAGTATTTGAATTTCTTTTACCCTACTATTTAATTAACGCTTGGAAGACTTTATTTTAATTTTACTTTTATTATTGTGTTTTTGCATTTTCTACGTTCCTATCTATATTAATAATAACTAGGGTTTGGAATAATGTAGAGTTTCTTTGTTTGAGACAATTTTTTTTTTTAATGGTAGACAATATTTTATTTTATTTTATTTCATTTTTAAATATAGAAACATTAAATATGTCGATATGAAATTTGATTTTTAAAGTTTTTTTTTTTACTCCCAATATGGACCTAAAAATAGTTGTTTTTGGTACCATTCTCTATAACTGTAATATTCTCTGTACCCAAATGTTTTATATTATTGCATTGCAATACTAATTATTCTTTGATTATTCTTTTTTCATATGATAAATAATAATGATATTAATAACAAAAAAATAAATAATAATAATGATATTAATCCTTATACATTATCATTTTGTTCTTGGTAGAAAAACTGACTCAAAGTTAGTGTATACTGTAGGATTAATGGGACCCAATTTAGAGTTTTAAGTGAGTGGTATAGATATTTAAAAGAAATTGTTGAGTTGTTTAAATAATTGAAAATAGTAAAGTAGTACAATATATTGAGTAGGGTTCGTTTATACCACCAACTTGAGTGGCATAGATGTGGATGTTCTTAGTCCCTTCTAACATAAAATCAAAGTTATGTGCACATTGAATTTGATTAAGAAATTTGCCTCCAAAGAGTTGAGGATATAAGGTTGGTTTGATAGTTTGAGATGAGAGTTAAGAAATTGAACAATAACAAATTAAATGAATAGTTGTAACTTACAATCCATTTTGCCTTATTTATTCAACTATATTTATTTAAACAACTATTATATGCATTCATTTGATAGTCTAAAGTCTGCTCTGAACTGATAGTTCGTGCTTCATTTGATCCCTCATTACTCTCCTTAGAATTTTGTTTGAAGATGTTCGGGGAAACTCGGGAACTAATTTAACGACGCTTACCTGCAAGTAATGAAAAGATTTGTTAGTGTTACAGCAGTTTATCCCAAGTCATTTTTTACATTTCAAAGTTAATAAGCTGCAAACAATTCATAATTGTTCAAATTCAACCAAAGAGTCATACCTTAAACAAAGGATTGAGGTTGCTTTGAATAGCTTTAGAAAATTTCATCCTTAGAGTTTCTGCATTTGAATTGTATCCTTTCTTTAGAACTACAAATATAACCAGTTGTTCTGGGCCCCTATTTTCAGTTGCAACACCGACTGCAGCTGTCTCCAAAATACACTCATCAGCCCTGTCACAAACTCGCTCAATTTCGATCGAACTTGTCTGCATATCAGCAACAGAAAATTCTAAGTATGAATAACATAATGCAGTAACACTCCATATAATGCCAAAGACAAAGAGTAATGTTTAATGTTAGGTTAACAATTCATTAATCCAATTAAAGAATCTCTTTTTCCATTTTTTCTTTAACATCCAAGTATATTCTCCTATGATCTCCTTGGTTGATAACTTTGACTATTCTCAGATTCAATGAAATTCATAGTAGTTTTCTTATTCTGCATTCGCCCCGAAAGAGTGATACCTTTATTCCACCAAGATTCATGGTGTCATCAGCCCTCCCTTGTACAATGATATAGCCACCGATCATTCTCTTGATTATATCTCCGTGTCTCCTAAGAACCTGCTAATACACATATCAAGATAGACATGACAAGTTATTATTAAGCGATAATAGCAGAATGGTAGTAGTTAGAAATTATAATTACAAATATAGTCTATGTAATTGTCAAAGTAGCTGTATGTATCTAAATGCGAAAATTATTCTAAACATATAAATTAAAGAAGATACCTTTCCCTTATACGTGGGCATGCCCTTAAAGTAAACCTCGTCATGGTCGGCATTCAGCAATCTATCAGATGCTCCAAGAGAGAGAGGGAGCAAACCCACTTCACCAACACAAGGAACATTTTCTGGCTGTCATATTAGTCAAAGAGATCAAATAAATCAGAAAACCTATATATAAATTGTCTAAACCCAAAGTTAGTGTGCTAATATGGAGAAAATGATGAAAGTTTATTGGGTAATTTGAGGATGAAGCAAACAACCAATTTGCAATAGTGTGAAATTTCTAAAGAATTAAAGAGTGCAAAAAGGACTGAAAGTTACAAAATTGGTGAACCAAGGGTTACGATAAAAACTAGACCAATGCAGAAATAAGTATGGAAAAAGATTCATGTGGAGAATTCAAATTAGATTCTGAGACTAGGGTATCTGATTAGTCATTATCACACCAACATAGATAGTAGCACCAACACTTTTGATCGAAGCTGTGTTTGGTGTCCGACATGTGCCGGCGTACACTGGCACGACTCCGACACATGTGGTAACATTCTATGAATTCATTTTTTTCAAACTATCGGGGTCGATGTGTCAATGTCATGTCCGTGTCAGTGATTCATAGCTAACATATTCTTTTTGTTCCCTAGTTCAGAAGATGAAGTTAAGCACACATCCATCGCCTTTGCTACAACAAAATAATACTGATGAATGGGCACAATGTAATGTGGTGAGAAGTGGCAGACTGGCAACACACTTAAATAAAATTATGACTAAAGAATATAAATTATCCAGAGAAATATCTTACATAAGCAACTCCATTTTCGTCAAGAATGACAATGCCAGTTGTCATTGATGTTGTGCTGAATGCTCCAAAAGCTTGAGGCTGCAGGGGGCTTCCTGAAATATAGCTGGACGCAAGCTCAGTTCCTCCGCATAACTCAATGATCGGATTATAATAAGATCTTGAAGAAAGCCATAGATCATCGTCAACATTTGATGTTTCTCCAGTTGAACAAAATAATCTGCATACAAGGGTAGTTTAGTTTATTTTTCTTAGTAACTATTTTATTCATTACACTTACAAGTTACAATAGATATTACTTTATCTTTGTCCAATCCAAGCCCTCCATGCATCGAGTACTCTTCCAAGATTTCACTAAGCTTGGAACAGTTCCCAAAATGGTAACACCTGCATCCTGAACAATCATGTATAGTACAATGAATATATTTGTGCCATGGTGTGATGTATTTGTTGCAAGAAGGAAAAGAGATGATAGGCATGTTATAGAATCTGTGTTTACATTATAATGGGAGAATGCTATATATATACAGAGAGTCACAAATACATTTGATGTACTTGGAAGGCTCACCTGAACAAATTTCCCAAAACCACGACCTTGAGGAGATCCATGGTACAAAGCAATAGTAGCACCATTTAGAAAGCAATGATATATTAAAGTAGGTCCCATCACCCATCCTAAATTTGTAGGCCAGCAATAGACATCTCCAACTTGAACATCAATGGCAGCCCATCCATCCGCAGCACTTCGTATTGGGGCAAGTTGAGTCCAAGGAATAGCTTTTGGATCTCCTGATAAAAGACAAAATACAACCAGAAAATCATTATAACGGTAGTCTCTACCTGAGAGATGTTTGTTACAAGAGATAATCTTTACCTGTTGTTCCAGATGAGAATAGTATATTAGTGACAGAATCGATTGATTGATATACTGGAGAATAATGATCTGATCTGCAAAGAGACGGTGTTAAGGTCAGTCTAAACATAACTTACAAAAGATAAAACGTGAAGTTTCTCAATCTTTCTCGTTTTAGCCCGTTTTTAGGATATTTTGCAATGACTATTTAGTGTGTAAAAGTGACCACTGACAACTTAATCAAATTAAGTTATTGTCTAATGAATGCATTACAATATGTACTACCTGGAGCTCTGACTTCCAGAAGAGAGAAATTCTCTCCATGACAAATCTTGTTCCCTTAATTGTACAGCAACATCATCACCTATCACAGGGAGCACAATAACTTTACATGCAGCTGCCTTAATGACTCGACTGCAAAGACAAATATGTAGAATGAGGTCTCTAGCAATCTACAGGCTTAAAGAGCATTTGTAAATCCATCTAACGACCAGTCAAGCATGAGTAATATCAAGCTAAAGTTAAGGACAGCGTAAAGTAGTCTGAGAGAAGTACTCAAATAAGTATTTTCTAGATCAGCATCTAGAATTGGAACATTAATTACAGATTGCTAACAATCTTTTACCTGTACAAAGGGAATTTCTTTCCACCTCTTGATATGAAATCCTGAAAACAAAATCGACAAGAATGAATGACATCCTACAGAGAAATTGGTAACTAATAAATTTACAGGTAAAGTTTTATTTAGTACCAAATATAGAATAGCACCTGCGTGAAAATACCCTTTGCATTGGAAACACGGAGTCGAGTTGCAATTTCTTTTGGTGCAAAGCTATCAGCTATTGATACCACAACACATCCAGCTAAAACAATGGCTAAATATATAATCACAGCATTGACTGTCATTTGCGTGTCAATTGCGATTGCATCACCCTTAGAGAAATTGGCATCTATCGCATTCGCCACCAACCTGAAAATAACATGACAAACACATTAAGAAAACAAAAACCGTGAAGTGAGACATAAGTAATGAGATGTGACTTACATGACTTGCTGTCGAAGTTGTTTGAGAGTGATACGATTAACCTCGGAGTCATCATGGCCTTCCTCCCTCCAAACGACAGCTACACTTTCGTCTTGTTTGTTAGGGTGGGAGCTAGGTTGCAGACAACAATCAGCAATATTGAGAACAGAACCTGGAAGCCAAGTTCCTCCATGTTTCGAAGGATCAGAAGATGTATCTAAAATGCAATTTGGAGGTTCAACGAAGGAAATAGAAAGCTCCTTGAGAACAAGAGACCAGTACACCTGCAGTGCAATGCAACACAAATATCAACACAACAGTTAGATTACAGAAATATAATTATGAAAATGTATAAAAAGAAATGAGTATATAAGTAAGTTGTAATTGCCTCAGGTTGTTGAACAGAGAAGTTATGAAATAGAGGAAAACTAGTAATAGGATCCTTATAGGAGGATGCTCCTAAAATCCGAGAACCGTGAATTTCCATGAAACGGCCCAAGTTAGTGCGTCTTGCTTGCTCTCTAAATGTGGAAACCAAACAGCAATAGATAAATGAAATTAACAATGAATATAAATGTCCATAAGTCCTAGCTCAACTGACAGAAAATGCTAAAATTGCTAGACAGAATGCCCATGACCGGTTCGATCGGTCACTCCACTTTGTATGTGAGTTTATAATGACTGTGTCGTTTCTCATTTCGTCTATGTACCCAAAAAGCAATGAATACAAATGATGATAATAATAATAATAATAGGTTTAAGCATGTATGTAATAATAATACTTACAGGGAAGGGAACCAGTAAAGAGGGGGAGAAGATGATTGATGATGAGAATAGATGGTATAGTAGAGAAGCTGATGCAAAGGATGAGGGTGTGAAGGTTTGAGAACTCTGCGGCTGACGAGGTGGCGCCATGTGTCAGCAGGATCTTCGGAGGAGAGTGACAGTGACAGAAGCAGCTCCTTTAATTCATAGGCTTCAGATGCTGATAAACCTGCCTTCACAAAATCGTTCACTTCTAACTCCCTTATGCTATTTTTCTCCATCTCTCTGACTAACTCCTTCAGGCTTCAAATTACAAGCATGCAAATTGCAAGCATGAATGATGATAGATAGTTATTCAAAAATTCAATGTTGTTTGTTTGTTTGTTCTGGCGGCTTTAGTAGTTGTAGTTGACTAGCTAGTTGTAGTTGTGGAGTTGAGTCACAAGTTGATCCCCATCTAACATTGTTCAGATTGGGGAGTAGGTGGGATTTGCATCTCGCATTTCAAAACTCGTGTTTCTACTTCTAGCTTATTTTAGGATTAAGTGGTGTATTTAACAACAATCTATTGATAGGAGTACTATTCAAATAGGATTTTATAAAACTCTTTTTTTTGTTTGTTTTGAGTAATGTTTGTAGGATTTTATAAACTTTTAAAATTGAGTATATAGAGTGTACCAAAAAAAAATTGAGTATATAGATCGAGTGGTGTTAATAACAAAATAATTTTTATAAATTGTTTAAATAGAGGGATTTTTATTTTAAAATTGGTATATTAATTTTTTTATAAAAGGTTTAAATATTGAATTTTTGTTTAGTATATTGACTAAAATTCTAAATGAATAAATAGACATACTAAAGTTTTATCACAATAATATTTTAACAATTGAGTTAAATTTTTGGAGAATTTTTATACTTTGATAAAATTTTCTTGAAAAAAAACATTTCAAATTTAAATATGATGTTTGTCCATAAAAATATACTACTTTACATTTTAGTTGTATTTCTTACAAATATTTTGTTTATGTATAAGCTTGTGATCTTACTTAATTAGAAAGAAATGATTGGTGGAGATGGGGTTTGTAATTGTAAAACATTTTGACGTTCTAGTGGAAATTTGCGTGAAGTGATGTTTTAAGAGATTCATAATAAGTTATATGTGGATCTCTTGCTTTTCATGTATTCTTTGTAATAGAGAAACTGGTATGAATAAAAATTTGTCTTTTGAAAGAAAAAAAAAAAAAGAGTTGTTTGGACCTTTTGTACGAGAAGGTATATATATATATATAGTCCTCATTGTTGCGCTAAAGCCATCAACAAATGGGCGATCGAGGTGTCATGTTCATCAACTGATGTTAAAAAAATATTTGAAAGCCAATATTGACAATAAATGTCAATCATTTTGTTGTCAAACGTAACGAGACTGAGAGATCTTCTTGAACATTGAAATCAACCTCTTTGTTAACAAATGTTAATTAATCTAGCAGTGTTTAACGCTAAACTCTATAAAAAATATCACGGACCCCACAACTACATTTGAAAAAAGATCAAAACCACATAATATATAATTCGCCCAAAAGAAGAAAAAAAAGTAAGGTTGGTCAAGACGTCAAATAGCTGATCAGTGATCAACACACAAACACAGCTTGCAACGGCGTTATGGAGTGTTATTGTTATCTATAACTGAAAAAAGCTTATGTTTCCTTTATATTAAGCAGTTGATATTTGGCAATGACAATGTTACTAAAATGATAGTTTAAGATTACTAAAATGATATCTCTAGAATCTGGAAATGATGCAAATTGCAAGCAGGAATGATGATAGTTATTCAAAAATTCAATGTTGTTTGTTTGTTCTGGCGGCTTTGTAGTGGTAGTTGTGATTGACTAGCTGTACTTGTGGTCATAGGGGTGTGCATGGTTTTAAAACCACACCACACCGAACCATATTTATGGTTTTGGACTTTTGGTTCTAAACTAAAACCATTTTAATAGAAAATTGGTTTTTTACAAAACTAATTTGGTTATAGTTTAAATCTGGTTCAAAACCAATTCATAACCATTTTTTTACAATATTCAAACTATTTTTTTTATTAATTGATTAAAAAAAACAAATTTTTTAATTATTAAAAAAAATCATTTTTCCTTAACTTTATGAAATAGATGGGTACATATCAATTCAAAAAGATTTTTTTTAAGCCCAAACCTACTTCTAAGCCCGAAAATAAGATTTTTTAAGCCCAAAAAAAAAGTCTAATTTTGTTTTTTCTTTTAAAATAAAAACATTTAAAATCAGATTTTTTTTATTTTAAAAATAATTAGTTTTATTAAATAAAATCATATTAAAAAATTAAATAAATAATAAAAAGTTGGAGGAGGTTGGTGGCGGCCGTCCGCCGGAGCACCACCGTCTGCCACCGCGCTGACCACCGGAGCTCCGCCATGGGTCGCCGGAAAACCGTCGTCCGCCGCCGACCTCGCCGGAGCTCCGCCGCGTTGACCACCAGCCCTCCACCACCATTTTTATTTATTTATTAAATTAATATTTAATAATTGTATTTGGACGATAGCTTATTGGGCTTTAACTTGAAACCAATTCCAAACCAAATCTCAAAAATGGTTATAATTTACATTTGGTTTTTTTCTTTGGATTTAGTGTGGTTTATTGTAAAATGGTTTATACAAATAAATTTGGATAAATTTTGGTTAGTAGTGTGGTTAGAGTTAACTTGATTTTTTGCACACCCCTAATTGTGGAGTTGAGTCACAAGTTGATCCGCACCTAACATAGTTTTGATAGGGGAATAGGTGGGATTTGCATCTAGCATGTTTCAAAACTCGTGTTTCTACTTCTACCATATTTTTGGATTAAGTGGTGCATTCAACAACAATTTATTGATAGGAATAGTATTCAAATAGGATTTTATAAACTCTTGTTTTTTTTTAGGATTTTTTTTGTTTGTATTGACTTATGTTTGTAGGATTCTATAAAGTTTTATAAGTGAGTATATGTTTTTTTGACGTATAAAATTGAATATATAGATCGAGTGGTATTAATTAAAAAATTAGTACTTATAAATATTTTGTTTTGGTATAAGTTTACCTAGTTAGAAGAAATGATTGGTGAAAATCTTTTGTACTTGCAAAACATTTCGATGTTCTAATGGAAATTTGCATAAAGTGATGTTTTAAGAGATTCATAATAAGTTACCTCGACCTTCTACATAAATAACTCGCCCTAAAAATCAAAGTGTGAAAAGAAAAAAAAAAAATTAAAGGTGGTCAAGGCGTCAAGTAGCTGATCAGTGATTAACACACAGCTTGCAGCGGCGTTATGGAGTGTCTCTGTAACTGAAAAAGCTTCATTCATCACTTAGAAGAACAAAAGATGTCGGTTGGTCGAATCCGTGCTTTAGAATGGGAAACAGTGCGAGTCATAGAATCTTATTGCACCACACTCAACCACGCTAAACAAGTTCACGCTCACATCTACCGCCACAATCTCCACCAATCTTCCTACGTAATCACCAACCTCCTCCGCTTCCTCACCACTCTCCCCCACCTTCCCGTTCATTCCTACCCTCACCTTCTCTTCTCACAAGTCCATTCCCCTAACCCCTTTCTCTACTCCGCTCTCATTCGTGCTTATTCTCGTAATGGACGTTTCTTCCAATCCATTCGTTTATACTCTACCATGTTACACAGTAATATTTCTCCTATTTCTTTCACCTTTTCAGCTCTTTTTTCATCGCTAAAAGACCCCACTTTGGGATCACAGCTTCATGTTCATGCACTCTTGTTTGGGTTTGTTTCTGATAAATATGTTGGTAACACTGTCATTGATATGTATGTGAAATGTGGGTTATTGAAATCTGCACGTAAGGTGTTCGATGAAATGCCGCATAGGGATGCGGTTTCTTGGACTGAGTTGATTGTTGCGTATGCGAAATGTGGTGACATGGATTCCGCGTGTGAGTTGTTTGATGGGTTGCCGTGTAAGGATATGGTTGCTTGGACTTCTATGGTTACTGGGTATGCTCAGAATGCCATGCCGAAGAAAGCGTTGGAGTTTTTTCGACGGTTTAGAGAGGCTGGTGTTGAGATTGATGAAATTACGTTGGTTGGTGTTATTTCTGCTTGTGCTCAATTGGGTGTGTCTGGGTATGGTGATTGGATAAGGGACATTGCTGAGAGTTCTAGGTTTGGGTCTGCGAGTAATGTTCTTGTGGGGTCTGCATTGATAGACATGTACTCTAAATGTGGTGATGTGGAGGAGGCTTATAATGTGTTTAAAGGAATGAAGGAAAGGAATGTTTTTTCTTACAGTTCTATGATTGTTGGGTTTGCAGTACATGGTCGTGCTCGTGCTGCAATCAAATTGTTTTATGAGATGTTGGAGACTGGGATAAAACCAAATCATGTTACATTTGTAGGTTTGTTTACGGCGTGTAGTCATGCTGGCATGGTAGAACAGGGTCAGAAGCTCTTCTGTGCCATGGAAGAATGTTACGGTGTTGCTCCAACTGTAGATCATTATGCTTGCATGGCCGATCTTCTTGGCCGAGCAGGACACTTGCAAAAAGTGCTCCATCTCATTCAAACTATGCCTATGGAACCCAATGGAGGTGTGTGGGGAGCACTTCTTGGAGCGTCACACATCCAAGGAAACCCTGATGTTGCTGAAATTGCTTCTCGCCATTTGTTTGAGCTTGAACCTGATAACCTGGGGAATTATTTATTGCTGTCCAAAACGTATGCATTGGCTGGAAAATGGGATGATGTGTCAAGGGTCAGGAAGTTGATGAGAGAGAAACAATTAAGAAAATATCCGGGGTGTAGCTGGGTTGAAGCGAGAGATGGTATTGTTCACGAGTTTTTTGCTGGTGATGTGAAACATCCAGAAATTAACGAGATAAAGAAAGCATTAGATGATCTCTTGCAGCGACTGAAGGCTATTGGATATCAACCAAAACTAAATTGTGTGCCGTATGATATTGATGATGAAGGAAAGAGGCTTTTACTTATGTCTCATAGTGAAAAACTTGCTTTGGCTTTTGGACTGTTAAGTACAGATGCTGGTTCCACTATAAAGATTATGAAGAACCTTAGGATATGTGAGGATTGTCATATTGTAATGTGTGGCGCATCCAAAGTTACCGGAAGAAAAATTGTTGTGAGGGATAACTTGAGATTCCACCACTTCCTTAATGGGACTTGCTCTTGTAATAATTTTTGGTGACCCAGACTAGGTCCATGTGGAGGTGAAAAACAGACATATTGGTGTCGGAGGAATAACTTTGAAGTAGGAGTGACCATTTTTTGTTATTGACAAATGTAAATAATTGCTATGTGGCTGCCTACAGATTAACTATTGGACGATATTTAAATTTCAAATAAACTGCACACCTATTCACTTAACAAGGCTGTCAATTTATCACAGCAGAGAGTTAAAGATGGAGAAAGCAAATGTGGAGCAATTCTCGTGTTAGCAGTGCTATCTATGATGAATCAGAAGCTCAAAATAATATATTAACATAGCAAGAATTATTTAGCAAGTAATGAGAACTGCAAGACAAATTATTGTTCATATCATAGCAAAGCAAATGTTATACCAATATATGTTCAGTGTAATTATGTAGTAGTAAAATCAAATGATGCTGCATGTAGATGAGAAACAACTGCTGTAATGGGGAATGAAAAGAACCGTATTACTTATATTGATTTTGGTGGAATGGTGAAACATCAAATAGGCAGTGATGTATAAGGCAATAGAAATCAACAAGGCATGATGAGGTGAAGGAAGCCTTTATTTTTTTTTTTCCAGTCTTCAATCGGTTAGAACAAGCTGCTGGAGAACCTTGTAAAACTGGTTTTACATCATGTGCTATGGAAATGGCTTCATTTTTTCTTAATGAATCACTTTATTATTTATTTCAAAAAGGTGCTTTCACTTGGTACTTGCATTTTTGCTGGCACCTAGTTCAAGTTGTTAGAATACATACAGGCTTTCTTTCACATGCTGCTATTTCATCAATATCACATGAACTTCTTAGCTCCCTCTCCTGCTGCACCTAAATATCGACTTCCATATTTGTTATTCACAATTTTTAATTAGAGCAAGGATAAAGTAGAAATTTTGGATGGGTTTGGAGATCATATATGCAACTACATTACATTTTTGTAAGCAATATATTTTGGGTCTCCAAGCTCCGCTTCAAAGAGAGTCCTCACTCAACCTCGTTATATTTTTGTAATTCTTTGTTGAAATTGTGTTAGTATTATTTTGTATGACATGGATTCCTTACAAGTGGGAAATTTTGGTCCAAAAGCTCATATATTTGAGTATTTGAAAATAAATTGCTTACTCCTATTTTGAGTCCACTCTGATTAAATTCTTCTCAGCTCAAAACTATCATAATGCATTACTACTTGTCTCTTTTTTCTTTCTTGTTTACTCCTTCCGTCCCATTATATAAGCACCTTTACTACAAAAGTCTAGTCCAAAAATATAAGCCATTTTACAATTTTTGTATTCCAATGCAATTTAGTAGTAATAATTAGGGGTATGTGTAAGCAAAAAAGTAATAAATGTATCTAGTAAATTGTAAAGGGGCTTATATTTTGGGACTAGACTTTTGTAGTAAAAGTGCTTATATAATGGGACGGAGGGAGTAGTATATTTTTTTTCTTATTGGGTTTATGAATTAATAAAGCATTACTAAAACTTGTCTTGCTTATGCTGAAAAAGTGATACTGTAAGCAATATATTTTGGGCATCCTGTTCATTTGAAGCTTCTTATTATTAGATTTGAAGGTCAAATTACTCTGTTGCTCCTGTTATGCCATTTCTAATAATCCACTCATGTTTTATTTATCTTATCTGCAGATCAATACACCCCTTCACTCCTTCCAAAAAGAAATATATCCCTTCCCCTTCCCCAAAAGAACATTGGCAATTGGCCAATTACTTAAGAATGGATGAAACTAAACTTACTTTTCATGGTGGTGACTGGTGACTAAAGTTGGAGTATAGCTATGCAAAGGTTCATGCATGCAATGTTATTTCTCCTAAGTTTATGGATGTAGTATTTAAAAGAATAAGTTTTAAAATTCAAAAAAAAAGATAGAGGCTCATCTTATTGCTCGTTTACCTTTTATTCATATGTAATTAATTATATATATAATTACGTTGAATCTTTCTTTAAAAAATATTATTTATGGTTTGCAAACTATGTACACATAAAACAAATGGACAATTATCCAGAATAAAAAATAAACCGTTAATATGGTTTTACCCTCTTTTTTTTTATGTAATGTTTTTACCATGTTATAGGTACTGAATTTCTACTATTGTTTAGCGATGTTTAATCTCTGTTACTAGACAACTTGAAAAAAATCTATATAAAATCAACAATTAATTTATTTATTAATTAGTAAGTTACTAGTTTCCATCAACAATGACTTGCTAAAAGTTTAGAATGGTTGATTTGTTTTTCGGTTTTTAAATATGATTTTGCTTCCTTAACTTCTTTTGTCATCTTTGAAAGTTCTCATGTCATTGAAATATGATAGCTTGTCTGAGATGGACGTATTTTACAAGTGTTTAAACTATTCTAGAATTCTCATGATTTTTCTATATGAAACCACTTTGTGATTAAAAAAAGGAATATGACCCAATATTATTTAGAAAGTTATTGTAAAAACAATAAGATTATTTAGATGTTAAAATAGCAGTTTTATGTATATTCTTAGAGTATTTTTCTAAAAAGTGGTATAAAAACTGCTACTTAACTATAAGTACAACTAGTTAGTTCAAAATATATGTTTTAGGTTCTTAAAAGATCGGATTTAGATTATCTCCCATTTTTTCTATTATGTAATTTCAGTTGCACAAAAAAGACAAAAGAGAATTCAAATGTAAAGGAGATCGTGTATTTTATTTAGTTGATTTTCCTTTTTACAAGTTTATAATTTGTCCATACTAATGGCCTTCACATTTTCATATATGTTGTACATTTTCATATTCTAAAAATGAAGGCATGTGTAAGCCAATAATGCAAATATTATAGTACTATTCTTTTTTCTCATGCGCACTGTTTTGAAGGTCCATATTATTTTCTGAAAAGATCGAAGTAACCGCCACATATTTAATTAGTTTCCCCCTTTAAATATATTTATACATGCTTGTGTATTAGCTGGTTATGATTGGTATTAATTAATTGTTTTGTTAATGTGGCAATCGTCACATTCACATGGTGACACTGTCTACATATGAACATAAATTAGGCATGTTTAGTACTCATCAATGTCACATTGTTTGAGAATTTACAGAAATCACAATTCACATGTTGATCATCCACGACAAACAACAGTTTCATTCATGTGACATGACAGGTACTAATAGCAAAATCTGGTCCAATATTAATCCAGTACCATAAAAATAAACCTTGTACCATATTAACCTAAACCAATAGCAAAAACTTGTTTCATGACCAATACCACCAACAAACCATGCAAGGATTAATGTCACTTTTAGCATTAGCTGTGGACTTGTTTTTATTAGTTTATGATTGATTATGAGTATTTATATTCTAATAATAGAGTTACCTAACTTTAAGACCCCACTTAATTTTTAAAACCCGTACCCCTTTAAATTTCTCTTTCCGGACGAAAATAAAACTTTTTTTTTGTCTAGACTTGAAGGGTAAATTTGGGGCAAAAATGGTGTTTATTGTGAAATTGGAAGATGTAGTTTTTAAGAATAGAAGGGTGAGAAATAAGTTTCATTAATATACTAATAGTAATTCTTGGATAGAACAAAGTTCCAGGATGAGTACTGAATTTGGGTCCCCAATAGTATTATTGAACGAGTAGTACATAGTGACATAACCAAAGATATAAAGTTTAAAAACAGATACACCAAAAACCTGTACCAAATAGAAACAGAAATAAAGTGAGAAATATCATCATAGTGATTGTATTTCAACCATTAGTGACATTGCATAAAACCAAAAGCAAACCCTACATTTAGTGTTATGCATAAAGTCCTATGTGATGTCTTAAGATGTCACTTTAAAATCAATATATGAAATGATACTTCATTAGTTAATTGTCAAATTTTCTTTAATGGTGCAACTCTTAACCATTCATATGGGTGCTACAACCTAATCAAAACATTGTTAAGAACAAATTACTTTCACAAATATCCTTTTCGTAGTAAGTTGCCGTCTTAATTTGTTGTTGTCACTTGTCACGACAATCTTCTCCAACCGCAAGATTTGTTAAAGACAAAACCTTTTAAACTTAAATAACTCTCTAAAGACTTTCATTTTGATGGAGATGCTATTAAATGAAATTGATGTTATGTGTAAAAAAAAAAATCATTTCTCATCACCCTCAAAAAAAAATCATATCTAATAAAAATGAACATTTAACCCTAAAAAAATAATTGTGTGATAATTTGTAAAACCTATAAATAAAAAGTTACAACATTGGTAATAAGAGAGACCTTAATAAATCTAATTTATTTATTTTTTGACTCACCTTAATAGTACATCTTATAGAAAAACTTACAACAAACTAATAATAATACACTAATATAAAATGAAACCAATTGACATTACAAGAAAACAAAATAAAAATACTAAACAAAAAGACAAACATGAGTTGTTACTTGTTACAATCAACTAACACCAAGAAGCAACCAACCAAAAGCCATTCATAATTTGGACTCTAAAATTAATTAATCAATCAATACATCAACATGTCATTAGATGCCATAATTGGTTGATTAACAGGAAAAGAGTTCCAATTATCCAAAAATCCACAATCATTGAACAATTGATCTGTCTCCTGAAACAATGAATTACTTGATTCAATGTAATGAATTATATCATTAAGAGATTGCAATCTGTTGCTCAATTCATCCATTTGAACCCTAAGAATTGCATTCTCAGATTCAACGTTCAAATACATCTGAGTAGTTACTCCTACGTTTGTGCTTATTTGATTGTTCTCTTTTTTCAGCTGTTCAATTTGATTGCTTAGATCTTCCATGTGTTGTTGTTTCTTCATCCTTGATCTTCTTGCTGATTCTCTATTTGATTGCATTCTCTTCCTCTTTTTCTGATCTGTTATGTTCACCTGCAGATCCTCTGATCCAGATCCAGAATTTTGAAGAGAGCTTGTTCCAGATGAATATGCTCCACCAGGAGATGCCATAATCAAGTAAAGTCTTTAATCGCAGACGCGGATCAAAAATTCGATATCGCGGCTTAGATCGCAGTAATGGTACTATTATTTTATTTTTCTAACTATATGTAGTTATTAAAATGATTAGATTGATGAAATTAATGAAACTAAATTTTGTATTGGAGATTAAAAAAGTGGTTAAATTATTAATTCATGAGAAAATATAGAACCAGTAGAGGAAAACAACGGAGAAAGATTGAACTAAATGTGTCCTGCGTCTGAGAGTTGAGTTTATCATAGAGATCTCAGAGATTAGTTGAGACATCTGTGTTGATTTTCAATCATTCATAATTATATATGAAGAAAAGAAATCAAATTTCTTTGTAAAGTTCAAGATTTAAGAACAACAAACTTTGTTTAGAAGGGTTTAATTTAAGGAAGTTATGGATGGTTTAGATGGTTATGGACTTATGGTTATGGAGGTTATATATATGAAGAAGAAAATTCTTGGTCTAGAATTATGAAAAGGGTGTCAAAGACTATGGGCTAAGAGATATACTCTAATTTGATTCTCTAAAGAAAAGATGATAAGAAAGAATATGCTAATGGAAGAGAAGGGATGAATTTTGACTAATTTTGAGGAAGAGATGATAAGAAGAGAAGGAAAGAGGTTTTGAAGGGATATAGTAGGTTGAATTTATAGAGAAAAATCAATGTGCCCATTGGAATTATTGAATTAAAATAAAATAAAAAATTGCACAATGGGTAGGTTTGGGTCATTATTAATGGGGTGTACTGCATAATTAAAACAAAAAATATTATAGTGGTGTAGTATAATAGAAAAAGACAGTAAAAGTGGGGCTAAGGGATCTGCATCCAATAATGCTTCTCAATAAAATTTTCATATTTTACAATTTACTACAATTTATATATATAATTCATTATTTATTTATCTTCCACACAATAAATAATACGGCTTATATTTTTATTTTTTTGTCAAGTAGTTCTGCGGTTAAAAAATTCACCCATAAAATGAATAAGTGAGATGAGCAGAGTTCGAATTCTGATCTTCTATATATAAAATGCAATATCCTATCAATTGAATTAAGTTTACAGGATAAACTGTTTATATTTTTAATATATAATGTTAAGATAATTCATAATATAATTTATTCAATTGCTTTTTACAAAAAATAAGAGAGAGTATTTTTTAATGAAACAAAAAAAAAATTGTTGGAATTGAAATTTAAAAACTTGTGACAAAGTTGAACCCGTGAGCGGGGCAGGGAAAGGACTTGGAAAGCATCAGACAAGGATGACAGTGGCCACTACTACTATTCATGTGCACGCCTACTTTTAAATAAAAAAATATTTTTTTCTTTTTTTCTTCTTTTTTTACAAGAAAAGCAATTATTTGTTGAAAAGTTGGATTTCTAAATGGAAAAGTTTACTTTCTTCAACCAAATTATAAACAAAAATTCATCAAATTATACATATTAAAAACAGTTATTTTTTCTAGTCTTTTTATGGCTTACATATGAATAAACAAAAATTATTATATTTAATTTTAATATTAATTAGATATATCAATTTTGACTTGTATCTGATTCTAATATGAAAATTGTATTTATCAAAATAAATTGATGCTATTTTAAAGAAACAACTAATTCTTTTTTAAATTATCTTTCATAAGTAATAAATTAAACAATTTTATTATTGTTTAAATTAGGTTTTAGTAAAAAAAAAACTAATTCCGTCAAAAAAAGTAAAAAAAACTAATAAATTAGGTTATTGAAAATATTACAAGTTAAATTAAATATTCGGTACTTTAAAGATGTTATCTAATCATTAAATAGAAAAGTTAAATTGTTCTGAAATCTAGTTCAAATGAAATAAAATGTCGAAATTATTAGGTCAGACATTCATGATTGGGGTTCGATCCCCGGTCGCTCTACTTTACGTATGTGAGTTTATGATGGCTTTGCCATCTCATAATGTACCAAAAAAAATTAAATTAAATAATAGCTAGTACTTTTTTTAATTGTTTAAGTACAAAATTATAGCTACCTTAAATTAATCATTAAATAGAAAGAAAAAAATTCTTAAAACTTGTTTATATTGATGAGGTCCATTAATAATTTGGTGACAACTTGTCTACCCTCTTAAGATTTTAGGAGTATTTATCTTCAACTATTAAAAAATATTTTAAGCGATATAAATTTTTATAAAATACAACTTTAAATTGAAAGTTTATATCATATAGATCATTTATATAACACTTCAGATAAATCAAAAATCATTTGATATGTTATTAAAGATTAATGGTGTTTAAAAAATCACATAAACCGTTAATTTTATGCGTCTCATATCTCAATAACATATCAAATGATTTTGAATTTGTCTGAAATTTTATACAAATGATTTATATGATATAAACTTTTAACCCAATAGTGTATTTTATAAAAATTTATATTGGCTAAATTTCTTTTGAGTAGTTGGAAATAAATACTCCTAAATTTTAAGAGGGTATAAACAAAAAAAACTTAATAAATTTTGTAAGTATCGTGCATTAAAGAAACTAAACATTTTTTGAGTTATGATACACAAGAGTAAAGATTAAACTTGTGATTATTTGTTTATTTGTTTAAAGTGTTCAAATTTTTTAATATTTGAACTAATTCTCTTCTTTCTTTTTTTAACTTTTTGGATAAAATTAATAATTGTAAAAAATTAAATACTATAAATATAATTTTTCTTATTTGGTACACTAAAAATATTATTATTAAAAATTATAATAAAGTGATGTGTATAGTGCATAACCATTTAAGCACCCCCAAATAGGAGCAGGTTCATTTGATACTTTTATTACATTGATTGGCCTTTGGCAATCTCACCAAATGAAAACGTAGTATGACGTTGATTTGCTACTACTTTGAGGTTGGACCACTTTTTATTTGTAATTTTTATTTATCGATAGAATATGCTATTGGAATCTTAGGTAAAGAGTGGTAGTTGGAGTCTTGGAGACTCGTTTCTCCTTTTTCTTGCTCGTAGTAGACGTATGAGTTTTTTTATTACATACTTTTCTTCTCTATATGCTTAAATTAAATATAGGCCAATTACCAATGGTGATTGTTGAGGAATTGCAAAACCTTATGATCTCTTTGGTCTCCCACATAACTCCAACTTATTTTACCTCAATTCCAACTTGTTACATTATTTTTTGCATGCCAATTGTCATGTACAAAAAAGTTGAAGGAATTTGTCTAAAATAAAGAATTTTTATATTATGGACTCTTATTTCTTAAGATTAAATATGTTTTTGGCCCTATAAAATTTTAATAGTAATTTTAATCCTCCATAATAAAAATAGTTTTTATTTTGGAAATTTTTTACAAAAAGTGAATATTTTTAGTCCCTCCAAATAGTCCTAGGGACTAAGGTGAATAAATTTATTTAGAGACTAAAGTTAAAAACTCATGATTTTATAAGGACTAAAAATATATTTAACTCTATTTTTCAAATTATTTTTTTGATAACACTTCTTTAAACTTACATTACATCTATCTTTACTATAATTTTTTTTTTGAAAACTATTATTATAATAAAGACATCTATCTTTACTATAATAAGTTAACTTTAAAGTATGAAGACTATCATAACATTGCAATTGGTTCGATTTAAGGTGGGTGTTATATAGTTAAGAATATTTTGTTTAACTGACGAATATTAATATTACAAGTAAAATACCTTTTTTTTTTTGTAACAATACAATACCTTTCTTTAAATACGTATGAGTAAATTTTATTTGTTTTTTCTACAAAATTTATCCTATCATTAACAATAACTAATATAAGTTGACAATTGAACTCTAATAGTATTCAATTTATAAGAAGTTTAATACTCTTACCATTTATATTAATTTATTGATGATATGTATAAGTAGACTTTCATTAATTATAATAACTCGTTGAAAGACAACATATTCTCATTTCTCACGCTACATGATTGAGATCAATTTTTTGGAACAAAGTGAATGAGATCCATTACCAACAAATATATATGCCCATTACCATCTAAGCCGACATTTGTCCGCCAAAATATATCAATATTACATATATTGATTGATTGATATTAAGATTAATATATATTAGATGAATGAATCTTATCATGCAATAAGCACATGGTTCCATCCAGTTGTGGGTGGCTGAAAAAGAAAGCAAAAAAGTTCCCGACCAAAATCTATAGCGGTGGTGGTCATATACAGCCTACGTATTTCTTGAGGTTTTCTTTAATTAGGTTAACACTACTCCCTCTACTTTTTTAACCAATACTTTTATTGTTATTAGTAGTATTTGAAATTTATATTCTTCTCATTAAATTTAAGTGAAAAAAACTCACATAATTTAGTATTTAAAAAAATATTGGATTGTATTGTACTATATCATAATAAAGACTTTGCAGACTCTCCACCGAAAAAAAGACCTTGCAACAGAATTTAATATTTTCACATATTAAACCATGAACTTAGCTTGTTGTGATTAAAAGAATATTCTATATCTCTCACACTCTATTAGCTAGCTACCAACTCATTGATATTTGTTTGTAGAAATTTAAATATTATATTTGTGACGAAAAAGTACAATTAAGCCACCAATGCAAATCACTTTTTTTTAACCAACTTGATTCAGTTGGGTCTCTCTCGTTTTCATCTTTATGCAATCTCTACGAAGCTTCATTTGTTAACAACACACGTTCGTCATGTTACAAAATACGTATAAACCTTCTTGCTTAAGTTATTGCCACCGCCAGCCACATTTTATACCACTTGTTAATTAATTAATTAAAAGACTTTTGACTCCTTCAACTTCATGCCAATTAATTCACCATACTATAAGCTATATAGCAATACTATTCACGTGTAGAATGAGTGATATATTTTGTATAGTACAAATTAGACAAAGTTGATTCAAAAAAAAAACTAGACAAAGTTAGACGGCTGCTTTAGTTTTTCCTTTAATTAATTAATAATCTCATCATTCTTTTACTAACTAGTCGTTGTGAGTTTAATTAAGTTCTTTTACATAAATTAAGAAACAGTAAGCAAAAAAGTGCTTCAATATATAATTTCATAAAATCACTTCTCTCCCAACTACCTATTAACAATTGTCATAAATTTTCACCAAAACAAAAACAAAAACAAAAACAAAAACAAATTGTCGTAAATAAATAATGCAAGATAATGACTTGAAAGTGGGTGTACGCGCAAAATATTATATCGAAAGAGTAAAATGACACATATTGCATATGTTTTGATTGGGCTCAAGCCCAATTCATTATTAGAAGTCTTGCTTAAATCAAAGGTTCTAAACTCGGTCAAAGCTTCTCTATCAAGTCGGTAGTGGCTAGTAGAGAGAGCTGCCGAGATAGTGGCAGGACAAATGACAAGGGTCAAGGAGACTTTTCTTCTAATCTTCTCAATATCACTATAAAATACCTCTTGAGGCAAAGATATTAGTATACAATTATCATCTCACTTCCACTTTCTTTACTTGTATGGACGTCAAAGTGTTTGTATATATCATATCTATAATTTTCACGGAGCCAACTTCGCGATCTAGATTAGATCATATATATTAGAACTTTTTAAAAGCAACTTTTATTTTAAAATAGAGAGTAAGAAATTATTTTATAGTCAATTTCGAATCATAAATTTAATTCAAACGTATATAAGATTACTTACCCTATAAGAGAAATAAACTTCGAGATGCATAATTCGTAATGCGCTAGCAAAAGCCATGTTACTTATTGATCCGTAAGTAGTTTTGCGTTGCCCATAGAAAAACCGTAAACCCCTCAACATTTACTAGTTCTTTTGGCTCTGTTTTGAACGCCTTACGTTTCTGTAATTATCTCTAAGCACCTTTTTACAAATGGAGATACAAGTTGAAAAAGTTGATTAGTAAGCTCAAACACACAACGGTAACCTAATACGCAAAGGAACGTATGGGACACAGGCATACAGCCCAATCATACAACAAAAAGAGGGGTGCATGTAGCAATTATTAGCATGTTTAATTAGTTCCGGGTGACGAGAAATACTTAAATGGACACATATAATTAAATTGTTTCTCTTTGGGCCAACTATTGCACTTTTTAATATGTCTCCAATCTAACGAGGAAAATAGTCACTACGTTCGGCGCAGCGGATACTCTAGTCTCGACAAAAAAAAGATTAAATTGTTTCTCTTTTAAAAAAAAAAAAATTGACATACGTTTTGATTTTCTATTTGTACGTGTGCTCATATATTTTTCTTCAAGATTGTGAAGTTATGAAAACTTTCTAGGAGGGGTTTAAAGGAATACATATGATAGGGTCAAAAAATCTCCACAAATAAATCTTGCCAAATACAAATTCACATCCTTAATAATATGTATCCTTATGGCACATATTAATTTTTTTTTGTACATCCTTATGAATTATGGCACATATTAAAGTATATATAAAAAAAATTTGTATTTAATAATAATCTGTTACATACAAGTTACAACATGCCCTTGTCAATAAGGGATAGTCACATATACTATACGTATTTCAGGTTGCCATTTCACTATCCAAAAAACAAATTATGTGAAGCAGAAATAATTATGCATTAGCAAAAGCAGATTCAGGATGGTAATGTAGCATCTCACTCCACATAATTTCTCTAAGTATTTCTTCCCCCCAATTTTCATTTATGTTAAGATTGATAAGGATTGGAGCAGGAGGGTTACACCTTAGATCATATAAACCAGCCATATATGGATGTTGGAGTGCTTCTATGGCAGTAATCCTTTCAGCTGGATCAAACACAAGCATTTTTTGCAACAAATCTACGGCTAATGGATCTGCGTGTGGGAATAGCCGCGAGAAGTGTATCCCCTTGCGTATGGAAGTGATTTGATAAACCCTCTTGCTTTTGGATTATTAATAAACTCTATATCAGACTCGTCCGGAGTCCCAAGAACACTTACAATTAGTTTCAGTTGGTTTAGGGAATCGGTTCCGGGGAAGATTGGCTTTCTACCAAGAATCTCAGCAAAAATGCATCCTACGGACCACATATCAATGGAGGTTCCGTAGTAGTCACTAGATAATAGAACCTCAAGAGCACGATACCATTGTGTGACAACATACTCTGTCATAAACTCGCCATCAAGTCCACTAGTTCGGGCAAGTCCAAAGTCACATATCTTCAAATCGCAATTGCTATTGACGAGCAGATTACCAGGCTTCACGCTTCGAATTTCTCCGTCAAAATTGAGGTAGTTCGGACGAATACACATGGATATGGGTTTTATTGTCATGTCAACTATAAAAAACAATATTTTTAAAACTAAAGGTTTTATGAGTCGATTATTTTCAAATTTTATTGATTTATTTTTGAAATTTTTTTAACACATTTTTGAAATTGTTTTTGTTACGGTATAAGTCACATCAATATTATGTCCCTAACAATTGTCAGCTTCACATATTATTTTTGTTGTATAAAAATAGGTGAGGAGAAATAATAGTTAAATACTCCCTTCATTAAAAGAGTATCAAAGAAGCTTTTTTAAGTTTCAATTCATATTTATCTTTTTTGAAAATATGTAGAGATTTATTAAAATACAAATCGGATTGGCAAGATCTTCTTTGAGTTTCAATTCATATTTATGGATTAGAGGATATGCTTGCTTATAAAAAAAAAAAAACAATGGTGTAACTTTCCCTGAAAATGCAGTTATTAAATATCAATGGTTAGAATAGAATAACAAAAGTTATTAAAAAATATAAGCCAATTTTATAATCTATTAGTAGATATATTTTTAAGGAGTATAAATGTATTTACAAAAGTTCTTATTGGACATACACGTATTATCTTTTTTTGTTCTTGAAAATTATACTTAGCGTAATTGATAACAATATGCACCTATAAACTGCAGATGAAAACAAATCACAAAATAATATAAAAAAACAATAAAACATTGAGGGAGTAAGAAAAATTGACCAAAGAAAATAGAAGAAAAAATAAATTGTATTGTATAAAAAAAGTATGAGAAAAAATATATCTTAAAGATCATGATATATATATTCTATAGGGGGCTATTAACTTACTCCCATGCAAGTCTCCTCCCACATGTTTTACTCGCATACCCCCCACATGAGAAGTGGGGGTGGGTAGGGGTGCATGAGAAATGGAGGGTGGATGGTGGCGCACGAGAAATATCTATATACATGGGGGGTGCGGGGAGTAAAATATGTGAGAGGATGCTTGTGAAGTTAGCAAACCCCTATTCTATATATATTAAATGTCCTTAACTATTCTCATGCATGTTTAAATTTGAATTTTTCTAATTAAATGGAATTAGTATTAAATGAAAATAATAATAGCATTAAAAGAAATGGTTGCCTTTTTTTTTTCTTGTATAAAATGGTAATAAAATCATTTAAGATCAAATTGAGGAGAGCAGAGCAAAAACTTTAAGAATTACATTTATACATGGCAAGAGTAGGAGAAAGTTTAGAAATTATTCACAAATTATAATATTAAAATTAAACTTAGCCAAAAATAAAACAGTTGCATGTCTTGGCTATTACGTTACATATAACTGATACAAGTTATCAATATGGAAATGCAGCTTTAGAAAAGTACTTCATGTTGCAGTTTTTGTATCATCTATACATTTGACAGAAACGGCTTCAGGATTGTAACGTAACATCTCATTCCACATCTCTTCTCTAACCATCTGTTCACCCCAATTTTTGTTTAACTCGAGATTTATAGGGCCTTCAGCAGGAGGGTTGTACTCTGGATCATATAGGTCAGCCATATACGGATGTAGAAGTGCTTCTGAGACGGTAATTCTTTTTGTCGGATCAAACACGAGCATTTTTTGTAACAAATCTATGGCTAATGGATCTGCGTGCGGGAATAAGTGAGAGAGTTGTATCCCCATCGAAAAGGGTAATGATTCGATAAACTTCGGGGATTTTGAATCTTCAATAAACTCGAGATCATCTCCTTGCGGGCTCCCAAGAACACGTACAATTACCTCCAGTTGGTCTAAAGGACCGGTTCCAGGGAAGATCGGCTTTCTACCAAGAATCTCAGCAAAAATGCATCCTATGGACCACATATCGATGGAACTTCCGTAATTGTGGAAGCTTAACAGAAGCTCTGGAGCACGATACCAACGCGTGACAACATACCGTGTCATAAACTCCCCATCAACTCCATTGGTTCGGGAAAGTCCAAAGTCGCATATCTTTAAATCACAATTATAATTGACGAGCATATTAGCGGGCTTTAGGTCTCGGTGAAGAACGTTTGCTGAGTGGAGATATTTGAGACCTCGGAGCATCTAAAACAAGAGTTTATATATAATTAGTAACTATAAGAAGAATATTTAAAATAAGAAAATATAAGAAATTCATAGATATGATTGTTAACTATTTTGTACTAGTAGATAAATATTGCTAATGCTATAACATAATATTCAAACTCAAAAAATATGCACACAATAACAAATCAAGAAAATTGAAAATACCATAACAAAGTAGATTAGTACCTGAAACATGAAATATTTGCAATGATCATTGGAAATTGGCAAAGAGGAGTTGATAATCTGATGAAGATCTGTATCCATGACCTCATAAATCATGTAAACATCCTTAAAACTTGTTTTTTGCACCGGCATCACAACATCTTTCAAAGCGATCACATTCTCATGTCGAATTAGTCGAAGCAGCTTCATCTTTCTTAAAGCTCTAATTGAACTATCAGAATCTTCAAATTCAAATATATTGCTAATCTTCTTGATTGCAACTTTCTCATTTGTATCCTTGTTGATGGCTGAACAAACAACACCAAATGCTCCGTTGCCAATAGGCTTCATTGGAATATACTTTTTATCAACCTCAAACAATGTTTCCCATACTCTACAATTATGTTTTCCCTTTGGCTTAGGTCTATAATCTGGATTATTATTACTTACTGAAGTTGCCATATTTCTTTCTCTGCAAATTTGCATATAACTTTTAACTACACTAGGTCAATTATCATCAATAGTATATATATACTTTTTTTTCTATCTTTTAAGTGATGATATAGTTATCCATATATATCTCAAATATCAGTTTTTATCTTTTGAAAAAAACTTTTATTTGAAGATTTATTTTTACATAAATATCTCAACAAACACTTATTTATATTTTTCGAACATTTTTTTCCTTTACGTCAAACAAAAAAACATTTTTTTCCTTTCTATTACTAGTATATATCTCTCAACAAACTCCTTACCAAAAAAAATATATCTCTCAATCAACTACTAACATATACTTCCTCCTCCGTCCCATTATATAAGCAGTTTTACTACAAAAGTCTAGTCTCAAAATATAAGCCCTTTACAATTTAATAGGTACATTTATTACATTTTTGCTTACACATATCCCTAATTATTACTACTAAGTTGCATTGGAATACAAAAATTGTAAAAGGGCTTATATTTTGGGACTAAACTTTTGTAGTAAAGGTGCTTATATAATCGGACGGAGGGAGTATTTTTTTTTTTTGAAGCAAACATATACTTTTTTATAATCTTATCTTGTTACCTAAAAATAATCTAACTTATCAATAATAAAATAATAAATCAATTATATATGTACCAAAAAAAACTATCAATTCAAATATAATCCTTGTATTACATTTTTTTTATCAAAAACAAAAGATGTGGCATCGATAATTATACCTAGAGTTGTCAAATTGACCAGCCCAGCCTAATCTGACTTGACACGTAGAATTTTGCACTTGACAAGGGTCAGACTAAACCGACTCATTTTTTATTGAGTCATGTTTTAACGAGTCCGACCCGATCCTGCATGAGTCCGGCCTGGCTCGATGGGCTAATGGGCTTGCCCGATTTAATTTATTATTTTTTTTAGTTTATTTTATCTTTTATAAAGTGAATTTGCTATACTAGTTCTTCACAATTATTAATTTTATTGAGATATAATTGTATGCAAATGTAAATAATTTTTACATTATCAATATATATGCATTAATAAAATAAAATTATTTTTTATCAAAATTTTAGATAAATATAACCATTTTTATTGAACATACATATTAAACTATTTTTTTTAAAATAAATTTTTAATTAGATGATAATATTTTATCTATTTATTGATATTATTTAAACAAAAGTGACATTAATTTTCAGATAATGGGCTGGTCCGAAGCGCGATGACTAGCCCGACCAAGCCCAATTCTCTAGAGAGCTTCATGGATTTGGGCCAAAAAATCCGAATGTATTTAAGTTAGTTTTTCTAAAATCCAATCCGCCCAAACTTGTGAGCTCATAGGCAGACCCATCAACTCGGTCCTTTTTTGGCATTTCTAATTATATCCAATGTTTTAAAATCTTAATCAATATTACATCATATCATAGTACACACAGATATAGAATAACTTACCTAGGCATATAATAAAATAGGAACAATAATAAAATAAATTAAAGGAGGTTTTATGGGAGAAAGATGAATGAGAAACTAAAATATGAAATAACACATTAGCATTTTAACACAAGGTATGCCTCATGTCATGACTTGATCACATACACACAAGTAGAAAATTTACCCTTCCATCTTTACATTTAACCTTTCACACCTACAAATTATTAAATATTCCAATTCTATCTTTTTTGCAAAAATAAAAAATTACACTTTATTTACAAACTTTTGGAGTTCACCCCCACTAAATTTTTATCTACGGATTTCAAACAATTAGTGACCGATTTTACACTTTTGGTGACAATTTTGTCTGTTACTATAACTCAAATTTCTTCAAAATTAAGTAATACATCAGAATTTGGGAATGAATTTTCAGGTAACAAGATACAAATCGGAATAATTTGAAAAACATTTCCGGTACATGTCAAAACACCTCTTTGTACACATTTAAGACCTTTAGTGACACATTTATCTGTCACTAGAAGTCAAAGTTCTTTAAAAACAAGTGATAATAAACTAGACTTTCAAAAGGTGTCACTAAAAGTCTAAAAAGGTGTTCAAAGAGGTCGTTTTGATGGGTATCGGAAATCTTTTTCAAAATATTCTGGTTTGTATCTTTGTACCAGAAAATTCATTCTCAAATTCCGGTTAATCACTTAATTTTAAAGGAATTTGACTTATAGTGACAGTTTTGTAGAGGTGAACTCCACATGTTTGTATATTAATTGTAAATTTTTTTTTTGGCATAAAGGATAAAATTAAAATATTTAAGTAGAGAGTTAAATGTAGGGGTGGGAGGACAAATTTTCACACAAGTAACACAGCACTATTGCTTAATTTAATTTTTGGGAGATCCATCATATAAAAAGAGTGGCCACTTAATATGCTAACCCGTCTAGTTAAATTTCCTTGGTCTCTACAAAAAAAAAAAAAAAATATGATTAAATTGTTTCTCTTTCAAAAAAATAAAATTTGACATACCTTTCAAGTTTTAATTTTCTATTTGTATGTGTGCTTATATATTTTCTTCAAGATTGTGAAGTTATGAAAACTTTCTAGAAGGGGTTTATAGGAATATATATGATAGGGTCAAAAAATCTCCAGAAATAAATCTTGCCAAATACAAATTCACATCCTTAATAGTAATATGTATCTTTATGGCACATATTAATTTTTTTTTGGTACATCATTATGGGTTATGACACATATTAAAGTATATAAATAAAGAAATTTTGTATTTAATAATAATCTGTTACATACAAGTTACAACATGCCCTTGTCAATAAGGGATATTCACATTTAAATAAAGACATACTATAAGTACTTCAGGTTGCTATTTCACTATCCAAAACTAAACTATGTGAAGCAGAAATAATTATGCATTGGCAAAAGCAGCTTCAAGATGGTAATGTAGCATCTCATTCCACATAATTTCTCTAAGTATTTCTTCACCCCAATTTTCATTTATGTTAAGATTGATAGGGACTGGAGCAGGAGGGTTACACCTTGGATCATATAAACCAGCCATATATGGATGTTGGAGTGCTTCTATGGCAGTAATCCTTTCAGATGGATCAAACACAAGCATTTTTTGCAACAAATCTACGGCTAATGGAACCTCTCCTAAAAGTTAATTACTTAATATAGAATAGAGGAACTTTCACAAAAAAAATTGCATTAGATAACAACTGTTGAGTCTTACATATATCAAACTTAGCAAAAAATAAAACACTTGGATGGCTTGGCTATACGTTACATACATATAGCTGATACAAGTTATCAGTATGGAAATGCAGCTTTAAAAAGTACTTCATGTTGCAATTTTTGTATCATCTATACATTTGGCAGAAACAACTTCAGGATGGTAATGTAACATCTCATTCCACATCTCTTCTCTAACCATATGTTCACCCCAATTTTTGTTTAACTCGAGATTTATAGGGCCTTCAGTTGGAGGGTTACACTCTGGATCATATATATCAGCCATATACGGATGTTGAAGTGCTTCTGAGACGGTAATTCTTTTTGTCGGATCAAACATGAGCATTTTTTGTAACAAATCTATGGCTAATGGATCTGCATGCGGGAATAAGTTATAGAGTTGTATCCCCATCGAAAAGGGTAATGATTCGATAAACTTCAGGGATTTTGAATCTTCAATAAACTCGAGATCATCTCCTTGCGGGCTCCCAAGAACACGTACAATTACCTCCAGTTGGTCTAGAGGACCGGTTCCAGGGAAGATCGGCTTTCTACCAAGAATCTCAGCAAAAATGCATCCTATGGACCACATATCGATGGAACTTCCGTAATTGTGGAAGCTTAACAGAAGCTCTGGAGCACGATACCAACGCGTGACAACATACCGTGTCATAAACTCCCCATCAACTCCATTGGTTCGGGAAAGTCCAAAGTCGCATATCTTTAAATCACAATTATAATTGACGAGCATATTAGCGGGCTTTAGGTCTCGGTGAAGAACGTTTGCTGAGTGGAGATATTTGAGACCTCGGAGCATCTAAAACAAGAGTTTATATATATGATTAGTAACTATAAGAAGAATATTTAAAATAAGAAAATATAAGAAAATTCATAGATATGATTGTTAACTATTTTGCACTAGTAGATAAATATTGCTAATGCTATAACATAATATTCAAACTCAAAAAATATGCACACAATAACAAATAAAGAAAATCAAGAAAATTGAAAATACCATAACAAATAGATTAGTACCTGAAACATGAAATATTTGCAATGATCATTGGAAATTGGCAAAGAGGAGTTGATAATCTGATGAAGATCTGTATCCATGAGTTCATAAACCATGTAAACATCCTTAAAACTTGTTTTTTGCACGGGCATCACAACATCTTTCAAAGTGATCACATTCTCATGTCGAATTAGTCGAAGCAGCTTCATCTCTCTTAAAGCTCTAATTGAACTATCAGAATCTTCAAATTCAAATATATTGCTAATCTTCTTAATTGCAACTTTCTCATTTGTATCCTTGTTGATGGCTGAACAAACCACACCAAATGCTCCGTTGCCAATAGGCTTCATTGGAACATACTTTTTATCAACCTCAAACAATGTTTCCCATACTCTACAATTATGTTTTCCCTTTTGCTTAAGTCTATAATCTGGATTATTATTACTTACTGAAGTTGCCATATTTCTTTCTCTGCAAATTTGCATATAACTTTTAACTACACTAGGTCAATTATCATCAATAGTATATATATACTTTTTTTTCTATCTTTTAAGTGATGATATAGTTATCCATATATATCTCAAATATCAGTTTTTATCTTTTGAAACAAACTTTTATTTGAAGATTTATTTTTACATAAATATGTCAACAAAAAATTATTTATATTTTTCAAACATTTTTTTTTCCTTTACGTCAAACAAAAAAACATTTTTTTTCCTTTCTATTAGTATATATCTCTCAACAAACTCCTTATCAAAAAAAAATATGTCTCTCAATAAACTACTAACATATAGTTATATACTACTTTTTTTTTATAATCTTATATTGTTACCTAAAAATAATCTAACTTATCAATAATAAAATAATGTATCAATTACAGTAGAATCTCTTTAAATTAATAATCGGTAAATTAATAAACTTTTTAAAATAATAAAATTGTCCGGTCCCGATTTGGGCCAGTGTAAAAAATTGAAAAATTCAATAAAATAATAAGATAATAATTTTTCGAGAGATCCCTTTGTAATTTTCGGTCCCAAGAAAATCATAAATTAATAATTCATAGAATTTCTTACGTATTTGATATGACATAGTTGATTTTGCAACACCTTTTAGATGAGAAACCATCTTGTGAGATATGGTGTTAATATTCTATCACATTCATGTAATTTATATATGGCAAACTTGCTTAAGGATACATTGAACCCATTTGTTGCTCTTGTTTACATCATAAGTCATTATTGATTTTCAATGCATATTACTAAAGTCATTAATGATTTACAAGTTATTAAAAACTCTTTAAATTAATAATTATTAATTTATCGATAAATTAATAACTCTCTAAATTAATAAATTTCTCTGGTCCCGACTCTATTAATTTATAGAGTTTATACTGTATATATGTACCGAAAAAAAACTATCAATTCAAATATAATCCTTGTATTACTTTTTTTTTTATCAAAAACAAAAGATGGGGCATCGATAATTATACCTTGAGTTGTCAAATTGACCAGCCCGGCTTGACCCGTAGAATGTATTTAGGTTAGTTTTTTTAAAACCCAACCCACCCATTTTTTACATCTCTAATTATATCCAAGGTTTTAAAATCTTAATCAATATTACATGATATCATATATCATAGTACACACAAATATAGAATAACTTACCTAGGCATATATAATAAAATAGGAACAATAATAAAATAAAATAAAATAAAATAAAGGAGGGTTTATGGGAGAAAGATGAATGAGAAACTAAAATATGAAATGACACATTAGCATTTTAACACAAGGTATGCCTCATGTCATGACTCGATCACATACACAAGTAACACAGCACTATTGCTTAATTTTTAATTCTTTGGAGATCCATCATATAAAAAGAGTGGCCAATTAGAGCATCTTTATTTCTAATATTTGAATTGGACTTCTTAACACTATTTACGTGGGTTCTACTATGTTATATACGATTAAGTAACTCACAAGTAATTTAGACAGATTTTGCTTTATCCATATATTCTTATTTTTGGGTATTTAACACTATTCATTAGGTCCCACTATACCACATATATTTATATTATTTGCACTATAAATGGTGATGAAAAAAAAAAAGATAAAATATTATTATAATCTAAGGATCTAAAGTTGAAAGGATATTATACAAGTATCAATTCTTATTTTTAAGAATTAAGAATCACCAATTCATACATCTTTAGTGGTATCAATTTTTAAGAATGTAATGCTTAAATTTAAGAAATGGCTAAAAATCTAACACTAAAGTTGCTCTTAATATGCTAACCCGTCTACTTAAATTTCCTTTATATCCAATTGGATTAGATGGGTGTAGATAGAAGAAGTTTCTCATTTGTCAAAAATAAAAGAAGAAGTTTCTCAATTTATTTTCTCTCATTTGTAATTGATTTGGTTATGATTGGTCTCTATAGTTTATTGCATTAAATTAGGCATTTTAAATAAATAATATACTTGCAAAGTTGGAAATGTTTTCACATGAACTAGAATTAGGGGTGGAGCTTGCCAAGGTTTCGCCCCAGCCAAGTTTTATTACTTTTGCTTTTCAAGTGAAAAAGTTGTGTACAATCTTGATTCTTCTATAATTGTGGCATGCCTAATTTTCACAATTTACACTTCATATTTAGTCTATCCTACATTCCTACCAAGTCTCTAACTATGGAAAATCAGTATGTGACTATTGTCCAGCTCGTAAAACAACCTCAGTATAACTTTAGTATGTGACTAAGTAAAAAAAAAACTCATAAAACAACCGCAATGTGGAATGTATAACTTTGTTTGGAAATTTTGAGGAGTTTTAGGGGAGGAGAGAAAAATAGTGTGGAACTTTTCACCTTTGTTTGAGATTAATGTTTTGTAGTGGATAAGAAAAATATGTATGATTAATAAATTTTAAATTTGGAGATTATTTTGAAAATGTTTACGGTAAACGGTGTGTAAGTTTTAAAAATTTAGAAAAATATATCTGACCCATAAATTCTGCATAGCTAGTTAGTTCTACTCTTTTTTAGAATTTGACTGAGTAAATTTTGATCAAGAATTATTTCATTTAAGAATCGAACACAAATAAAGTCTGACGAAAATTGATTCTACTTAAGAATGGGATCAAAAATTCTTCTAAAATTCATTTTTTGGTAAAATTCATTAACCATTTGAGAATAATGTCTTCGTTCTCTCTTTTACTATTATTAACTCTCGAGCATATATAGTATCGTGAATATGATTGAAATAGGTATTTAATTGCATTGAAACATTTGAGACTATTCTTGATTTATAAATTTGACGGTATAGACATGTGTAATTCATCACATTTTTCATCTCTTAAAAAGTATCGGTGCAACACTCATAAAAAGATATAAAAATGTCAAGAAGTAGTCTTAGGTCAATGTCAATTGACAAAAAATATTAAAATTGTTAAATCAGACGTTCATGATTGGGGTTCAAACTCCGTTCACTTGATCCACTATGTGTGTGTGTGTGAGGTTGTGGAGTAATGCTGGGGATCATGATCATGTAAATTAAACAAGTAACTTCACAGTAGGATTTTTCCATAATTTAAGCACTTGTTCAGTTGATGGCTGAACTTGGGATAATCTCTATCATGGATTGAAATTAGCTTAGAGTAGAGGGTTAGAAGAATTGTGGATTTATCATTCAAAGCTTACCTAAAATTGCATTTGTGTTTCAGATCTGTTCTAATAGTTTTTGTTTTTCATTATTCATGTGTTTTTGACTTTGATAAGTTTTTTTATTTATTTTTAATTATAACAAAATTATGAGTTGGACATGCCATGTAAATAAAAAAAGACACATCATCACTATTAAGTGTGACTTTGTTAGCCATATCATCGATTTTATAACAGAAGTTGACATAATAGCATAGAGGGACTTTCACAAAAAAATTGCTTTAGATAACAACCGTTGAGTATTACATATATCAAACTTAGCCAAAAATAAAACAGTTAAATGGCTTGGCTATTACATTACATATAACTGATACAAGTTTATCAATATGGAAATGCAGCTTTAAAAAAGCCCTTCATGTTACAGTTTTTGTATCATCTACACATTTGGCAGAAACAGCTTCAGGGTGGTAATGTAACATCTCATTCCACATCTCTTCTCTAACCATTTGTTCACCCCAATTTTTGTTTAACTCGAGATTTATAGGGCCTTCAGCAGGAGGGTTGTACTCTGGATCATATAGGTCAGCCATATACGGATGTAGAAGTGCTTCTGAGACGGTAATTCTTTTTGTCGGATCAAACACGAGCATTTTTTGTAACAAATCTATGGCTAATGGATCTGCGTGCGGGAATAAGTGATAGAGTTGTATCCCCATCGAAAAGGGTAATGATTCGATAAACTTCAGGGATTTTGAATCTTCAATAAACTCGAGATCATCTCCTTGCGGGCTCCCAAGAACACGTACAATTACCTCCAGTTGGTCTAGAGGACCGGTTCCAGGGAAGATCGGCTTTCTACCAAGAATCTCAGCAAAAATGCATCCTATGGACCACATATCGATGGAACTTCCGTAATTGTGGAAGCTTAACAGAAGCTCTGGAGCACGATACCAACGCGTGACAACATACCGTGTCATAAACTCCCCATCAACTCCATTGGTTCGGGAAAGTCCAAAGTCGCATATCTTTAAATCACAATTATAATTGACGAGCATATTAGCGGGCTTTAGGTCTCGGTGAAGAACGTTTGCTGAGTGGAGATATTTGAGACCTCGGAGCATCTAAAACAAGAGTTATATATAATTAGTAACTATAAGAAGAATATTTAAAATAAGAAAATATAAGAAATTCATAGATATGATTGTTAACTATTTTGTACTAGCTAGTAGATAAATATTGCTAATGCTATCAACATAATATTCAAACTCAAAAAATATGCACACAATAACAAATAAAGAAAAACAAGAAAATTGAAAATACCATAACAAAGTAGATTAGTACCTGAAACATGAAATATTTGCAATGATCATTGGAAATTGGCAAAGAGGAGTTGATAATCTGATGAAGATCTGTATCCATGAGTTCATAAACCATGTAAACATCCTTAAAACTTGTTTTTTGCACCGGCATCACAACATCTTTCAAAGCGATCACATTCTCATGTCGAATTAGTCGAAGCAGCTTCATCTCTCTTAAAGCTCTAATTGAACTATCAGAATCTTCAAATTCAAATATATTACTAATCTTCTTAATTGCAACTTTCTCATTTGTATCCTTGTTGATGGCTGAACAAACCACACCAAATGCTCCGTTGCCAATAGGCTTCATTGGAACATACTTTTTATCAACCTCAAACAATGTTTCCCATACTCTACAATTATGTTTTCCCTTTGGCTTAGGTCTATAATCAGGATTATTATTACTTACTGAAGTTGCCATATTTCTTTCTCTGCAAATTTGCATATAACTTTTAACTACACTAGGTCAATTATCATCAATAGTATATATATACTTTTTTTTCTATCTTTTAAGTGATGATATAGTTATCCATATATATCTCAAATATCAGTTTTTATCTTTTGAAAAAAACTTTTATTTGAAGATTTATTTTTACATAAATATCTCAACAAACACTTATTTATATTTTTTAAACATTTTTTTCCTTTACGTCAAACAAAAAAAAACATTTTTTTTCCTTTCTATTAGTATATATCACTCAACAAACTCCTTACCAAAAAAAAATATATCTCTCAATAAACTACTAATTTTTATAATCTTATCTTGTTACCTAAAAATAATCTAACTTATCAATAATAAAATAATGTATCAATTATATATGTACCAAAAAAAAAACTATCAATTCAAATATAATCCTTGTATTACATTTTTTTATCAAAAACAAAAGATGTGGCATCAATAACTATACCTAGTTGTCAAACTGACCAGTTTGGCCTAATCCGATTTGATCTGTAGAATTTTGCACTTTACAAGGGTCAGATTAGACCGATTCATTTTTTATTGAGTCATGTTTTAACGAGTCCGACCCGGCCCTGCATGAGTCCGGCCTGGCTCGATGGGCTAATGGGATTGCCCAATTTTATTTATTTTATCTTTTATAAAGGGAATTTGCTATACTAATTCTTCATAATTATTATTTTTATTGAGATATAATTGTATGCAAGTGTAAATAATTTTTACATCATCAATAAATATGCATTAATAAATCATAAAATTATTGTTATTAAAATTTTAAATAAATATAACTATTTTTATTGAACTTACACATTAAACTAATTTTTTTTCAATTAGATGATAATATTTTATGTATTTATTGATATTATTTAAACAAAAGGGGCATTAATTTTCAGATAATGGGGCGGTCTGAACCCGATGACTAGCCCGGCCAAGTTCAATCCTCTAGAGGGTTTCATGAGCTTGGACCCAAAAATCCAAATGTATTACTATTTACATATATCAAAAAAATTATACCTTGAGTTGTCAAATTAACCGGCCCAGCTTAATCCGGCTTGACCCATAGAATGTATTTAGGTTAGTTGTTTTAAAACCCAACCGACCCATTTTTTACATCTCTAATTATATCCAAGGTTTTAAAATCTTAATCAATATTACATGATATCATATATCATAGTACACACAAATATAGAATAACTTACCTAGGCATATATAATAAAATAGGAACAATAATAAAATAAAATAAAATAAAGGAGGGTTTATGGGAGAAAGATGAATGAGAAACTAAAATATGAAATGACACATTAGCATTTTAACACAAGGTATGCCTCATGTCATGACTCGATCACATACACAAGTAACACAGCACTATTGCTTAATTTTTAATCCTTTGGAGATCCATCATATAAAAAGAGTGGCCAATTAGAGTATCTTTATCTCTAATATTTGAATTGGAGTTCTTAATACCATTTACGTGGGTTCTACTATGTTATATATGAATAAGTAACTCACAAGTAATTTAGACAGATTTTGTTTTATCCATATATTCTTATTTTTGGGTACTTAACACTATTCATTAGGTCCCACTATACCACATATATAGGGGTGGGAATAGGCCAGGCCGGCCTACAGGGGTCTATGGCCTAGCCTATATATGCTCGGGCTAGGCTAGGCCGTTTTTCTAAATAGGTCAGGCCAAGGCTTTTTTATAAGCCTATTTAACTAATAGGCCAGGCTATAGGCCATCAAAAAAGCCTATAAAGCCTACTAGGCCGGCCTATTTAGATAAATATGTAATATTTTTATTATTTAATATTAAATATTTAATTTTGAACTAAATTTTAATTCTACAAATTTTACAATAAACTAATTTTTTACATATATAAATATATTCTTATAAATTAGAGTTGAAGTATGATAATTATATAGTTAAATTCTCTAAAGTATTATGTGAAATATCAAAACGAATTTTAATCTCATTGATGAATTAGTTGATTAGTTTATTTAAATATAAATATGATTACTTATTTAAAAAAATTCACACGAAATAGGCTTTTAAACAGGCTAACGGGCCAGGCTAGGCTTTCTGAAGGCTAGGCTACAGGCCTAAAAATCAAGCCTATATCAGGCTACAGGCCAGGCTTAGGCTTTTAAATTTTTGACAGGCCAGACTCAGGCTTGGCAAAGCCTAGCTTGGCCTGGCCTATTTCCACCCCTACACATATATTTATATTATTTGCACTATAAATGGTGATGAAAAAAAAAAGATAAAATATTATTATAATCTAAGGATCTAAAGTTGAAAGGATATTATACAAGTATCAATTCTTATTTTTAAGAATTAAGAATCACCAATTCATACATCTTTAGTTGTATCAATTTTTAAGAATCTAATACTTAAATTTAAGAAATGGCTAAAAATCTAACACTAAAGTTGCTCTTAATATGCTAACCCGTCTAGTTAAATTTCCTTTATATCCAATTGGATTAGATGGGTGTAGATAGAAGAAGTTTCTCATTTGTCAAAAATAAAAGAAGAAGTTTCTCAATTTATTTTCTCTCATTTGTAATTGATTTGGTTATGATTGGTCTCTATAGTTTATTGCATTAAATTAGGCATTTTAAATAAATAATATACTTGCAAAGTTGGAAATGTTTTCACATGAACTAGAATTAGGGGTGGAGCTTGCCAAGGTTTCGCCCCAGCCAAGTTTTATTACTTTTGCTTTTCAAGTGAAAAAGTTGTGTACAATCTTGATTCTTCTATAATTGTGGCATGCCTAATTTTCACAATTTACACTTCATATTTAGTCTATCCTACATTCCTACCAAGTCTCTAACTATGGAAAATCAGTATGTGACTATTGTCCAGCTCGTAAAACAACCTCAGTATAACTTTAGTATGTGACTAAGTAAAAAAAAAACTCATAAAACAACCGCAATGTGGAATGTATAACTTTGTTTGGAAATTTTGAGGAGTTTTAGGGGAGGAGAGAAAAATAGTGTGGAACTTTTCACCTTTGTTTGAGATTAATGTTTTGTAGTGGATAAGAAAAATATGTATGATTAATAAATTTTAAATTTGGAGATTATTTTGAAAATGTTTACGGTAAACGGTGTGTAAGTTTTAAAAATTTAGAAAAATATATCTGACCCATAAATTCTGCATAGCTAGTTAGTTCTACTCTTTTTTAGAATTTGACTGAGTAAATTTTGATCAAGAATTATTTCATTTAAGAATCGAACACAAATAAAGTCTGACGAAAATTGATTCTACTTAAGAATGGGATCAAAAATTCTTCTAAAATTCATTTTTTGGTAAAATTCATTAACCATTTGAGAATAATGTCTTCGTTCTCTCTTTTACTATTATTAACTCTCGAGCATAGTATCGTGAATATGATTGAAATAGGTATTTAATTGCATTGAAATATTTGGGACTATTCTTGATTTATAAATTTGACGGTATAGACCTGTGTAATTCATCACATTTTTCATCTCTTAAAAAGTAGCGGTGCAACACTCATAAAAAGATGTAAAAATGTCAAGAAGTAGTCTTAGGTCAATGTCAATTGACAAAAAATATTAAAATTGTTAAATCAGACGTTCATGATTGGGGTTCAAACTCCGTTCACTTGATCCACTATGTGTGTGTGTGTGAGGTTGTGGAGTAATGCTGGGGATCATGATCATGTAAATTAAACAAGTAACTTCACAGTAGGATTTTTCCATAATTTAAGCACGTTCAGTTGATGGCTGAACTTGGGATAATCTCTATCATGGATTGAAATTAGCTTAGAGTAGAGGGTTAGAAGAATTGTGGATTTATCATTCAAAGCTTACCTAAAATTGCATTTGTGTTTCAGATCTGTTCTAATAGTTTTTGTTTTTCATTATTCATGTGTTTTTGACTTTGATAAGTTTTTTTTATTTATTTTTAATTATAACAAAATTATGAGTTGGACATGCCATGTAAATAAAAAAAGACACATCATCACTATTAAGTGTGACTTTGTTAGCCATATCATCGATTTTATAACAGAAGTTGACATAATAGCATAGAGGGACTTTCACAAAAAAATTGCTTTAGATAACAACCGTTGAGTATTACATATATCAAACTTAGCCAAAAATAAAACAGTTAAATGGCTTGGCTATTACATTACATATAACTGATACAAGTTTATCAATATGGAAATGCAGCTTTAAAAAAGCCCTTCATGTTGCAGTTTTTGTATCATCTACACATTTGGCAGAAACAGCTTCAGGGTGGTAATGTAACATCTCATTCCACATCTCTTCTCTAACCATTTGTTCACCCCAATTTTTGTTTAACTCGAGATTTATAGGGCCTTCAGCAGGAGGGTTGTACTCTGGATCATATAGGTCAGCCATATACGGATGTAGAAGTGCTTCTGAGACGGTAATTCTTTTTGTCGGATCAAACACGAGCATTTTTTGTAACAAATCTATGGCTAATGGATCTGCGTGCGGGAATAAGTGATAGAGTTGTATCCCCATCGAAAAGGGTAATGATTCGATAAACTTCAGGGATTTTGAATCTTCAATAAACTCGAGATCATCTCCTTGCGGGCTCCCAAGAACACGTACAATTACCTCCAGTTGGTCTAGAGGACCGGTTCCAGGGAAGATCGGCTTTCTACCAAGAATCTCAGCAAAAATGCATCCTATGGACCACATATCGATGGAACTTCCGTAATTGTGGAAGCTTAACAGAAGCTCTGGAGCACGATACCAACGCGTGACAACATACCGTGTCATAAACTCCCCATCAACTCCATTGGTTCGGGAAAGTCCAAAGTCGCATATCTTTAAATCACAATTATAATTGACGAGCATATTAGCGGGCTTTAGGTCTCGGTGAAGAACGTTTGCTGAGTGGAGATATTTGAGACCTCGGAGCATCTAAAACAAGAGTTATATATAATTAGTAACTATAAGAAGAATATTTAAAATAAGAAAATATAAGAAATTCATAGATATGATTGTTAACTATTTTGTACTAGCTAGTAGATAAATATTGCTAATGCTATCAACATAATATTCAAACTCAAAAAATATGCACACAATAACAAATAAAGAAAAACAAGAAAATTGAAAATACCATAACAAAGTAGATTAGTACCTGAAACATGAAATATTTGGAATGATCATTGGAAATTGGCAAAGAGGAGTTGATAATCTGATGAAGATCTGTATCCATGAGTTCATAAACCATGTAAACATCCTTAAAACTTGTTTTTTGCACCGGCATCACAACATCTTTCAAAGCGATCACATTCTCATGTCGAATTAGTCGAAGCAGCTTCATCTCTCTTAAAGCTCTAATTGAACTATCAGAATCTTCAAATTCAAATATATTGCTAATCTTCTTAATTGCAACTTTCTCATTTGTATCCTTGTTGATGGCTGAACAAACAACACCAAATGCTCCGTTGCCAATAGGCTTCATTGGAATATACTTTTTATCAACCTCAAACAATGTTTCCCATACTCTACAATTATGTTTTCCCTTTTGTTTAAGTCTATACTCTGGATTATTATTACTTACTGAAGTTGCCATATTTCTTTCTCTGCAAATTTGCATAAAACTATCCTTACCAAATTTTTTTTTGCATATAACTATTAACTACACTAGGTCAATTATCATCAATGGTATATATATACTTTTTTTTTCTATCGTTTAAGTGATGATATAGTTATCCATATATATCTCAAATATCAGTTTTTATCTTTTGAAACAAACTTTTATTTGAAAATTTATTTTTACATAAATTTCTCAAGAAACACTTATTTATATTTTTCAAACATTTTTTTTCCTTTACGTCAAACAAAAAAACATTTTTTTTCCTTTCTATTACTAGTATATATATCTCAAAAAACTCCTTACCAAAAAAAAAAATATCTCTCAACAAACTAACATATACGAGTACTTTTTTTATAATCTTATCTTGTTACCTAAAAATAGTCTAACTTATCAATAATAAAATAATGTATCAATGATATATGTACCCAAAAACAATCTATTAATTCAAATACTATAATCCTTCGTATTACATATTTTTTATCAAAAAAATATTATTTTTTTTATCAAAAACAAAAGATGTGGCATCGATAATTTTATCTAGAGTTTTTAAATGGGTCAGCCCGGCCTGACCGGCTTGGCCCGTAAAGTTTTGTACTATATATGTATTAGACTGGCACAACCCATTTTTTATTAGGTCATTTTTTAACGAGTCTGACCCGGTCCTGCATGAGCCCGGTCTGGCTCGATGGGCTATGGGCTTGCTCAATCTAATTTATTTCATTTTTTCAGTTTATTTTATCTTTTATAAAGTGAATTTGCTATATTAGTTCTTCATAGTTATTAATTTTATTGAGATATAATTGTATGCAAGTATAAATAATTTTTACATCATCAATATATATGCATTAATAAATTATAAAATTACTTTTTATTAAAGTTTTAGGTAAATATAATCATTTTTATTGAACTTACTCCTTAAACTATATTTTTTATAATAATTTTTCAATTAGATGATAATATTTTATGTATTTATTGATATTATTTATACAAAATGACATTAATTTTCATATAATAGATCGGTCCGATGTCCGATGAACTAACACATCTCAACTCAATCCTCTGAAGAGCTTCGTGAACTTAGAACAAAACGCCCGAATACATATAGGCTATTTTGACGTAATATATCTATTAAAATCTATTAAAATCTTTGGTTATGTATATCCTTTAGATTTTTTTTGACGTAATATATCTATTAAAATTTAATCCTTATTTTGAGTTTATAATGTTAAGGATAAAAAAGTAAATTAATCATTAACTCCCCTCCCCTCGTTAAAAAATTAAATCAAACACAAAAATTTAAAATATTTCCTCCCCTCCCCTCCAAAAAACCCGAACCAAATAGGGCCTTAGACTCATGTCATGACTCATGACTCGATCACATACACAAGTAACACAACACTATTGCTTAATTTTAATTCTTTGGAGATCCATCATATAAAAAGAGTGGCCAATAACCCAATACGCTACCCGTCTAGTTAATTTTTCCTTTATATCCAATTAGATTAGATGGGTGTAGATAGAAGAAGTTTCTCAATTTATTTCCTCTCATTTGTAATTGATTTGGTTATGATTGGTCTCAATTTATTGCATTAAATTAAGTATTTTAAATAAATAATATACTTGCAAAGTTTGAAATGTTTTCACATGAATTAGAATTAGGGGTGGAGCTTGCCAAGGTTTGGCCCCAGCCAAGTTTTATTATTTTTGCTTTCCAAGTGAAAAAGTTGTGTACAATCTTGATTCTTCTATAATTGTGGCATGCCTAATTTTCACTATTTACACTTAATATTTAGTCTATCCTACATTCCTACCAAGTCTCTAACTATGGAAAATCAGTATGTGACTATTGTCCAGCTCATAAAACAACTTCAGTATAACTTTAGTATGTGACTAAGAGAAAAAAAAACTCATAAAACAACCACAATGTGGAATGTATAACTTTGTTTGGAAATTTGGAGGAGTTTTAGGGGAGGAGAGAAAAATAGGGTGAATTTTTCCCCTTTGTTTAAGATTAATGTTTTGTACAGGATGAGAAAAATATGTATGATTAATAAATTTTAAATTTTGAGATTATCATGAAAATGTTGACGGTAAAGAGCGTGTAAATTTTACAAATTTAGAAAAATATGTCTAACCTCTTTTTTAGAATTCAACCGAGTAAATTTTGATAAGAATTATTTCATTCAAGAATCGAACACAAATAAAGTCTGACAAAAATTTATTCCACTTAAGAATCGGATCCAAAATTCTTCTAAAATTCATTTTTTGGTAAAAACTCATTAATCACTTGAAACCTAATGTCTTTGTTCTCTCTTTTACTATTCTAAACTCTCAAGCATAGTATCATCAATATGATTGAAATAGGTATTTAATTGCATAGAAACATTTGGGACTATTCTTGATTTATAAATTTGACGGTATAGACCTGTGTAATTCACCACATTTTTCATCACTTAAAAAGCAACGGTGCAACACACATAAAAAGAAGTAAAAATGTCAAAAAGTCATGGTTCGACTGACAGAAAATATTGAAATTGTTACACTGATATCATGTAAATTAAACAAGTAATTTCATAGTAGGATTTTTCCATAATGTAAGCACTTGTTCAGTTGATGGCTAAACTTGGGATAATCTATCATGGATTGAAATTAGCTTAGAGTAGAGGGTTAGAAGAATTGTGGAATTATCATTCAAAGCTTACTCTAAAATTGCATTGGTACTGTTTCAGATCTGTTCTAATAGTTTTGGTTTTTCATTCATGTGTTTTTTAGTTTGATAAGCTTTTATTTTTATTTTTAATTATAACAAAATTATGAGTTGGCATGCCATGTAAATTAATAAAAGACACATCATCACTATTAAGTGTGACTTTGTTAGCCATACCATCGATTTTATAACAGAAGTTGACATCAGACTTCAGAGAAAGGAAAAAAAATAAATGAATCTAAATTGCAGGTATGAAAGCTAACCGAAACTAAAAATGACTATATTTGCATAACATTCACAAATTTAAGACTAGAAAACATGATTGGAGTAATATTTAAGTTGAAGATATTTTAGAAGCATTGATTGATAGAACAGAAGGGAAGGCGATAGTAGAAAACAAAAGAGGCACTTGGTGTTATTTTGTCTGGTTGTCTCTCTAATAATTGCAAGTCATAGTTATGGACAGCAACTTCATCACATGGCCGCACTGCTCCACCAATCCATTTTCTTTTTCTTAAATTACAACAAGGATTCATGTATTATAGAAGACACATTTGCAGTCTCAGTCTCTGTTGAATAGTTCAAATGATAAAAACTGAGGAACATATAAGTTAAGAAAGAAGGAGGTCAAATGATCAATTTCTAATGAGAGCAATTCGCACCAAATTCTTTTTTTGTTGATAATGTGATAAAGTTTAGCTTAATTCATAGTAATCTTATAGATTTAATTATAAACAAAAATAACCAGTATATATTAATATTTTCGTGAACTTAATTCAATTGATAGAGACATCACATTTTATATATAAGGCCGGAGTACGAACTCTGAAGTCATCTGAATACTCCACTTATTCACTTTAAAATAGAGATATTCGGGTCATGTTTATGTTTTGGTCCACTTACTATAATTGTTCACTCTTATATTTATATTTGAGTTCTTAATATTATAAGTCTATAACTGCTCATATAATTGATTGTTGCATATTAATTTCTTTGGTAACAAATTTTCCAATTTTTATCGTCAACTTTTTTAAAATTGTTGCATATTAATCATCAAACTTTAATCTTTTTTTTTAATAATTGTAATCTCCTTTTCTCTCATGTTTGGTATTAGACATGATCATTGAACAATATTAGTCCACTACGTCCAAAAAATAAATTAGTCCACTCTTATTTTACCTAATTGAAGAAAACTTAGGGAGGATATTTCCCAAAGTAAGAAAAGTTGGAAAAGAGAGAAATAATCACCAAAAATAGCAATTTCGTCAATTCACAATATTTACACGAATATGTTTTTTTCTTACAAAATAAAAAGATGTTTATTCGTTGCGTCAAAAAAAAAAAGATGTTTATTCATTTAAATAGAGAGTACAATAAATACAAGTATAAATTCAACACCATTAAAAAACAAAAATTTGCGAACAAACTCACAACATTCAAGTTAATAACATATAATGAAATATTTATGCCTACAAATCATGTGATCAAAATAAAATAACCGGAACATTGATTGATGAGCTTGGTCATTAATTGAATTAATAGTTGATAAGTCGATTTGTCAATCTGAACCAAACAAACACCGCACCAAGACGGGAAAATAAAAACGCTGCACTAAGAAGGGAAAACAAACACAAGATGAGAAACAAACAAACGTCGCACTGAAACGACAAAATCATAAACAAAACTCCAAAAGAAAAATTAATCGATCTTAAAACCACTTATTTAAATTAAAAATGAAACAAAAAAAGATGTACACGGTAATTTTGGATCAAGAAAAAACTCAAAATCATTCATTCCGATGATAATATGTTTGTTGATGGATAAAATAACAAATAGTAACATTCAAGCTGAAGTATATGATTACAAAATATTAAAATTGAACTTAGATGATTTGGGGTTACTATCACTTAATCAATCACCCTTACATATAAAATTCGGGAGTATATTCATGGACTAAACTAAATTTATGCACAAATTAAGGACTTTTACGTACATTAAATTTTGCATTAAAAAGCAAATAATGAATGAATTATCTAAAAATGAGTAGTAATTTGCGTTAGATTAAGATCTCATCTAATGGTGTGGGACATGGTTAAAACGGTGATGATTTGGGAAGAGAAGGGTCGATCTCTGCTAGGCTGGCACACCAAAAGCTCCAGCTAGACACAGACAGTCCCTCCGGATTCTAAACCCTTATCAAATCCCCTTTTGACAACAATCATATCCTACACCTCACCCCACGCTACACTACCATGCACCCGCATTTGATCTAATATCTACACTCACTCGTTACTAATACTAGTAACCACTCTACAAACCCAAACCCTTCTCTCTCATTTCTAACACTTTCTTTTCTTTTCTTTTTCTTCTCTCCCTCTTCTTCATAACTTTCAAAATTCCAAATCTAGATCTCAAAATCCAAAAATGAGAGAAATCATCAGTATTCACATCGGTCAAGCCGGTATTCAAGTCGGTAATTCTTGCTGGGAACTTTACTGCCTCGAACATGGCATTCAGCCTGATGGCATGATGCCAAGGTCAGTAACTTCCCTTTCTTTCGTTTTTTTAACCTAATTTCACTGTTACTGATTCCATTTCTTGATTTCGTGATTTTGTTACAGTGATACTTCCGTTGGAGTTGCACACGATGCATTCAACACTTTCTTCAGTGAAACCGGTTCCGGTAAACACGTTCCTCGTGCAGTTTTCGTCGATCTTGAACCTACCGTCATCGATGAAGTTAGGTCCGGTACCTACCGACAACTCTTTCACCCTGAGCAACTCATTTCCGGCAAAGAAGACGCCGCTAACAATTTCGCTAGAGGACACTACACTGGTTTGTTATTTGTTTTACTGATTCTTCGTTTTAACCTAACCCTAATTTTGTGATTACTGATTTTAATTGATTTTTTTGGTGTTTAGTTGGCAAGGAAATTGTAGATCTGTGTTTGGATCGGGTTAGAAAATTGGCTGATAACTGTACCGGTTTACAAGGGTTTTTGGTTTTCAATGCTGTTGGTGGTGGAACCGGTTCTGGTTTGGGTTCTCTCTTGTTGGAACGTCTTTCTGTTGATTATGGAAAGAAATCCAAACTCGGATTCACCATTTACCCTTCACCTCAGGTATAACAATCAATCTTGTAAATAAAGTTTTGAAATCTGAGATTCACGATCTTCGATATTGCGTAGAATTGTAGTTAAATGATGTTGATGCAAATCTTGATGTATGATATTGTTATTTGTTAGTATTGAATTGTTGTTTTTGGATTGGATCCAGGTTTCTACTGCTGTTGTGGAACCATATAACAGTGTTTTGTCGACACATTCGCTCCTTGAGCATACCGATGTGGCTGTGCTTTTGGACAATGAGGCGATCTATGATATCTGTAGAAAGTCTCTTGATATTGAAAGGCCTACTTATACAAACTTGAACAGGTTGATATCTCAGATCATATCATCCCTCACTACCTCGTTGAGGTTTGATGGTGCTATTAATGTTGATATTACTGAGTTCCAGACCAATCTTGTGCCATATCCTCGGATCCATTTTATGCTTTCATCGTATGCTCCTGTTATCTCTGCTGCTAAGGCTTACCATGAGCAGCTATCTGTGCCTGAAATCACCAATGCCGTGTTCGAGCCTTCTAGTATGATGGCTAAGTGTGATCCAAGGCATGGGAAATACATGGCTTGCTGTTTGATGTACCGTGGAGATGTTGTTCCAAAGGATGTCAATGCTTCTGTTGCCACCATCAAAACAAAGAGGACAGTTCAATTTGTTGACTGGTAACCACTCTTTCTATAACTAACCGTAAAGTGATAAACCCGTGTATTGCATATTATGGTTTGGCTGTGTTAGAATGTCATATTAAAAAGGGTAAGATAATTTGGTAGATGGTGTAGTGATTAAGATATAGGAGAACTATATAAGATAACATGACTTAATTTAATTTGTTTAACAAACTGATTCCCACTTTCTAAATAAGTTTTTATGGTTTGGTTTTTTAAACAATAGTGCTCTTATGATGATAATCTCTAAAGTTTTGGTGTTGTAATGTGTGACAGGTGCCCTACTGGATTCAAATGTGGTATCAACTACCAGCCTCCATCAGTTGTGCCTGGTGGTGACCTTGCTAAGGTTCAAAGAGCTGTTTGTATGATCAGTAACAACACTGCTGTTGCGGAGGTCTTCTCCCGCATTGACCACAAGTTTGATCTGATGTACGCTAAGAGGGCCTTTGTCCACTGGTATGTTGGTGAAGGTATGGAAGAAGGAGAGTTCTCAGAAGCCCGTGAAGATCTTGCTGCTCTTGAGAAAGATTATGAAGAAGTTGGTGCCGAGGGAGCAGAAGATGATGAGGAAGGAGAGGATTATTGATGTCCCTATTATATAAATTGATGTTTTTTTTCTTACAGTTGATTGTTTCAAGCAAAAGAGGGTAATGCTTTGTTACATTACCCTCCACTCGTATTGTTCTTTTATTTCCTGTGTGATATAGTTCCATCATCATTCAAACTTGTGAAATGGTCATCATTATGCATCTAATTTTGTTGTAGGATCTGTTAATTGCAACACAACTATGCATTTATAATTGTTCATGTCAATTGTTCATTATATTTTGTTCACACCTCTGTTTCTACAACAGCTTCGTTTTGATTATCACAATAATTCAGCGTTTTTGTTTGATAGCTAGGATAGTCACCAAACTCCTGGTGAAGCCAAACACTTCATTTATTGCCTCGTGCTGAATGTTTACTCAATCATTTCTTCACTCTTTCATAATTGATGTTTCTTTGGTGAAGCCTTAAATGGAATGTACGAATGATATGAATGTGCATTGATAGTAAACATTTTGAACATATTGGTATTGAAACATACGTTACATTAGCACAAGTGAATTTATAATCAATCATGGTTAACCCACTTTACCAATTAACTTATGATACTTAAGCTTAACCTTTAAAAGTAATCTATGAATTAGCTCAATAGAACGAGAGCATTAGAAGATTGAGACTAAAAGCAAAGCCTATATCAGACTATAGGTCAAACACAACCCTTTGATTTTTTAACTAAATCAGACTTAGATCTTGTAAAGTCTAATTTGGTCCAATTTAATCTCAAACTTATCCACCAGCTGGCCAATACTCCGTGAATTTTGTGTTGGCTCTAAATTACTTCGATTGCAATACAAAACGTGCTTTTGATGTGTCTGATGCACAAGCAGAGCATGATAATACAAGTAGCAGTCACTATACCATTTTTTGTTGGTTTTTTTACCTGCCATTCAACAAAAAAATAAAATTTGTTTGTATGCAGTTTGGCCGGTACATACAACACATGTAGGCGGTGGTTGGTGATTATTTATCGTTGATGTTGATGCAATTTGGCCAAATGGATAAGTATTTTGATAGAAAACAAGCATTTTTTGTCTTGAAATTTTAATGTTCCATAAATTCAAAAAATGACATTTAGCCTCTTAATTTTGGACTTCCATCGTAATACTCCTTGAATTGTCCTTTACTACATCAAAACAAATATAAACCTTTAAATCTGTGATGCTGAATTCAGAAACATGACTACATTGAGTGACTTTTTTTAACTTTAAGTGACCGAATTAAAGGACAGATATACTTACTCTCTCCGTACCAAAATATAAGTCGTTTTGACCATATCACACAAATTAAGAAATGTAATCATTGTATGGAAAAGAGAAATTATGAGTTAGTTTACAAAATTGTCCTTCATTAATGGTATGGAAAAAATAAATTATAGAAGTAAAAGAAGAGAGAGTAATAAATAGTTAAGGGTATAATAAGAAAATTAACATTAAATGTTGCATTGGTATTGTAAAACGACTTATATTTTGATACAAATTTTTTTCCCAAAACGACTTATATTGTGGTACGGAGGGAGGGAGTACTATTTATTTGTAAAACTAAACTGACCGGCCCTTATAATTTAAAGGATAAAAATACTTATTTGTAATTTTGATTTGATATTATTAATGGAACAAGTTTATTGGTTAAAAAAACTTTGATTGTTGTCCTCAAGGTTCATGATTATTACTAAAATCAATATAATAAAGCATATATTTACTGTTTAGTCCTTTGTTTTTTTTAAGAAATCAATCGCACCACAACTTGGTGTATTTGAAGAGTCAATATATATAGTAAAATTCCTTCGCCACTAGTCAACCCCTTGTGATTTTGAACACCTTTGGCTATTTACTATTTATTTTGATGATAAAGATTTGTTTATTTAATCATTCTTTGAAAGACATAATTTACAGTATGATGGATTTTTCACATAATTGATCACAAAATAAGATGGATTTTGCACAAGTGTGTTGTGGACATGAATCAATAAAAATGTGCTCATGATTTATCCTTAAGCGATTATAACATTGGAAACAGCATAATAATGTAACACTATGATTTCTCATAACCCTTTAAGTGAAGTAGAACAAGTGGGAAAGAGGATAATTTACATCATAATCATACTTGGATTCATATGTATCCTCCACATAATACTCATTCATACCATATTCATTCATATTATCTCTTGGTGTTGTTAACTCATTAATCCTTTGTTGAGGTAATGGCCAAGAATAATCAACCTGTAATGTATTTGGTGTGATGCCCAATGAGCAGTTTATCATATTCATATCAACCCCATAATAAGGATTATATTCAGATACTTGATTCTGAACCCAAAACAAAGACTTTGACTCTTCACTACTACATGAAGAGTTGTTTTCATTTTCCATTACCATGATGCTATTATCAATAGGAGCTCCTTGAAAACAGGAACTCGTCATAGTGGACTGGTTTTGACTTTGGCTTTGACTTCGATTCGAGATTGATTTTCGATGTAGGAGGTTTTTGAGTTTGAGAGATATAGGAGAATTGGACGGAATGAAATGAGTTGTAGAGAAATTGGTGCGTGTGTTCGAACCTCGAAGAAGATAAGCAGCTTCATCGTAAGCTCGAGCAGCTTCCTCGGCAGTTTTATATGTACCAAGCCACATTCTAATGTTCTTTGATGTGTCTTTTATCTCTGCTGCCCATTTCCCTGATGCTCTTTGTCTCACTCCAACAAACTTGGATTTATTCTTCATTATCAGTTTCTCTCTATGTTTTTCTTCGTTACTCTTTTGTTTCTTATGTTCCAAGATAGAGAGAACACAAATATAAATATATATGTGTGCATGAGTGCGCTTGAATAAAATATGATTGGTTAATTTTCACTTTTAGGTTGGTTTAGACTTTAGAGTAGTGGAGAGCTCGTTATTTATCTAAACTAATTGTGGGGTTAGTATTTGGCTTATAACTGTAGTGGTTGGCATCATCTTAATGATTTTATTATCATCATCGTGGCTTTGGTTTGGTTGGGTCAACTAAATGAAGCACCACAATTCGTGATGACCACTACAAAGAATGTTGTTTTTCAAGCATAGATTTTAAAATGCTTTCAGCACACAAACGTTACACTACTTATTTTCTATTGCAAAATGCGGTACATGACATGTATTTCAAAGCAAAATATGATTTTAGTAAACATGCATCAGAGTCCCTTAGTAAACTGTTTTCTTTCAACCATGTTATCCATGAAAAACCTAGCGAATAAGGCACCACCATTGATGTAACATCTACCAAATAAGGATCTTGCTAACGAGTGCCCCTTGGAGTACTCTTTAAGTTTACAGCATTGATGTTGAAGCTGTTTTATTTTTTGAAATTTGAATAAGTTGAATACTTATTCAATTGAAAAAACATATTCAACTGCCTAACAAAAGGTAAAAACTTGATGAGCAGTATTATTCATAGTAAACAGGAGGTTTATTTTATCCCAAAACGCATTTTCATAGCAAACATAAAATGTTTAATGCAAAAGCCAAAACCCACTCAAAAACTAAAAAGAATCAAATCATCGAATACAACAAAGCACCTCAAAAGCTACAGAGAATATTTCTTTCCGATTGAGACCTAAAATATACTCCCTCCGTCACAAAATATAAGAAAAACACGACTGGCGGTATCAAAAACACCATAGCAAATTCAGGAAAGTAAGCAGGCAAACTTTTGATTGTGGACAAATTATTGATTAAATAAACAAATGTCTGCAACCTTGATAAATAAAAAGCATTGGTATTTTATGATACATTTCAGAATCTGACTGATGTGTGAAAAAAGAAACAATACAATAGGCCAAAACTGCACGAATTGCCCCACAGACAACCCTATATTCTCACGCAATATGGTAAGAACAGATAAAAGGAGGAATATCGCGAGAAGCTCCTTCACCGCGACTGCCTAACCTCCTTTTGGACTCAATCGCACCATGAACACTCATATTATACACATTCCACAGAAAGTTGCTTTTCCAATCACAATTGACTGACTCTGCATTCTCAAAACTGAAGCCATGCTGCTATAAAAACACCATGCAATAATGAATGACGGAAACCATCTTATGGAGAAAAGAATGGGTAACAAATATAGAAACCACCAAACTGGAAAAAGCTTGTTCCCCAAAAGGACGAGACACCAACTGCCAACCCAGATGCTATGGAGAAATGATGAATTGCGATCAACAAAGCTATGCAAACTACGAAGAAAGGATGGATTGTAACGCAAGCTGTTGTTGCGGCTGCAAAGATGACCAAGTGGAAGCAAGGGTAGCAGGTGGTAATGTTTGCTGGAGCTGTCTGAGTAAACTAATCATTCGGCCAGCTGTTTGTTCTGTTGCGAGGTCTTTACCAGCACATAAAACCTAGTTAACATAAAATGGATTCTATTAGAAAGAGAATCATATTCAAGCAAAACGAATGTGTATTATCTAAGAAAAACCTGGATTGACTCAAACAATATATACATGGGACAAAAAAGTCATGAATTCCAAAGTCAATTACTAACTACTTGTATGTGAACAGTATCAATAAAGACTAAAAGAGGATCAATCTGGATGCAATTAACATCATTCATTAAATCATTTTGATGACTATATGGGATTTCGTCTGTGTGATGCTAGTCATATGCCAAAACCAATTGTGACACTAATAGTTTTGGGAAGTTATAATACTTCCACTTGGTATAGCTTTGTTTTCTCATTAAAACTCCTTTCATCAAAAACAAAGTTCTGCTCAATTTTTAGACACAGCCCACTCCTAGCCCCACACCTTAATTTTAGATAAAGCAGGCTGACTATGAAGTAGCAAAATTCTGATGACAACTAACCTCTGCAAACACAGCAACTATCTTGGGAAGGTACTGATTGTTAGGGCCTAACAGCTCTTTGTCGGACCTGCATATAAATAAGGAAATTTAGAACTAGCACAAGATAAAATGCCAGAACACTTTGGCAAATGTGTTTGAGCCGCTAACCTCTCGGCCATTGAACAAAGTTGATCGTGGACAACTTTGGCCTCAATCAAATCACCTTTTATTGGCAAACAGTTCAACCATGCCGGAACTACCTGCAAATGCAGCATGATATTAGCAAAAATATTAACTAAACAAATGTTTCTCTATAAAAAAAAACTCCTAAAAAAGTAGAAACCCAAGCAGCCACAAGATAGATCTTAGTATTATTAAACATGGTAGAGGAGCAAAACCATAAAAGCGGGTCACAAACAGGGAAAACAAGTGAAGACCTGGGCAGAATCAATACTGTCCCGATGAAATTGGCAAATTTTTCCCAGAGCAGAAACTGCATTGTCATATGCCATTACATTATCTGAATGAAGGGCATTAGGATGCTGGATCACAGCATTTAACCTCGATAGAGCCTCTGCATAAGACACACGTGTTATTATTCAATATAACAAAGGTTTTTTTAAAGTTCATTAGCATATTAACTTATTAAGCAGTACCTCCAACAAGAGGTTTGAACACAGAACCCCCAAACTCTGCACACACACCGAGGCCATACACCGCCGCCTACATAAGAGATGAAGAAATACCAATATTACCAGTCAAAAAGTTTAAACAATATAATGGTATTCGCAAAGTTGAGCAACAGAGAATGAATAATGCCTAACCTGTCTGACATCCGGAGTCTCATCATTACATGCTTCCAACAAGAATGGAAGATATGTATCATAATACCTGCTCAATTGGCAACGCAATACAATCAAATTAATAAGTCTAGATAAATATCAGTGCACACTAAAGTGGGAATCTAACAAAAAGTACTTACTTTATAGCTGCTTCACAACACTGCTCTGCAACATCATCAAAAATGCAAATTGCAATCCTTCGCTCTTCAGGAGTCTTGTCCCTTCCCTATATCCAACACAATAGACTAATAGTCAAAACAATGAAATAAACGCTTTAGTTCTTAAAGGAAAAAAAATCAAATTAGTCCATAGGTTCAAGTCCAGTAGGAAATCTGCTTGAAGATTAGACCAATCAATTTGCAAAATGAAACACAACAAAAGTCGATGAGCATATTCACAATTGAACAAAAGATTATGGATTTTTGGAGTTAATAGAAAAGCAAATCTTGGGTCCAAGTGCACCGGAGAATGAAGATGTAAGAACATGGGACAAATAAAAAACAAGCTTGAAAGTAAATGTGCTTTGAAGTTTGCACGTCTCTATCTAATGTTACACATAGCTACTGCTCGATTTAAAAACTCAAAGCAAGTTTGAAGAATTGTCAATTAAGTGGAAGGAAATCTTCATGCGACTCAAACAGAAATTATCGCAAATTTACATGGGTCCAGGCTTAGGGATTAGCAACATCAGACAGATACTACATGTAAATCACCTTTTCAACGTATGAGCTAACACTGAGAAGTAAAATATATACGTAATTACAGAAAAATTAAGAAAAATATAAAATGCTGAAAGACATTAACATGAAACACAATCTAACATTATTAGAAAAACTGAATACAAATTTGGAAGTTGTCCTGAAAAAACTTACCCACATAGGTGTCAAATAAGATGACAGTTCTTCAAAGAAAGGCAAGAAGGAGGCTTTGAAGGTTTTGATCAAGGTTCCCAATATCTCACCCACCTGAGGCAATGTGTAAATATTTTAAAAGGATGGCCAAGAAACAAAGATAGCAGCCGAGCATTTGAGATGGTTTAAATTATAGTATATGGAGTTACTAACTTGGTCAAAAACTTCTTCCTCTTGTTCATTTTCCTCTTTAATCAGCTCCCCCTCTTCAGCATCAAAATCTTCAGCTTGGGCCCTCTCTGCTCTCTCTCGTTTTCTACTTGAACTTGCTGTGATCACCTGTTTCACCTCGTCAACAATTGATTTGACCTGCTTTTCATCCAAAAGCATTCCGGAGATCTACAAGCAGAAAAACAATATCAGAGCACATCCAAAAGGGATTTACATCATATTAACAAAAAGTTAAATCGGGAAAAGAGGGAGAGGAAAAAAAAGGAGCTATAATAGTTAACAAGCATTTCAGAAAGAACCTACTCATGAACAGTAATCAACGTAATCATATACTTCACTCGATATTGAAGAAAATGAGAGCAATATTGCAGTGAACAAAAAGAGATGGAAACTACATAAGAAGTATTTTGCCTTATAAAAATAAGTAATTGAATATTAAGATAAAATTATAATGGTAACAAAACAGATGTGCAAATTATGGAAAAAATAAGTAGCCACATTGAAAGTGAAGGCACATGAAATTTTTGCATAACATATGTCATATCTTTCCTTATAAACAAGAACTACAAAATCCATAATAATAAGTACAAAGAGAAGTGCACCCAACATCAAGTGTCAATGAGACAGGCAGTTGTTCAGTGCAACTGACGAAGCTTGTGACTATTTCAAGTGAGTAACCGTTTAAATCCCCTAACAAGCTTGTGACTGTTAAATTCTTATATCATATATGCCAACTGACAATCAAAAAGTTTGCGCATACAGCATCAGTAGTAACATCAACTAACAGTGCCAATTGGGCTAATGTGGATTGTTTTTCTATATGAGAAACTCTTCAAATGTGAGTTATAAAATCAACTAAGTATTATTTATGTAACAATCTAAATTCTGAAAAATAAGTTAAGACACATATAAATAAGTTATCTCGTGATCCAAACCTGTAAACATTCATTTAATGAATCCAAAATACTTGCACAAATCTCCGTGTCAGGTTCCTGCAAACAAACAGAAGTGGGATTATTTTAGAATGAAATTTCAATTTGGGATGCAACCAAGTCAGGCGATAGGACAGGAATATCATTTAGATTGATCATGATTCTCAAAATTATACTTAAACTGGAATGAGTAAATTAAGAAAAAACATTCTGCACTCACCACAGTTTACTTTGATTTATATGAACATTAAAAATACTTGTAGACTTCCAAAACAAACTTCCAAAACAAAAGACAGAAGTAATAAATTCTTAAAACCAAAACATATAAATTCCACAGGAAAACAACAAAGAATGGAATGAATTTGAAAGCAATTACCTTATGTAATGCTTCCACCAAAGCTGGAACAATACTGTCAGTCAGATACTTCAAATAGCTCACATCCCGACCTTGAGATTGCCCTTTCTCAATGGCTAACTTTGCAGATCGTAATAGCTCCGGCATTGCTACAGGGATATTGTAAATAATAAGCATTTATTCAATTAGAAAAATAGGATAAAGCAGATCAAAACTTGAAGAGGAAATCAATGACCAAACCACACAACAAATCATTCTCATACCTGAAACAGCAGCTTTTCTAACCTCCTCATGGAAATAAAATTTCAGGAGTGGAACCAAAGTTCCTGCAACCTGCATCAAACAATAATTGATGAGAAAATCAATGTAAAATAATGCTTCAACAAACCCCAATATGTATAAGTGTTAAATCACGGTCCCTAACCTGATCAATCCATGGAAAGAATCCTTCTTTCAGCTCATCAGCATAGCAACAAAGCATGTTACATGCTGTAGCTTTTTCCTCTAGAACACTGGTCTTGATTCCAATTCTTTTGTCTCCGAGAGTGATAGTTTCCATACTATAACAGATAAATAAAACATAGTCAGATTTATATTGTTGCCTAACCAAAAACATATTATTAATGCATGCTTCCAATTTTCAAAAGTCAAAATGAATCATAATAAGCAATTGATGTGAATAAGGATTTCGTTTGTGCCCAAGTGTCCAAAAGCATGGCCACTGTGAAGAGCATCACCATTTGGATAATCACTACAGCAAAACCAGTAAAGCTACAAAGTAAAAGTCTAAACTCCAGGTGCTTAAACTATAAACTACTGACAAACATATAAGATCAAAATGAAAAGAGGCATGTACAATAAAAGGAATACATCATGCATTAATAATTTGAACATTTATGAAAATGACTAAAATTGATACCTTTCATCATCAGAATCATCTATATCATTGTCCGAATCAGCGGAAGTGATGGTTACGTCAGGCTTAAGTGAAGCAGACTGAAGCAATGGCGGCATGACAAATTCCATATAAGGAAGAAAATCTTGTCCCAGACACTTGCATAGTCTAGCCCATGCCTGTAACAAATTAAAGTTGTTAATACTGTGAATATATATATATATTAGTCCAATGGGCACTTTGTGTATAAGCTATAAGTAACATAAAAGGCATACCTGTAGCATGTAACTTGTTGTTGGATCATCTGCCTCCATTTGAGATACTTGCAAGGACATAAGAACTTCCATAACCTAATAAAGAACCATCATATGCAGGATATCAAGTTAAATTTAAGATCATAAAAGATCTACCTGATGAGAGAAAGAAAGAGAGAGGTGCTTTGCAGAAAAACAAGATGCATTTTTTGTTTGTTTGTTTAGCAGTTAATTTCCCTTTTCTCACTATAGACCATCTATTTCCCAAAGGATAGTAAAGTGATTTAAGAAGTGAATATATATCTACAAACTAACCCATTCCAACCAATTTCAACAGAAATGTACAAAGAATACAATAACTACCTACCTGCTTAGCATCAGCCCTAAACTTCTCCTTCCCAACAGCCATTCCAACCAAACTTATACATTCCATAGACTTAGCACGAAGCATGCGGTTAGATTTATCAGTTGCATTGACCAGTATAGCCTTCAGGTACGGTATGACAGCATCATAGTATTTCTGAAAGTGTTCCTAAGAAAGATCATAGTATAAAATGATTAATTTAAGGAAATTAAATTATATATGTTGAAGAACAAAGTTTATATAAATACCTGAGATGAATCAGCAACTGATGCCAGAGCAGTTAAGGCTCCTTCTTGCACCATTTGTTTACCATTCTGAAAGACATAATATCCAAATTTAAGTAAAGGACAATGATAAACATGCACAATGGTTCAGCAAAATGAGCATAATAACAGTAAATGTTGTCGAGATCAAGATCTTGACTAAGATCAGGACAAGGGTCGCAAGATCACAACATGTAAGATAGCTACTAGGATTGTAAGATCCTACTTAAGTATTACCTAGGATCGGGAGGGAGGTAGTAAGATTGTAACCAAGATCATTATATCTTACCAAAACGAAAAATTATGCACTTAAATCAATTAACCTTTTCCACAATAATCAATTAATCAAATTAAATATTCTCATTATAAATCAATTCATTGATAAACTGAATTTAATTGAAATGTGAAATTGCATGATCCTGCGTTTTAAATTGCAACAATGACAGCATTTAATAGTAGCATTACTCTTGGAAATAATAATATTCTATAAACAAACCTGAAGAAGTACAAGCAATTTGCTAACTATTCCATCCAGGTATGGTGTTAAAATTTCAGGTGTGCAATTCTCACTGAAGTTGAGCACCGCTGAAGCAGCATGAGCCTGTGTAAAGAATAATAAGAAAACATTCATACCGCAAAGTTTATTCAATTGAATTATAATGACTCTAAGATGGAAGACTTACGATACTATTGACTATAAAGAATAAAATGAAACAAAGGAAAGACATAAAAAGGCACTCAATTCATAGGTAACACGGTCAATATTTTATGACAATATTAAACTAACAAAATGTTTGTGAGTGTGGGTTCTCTAATACACAATTTTTACTCCAGGACTTTGTAGTTCTTCGTCCACCAACTACAACATATACACACTAGTTCCTAGTTTCAACCAACATCACCAATCATTGTTCAACATAATTGATAAATACATTTGCAAAGGACCTAGATGTATATTGTTTATGCCAATAGATATTTGTGAGTTTTATCCAAAATATTGCTTGCATTTTTATTGAAATCATAGGTCTAATAAAAACCCTTCCAAAAAGTCCCGATGTTTTCATATCAGCATTCCATTTAATCATTGTGAGAAAATCCATAGTCAAAAAACTAACTAGTTAAACAGAACAACTCACTTGTACACGAGGGTTCTGAAAATCGTCCATGGCAGCAGCGAGGGCCGGCAACACCCCCTGATGATATTGAACTTGCAAATCAGGACCCAAATCAGTAGAAAGTTGTCCAATTGCATTAATAGCTGCCCACCTTACACGGGGATGTTGATCAGGAAATGAATTCAATACCATAGCCACCACTTGCTCCAAATTTTTTATCATAACCTATCAAAGTAAGACAAATAAAAACATAAAGCAACAGCAGTAAATTCTATGTCTTTCTCACATAATAACAAAACAAATAAAACCCAATTCAATATCATGACTACCTTTGAGCATCCCTCGGCTATTTGAGCAAGCGCAATCAAGGCAGCATGTCGCTTTTGCCACTCCGGTGCTGCCAAATATGCAGGTAATTGTTCAGAGGCAACAGGAACAATCGTATTTCCTCCCAAAGATATAGATAACCTATCCAAACATTCTTGCCCAACACTATAATTGCTGGATTCACCGGCATCCTCGTCTTCAGTCTCCGCAGTATGCCAAGCCGGATCATCCTCAATATCCAAAAGCATCTTCATAAGAATAGCAAACAACCTGCTAATAAACTGCGGCATCTTCCTCATCATACCAGGAGCACGCTCCCTAGCTTCAGCAAGAGTAATCACAAACTCAATAGCCAAATGCCTAGTCCCTTCCTCCAACGACTCTGCCTCCGCAATCTGAAGCATTGCCCCAACAACATCAACTATCTGTCTCCTAAGAAACCTCGGTTCAGTCCCAGCAAGCTCAATAAGCAACTCAAGAGCCTCTTGAGCAGTGGCCTCCTGACCGGAATTCAGCGCCTCAGTCAAAGTCGTCATCATAGCAGGTAACAAATCCTGAAACCTATCTCTATCAGAGGAACCAGATAAACACTGAATAAAATTAATAACAGCATTAAGCGCCGCGATTCGAACATCCGCATTAACAGCAGAAGAAGTCAGACACTGAAGAAATATATCATGAAGATGTTTAATATGCGGCGTAAGTGCATCACCGATATACTGCGACAATTGAGCGAAAATCAAAAAAGCAGATTCCTGAAGCTTAGGCGAATCAGAAGAAACGCACTGAAACATAAAAGGAAGCAATTCAGGCCAAGCGTTATCAGGCAAAATACTAGACGCAAGTTCAGAAATCGTATCACAAATCTTCTTAGAAATCGATTTAGCGTTTTCGCTTTGAATTGAAGAAAGAAGGAGCGATTTAAGAGAAGCATGAGTGTTGGATGAAAGACGCGGCCATAGAAACGAGTCATCGCGAGTTAATTGCTTTCTCAGAAGAATAGCGGACATAGCACGAGCCTCTTGATGAGGTGAAGAATGAAGAAGATGACCTAGTTTCAAAACGAGTCCATCAGGATCGTTTTGTTTGCAGAGGTTGAAGAGAGTTTCGGCTTGTGAACGTTCTTCGTTAGCGGATGTCATCAACTGTGAGATCAGAGTCTCGAAGGGAGAAGGATCGGGGCCGAGAATCGCCGCGAGTTGAGATTGTTGTAACTGAGTTGACTCGTGATCCATGATGAGGATTGTGGCGGCGAGTGAGTGAGAGAGAGAGGGAAAAGAGTGAAAGTGTGTTAGGGTTGGTTCCCTCTCAACTCAATGAATGAATGATGTTGAGAATTAGTCGCTACTTGTAGTAGCTATGTATCTGTGACTGTTTTTATACGCACGCGGGTTTTGGGATTAATTGGTGCGAGTTTAGAATGATGAATTGTGTGTGTGTGTTGCCGCAGTGTGGGTTTGGTTTTTTTGGGTGAGAAAAAGGGTTAGGGTAACCTGGAGTGGGGCTAATTAGGGTACTGCAATTTGCGTGATGGACGATTTTTATTAGCTGGGTTTGGTTTTTTGTAGGTCATGGATCATCATTAGGTTACACTTTTTTCTTTAATTTCTTTTCTTATTTTTATTTTTTCTAATTTTAATTATTAAATTAGATTTACATGTTTTATGTAGGTATTGTTTGGCGAAAAATAGTGAATGACAGATAAAGGAGCTTAATTATTATATTAAATTTACATATTTTATGCAGATATTGTTTGACAAAAAATAGTGAACGACAAATAACCAAGTTTATAGCATACGTGTGTTGTGACAAGTGTGAATAAGTCTCACATTATTTAAAAAAAGAAGTAAAAGTTGAACATTTTATAAGTAAGAGGACTCATAAACTCATTATCTTAAGGTTTTTGGTAATTGAATTTGTAATGTTTAATAAAATTAGCGGTCGAACAAGTTTTTTGGTTGCAAAACAAAAGCAAGACATGAGACAAAAGAAAAAAAGAAAAATGAAAGACAAAATATACGAAACCAAGTTCGGGAAGAGTTTGCATATATAGTAAAAACTCTATAAATTAATAGAGTCGGGACCAGAGAAATTTATTAATTTAGAGAGTTATTAATTTATCGATAAATTAATAATTATTAATTTAAAGAGTTTTTAATAACTTGTAAATCAATAATGACTTTAGTAATATGCATTGGAAATCAATAATAACTTTAGTAATATGCATTGGAAATCAATAATGATTTTTGATGTAAACAAGAGCAACAAATGGGTTTAATGTATTCTTAAACAAGTTTGTCATATATAAATTACATGAATGTGATAGAATATTAACACCATATCTCACAAGATGGTTTCTCATCTAAAATGTGTTGCAAAATCAAATATGTCATATCAAATACGTAAGGAGTTCTATGAATTATTAATTTATGATTTTCTTGGGACCGAAAATTACAAAGGGATCTCTCGAAAAATTATTATCTTATTATTTTACCGAATTTTTCAATTTTTTACACTAGCCCAAGTCGGGACCGGACAATTTTATTATTTTAGAGAGTTTATTAATTTACCGAGTATTAATTTAAAGAGATTCTACCGTAGAAGTCTTTAATCTTAGAAGGAGAATTGATGTGGATTAGAAGTTCATCACTATAAAAAATTAAAAACGCTTAATTTAGCCAAATGAAAAAACAGCATAATTGTTGTCTTCCTAGAGGTGTGAGAAAAATGAAACAACCAATCAATGAATTAAATCTTTTACTCTTATGTCTTATTAAAAGAAATATTTTATGTCTTAAATTAAAGTTGCATATTTGTATTTTTTGATATGAAATGACATAAAAAATATATTTAATTAATATTTAATTATTTTATTGTAAGATACCAAGGGTAAAATTGAAAAAAAATTATAAACTAATTAAATTAACTTATTAAAATAAACTATATAAGCTCGTTAGATTTTTTTACATAACAAGTTTTACTTTGAATGAACTTATAAACTATAATTATTATTTTTAATTAACTATAAACATTTTTATTTTGATAAGCAAAATATAAATTATAAGGAGTAGAAGGAATACTCAACTCTTACCATTCATTACAAGAACATCCTCTAAAAGCTTTGTAATCAACTATAAACATAAATTGTATGCTCAAAATTTAACCTTATCAAATAGAACGGTAATATAAATTGTGTATCTACCGCGTCGTTTACAAGTCCGGTTAAACTTTTGAACTAATTTACTGTAGGTATGTTTTCATTGTGATGATTTTGAAATTTGAAATTGTCTTATGTTTTGGCTTCATTGTAATATATATAAGCTGGATATGTGACTAGATAACGACCCTTGTCTATCTTATCTTCTTGCATACCCCTAACTAAATAAACAACATAAATAAATGTAACTGTACAATTCAATCTAATCTAAATATGACAGTACAAATCCAATATACACCATGACGTGAGAAGCAAACGTGAGAGGAGGGGGACAGGGAGAAAATAGACAAATGCAAACCATGTACAAATTGAGAATAGTAAATGGAGAATATTAACTTTAAGTTTCAACCTAAACCTCCTATAAATCAATATTGTTTTTTGACAGTATAATTCAATATTATTAGCAATTAGTTTTTATAATTAAGTTGAATTGTATTTATAAAGCAAAATTTTGATTTCTCTAAAATGATTAAAATAAGAAAATCAAAGTTGTTGTTATTTAAACAACTCATGACTCCTTTTTTTGAAGCAAAACAACTCATGATTTGATATACTTGTATGCAGTTAACCCAAGGGGTGTGGTTGAGCGGTTGAGGTTCATCCTCCCTTAACCAAGGGTCGAGGGTTTGATCCTCACCTTGGGTATGTAGCAGCTTTAAATCTATGGGCCAGCTATCCCACCCATCGGGTGCCTTCAATTTAGCGAAGAAATAGTCACTGTGTTCGACGGTGAATACCCCGTTTCAACCAAAAAAAATACTTGTACGTAGTTGCACTATTCACTTTTAAGCTGTTAATTAATAAATAATTAATGATTTAAAATATTCACTTCTAAGGTATCTTATTGCTCCAAGGCTTAGCAATGAGTGTTTAAAAAATCTACAACTCTACTATAAAAATTAAACTCAATCCTTAACATAGTAACAAACATGTTACGAACTTAAGATGTGATACTGAATTTATTGTTCAAATTGACCACTACTTATAAAGATTGTATCTTGAATATATAACTAGCATTATTTTAACTTACAATTTGTGAGATTGAGAATAGAAAAGGGGAATAAAGTTGTCATGTAATAAAAAGTGTCATATTATTGTTTAAAGTTTGACATGCAATTATGATATATTTGGAAAATCTCACAATTAGTACTCCTTAAAAAATACATCAATCGAAATCATTATATATTCAATTTTACTAAAAATTTATAAGGATGAATATGCGAACAAGCTCACAACATCCAAGTTAATATCATAAAACAATCTAATATCTATGACAAAGCCTACATTGAGATATGAAAAAACATGTAAATGTCCGAAAAAAATCATGTTTTCGGATCTGCAGCGTTGATGACACTTGAATTATTGAATATGCACTGAATTTGGATTGAAGCAAATATGAAAATTTGTACAAAACAAACACCGTATTGTTTTCAATGTATTGTTCAAGAAGTGTTATGCTTTTTTTTCATCCGAGTAATAGAATAATCATACATGATGTAAATTGTAATTGATGACAGACGAGTTTCAATAACATAATAAATAATTTTTATTTTTTTAAAATAATTTATATAATATAAAATTTTAATTTAACGACGAATTTTATAAAATTTGTATTCTTTTTATACTTTTATCCACAATGACAATGATGCATCTTACACCGCTATAAAACTTGTTCATATAGCCGTGGTTTTAAAGCATACGGGAGGTGGAAAAAGAAAGAAATTTCCATAGTGTAGTTCAAAGTTTATAGTTCAAAGCTCCAGTCCATTGAACCCGTTCGATATAATCGGGTATTTTTGATTGACCCACAAAGACACATACCAAACCGGAACCAATAAAACCGTAACTGAACCGCCTAAAAATGTCAATCAGAAAACGGAGTTAACTGCACCGTGGCGGACGCCACCTCCACCACCACTACCACCACCGCAACAGTTCAAAAGACAACTACTAATCACCAATACCACCACTAGTAGCTGAATCGACTATCTTCAATTCTCTTCTTCTTCTCACCGTTCCACTTTACTGAAGAAGACATGCTCAATACAATATCCCGCCGCTGCTTTTGCACCGCCGCGCCTCGCCCTTGGCTTTTCGTTGGATTGGGTAATCCCGGTGACAAGTACAAAGGAACTCGACACAATGTACTTCATTTTATTTTTTTGCGAAAATTTCAGTTATCATTTTCATTTCAGTCTCTGCATATTATTAGTTACAGTTTCTGTTAACAATTTCTAAATTCAGTTACAAGTTTGTTAGGAGTTAGTTAGTTTCGTTTTGGAGGGACTTATTTGGTATTTGAATTAGCAATTTGATGATGAAATTTGATTTTTTTGTTTGTTTGAATTAGGTAGGGTTTGAGATGATTGATGCATTTGCTGAATCACAAGGGATTGCCATGAATACTGTTCATTGCAAAGCTATTTTTGGAAAAGGTTTGTGTGATTCATTTGACATTCCTTGTTTATGTCTTTCTTTCGTTATTATTTGTTGTTGTAATTGTTTAATTTTAGGCGCAGTAATTTGTTACAGGTTTTGTTGGTGAAGTTCCTGTTTTCCTTGCAAAGCCTCAAACTTACATGAATCTCAGCGGTGAATCGGTATGGAATTGAAATATTCTACTTTTTAGTTTAGTTTCTACAAGTTATTAGTTGTTTAAACTATTTGCCTCTTGCTACTTGCAAAAATGTCTTCACATATGAATTCATTTGATTAGATGTTGGTTGCTCAATTATAACAACTTACTTTAACTTCTAGTTACGATATTGAATATTACTATTATTGATTGGAATTGTGGCGAGGTTAAAACATACTGTGCAACGTGCATGATTACAAGTTGCAACTGCAGCTAAAATTGAAAGCTAGTGAGGTTATGTTATGATAACTGTAAATCTATAAATATAATAAGAAAGTATTGAAATCGAAAATGACTGATATAGGAATGAGGTGTTTGCGTCAGATTTTTTCCACTGCTGATCAATATAGAATGGAGTTGAAAATGTTTGATTCAAACAAAATGGTCTTCTAGGCGGTCGATGATGATTTGATGACAGATTGTTGACTGAGTAAATTAATTATTGATCAGAGGGGTCTTCATTGTCAATTTAGGTTTTCAGATGAGTCTCTTGTCTTTCTTGTTTGTATTATTTAGGAATCAAGAAAGATTATTAATTTGAAGACTGTAAATCCTGGTTGATTCAGCCGCAAGGCACGGGTCTATGTAAGCTTACGCCTGTCAAAAATTATTTCAAAAGAATGAATAACTATATAAAGGAACTTGATTATCCAGATTTTCCCTCTCACATACTAAGGACTTATATGCTTTAATTTTTGTATGTTTGATAGTAATTGAGAGTATTTATTGTGTGAAACATTTACGATACTTCAAAATGACTGCTGTATGTGTAAGATGTATATTTATATTGGATACTTCTTCTGACACCATTGGTTTTTGCTGGTCTGCATTCTTTGATTATTTTTGGTAAAAGTTAGTTCTGTAAAAATAATAAGAGTTGAGCTCATGGCTAATTTCTTATATCGCTCATGTATGCTATTGCCGTTTTATTTGTATTTGAAGTGCCGACTTTTTGCTGTGGTAAAGTGGTATACTGACATTGATTCTATGTGAGGTTTCAGTTTTTGAAGTAGCATACAACCAGTTTCATTTGCTATATTTTTATGATTATCTACGTGTGAAGCCTAATGCTGATTATCAATTATATTATACTAAGGCTCTTTATTTTACTGCAGGCAGGACCACTGGCTGCTTATTACAAGTTACCTCTCAATCAGGTGCTTGTGGTAAGCTATTCCATATTGTTGCACCTTCTCTTTCAACTTTCAACTTTCTAATTGGTCATAGGCATGTTCTTTATTCATTATATTTTTATGGATGCAGTTCCATGATGACATGAACCTGCCATGTGGGGTGCTTCGTCTTCATGACAAAGGGGGTCACGGAAGCCACAAAGGGTACAGCACTATATGATAATTGTGAATACATTTACCGCATGCACATTACTTATATGCACGCGCGTGCACACACACACACACACACATATACACACTGTTTACAATTATAGTTTACACTGGCCTGAATAAACTTGTTGCCTAACCCAAGTACATACTCCTCTAGAGATACTGTGATGTTTATTACATATTAGATTATGTAATTAAGTAATTACAGAACCCACTAAATACATGTCGAAATTTAAAATGAAGTCATGTAGATGTTATTGGAGTCATAATCCAAAACCATCACTTTTGAAATCAATACCACCTTTTATTATTATTATTATTATTATTATTATTATTATTATTATTATTATTATTATTATTATTATTATTATTATTATTATTATTATTATCTGGAAGACAGTTTAGGAAGGTGTAGTAAGTCAAATTATGACTATGTTGACTTATTGCATCCTATTTGGAAAAGCCCAAGTCCCACATAAAAAAAATATAAAGGCTTGATAAGTGTTTATAAAGAGAGCCACCCTCACCTTACAAGCCGGTTTTGTAAGGATGAGTTAGGCCCAATATAAAAACCTAATATATCCTAAGTTGCAAGCAAGGTGTTATGGGCCATCTTTTGGTATTCAAGAAAGTGGGATAGTTGCATTATACATTTTACCGTTAAAAAGGCATGGAGAGGGTATTTTCCCATTGGATTTGGAATGGTAGGTTGAAATTGAATGGTATTTACTAAAGCAGGTGCTAGAACAAAGTCAGTTACCTAGAACGGTGAGGACTTGGATTGGATGTTGATTAAATGGTTCAACATACCGGTTAGACAGGTGACTTGGGTAGATGTTACTATGACCTGGAATCACTTTATGTACCTCGAGGGCAGGGTTCCTTTGGAGGAGTGGAGTTTTGTTAGGGCTTAGCCCAATACTGTTAAACCTCTTAGGGTTTATACACGTAGGCTTAAATCCTAATGCTCTTGATGTAATGTTAAGACTAGTTAATAATGATAAATCACTATAGGGTTGTCCCAAAACATATAAATAGTAAATGGTTAGTCAGAAAACCTATAGTAGAGATTAGAGAAGCTCCAATATTATCAATCAGCTCTTTTCTGTTTTTTGAGATTCAGATGCCTAGACTGTTGGCTAGGTGACAACAAAGAAAATGACTATGTGGGGTTAAGGTTTAGACATTTGTGTTGTGTTTTAGCATTTTGTTGTTAGTTGGAGTCTTGAACTTGATGGACATAAGACATGTTGGTTGTTTATGATATGTTACTATGAAACTTACGACTTTTCCTATCAATTTAGTTTATTCTTTGCATACGTTAGTTTTTTCATTTTATTTTCTGGAGTATGTGTTTATACATACACATACCCAAATATCACCGATGCTTCCATCAAAGGCTGCAAAGCCATCTGCCACAGATTTTTGGCTGGGTGGCATGATCCACCGTCTAACATTTTTGCTTGTCGAGGGGCCATATATTGTCATATCTGCACTACACTATTTTATACAAAAAGGAAAATTAATTTTTTGAGCTGAGGTTCGAAGTAGGTGTTTGTGAATCAATAATATTGTTTATGGAATGAATTGTACTAGAAAATGAGTTCATAAAATCTTGTTATCTCTGATTTTTCCTAATCAAGTGCTTCTCTCATGTTCTACCCCTCGTGTTGTACTCTGCTCTTGTTTTTCAATGATCCAGGCTGAAGAGTGTTATTTATCACTTCAGAGATAATAATGAATTTCCTCGTCTAAGAATTGGTTAGTATTTTTGTTAATAACTGTTTATTTTTTCCCTGTTTTTTAGATCATTAGTGATTGTATTATCAAATTTGTTTTGTTGATAGGGATTGGGAAGCCTCCTGGACAAATGGATCCTAAAGCATTTTTGCTTCAAAAGTTTAATGTAACTGCTAGACAACGTGTAAGTTTTTGGTTTACTATTGAATGCACTTTTGGTTCCGCTAGTGTAACTAAGGTTTTAATTGGGTTCTCGACTTCTCGTAGTTCACCTGACAAATCTGATGGTGGTTTCTTGTCATGTTAGTTTTATGTCATAAAAACATGTCATGTGATCTTCTGCATTTGGGTGGCTCTTTAATGATTGAATAATAATGTGATGATTGGAAAACATTTAGGCAAATGAGAGTCATAGTTATTAGTAGCATGTTTAGCAGCTTTCATGTGGTGAGCTTGTGGCTGTTGTTATTTCATTTTCTTACATCAGGCTACATCTACTATATGTCTACAAGCCAAGTTACAAAAATCTTCATTTGTTCAATGTTTCTTCTTCTCTTATCTTTGTTGGGCAGATTGACGAGGCTTTGCATGAGGGCGTTGATGCCTTGAAGGTTCTTCTTTCTAAAGGTTTGGAAGTGAGTGCAAACAGGTTCAACAAAGAACAGAAATATAAGCACTTGAGAGTGCAGACATTACCAGTTTGGTAGTATTCCATGATGGCAAGTTGTGTTAACTTACAAGTATGGTTAGTTCCTCATTTTTAAAGTTGCAATAGATTGCCTAGGTGTTTATTGTTGTGTAAAACGTAATGATAACATGGGCTGAATTTTGTAAACATTCCTCAAGTATGTATATATACTATGTAGCTTTTCCTCAAGTCTTTGCAATGCATTGAGTAGGGTGGGCTGATCATGTATTTAAGTACTGGTAAGCTGCTGCTTCTAGTGTATAGAATTGATAAAAGGGGCATCTAACTATGTTAATTGTTACTGCTGATCGTAGTTGTATACAAGTTATATAGTATGAATCATAAAGCCGGAAGGGAAACGCGACACGTAAATGAACATAAATGATCGTTCCTTAAAAATCCAAGCCAAGTTATTCAACTTGAAAGCTATTATAATTTATAAAATGTAAATTGGCAAATTGATTTGAAATTCCTGTTCGTTAGATATATGACTTGATAAAGGTTAGATTTTGGGTATGAATACATAAGCAAGATAAGTAGAAAATTTGAATAGGATTCAAACTCTAAGTTCAACATTAATAAAGACTTGGGTCAACATTAATAAATTTGAATAGGATTCAAACTCTAAGTTCAACATTAATATCACTCATGTTGTTCACTTGCTTGACTTATTAATTGTTTTTCATGTTGCTAGCTAGCTTTTGACAAAAAAAAACCGTTGCCCAACTTGTTTGACTTTTTATTTGCATATTACTGTAGTATTTTCTTATGAATTTTCTAAGACTTTCTTAAACACTAGTATAATTCTAAGCATTATGCCTTTGAACTTAAGTTTGATCTCTTCATTTGATGTTCGGCATGGCGTAGCTAATTCGAATTTGAAATAATGAATTCTATTGCATAAAATTTAAGTTATAAGCTGAAAAACAATATTCAATCTCATTGTAACGTTTAACAAGCTGAACATTTATAAGCTCAAGCTTGATTTAATTAAACTTTTGTTGCCTTATAATTGATTCCTTTTGTTTCATATTTTTATTATCTTGTTCATCATGCAGCATTAAGTTATGGTCCAAATCAGAAGATAATAAAGTCTTGATAACAGCCAGCTGTTCTGAAATAGTGAAATCCGACCATCATGCTGGAAAGTTCAGAAATTGGTTTGAACTTTGAACACAGAATTTAGTAAATTTCCATGTGCTACACGTCCCAAAGGGACCTTATTAAAATATGGAAAATGATAAACATTGCCCTAAGGGCAATGGATAAGGAAACAAAAATAGCAAATAAACTCTTGAAACTTGTGTATTGTAGTTTTTAAAAATAATAACACACAATTCCCAATGCAAGTGTTACCTTTTTTGATAATCTTAACTAGTGCCCAAGGGCACTAGTTAACAAGACCCTTAAAATATAATGACAGATCTGATTTTCCGTAGTACCTTATAAGCTGGCCTTGTACCTTTTGCATGTTGCTTTGCTAGTGTTCATACTACATATTTAATGTATTTATGTTTAGGATTCCTCTCCACAGTAGTAATGGCACCTTAATGATGAAATACAAATACAATGGTCACAAGAAAAATACATGAGCATACACCATTCACTACTTTACATACCAATCTGTTGGTTGATAATGATCACATGGGGATCCATTATAGGGAGCAGGGTAAGGGATTATGAACTTATTTTAATTGAAGCAACTAACTTTCAATTATATTATCAAGCTGTATATGTTGATCCAACCATGCAATCATGGAAATTTAATTAATGCATATTGTTATCGGATAGCGAAATAGTGATGCTACTATTGGTAGGTGGTTTGTGCATGAATCATACATGCCAGCTTTGTTCATTTGGTGTGGTTTTTATTTATGTAGTTGACCCTATCTTGTGAAAAAATCACTAGCTTCCTAATACTAATAGCATGTGTTTTTTTCTGACAATATCGAGAGAACGAAAAGTTACAATGTCTAAAATCAACTTATATTTTATTTTAGGATCTAGGATTAAATTAATTTTTTAGTTTAGTCAAATTTTAGAGATCTTTAGTGGTATTTGGTTTGTTTGTAAATTGAAACAAACGAAACCGTGAAAGATCTTGCTGCCGGCAATGTTTTAGAGGAAGTCATGTGCAGCTCATTGAAGTTTTTATTTTCTTAGTTGAATTTTGGAGAGAAGTGAAAGGGTAAGATTTATATTCCATTTCAAAATTAAAGAAGTTATAAAATATTTTTAAAATCAATTAAAAGGGTCATTAGAATACTATATGATGAATTTGCTAGGAACTCCTAACATTATATGATTATCAAGTAAGGACTAACCGCCAATCTTAAATATAGGATATATTAATTAATATAAGAATTTAATTTGGACCTAATGACTCTTTTTTTTTTCTTTTTTTTTTTAAACAAGCCAAAATAATATATATAATTTTTTGTTTTGATAAGCACATAATGACTCTTCTAAAATCAACATATAAAGTGTGATCTATCCGCCACTTTTTTTTCTTTCTATTGGCCGCTAATGGCCGACACATACACATATTAATGAAGATGGGGAAGGAGGGGTGTCATGGAGTTGAAGTTATTGAATACACACTCCTGCATTTAAATCGTCTGTTTTTTTTTTTTTCACTCTCAGATTCCTAGAGGAAGTGGGCCCCGTAGTTAATTGTCTGCTGTTTATAAACACATATTCAGTGATATTTCATCTAATGCGAAAATCTTAACACCCTCCAAAACTAAACTCTTAAAAACATGAATTATTGTTGAATTATAATTAGAACCACATAATTAACAATAAAAAAAGTTGTTTTTTTCCATAACAAGCTGATTATAGTTTTGATCTTGAGTCATCCAATAATTATGGTTACACAAGTAATCTGAAAACTACTGAAGAATGTATAATTAGTTTAATATACTTATAATTGTAGTTCAACAACTGACAAAGAAATGACATGTTTCTGCCTATAAGTGTCTGCAAAATCATAAAACCTACTCCTTAATTTGCTATTGCATTCATCTATAGATGTGTGATTCTGATTCATGCTTACATCAACAAGCATGCATGACAAGCTGTATACTTGAATTGATAATATCTTAGTTTATTGTTTATCATGATCACCTTATAACATTAAGCCTAACTAATTAAATTAGCACATGTACATGGTTTTGATCATCTCCTTAACCCATGATTCCTTTTTCTTAGAAAAGTTCCAAACATAAAATTAAGTATAATATAATATAGAGACTTTTAGCAAGTAGCATCACTTATTGTAGAATTACCACTATACAAATTGCAATTGACAAATAGCAAGTAGCATATAACACTAATTGACTTTTATATATGTCAATGAAAATTTATTATTCTCTCACACACATTTAGTCACGCGCTATTGGAAAATAAATTACATAGTGGTTAAGTATAGTTTGGTGACTGACCTCAAATTATTATTTTTGCATTCAACATTTGTCAATTCCACATTAAAACAAAAAAGAAAGAAAGTACAAGAAATTATATACGTGTATATCTATCACTTTACCAGCATTAGTGATTTAGATCCTTATTTCTGGCTGTGACAAACAAATCATGACAAACCAAGTCAAACACATGTATATATATAGTACCATCATATTTTAGGTGTGACTTCGTGGACACTTCCTCATTTCATTTATTTTTGGTTCTAAAATTGAATTCAATTTATTGTAAAAATGCCAAACCACGTAAAAGACCAAGTCACCGACTTGTAACACAAGGATTATGTACCGACCACACATATCTGAATTTGTATGTAGTGGTAGAATATAAATGATGTTGAAAAATAAGAAAAAATTAAACGTGGAAAGAAAAAGATAATAAGGAGTAATTTAGTGATAATTGTGACAACCGACAAGTTTTTATTTTTTGAATTTATGAATTTTGTGGAAATAGTCAAAAAATAAAAAAGGAAAGATAATGTACCATGTATGATTAAATAAGTAGAACATTATAGAATGAGTGCAAAATTTGAGAAGTACATGAAAGTTTTCTATATTTTTAGTGGAGGAGACGAAGCATATATGAAAATATGATTACATGAGTAAACACGTTATGTTGAATTTGATTACTTTATTATTGTTATTGTTTACCCATTATCCGTGTTGAGTTCTTCTTTGTATGCTCATTTTCTATTTATTTGACGTGTTCAAATACAAAATATGCCTAACAAGATTTATTATTAGTTAATCTTATATTATTAGATGCATAGTTAGGTTGGGATGATGTTCAAACTCATGCATAAGCCATTTAAAATTAAAAAGATATTATTAGATGTTGAAAGGATAGATAGAGTAAATTAACCCAGTGTCCCAGTGTGAGTAATTAATTCTGTCCCTATCTGAACTGCTTTTAACCATATGTTGTCTCCCAACTTGGATCATCTACGTCTTTCCCCATCTACATCTTCTCATGTTTAATTTATGGGAGGGGTAGGGATTAGGTTAGGAGAAAACGATTTTTTTTTTTTAATTGTTAGAACGATAGTTTCTTTTAAGGACTACAACAATATTTAATTCTTTTAAATATTAGTAAATCAAAACAACTTTAATCTATTTAATATTTTTCCACGAATATTTAGTCAATAGTATATATTTTAGTTTTAACGTTCTAGTTATCTAGAACAATATTTCAAAAAAAAAAAATAGTTATCTAGAACAAATTCCCGTGAAAGTTTATTTGAAATATATAATTATTTTCTGATTAAATTAAGAAAATTCTTATTAGCAAAAAGAACTAATAAACATAAAATTGTGTATTTTTTCTTATAACTGTATGTAGTGATATTTTTCATAAATAAATTTTTTATATGTTTTAAAAAAATAGGATTACTATAACTCTATAAGTAAGCAAATTAAAAGTGGTTAATACCACCCCAACAATGATCATAATGATGATATTTGCTTCTTTTTTTTGACAATATGATATTTGTTTTTTCTATTGCTATAGTTATTTGAAATTCAGCTATATATGTGGGCTATTTAGAAGGTTATAAATGAGTTTATTTTCTCCTTCAACATTTCAATAGTGGGTGAATTGGTTGATATATATAATCAAATATCAAGTGTATGTGGAGGTGGCTTGTAGCAAAGAAAATATAGAGATATTTGTTTATTCTATGAGTGATTTGTTTCCTTGATGTGTATTGCATCCTTAGTTAATTTTGGATTTTTTGTTTGAATGTTTTCTCATATTGTTTAGACATTTTGGTCTTAAGATTGAATATCCCTTCTTAATTTCAATTAATGGGTGAATACTATTTGTACTTGGCTCCATTTCTCTTTTCCTTAATACTATTGATTAGCCATTGAAAAAAATTCTTCTAATAATTAAATTCCTTCTAATTTTTTCACTAAAAATTAAAAAAAAATTATAAAGTCTAGCTTAAGATTTGCGGTGATAAAAATTTATAGTCATGCTAACTGCCAAGTATTGAATTGGAATTCTCTTGAAAATTGTTATTTTGTTTTTATCATTAAAATTGTTAATCATATAGTGTATTTGAATTTATAAAAACCATATACAGTCACATTAAAATTAATGAAGAAGGGATAAAGTGTGATGTGGCGGTAGATAAAGGAAAGAAAAGATAGCATGTCGTAGAGTGAGCAAAGCAAATCCAGCAAACGTCAACAAAAGAATTAATAATAGGACTTGTTAGAGGTAGAGGGTGGGCATTGTTTGACTTATGAGTACATGACTGTTATTTTTTTGTATTTATTTGACTTTAAATGAATAAGTGAAAATTTGAATTATGTACGTAAAATATGATGTCTTTATCAATTAAGTTAATTATTAAAATATTTAAATTCATAATTTGTAATTAAAGAGAAAAAAATCTTTTATCATTTTATTTAAACATTAGTATGTGACTAATATATATTTCTTTTTACAAGTTTGTACATAGATTAGAAAAAATAAAGATTGATAAATTAAGTTTATTTTATTCTTTCTTTAAGGTGGAAAATCAAACTTTAGTTGTTTTAATTGTAGTTTACGCTGAATTTAATAGAGATACTAGTATAATTTAATCTCCATAACTGCATTTAAAAAGAGATTGAAATATTTCAGAATTCGCCTTAAAATCTAAACTACTTGAGTTTTTTTTCTTAAAAATTAAAAGGTGAAAAAGATAAAAGTTTTGTTTTGTTTGGTTCACCTTCCGTACGGTTAAAAGATTTTTTTTTTTTTTGACTAAAAAAGAAATTCATTCATTCAAATTAACAAATACATAGATCATTACAAATTCAGAATTGCTAAAAACTGAAAAGGGTGAATCTGCAAACAATCTCGCAGCACCTAGATTAATAGCATACAACGGCATTATGAAAGTGCCTACAAATATGACAACATAAAAGTAACCGGAATGTTCATACTCCCGGATTTGTAGCATTGACGTCCAAGTCTTCATCCGATCTATAATAAGTTGATGTAAATCTGTCAAATTGAATCAACGAACCTCGAACAACAAAGAAAACCAACAAACGCCGCACAAGACGACGAACAAACACAACGCCGCACAAGACGACGAACAAACAAAACGCCGCACAAAACGACGAACAAACACAACACCGCACGTAGACGGCGAAAACTTAAAAAACAAAGAACCAGACTTTTGTAGATAACTACTTGTTTAAACAAAAAAAGAGAAAACAATAGTGTTGAGGGGTGATTTCCGACTAAAAATGGTCAAAAACCACCCCTACAATGGATGGAAGAAAAGAGAGGAAAGTTGAGAGAAAAGTGTGTGTAGTGGCTAACCCTAATTGAGAGAGTCAAAATTCAGTCCGTACGGTTAAAAGATTGAAAATAGAAAAAGAAACACAATTAGTTATGAGTCGGTGATTTTGCAAAATTCGTTGCCCCGTACGTACGTGGTTGGTTTGCGCGTTGAGTACTTTTTCCTTTCCTTGCTTGCTGTCTTTGATGGCTCCTTTTGGTTTTATTTCAGTGTTGTGTTCACACTCACACACATCTGGGCGCTGACTAGAGAATTAAGTAAGCAGTGACCACTGCTACCAAAACTTCAAAATACCCACACACTTTACAGACCAGCTGGTACTATTTACTCCCTCCGTCCCAAAATGTAATTATTAAGAAAAAGTAAAATATAATGATTGGATGTAAGCTTTTTAGTAAAAAGGTTACTTGAAAAGATGTATAAACAATTTTGATTGGTTATTGGTTATGAAAAAGGTAAGAGAGAGAGTGAACTTTTCTTGGAAATGTAAAAATTTGTGTTTTTCTCTTATATTTTGAGACAAAAAAATTTGAATTTTTTCTCTTACATTTTGGGACGGAGGGAGTATTCCACACCGTTTTAGTATTAATAGTAGCACTGTCTATTTTAAATTGAGTGTTTATTTTATCAAATATTACTAAAATTTTATCTTTAAAAATAAATAAATGGAGTGTTTATTGTTTGAATTTTAACTTCTATATGTGTAAAATGTAATTATTCTGTCGATTAAGATAAGTTTATGAGACTAAAAGGAGTGATTTGATATCAAAAAAAAGTAATTTATTAGACTATGAAAGACTATTGAATTGAGAATGGTGTAATTAGTGGTATTAATTAATGGATAAAATTAAAAAGAAAATTGATGTTTTCTTTAACAGACAATATGTAGTAATCTCAGCATAAAATGTACCAAGAAAATTCTAAATATTTACACAAATGTCAAATAGAAAAGCATAAAAAATAACATAACTAGTCAAATTAAATATCTAAACAAAATAATGAGTTCAGCCACCAACTATAATAATTTGCTGTTAGATTTAAGTTAGTTGTCTTCAACCATCAAAAAGAGTAAAGGTTAACTTTCTCCACTAATTAAAGTATGGATTTTGCTAAGTTTTTAAACAAGTGATGATTTCTTTCATTCCACATAACCCAAACACACATTTGCCAAATGACCTGCAAAAAATAAAATGTTGTATTGAAAATTGATGTTGTATTTTGAAGAAATTTAAAATACTATATACTAATAACGATAAGTAGGGGTATCACGCGTGTGCTGAACAATATGACTACCGCATATTAGTCCAAGTGATAAGAACGTCTCTGAGTTAGGTGCTATAATTAATGATTGTAGACGTATTTTAGATTCTAATTTTATGACCTCACATGTTAGGTTCATTAGGAGACAAGCAAATGAGGTTGCTCATTCTCCTGCTAGAGTGGCCCCATTGTTAGCTAGTTTCCATCTTTTTATCAATATTCCATTATGTATCCATTCTATTCTTATTAATGAAATGCATTAAGCTTTTTACCGTAAAAAAAAAGAAGTTGATTCATATTTGTGAATTCAACTTCAAATATTAACGTAAAAAAACTCATTAATATTTGATTTATATGTTTTAAAATATACTCAAACACCGTCACTAATATAATGGGCTGCGTTAATGCAATTCTAATACTTACATACTTAAAATAAAAAGATTAGAAGTTTAAATACTAATTATAAATTTCAACTTAATAATTATGATATTTTCGACTAAAATAAATAGTATCTGTGGACAATAATCCGTTAATTTAAATGAATGAAATCCATGGAGCAGCAGCAAAGCAACTGGTGAAGAGATTTGGTTGTCTAGAAAAACGGTACGGTGGTAGAAGAGGTCGTCTCCTGGTCCACTGTAAATGTGACACGTGCGAATTCATATGATATACTCTTCCAGCTCAAAATATGACAGTTGGAAATGACAATGTCTTGTTTTATTTTTTCCAAAACCCATATCTACTTATGTGATATTTCAAAAATATTTTAATCATTTTAAAACTAATTATAAAAATATATGGATTTATTTATATTTAGCGTTTTCCTCCTTGTTTGACTTACAGATATGTTAAGATGTGTACTTTTTATTATGAAACTCAGCTTCCAGACACTGATAAGACAAGGGACTAGGTATTCTACATAATTTTTTATTACTACTAATTAATTAATATTCTCTTCATATTAATGTGGATTAGTAGTATGGAGTACTCCTTTTTTTTTATATTTTTAATTTAAATAATTTTCCTTGGTGTTCAAGTTGAGACGTGTTGTTCTATCAAATTTTAAGGTTTCACAATCGTCCACGAATTCGTTTCAAAATATATTATACATGTTATTATAAGATTGGTTTAAGTTTTACATATAATATATTATTTCGTATCATGAATCATGATTTTGTAAACAATGCAAATAATTATGGATCTAAGCAATAAACATGCATACAATGTACTCTTTTGTTTTATGAATGAAGATAATTAATGGATGTAAACATACAATGTACAGTGATGGTATACTAGATCTCCTTGCTTTTGTTTGAGTTGTTTGAAGATCTCCTTTGTTTTTATGATTGAACACCGGATCAAACAATATAATTTATGTATGTTTTTTAGTGTTCATTTGATTTAAAAAAACATAATTATAATCGTACCGAGTTAAAAAATTGACAATGACTCAAGAAATCATAATTCAATTGACAAAAAATGTTAAAATTGTTAAGCCGGACGTTCATGATCAAAGTTCGATCTTAGTCATATTCCTATATTTAATGTGTGTGAGTTTATACATAACGACTTTACAATTTCGTCTATATATCTAAAAAAATTGAAAATGAGACTAGACAAATAATAGGACAAATGACTAGATAAAAATAGAAACTCATCTTATTAAACAATGTGACAAATTATTATTTCAAATATAAGTTATTTAACATATAAAAATACTTATTTTTATATTCTACACATTATATTTTCTCTCTATTTGTAAGAAGTGTAAGAATAAATCAAGGACCCAAAATTCGATAATCCAAACTAATTAAATCAATTAAATTGGTTCAATATTTTTTGAAGAGTGTTAACTATATTTTCTTTTGTACACTCTTTTTAAAATTTATTTTTGAATTGAAATTCATGTGAGTCTCTCACTTTAAAAATATATATATCTTAAGTAAAGTGATGAAACTTATGAGTTTCACTCAATTATAAAATGAATGTATATGTTCAAAAGAGATGTCCACACTCTTATATTTTTTTTCATGTTTGGGTATGATCCAAACTAATTAATCAAATCTGATCTCTATAACTATTGGTTCTGATATCATTTATGTAATTCAAAACCAGCATAAAAAATTATCAACAAAACAAATTATAGTAGTATTATTTTTGATAAATAAACGAAATAATAACTCTTTAAAAATTCACACGCAAGATGGGAAAGTCATAAAGTTCCACCTAGCAATTTTAATATTTTTGTGACATTTTATTAGAATTTGTGAATCAATTATAAGATTTTTTTTTTTATTTTCTTGGACACTATATACACTTCTATTGTTCTACATGATTAAAAAAAGCACTTTTGAAAAATTTATGCACTATTAATTTAAAGGGCCACCAAGATTGATCGCTTTTCACAATATCTTTTCTCGACTTAAAGCTTAAAACTTTTTGTTTTTATTAGCAAGTATTACAAGTTCCAGTATGTGTCTGTGCCTCTAATCTATGGGGCATGATGAGAACATTCTTAGGAACTTTCGAACTCTTCTAGCTTTCACATTGATCTTAATTATTTTGGATATATAACATATTTGGGGTAACAATAAATTTGAAAGAATAACTCTGCTTTAGAAAAAAATATTATATTTTGAACTTTCAACAAAATTAATATAATAATTTAAAGTTGAAAAATATATTTTACAACTCTCTCCGTTTTAAAACTATTATGCACGTAGATTAAAAAATAATAAATATTGATAAGTATGTTCTTTTTACCCTTACTTTATTAAAAAAGATAAAATATATTTAATTAATATTTTAATTTTTGTAAAGGTACAAATTATAAACTAACATTAATTTTGCATTGATTTCTGAAAAGATAATAATTTCAAAATGGAGGGATTAATATTTTTCGTCAGGAAGTAGCTCTCTAACTAAAACAACCAGGTTAAGGTTCATGTCACAATTTATTTTGACCAGATGTCACAAATTCAATTAAATGTATTTTAATATATTGGTTAACTTGGGGATAAATTAAAAAGCTTGCTGGTTAAGCTACGTTAACACTTTGACTTAGGTAGCTATGAGAATTGTATGAAATGACCTTGGCAAATGTGGAATGGTTGATTTTGATAAGGTCAATTTCATTCTCATTTGGATTAGATTAGAGTTTACTTCAAGACTTTTGTAATGAAAATGACCTTTCATGTAAGAGAGCAAATGAAATGGGAGAGGATTATTTCCTAGAAATTAAATTATGTATATACATACATACGTGTGTGAAAAGAAAATACATAAACAGTCAAATAGTAATTGAAAATGTTTTATTATGTTACTATGTATACATAAATGGCCAAAATGATACATAAATGGCCAAAATGAAAGTAGATATACTAATTAAGTTTTTAGTACTAACCAAGGAATCGGTATGTACTAACCAACCATTCAACCAACAACAAAAGAAAAACCAACAACAAACATGTTAATGTTATCATGAACTACAATTAATTTGGCCGGTTTGCCACTACAAATAAAGCTAAATTCTTATCCATTTTATATCCCACTCTATAAATTTTCACTACTTTCATTTTATCATTTAGTGCACTTAAGGTTACACACACACCTCTGTCTTTTATAAATAAAAGAATACAGTATAAATTTTAGAACATACATAATTTTTAATTTTTGGCAGTAGAAAAGAGACCAACCTTGTACCAAAAAATAAAATAAAAGAAAAAAAGACCTAGAAATACTATAGCAATAATACCTATTGAAAGTCACTAAAAAAATATATAATTCTTATTGAATTTGATATGGAATTACATGTTTTACACATAATCTTAAACAAAGATATATTGTTTTTCCGTTTAAAAAAAAGATATATTGTTTTCCTATTGGATAATACTCTCTCCGTTTTAAAATGAGTGTCACTTTACCAAAAAAAAGTTATTTTGAAAATGAGTGTCGTTTTTCAATTCTCAATACAACATTTTCCAATTGTACCCTCTAGTTACTACTTTATATACTATTTTTCAAGAAAACAAAAGAAAAAATAGGGTTAATTTAGTAAAAGTACTATTACTTTTAACATAATAATTACATTCTTTAATATGTGTGAAAATACAAAAAACGACACTCATTTTAAAATGGAAAGAGTATTTACTCTTAAACTAAGTGACTACCTTTAAATGATTATAAATCAAAGTTTAAATTTTGAGTTTCTACCTTCATAATTTTAACAGGCTCTAACAGATTTTTCCGATTGATTTTTTAAATACTAATTACAATTAATTATTTTACATTCATAAAAGGGTTTGAAGAGATACGTACTCACATTAACATTCAAACGAGATTTTTACTTTTTAGAATCGGTCAATAGAAAATTTATATTTTATATATAAAAATTGGAATTTAAATTTCAAACATTTCACTTATATAATTTTAAAAATGAAATTTTATTCATTAAATTAGTTTTAACAAATTTATATTTTTGCCAAAAAAGAATCTATCCAATCTAAGCCTCATGGAAATGCATGAAAAATCAAATGAAAGTCTTTTAAAAAGAAGAAATAATTTCATTAAGCAAAAAGTACCCCTAGAAAACGAGTCTAATTGTCTACTCCACGTGGTTGGAAAACTCTCTCTCTCTCTCTCTCTCTCTCTCTCTCTCTCTCTATACACTTCCCACCTATTCTTCAACACACACACACTGTCCTTTTCACTTTCTCTCTCTTCATATTGTTTTTGTATTTTCTCACATCACCATAGTATATATATTAAGTGCATTATTCTCACCAAAGGATCCCATTACCATTGTTTACAAGTACAAAACTTTCCTACTTATAGTTCCATTTTTCATCATCAATCACCATTTCAAACACTATCATATCATATCTTTAACTTAACCCCACCAATATTTTTCCATTCATTCTGAATCCATTCCTTGTTCTTTTCTTCTTCTTGATTCTTCAGGTAATTAATTTAACTCACTACTACTTAATATGATTTGGTTTCTCTAATATTTATTTTATTTGGAATCTGTTTTTATAGAAAGAAAGAAAATGGTTTTGTTTTGTTCCATTGGTACTATGTTCCATGTTCTCCTTTATTGGATATGAATCTGTTTTATGGATTTTTCTTTGTTTGGCTAAAAATGGAAATTTTTTACTTTTGGGTTATTTTTTGGATCCGTACTAGTAATTTTTAGTTATAGGTCAGTTTGATGAATTGATTCTGTTTTCAGTCCTCACCGACAAAATAATATAAATGTACAAATGCATTTTGCAAAAGTGGGTCTTCATAGTTGTCTTTGTTTTGTAATCCCCAAAATCTATTATAGTACTGTATTATCCAACTATTTCTTAAATTTGTGTGTTTGTGATTTGTGAATAAAGTATCACCGACACTTTAGATCAAAGACGTATCTGGTGACTGGTGTATCTGGTGACCGGTGTTAGTGTCTGACACATGTTACTTACTACGTGTTAGATGTGGTTACATTCATTTACTTTCATTTGTTTTAATTACTTATTACTATTAATATCTACGTGTAAGTGTGGTGTAATGATATAGTAATTATATTATCTACCTTGATTAATGAAAATGCATTTGTAAATTTCAGGACCATAGATTCAATAAGTATTATTCAGAAGATTGGTTTTGTTGTCATATGGGGATATCTTTTTCATGTCCATTTGCAAAGTACAATGATGTGGAAGATGACATAGATTCCATGGTTGTAAAATCCATCAATTTTGGCAATGATGAAATCAAAACTCCACTAAGATCAGTCAGTTTCAAAAGTGAAGATTTAGAACCTACCATCCTTAAATCTATAGGTTCTGGAAAGATGACAATTGAAACATCTGTGAGTTTCAAAAGAAATGAGTTTGATAACATTTTATCAACAAACACACTTTCATTTGAGAAAGAAAATAACATGTTGATTAGTAAAAAGAGTAGAGAATTCGATGATTTGTCTCTTAAGTCGGAACGTGAAGAAGAGGAAACTATTCAATCGGCACTTTTGAATCCAAACAGTCCTAAACACATTGCTGCACTTAAATTGCAGAAAGTTTATAAGAGCTTTCGTACAAGGCGAAAGCTAGCAGATTGCGCAATTCTTGTTGAACAAAGCTGGTACTAATTTTTTAGCTTAAAATAAAAACTTTTAGTCTTTTTTCATTCTTTGCAAGACTAAGTAAATTTCTAACTTGTTTTGATTTGATGTTTTAATTTTGTTAATAGGTGGAAGCTCTTAGATTTCGCTGAACTCAAGCGCAGCTCTATATCTTTCTTCGACATTGAGAAACATGAAACCGCAATTTCACGTTGGTCTAGAGCTAGAACTAGAGCTGCTAAGGTTGGAAAAGGTTTATCCAAAAATGAGAAAGCACAAAAACTAGCTCTGCAGCATTGGCTCGAAGCGGTTAGTGTGATGCCGATTTCTTTAGTTTTTTTTATCTACTTTGAATTGATCTGTTGTTCATTCATCAGTATTGACCGATATTTTTTTCTACTTACCGTGTTATAGATTGACCCACGACATCGCTATGGACATAATCTACACTTTTATTACGATAAATGGCTTCAATGTCAGAGCAGAGAACCCTTCTTCTACTGGTAAATATGATATTCTTTGTAATTTTATTTCTTGGTTACAACATAGCCTTCTGTTTTGTTTAGATCTTAAAATCACCAAAGATTGAAATTAATTACGTTTTTTTGAAATTGCAGGCTAGATATAGGAGAAGGAAGGGAAGTAAATCTTGAGAAGTGCTCTCGATCAAAACTTCAAGTACAATGTATTAAATACCTCGGTCCGGTAAGGTTTCTAACATTGACGTGAACATGGAAAGTTCTAAATTCTAATAACTTTGACTTAAATTTCTAATAACTTTTTTTTTTAATATTTTTGTTTCTTCCAGATGGAAAGGTTGGCTTATGAAGTTGTCGTGGAAGACGGAAAATTCTTCTACAAGCAATCGGGAGAGCTTCTCCACACCGCTGCAGAAGATGCACATGCGAAGTGGATTTTTGTCTTAAGCACTTCTAAGTCATTGTATGTTGGAAAGAAGACAAAAGGTTCATTTCAGCATTCTAGCTTCTTGGCTGGAGGGGCTACATCTTCTGCTGGAAGATTGGTGATTGAAAATGGTGTCTTGAAGGTATAAATCTGAGAAAAAGCTCTTATCTTTTAACTCTTTTGATGGATCCATTTTCTGTGCTTAATTATGAATGAATTTATTGTTTGTTTTCAACAGGCAGTTTGGCCTCACAGCGGTCATTACCGGCCAACCGAGGAAAACTTTAAGGAATTTATTTCATTCCTTCAAGAGAACAATGTGAACCTTTCAGATGTCAAGGTATGATAACTTGAAACAAAGGCTTTAAACATTATTTTGTTCGCGGTTAGATCTGTAATTACAAGATGCAAAAGAGCGTATGTTGATGAAATTCACTTTATTTTATATGCAGATGGCTCCGGTTGATGAGGTTGACGAACTTTATTCAGTGAGAAGCAGCAATCATCTTAGACACCACTCATCCGAAGAAGACTACACCGAGAACATAAACGGCGTGGAGATTGAAGGGAACATTGTTCAACAGTCGGTTTTGAAGAAGGTTGATTTGATAGAAACCGAAAGCGAGCCTGCATCGATTGCTTCCAGCACAAGGCAATTCCAAATACTTGGAAGAAACCTGACCAATCTTCAAATACCGAAAAGGGATATAGTGTTTGAAGGGCTAGAAAACGAGAATGAAACTGCCACGCCAAATTACCCAAGTATCCAAATGGAATCTCTTACGAGTAGTGGCGAAGAAACAACAAAAGCACTTATATCAGAGCTAGACCATACAGTTTCAAAGGAAAACTTCGACGATGACAATGACATAGAAATCATTCCGGAAGAGTCAATACTCAAGAGAATCAACTCGCATAAAGAAACAAAATCATATCAACTAGGGAAGCAGTTGTCTTTCAAATGGACAACTGGAGCCGGACCACGGATCGGCTGTGTAAGGGATTACCCTTGCGAACTCCAGTTTCGAGCATTGGAACAAGTTAATCTGTCTCCAAGAAGCAGATTGCGCACTAAATCGTCCTTCGCTCTTAGGAGCACCACTAGTTTGAACTCAAATTCATGCCTTTCAAGTTTAAGTGGCGAAACAGCAACTGAACCGCTACTTGTAGAAAATAAAAGTATGTCTCAAAGATCAGAATTCTCTCCATTGATGAGAGGAACATCAGTGATACCAGTAATTCAATATGAATCATGAATGAATATGATTCATTCAACCATTAATTTATTCTTTTTGTGTGAATAGGTAACAACTAATAATTTTTTGTTGTTATTCTTTTCATTATTTAATTATTACTAGGCATTATTTTTTTCATTGATGTATAATCTAGGATGAATATTGTAAAATAATTTTAGGGTCTATATGTACTATTCCCAATCCAAAGGAAATATTTCATTTCCAATTACATGGGACAAGTTTACTGAACTCAAAACATACTGCAGATTCCTTGATTCAAATATACATACAACATTTATAGTAAAGAAGGTTTTACATTCAAAGCTATCCATATGTAAGTTTATTTTTGCATGCTTCAACTGAAATACAAGTCTAATCCACATGAATCTTTGGTCAAAACTAAATGATCCATAGTAAGGGAAAGAAAGAGTGAGAAGCTGTATTCACTATTGATCAGGAATGTAAGCTTGTTGGAATATAGAAATCTATCAATGTTGATAGGGAATAAATTGAGCTTAGTGTATGAAAGAAAATAAGATTTGACAAGATCAAATAGAAATTGAAAAGCATATTAGGTTGGTTGGACCAAGTGAAAGAAAAACAAGTATGCAAGTACGAACCAAAGGGTTGGACAAGTCATTGCTCTCTCTCTCTCTCTCTCACACACAAGCTTTGAAACAAATACAGAAATTATTTTTGTTTGTTTATCATAAAAATTATTTAGAAAACAGTAATAAAAAAACAATTTAATGAAAACTTAGTTTTAGAATTTTTTTTAAACTTAATTTTTTATACAAATCTACAAACTAATGAAATCTTATAAAAGTGATTGTTTTAATTTTATATAGAGATATATAGCCGGTCCGATTCAGCCCGGTTAAGCCCGCTGGATTTTGTACTATTTATAAGTTAGACTGGCGCGACTTAATTATTGTTGGTCCATGATTTAACGAGCCCAACTTGAATTGCATGAGTTCGGCCCGATTGGCTTATGGGCTGGTTTGATCCAATTTATTTTATTTTCTCTGTTTATTCGATATTTTTTTAAGTCACTTTGATATATTAGTTCTTCATAATTATTAATTTTATTGAGATATAATTGTATGCAAGTGTAAATAATTTTTACATCATCACTAAATATGTATTCATAAATTATAAAATTATTTCTTATTAAAGTTTTAGGTAAATATAAACATTTTTATTGAACTTACACATTAAACTATGTTTTTCATAATAATTTTAAAAATTTTCAATTAAATATTAATACTTTACATATTTATAGATATTATTTTTACAAAAATAATATAAAAAATTTGATAATGGGACGATTCGAAGTCCGATAGGCTAGTTTTGTCCAGCCCAATCCTCAGAAAGGGTTATATGGGTTTGGACAAAAAAACGCCAATTACATTTGGTCTAGTTTTTTTTGAAGTTTAACCCGCTCAAGTCTGTAGGTTAAAGATCGGCCCATGACCCGGCTTATTTTTTTACAGCTCTAGATATCTTGATATAAACAACAATAATTATTTTTATTTTTTTGTTAATTCACTGATTTTTAAAAAAATGACCTGACTTAGTCAAAAAAAGAAAAGAAGAATGGCCTGATAATTTATAGTTCGACGGTGAAATATGTAAAAATTTAATCAAAATTATTCTTTTTAAGAATTAAACTCAACGTAACGTGTTTGTCTTAAAGAGAAAAGATAATGTATTTTAAGTTTTAACTTTAAAGATTGTTAATGCATGTTGTCCAAAAAATATTTAGGCCAAACTATATTTTTAGTATTTTAAGTTGATTTTGATTCAAAAAAATAACTTTAAATTAATTTCAAGTTTTACTTTGGTCTTTTAAATTTCTTTTATTTCATTTTGTCCTATAAATTACAAATAATAATAATAATAATAATAATAATAATAATAATAATAATAATAATAATAATACTCCCTCCGGTCCTTATTATAAAAAAAAAAATTTGTTTTTTAGATACATAGAATGTTTGATGTATCTAGTTCATAATATAGTCTAGATACATCAAACATTCTATGTATCTAAAAAACAAATTTCTTCTTATAATAAAGACCGGAGGGGGTAATAGTTAATTTGGTCTCTCAATTTTTTAAGTTTTATTTTAATCCATTAATTTATGAATATTTAATACTTTAACTCCTTAATTTATAAATAAAATATATTTTATCCAAGAGCGCTTAGATGAAATAGTGCGAGTTTCTTTTAACTTAACTAAGGTTTTGAGTTCAATTCCTAATTTAGGTATGCAATAGTGTTATTGTTGTCCATTTGAGTTTCACAAAATTTGAGGGGTTAGGGAGAGTTTGCCACTTATTTTAATCTCACAAAAATGAGAGGTCAGTCTCTACAATTGCGTGCAAAGAATACATTGTTTAGACTAAAAATATATATAATATGTTTTGATCTCTAATAAAAGTAAATTGTCTATAATTGATAGTAACTTAAAGAATCAAAGGTCCTCGTGAACTTAACTTAGTTAGTAAGAACATCGCACATTATATGCAAGGATTGAAGTTCGAACACTAGTACGTCACCCACTTATTCACCTTTAAGAATTAAAATTTTAGTTACTAAACTACCTTAAAAAAACTTGAAAATCAAAGTCTTCAATATATTTTGGTTACATTAGTGTTCAATATATATAACTTACTACTACCTCCGTACCAAAATATATGTCGTTTTGACCATATCACACAAATTAAGAAATGTAATCATTGTTGTATGGAAAAGGTAAATTATGGGTTAGTTTACAAGATTATCCCTCATTAATGGTATGTGAGAGATAAATTATAGAATTGAAAGAAGAAAGAGAAATAATTAATTAAGGGTATAAGAGAAAAAATAGCATTAAATGCTTCATTGGTATTGTAAAACGACATATATTATGGTACAAATTTTTTTCACAAAACGACATATATTTTGGTACGGAGGGAGTACTAAATAACTTTTTTTTTTAAAGGATTAAAGTGAAAGTTAAAATTAATTTAATAGACTAAAAATATAATTATTTATTCAAATGCTTACTTCAATGTTTATGAGAAAATATTTACTCCGTACTTAATTACTTCAAAGAAGCAAAGATCTTACTACTAAGTACTAACTAATGGTATCCTTGTTTCTATGATACATTAGTAAAATTCGAATGTATCGGTACACTTGATCTTTAAATGATACTAAACAAATAATTATTTTTATAAATTATTTTTTGACTAAAATTATTTTTATATATTGAAAAGTTATTTATTAACTATTATATTTTAGAGAACATAATTTCATAAGAAAAATCAGAATTGGTTTTTTATAAATATTATACTAATTTTTTCATAAAAAATTCAATATTCACTATTATGAATATTAAAAATTTAAAAGAAATCAATTTTTTTTTGACAATTTGGATGAATAATATTTAATTATTGTAATATTTTAAAAGATAAATTTTTTTATTTTTTTTTCAAAATATACTCATTTTTTTATTATTTCAAAATCTATTCTACCGATATAGGGTGCGTTTGTTTGAGATTAAAATAAAATAGATTTTTTAAAAAAAATTTATTTTTAAAAAATAGATTTATTTTGTAGAGATTTTGAAAAAAATCTAAAGTTGTTTTGTGTTTGTTTATAATTAAAAAAAAATCATTTTTGAGAACAAACACATGGTTCATGTTCTTAAAAAAAATAGATTTTAAAAAAAGCTATTCAAAATAGCTTTTCATTTTGAAGAGAAAAATGATTTTTTTTAAAAAATGATTTTTATAAAATCTGAAACAAACACAAGTAAAATAGAAAAAATGATTTTCTTATGAAAAAAATAAATTTTTTCAAAAAAAAGCTGAAACAAACGCACCCATAATATAATTTATCTATTGTACCATAGAATTTGTATTATTATTTTCCTTAACAAAGTTTTTTTTTTACTGCACCTAAAAAAAAATCGTATCTTTATTTTTTGGTATTTACGGTAAGAATCTTCTGGATTACGAGTAATGGGCTTTTTTTCCCTTTATCTTTCAGGAAAACAAAACTCTTATAAATAAAATCAACAAAAACACCAAACTCTTATAAATTCACTTGTTTGTTTTATGTTACGCTGATCCCAACATCACTTCAATCTTGTTCATCTTCACGCGTTGATTTCTACCAGGTAAACCCTAATTCATCCTCTTTTCAATTCTTACGTTTTCGATCAAACTTTTACTTTACTCTGTATCATCATCGCTGATACTGTCTATACGCACATTAACGTTCTCGTTAGATGTTTTCTGCAATTATTGTTCATATTCTTGTGTTTTTGTTAAATTGCTTTCATAACTAGGTTTTTGTTTTTGTAACATGTTTGAAGAAACCGTTGTTGTTGTTGTTGTTGTTGTTGTTGTTTGTTTTTATTCTGTCTGATAATTCACTGCGTAGTTAAATAAAGACTCTATTTTTATGAATGTTATGTTGATGATTTTGATTACCCAATTATGATTGTTGTTAGAACTTAGAACACTTAAGACACTCATTAGTTAAAATATAACTCTTGGTTTCCTTGTAAAATACATAACCCTTTTGATTTCGCTGTATTCGTCACGGATGTATTTTTGGTGTTTAGGGGTTGGTTTTATCGAATAATAATCTCCGTTTTGTCATCTAATCTTTTGTTTTTTAATTGTTGGTGTTTGTTTTAATCAGTAACATCAAGTTTCGATAATGCCAAAAGTTAGAAGAGGGCAGTCCTCATCTAAGGATTGGAGTCCCTATCTTTGCATCTCCAGAAAAAATGAAAGGAAAGAATGGGATGATACTAGGTGTCCTATTTGTATGGAAACTCCTCATAACGCTGTTCTTATGAAATGTTCTTCTTATGAGAAAGGTTGCCGTCCTTATATGTGCAATACCAGTTACAGACACTCCAACTGTCTCGACCAATACTGTAAATCGTTTGATTCTCGTCTCTCATCACGAATGCTGGAAGAAATTCCTTTCACAAGCACAGCCTCTCTTGATAGTGAAGTTCAGTCAGAGTCTGTGAGCCCCTCTCAATGTGGTAAGTTGCAACCGAAGCTTATCTGCCCTCTTTGTCGGGGAGGAATATATGGTTATATGGTTTCAGAGGATGCTCGAATATATATGAATACTAAACTAAGGAGTTGTTCTAACGAGACATGTGAATTCGAAGGAACATATCCCGAACTGAGGAAGCATGCTAGGCTGGAGCATCCTTATGTTCGTCCATCAGAGGTGGATCCCTCACGACAGTATGATTGGTCAAGGATGGAACAGGAAAGGGATTTTCAGGATCTTTTTAGCTCAATCAATGCAAGTTCTGGCGCAGAATACAGTAGAGAAGACACCATATTGCCTGTGGATTTATCTGACTTTATGGCTTTCCTCGTGTTTGAAATGTTCTCTGAAAACAACACTAACTCGATACCTAATGTGGTGGTTGATTCAAGACCTAGAGTGCCATTACATGACAGAAGATCTGAAACAATGCACAGGGTATCAAATGATACACAGACAAATCAATCAGCTAGATGGAGATCCAGTTTACCTTCAACACATCAACCAGAGGGAATTCATAGAGCTCGATGGAGAATTAATCCGCCATCATCCCTTGATCTGGAGGCAAATCGTACTGCTAGATGGAGAGAAAACATTCCACCTTCAGAATTGACTCACAGTGAAATTGTATATAATTATTATATGGAGTTTAGCCCCGAGGTCAGAACATCTTCAACAAGGATGCCTCGAGTTTCTCAATCTTTTCAGACGAATCCCCGAAACGATCCACCTTCAGAATTGACTCACAGTGAAATTGTTTATAATTATTATATGGAGTCTAGCCCCGAGGTCAGAACATCTTCAACAAGGATGCCTCGAGTTTCTCAATCTTTTCAGACTAATCCCCGGAACAATCCACCTTCAGAATTGACTCACAGTGAAATTGTTTATAATTATTATATGGAGTCTAGCCCCGAGGTCACAACATCTTCAACAAGGATGCCTCAGGTTTCTCAATCTTTTCAGACTAATCCCCGGAACAACACTTCTTCGTCTAGAAGGATACCTGGTCGTCGATTGCGTTGGCGCCATCAAAGATAGTCAACATCTGATGGACGAAATAGTCTTGGGCTCTTAGCTCATCTGGCAATAAAGATTATTTTTTTAATATAATATTATGCAGAAATTTTAGTTATCATGTAACACCATTTCTTGAATGAGTTGGTTCAGGGTAATTGTATTGCAACTGATAATTTTTCTTTCTGTATTTTGTTTTTATTGAGAACAGTGATAAATTTGAATGAATTAATTCAATTCGGTCAGAGTATGCATTGATACTCAGACCCAACTTTGATTTTGCATTTTTTTCTTTCTGAAACAACCAACACATCTATATAATTTTTGAATTTTGGTTGACGTGATAATACAAAATTTGAGCCAATCATTGACTCAATTAAATTACTATTCCTATGCAACATTTAATAAGCAATTGTGAAAACATTCAAAAGAAAATATTCATCAAATTTAGTTTAAGAACTAAAGTAGTAAGATGTTTCACCATCAAAGAACATCAAGTAACTTAACTGTTAATGTTTTTTTTGACAACTTAACCGGTGAGGTATCAAATAGAGAAAGAAAATGTACTTGAATCAGTTGAATGGTGAGGTATTAAATAGAGAAAGAAAATGTACTTGAATGGTGATTCAAGTACTAGTTGGTAACAACATTATGAGCATCTGAGTGGCAGGATAATAAGGCAGAAAATATGTTTCTACACTGTCAAAATAATAAGCTTGACGAGCTTTATCTTTACTTTCATTAATTAGGATCAAGAAATTCTTGAAACAAAAAATACATTAAGATGAATATTGTTAAAACATAATAAACAAAAATGTCATCCTGCTTTTGATGTTCTTGTTATTTGTGGCAGAACAACTGAATTAAGATCACCGGGATAAGGTGTAAATAAGCCTAATCCTCCCCTACTTTCTTTTAAATTACTATCCTTTTTAAGTTGATCCAACTGTTTAACCCATTCTATGGGAGAAGAGTGCTCTCTAGTGTGAGGGTGCAACACAAACAGTGAATTGTATTCACAGTTTGGAAACATGAAGAATTCAAATGCATCCCCTAATCTGTACGCAACGTAGCCAAAACTCAGTTGATCTCTAGGTGTGAAGAGGTGAACTTCGTTGAACCACAAACAGCTAAACAAGTTATTCACGGCTGTGTGTTCTCGAATGATAATCGCTCCCTCTGGAACATCTGAAACATCATAAACAACTTTTAACATTATTACATCACCAAACATTATTGTGTGAAGTGCTTCGAATGCCAAACATTACTGTGTAATTTTGACAGGACTTATAACTCATACCGAAGTTGTTGAAATCAAACAGTAGACATAAAGTACAAAACAATAAAGTATTATTTCCTTTCTTACCGCTAATAGTCTTTTTATTTGAACTCCAAGGTTTCATCCCCTCATAATAGTAGATTTTCATGTGGAGATCAATAAGGGGTCGTGCATATCGCTTCCGCCTCTTGTTTGCATCAGCCTCCTCGTATATACTGCGGTGATGCTTATGTTGAGCAATGGCAAATGTATGCTTCCCTCGCCATAGGTATCTGCAGAGAAAAGATTGACGTACAAAGTGAGTCATCGCGATATCTATCATCAGATCAGAAGGAACCCAACTGACCATAAAGATTAGGCATAAAATAAGATAACAGGCATCAGTACCTCTCTAGGATTAGCAATGGATCAACTACCAGCTCCATTTTACCATCAATCCAAATACTATACTGTGCTTGAGGGAACAACCTGTGTGTTATTATTTTAGGAACCTTCCCATTCCTTCTTGGTTCATCATAAGGTTGACTCTTAAGAAGAACAAGTCGCCAAATTCCCACCCATTTCCCACCAGCATTGTCTTCTTTGACAGTAGTATTTTCCCTCATGAATTCCAGAGATACCTCATCCACTACCATAAGAAAGCAAAAAAGTTTCTTTGACTGAAGGGTTATATTTGATGGTTGATGAGGTATATCATAGCCGTCAAAAATGCCAGATGCAACAACAAATTTGCATTTCTTGACATATTTAATGTCTACAGGATCCATTTCAGCACCGCCGCCTTGGATAAATCCACAGTGCACCTAAGTGGCAGAGAACATGCAAAACATTGTACATTAATGAAGGCAATCACAAGAAAATCTTACAAAATAGGGAAGCAATTGCAATTAGATTAAACTTAATAACAATTAGTATTAAACAATGACTATTGATTTACCTTCATATTTGACTTCAGTTTGAAACTCTCGTCCCTCTGTTTCCAACTTATATGGCCTCCAAAAAGAGGAGACGACTCGGAACTATTATTTGGAATCTCATCTTTGGTAACATACGATAAATTTTTGACTATTTTGTCGGAAGTTCTTCCGGTAGGGATAACTATTTTATCAGGGTAATTGGAAACAGGAATCGGACATCCTAAAAAACACAGGCAGCATCAACATTAAACACTATTTATTAACGATGAAGTCTAAAAATAATGGATGGAGACAAAACAGCCAAAATCTTACTGTGAGGTTTTGTTACAAGTCCCATAGTGTCTAACATGGTGTAAACCTTGCTATCTTTGTTACACATAGCTGCAAATCAAGCAGGAAATTGCTGTGATTTTAGAAATCATGGCATAATATAGTGTAGTTTCAATAAAGAAAATAGAAGACAAGGAATCTTTTTGTTCAACAACCTTTCCTGGAAACACGCCTTTTAATAATCTAACAAAACCTCCCACCAAGTGATTATCCTATATTCCTACGCATAGCATATTTGCATCTAAATCGACCAATCAGATTTTAGATATATGTACTTAAGTTAGCCTCAAATAAGGTAAATTTAAATTAAGTTTAAGACAAACACCCCTCTCAACCATCAAAGAATGAAAGGAAAATAACCATAAGAAATTGAATTGAGTTCAATTTTCAGTATCAAGGCATGTATGTTCTGCCTTGTTTTCTCTAACTAGAAATTACAGGGTTCCATAATTCTTAAATTCCTATTCCTCAGTAACCAATAAGTCCTACTAAAGAACTATGATATTTTTACAGCATATAGTTTACAGAGAGAGAGAGAGAGAGAGAGAAATGAATCTCCAAACCATTCTTTTACAACTTCAAATGTTGTTTTTGCAATGCTAGGCTCGACTAAATCTACAATTATTTATTTTTTTGGTACATCGGAAATTTAAATTGCTCCCGCCAGGGATCGAACCCTGGACCTCCCCCTACCCAACCCAAATGTCCCCCAGCTCTTACCACTTGAGCTATTCTACGGGGACAAATCTACAGTTATTGTGCAGCTAGAGAAATATAAAATGATACCATTTATCTCCTTCTACCCAATTCCCAAAATATCACATTATGACTAGACAATTAGTATTATGACAATTAACTTAAGAGGGGTTAATGACGAGTAGAGATGAATTTGAAAAAAACTAACAAGAAGTAAGCTCCAAAAGTATAAAATTTTCGCTAACCTGATAAAAAGGAGACAGAAGATTGACAAGACCAAATATGGAACAACAATGCAATAAGAATTAACAACATCCACAAGATCCCTCCTACAAGAACCAATCGAACAAACCCTTTCTTCCAAACAATCTTCATGGGATAATCTTGTGGTACCCTCCCTGAAGAAAATAACCCCACTTCAAAATCTACATAACCAACAAACTAACTTAGTTTATCTAACAATACAAACTACCAATTCACTTCACTATCATGTCATCTAAGTAAACAAGTGCTATCTTAACAGATTAAAGAATCAAAAGAGTTGATACCAGTTATTCACCTTTAGATTGAGGATTTTGATTACTTCGATCTCCTCTACGATTTAGGCGAAAAGATATAGACTTTTGAAGATCAGTCTCCATACTTGAGTCTTTTCTTTAAGTTATTATCATCATCACTGCCATTGTATAGAGAAATGTAAGTAAAAAAATAATATTTTTTGCATAACTAACAAGAAAGTAATTCACATAGCAAGTAATAACCCCATTAATTCATTGAATAGGATTGAAATAAAAATCAAAACTTTGAGATAAAAAAGAGAGAAAAAATGGGAGAAAAACAAAAGGGTAAGACCCAAATGGAGAATGAAGAATGAGATGGTGCATCCCAGTTAGATACCTTGTCTGCTTGATTCTTTTTTCGATCTGGTATACGGCGGAGCGGCGGGGTACGGCGCCGGAACGTCGTGACGGTTGACCGAGAAGTGTGAAATCGAGTGGCGCAACCCGACCCGGATCCGGGAAATTTGGTGTGTTTTTTCTTTGTCGAGTGTGGCACAAGGAGGGACAGATCTAATGAGTATAATGTGATTACAACAAACAACAAAATAGATGATTATACAAAACTGAAATTGGTTTTTGTAACAAGTGAAGTGAAGCTCCAGAGAGGGATTTGAAGTTTTACGCCGAGAAAAGTGTCCTTGTTGTTTTCGTTATATCTTCACTTCTTGTTCATCGCTGTCGCTGAAAGATTTTGTTTTTAAATATTTTTTTTTTTTAAATATAAAGATGAGAATTTTATTTATAAGTATCAAAAAAATTGTGAAGTCTAAGGTGAGGGAGCTATTAAGTCCCTCACCGGTGGACCACTAAATTTTTACCATTAGATACGATTAATAGCTTAGATCTTATAAAAATAAAAAAGAGAATATGTATAATTGTCCACATACAATCCTACCATACCTCTTCTTCATCCCTTCTATCACGATTTCCATCGGTTTTTTATTCTACCATTGATGAAAAACAACCATTTTTATTAATTATAAAAAAATTAATATTCTCCATCACAATCATTGATAACAATTAACAACATTATGAGAAGAACAAAATCATACCAACATCAATCCAACAAAATAATTGATACCCATTAATTAGGAAAAAACAATTATGTCGTGTTGAATGCAATCATTTTGCAACGGGTTTACTTGAAGAAATCAAACAACCACCAAGCCCTGTTCAAATAGATTCCCGGCTGCCGCCATGTATATGATCGGTGTTCCGCCACCTTTTCTCAGAAAAACTCGCCGTAACGGTGGCTACCGATGATGTGGTACTATGGCGGTTCATCGGAGTTTGCATTTGTAGTTTCAAAAACACTTTAATTAAAAACGATCCACTAGTGGTGGTAGTCGGCGCCGGTGATGTGGGCGGTGTGGTGGTTCACTAGGGCCTGGGTTTACTTCGGTGGTGTACTGGTATAGTTTGAGGTCTAATGAAAGTGAAAGTGGTAAGTGATGAAGATTGTATACAGACAGTTCTACATGTTCGCTTTTTTATTTTACAAGATCTAAATCATTAATCACATCTAATGGTAGAAATTTAGTGGTCCACCGGTGAGGGACTTAATAGCTCCCTCACCTTAGACTTCACCCAATTTCATTAGATTTAATTTTTATTTTAAAAGTTTATAATAGAGAAGTTAATCGGTATAGAGTGTGGTTTATAAGTGATAGACTAAAACGTGAGTATTTATTTATTTTGTATATATAGATGAAAAGATAAACAATTTTTGTTATATTTAGTTATCTCGATATTTTTTATCAGTTGGATTAAAAAATTTATAATGTGAAATTTTAAACCATTTATAGAGATTTACAATTGGCATTGTGTTTTACGAGAGGGTTTTAATAATTTATTCTAAAAATTTTGTTTTATGCATATTACTCGCACCCTCCAATGTTGATATTTGGTTTTTAAGTGTCATTTGAGGTGAAAATATCTCTTCTATCTTTTTGGAAAGCTTTTACCTCTCCTCTTATCTCCTCCAAACTTCCAAAGAGATGTACTAATATTAATATTCTAAGAAGCATTATTTCTATTTTAAATTTCACTCTATTCGGTTTTAATTATAAGTAAAAATTACTTTATAAATACATTGAATAGTTAATATTAATGTATTTAGTTTTTATTGTAAGTTAGATGTATTAGTTGTTCAATATATTTAAAATGTAATTTTTACTTATAAATAAGGTCGGAAGAAGTAAGAATTATGAAAACTCACCACTAGTGTCTTTAGGTATTAGTTACAAAAAACTTTATATTTAAAAGGAGTATATTTTACATATTTGAAAAAATGACACAAATTTAAATATATTTTATTGTAACTCACTCCCTGAATTGCTTTTAAGATGACGACTGATTCTATAAATCAACACGAGTCTTTTCAGCATATTTTGTCCTTACTCACATGTTTTTAAAAACCTTCCCAAAAAAACATTCATCCAAACACACTCAACTATGAAGTTCTTATTTGTTAAACTCCCGAAAAGAAGATGCATTTTTTTTTATATAAGCGGTATCTATCAATCCTTATAAGCTTTCATTCAACCATGCAGTCTTATGCTTGCACAACTTCTAGATCTCACTCATTTCGATGTGCATTCGACTTTTGCCTTAAAATTGTCGGGAGTCGCTCATTGTCATTCCTTGTGCACTGGCGACCACTCCCCGTCCTCGGAATAACATTTATTATAGTTGATTCTTGGCTTAAATACATTTTTGGTCCTCTAAGTATTTTCAATGTTTCATTTTGGTCCTTTAACTATTTTTCGTTTCATTTTGGTCCTATAACTTTCATTCCGTTAACTTACTTGGTCTTAACCGTTAGAAAAATGTCAAAAACGAGAGGTAGAAGCCACTATTGAGAAAACGGACATTAGATTTGGATTCATCGTGAATAATGAGAGGTTTTGGAGTATCGTTTCGTAAGCTTTTGTGACTGGAAAGATCACCGGTGATGTGGACGGAGACGGTGATGGAGGAAGCTCCGTACGCGGTGAATAAGTAGGAAGAAGAAGATTTCTGGCCACGTGGCGTTTTCCTATTGGATCTCACACCAAAGCCACCAAGCCCCTAAGTGCCACGTACGCAAAATTAACGTTTTTAACATTTTTCTAACGATAATTAGGACCAAATAGATTAACATAATGAAAGTTAGAGGATCAAAACAGAACGAAAAAATAGTTAAAGAACCAAAACAGAACGAAAAATAGTTAAAGAACCAAAGTGAAACCTTGAAAATATTTAGAGGACTAAAAGTATATTTAAGCCAAAGTTGATTCATTTCTATACTTGATTGATATTGTTAGGTTCTTCTTGTCCATTAAGAGCTCCACGCTCTTGGTCACACACGTGGCCTCTTGACAATACATCAAAGTGATAAGGTTCTCATTAACACATTGTTTTTGTTTTGATTAGTTTCAATTGGAATTTGATTCAAGAAAATCACCGAAACAAACACAAGCACAAACACAAATTAAATCTATATGTTTTACTCTCTCCTATATAACCAAATCACAAAGGTGCATGTATGTGTGTACAAGTGTGTACTCAAAACTGAAAAAACATGGACTTTTCCCTCACATTTGTAACCGTTCATTCATAAAACTGAGCCTCTTGTTTCATTTTAATTCATTGCATAATAAAAACTCAAACAAAAAACATGAGCCTCTAGTTTCATCATCTCTTAAATTTCATCATTGAATATTATTGAATTGTTGCAACTTTCATCTTTTGTAGTTTGCACAAAGGAACAATGGAAGCTATGTTATCTTTTTCTGTTAGTTCATTTCACATCCCAATAGCACTTGAAACACAAACCCCATTTAAAAAATCCATCTTCTTAAACTCACAATTGCATTCAAAACTTTCATTAAATCGTGGGAACACTTCAAAATTCAAGCTTTTTACTGCCTTATCATCCTCTCCATTAACAGATTCTAGTAGTAACAATCTTCAAGTGGATGATGAACCTGAAGTTGAAACAGGTTCTGAGAAATTTGATTGGTACTCACAGTGGTATCCTTTGATGCCACTTTGTGATCTTGACAAAAGGGCACCTCATGCTAAGAAGGTTTTGGGAATTGATGTTGTTATATGGTGGGATAGGAATGAGGGTGAATGGAAAGTTTTTGATGATGCTTGTCCTCATAGATTGGCACCTTTGTCTGAAGGAAGGATTGATCAATGGGGTAGATTGCAGTGTGTTTATCATGGTTGGTGTTTTAATGGATCAGGTGATTGCAAGTTTATTCCTCAGGCACCTCGCGATGGACCTCCGGTAACTACTCTATTCGTTCCTTTTTAACTGTCGCTTTTGAAGGTGAAAAAACTGTTTCTATTTGTTTGTTGTTTTTAAAGTTCAATGTAATGTCAACTATTGTTTTGTTACTAGTAATAAACTTAGCCATTTATTGCGAGAACCTATGAAGCACGGACACAAACACTAAACATGATACTTACACTTACACCTTAACACTGATAGCAATTTAAGAAAATGAAATAGAGTTAGTATCCGACAACAACACACATGTTGGACACTGTACTCGCTGTCAATCTGAAGTATCGATACTACATAGTCCATGACACATTTAAATGTGTAGCTACCACCAACTTAATTTGTTCTACATGCAATCCCTATGTAATACAAATGTGTTGCAGTAAATTGATTCTTCCATTGTTTGTTTTGTTATCTTGTTATCCTCATTTACTCTTGCATTAAAATAATGTGCAGATTCATACGTCGAAAAAAGCATGTGTAGCTGCTTATCCAAGCACAGTGCAGAATGATATCTTATGGTTTTGGCCAAATACTGATCCTCAATACAAAGATATTATCACAAGGAAAACACCCCCATTCATACCAGAAATTGACGATCCATCCTATACTAGCTTAATGGGTAACCGAGATATTGCTTATGGGTAAGATTTTAAGACTAAAATAAAAATGTATGATATTTCTCTTGTAGATTGGCCTAACTTAATGTGATTGTTTTTTGTGATTGGTAATTGATATAATAATTTAATCTGATTTTGGAAAATGAAAAACACACATTACATATTTACATTATGCATAATTTGCATGTTAGACCTGAAGAAAACATAGTGCTTCACATTAAGCTAGTAAAAACATAGTGCTTTTAGTAAAAACATCTTGTTTATAGAAACTAAACTTGAAAGATATGAACTTTATATAGAGTGCAAACATATTTAAACAAAAAAATCATATAATCTGATTAGCATATTTTTCTAATTAAATTGAATGTGCAATTTCAGGTATGAGGTACTGATTGAAAACCTCATGGACCCTGCACATGTTCCATATGCACACTATGGAATAATGAACACTCCAAAACCAAAAGGTATGCATATATATATATATATGATAAATGGTTTAACTTCAGCAAATTCCTATTAGTATTATATAATATGACAATTACGTAATTAAAACTTGATTAACTTAACAGAGAAAGTTGATAGAGAAGGAGGAAGACCACTTGAATTGTCAATCGAAGACTTAGATGTCAATGGTTTCACAGCAAATCAGGGTTGGAGTAAAAGCAAATTTTTGCCACCAAGCATCTTTTACGCATATAGTGATCCAAATAAACCTGCATCTTCTGTTGAAACTAAGGTAACAAATTGAGTAGCTATAATATAATCCTTTATATCACCAAAAATATGAAGCCAGTTTTATAATGGTGTTATATAATATAATTTTTTTCCTTTCAGAAATCATCGTTTCAGAAGAAATTCGCTTTGATCTTTATTTGTATTCCTGTTAGTCCTGGTAATAGCAGACTGATTTGGTGCTTTCCAAGAAATTTCGGATTGTGGATTGACAAAATTGTACCACGATGGATATTTCATGTGGGACAAAACTTGATTCTAGATTCAGATTTATATCTTCTCCATGTTGAGGTAATTCCTTTTATAACTTACAAATCACTTATCCTGCTGGAAAACAATTTAGAAATTTTTGATTCATCAAATAATGTTACTAAATTAATTTTGATAGGAAAAAAAAATAATGGATGTTGGTCAAGAAAATTGGCATAAGGCCTGTTTCGTGCCGACAAAATCAGATGCTCTTGTGATTGGTTTTAGAAAGTGGTTAAAGAAGTATGCAGGCGGTCAAGTTGATTGGAGAGGAAAATATAGCGGGGCTCTTCCTCCGACACCTCCTAGAGAACAGCTTTTGGACAGGTAACTCGCATTAGATTGCATTTGGCACATTGAAGTTTCAGTTCAGTTATAAAATTGCATGTGAATTTTAAATATAGTTATCTGTATCCGACGATACTTGCGAATCATATCTTGATTTGATACAAAACTTAACCTAATCGACGTGAATCTCTATGTGTATACTATCTATTTTGAACATGAATCTCGTCTTAAATCTTGATTCACTCTGATGAGTCTCAATTCAATTTAATGAACCACTACATAAGCCTAGTGTAGTCAGTTTCTTTTTGCTGTCAACTTTGTATAGCTAGTCACTTTTCTTGTGTTGTTTGAGCTATGAATTGAATCTTGAATGATTTTTAGATTTATATATGATATATCAACTTATAAGTTTGATGTGTTACTAGTTTTTACTTCAAAAAATGTCTTAGTTTTTATTGGTAATGAACGATTCATAAAGAAGATTTGATTCATGATTATAATAATAAGTCTTGTGATTCACTATTCAAATATCAAATTGATAACCATGATTTTAAGTGGAGAAATTTACTTACATCAAGATTAAACCAAGAAATTTTTAGATATCAAATTCTAAAAAGAGCAATGTTCCAAAACCATTAAGTGCAATGTGTATTTATACCATGTTCTTGATTACAAATTATTAAATTTGAACAGGTACTGGAGCCATGTGGTGAATTGCAAGAGTTGCAATTTGGCCTATAAGAGCCTCAATGTGGTGGAAGTGGTGCTGCAGATCATATCAGTTGCTGCAATAGGGACTGTTGCAGCAATGAAGCAGGGTGCGGTTTCAGCTGTAACGAGAAATTCAATGGTTGTGCTAGCGGTACTTTCATTCGCATTGTCACGGTTGTTGGCTCACTTCATATACAAATACTTACGTTATCATGACTACAACCACGCCTTTCGCTGAAATGTGGTTCCTTAGTTATTGATGTCCAACATTGTTATGTGTGTATATATACATATGTAGTGAATCTGTACTAAAATATGAGCATAATAACAGCATGAAGAGATGAGTCCAGTTAATCATTTTTCAGTCTCTGTGTTTCTATGGGTGCGTTTGTTTTTGATTTATTTGAAAATGATTTTTGTAGTGTATTTTTCTTCTTTAAAATTCTTTTAACAAAGAATAGAGGTTAATTTTAGAAGTCATACACTATCACTTGTTATAGACTTTTTTTTATATATAAATCGACGAAATGACAAAATTATTATACACTCAAAACACAAGTGAAAGAGTTGGGGTTCAAAATTCAATTATAGTATCCGACCTAACAATTTTGATATTTTTTATCAGTTGAGTTATGATTTGTAAATGTTATTGAATTGCATAGTTTGAGTTGAAAATGTCACCCATACTTACAACTTACATGTGCTATTTAAAAATTAACTGTCATTAATTAAAAATTAATTATATAAATTACTATCACATGATCACTGTTGTAAAATCAATCATACCCGTTATACATCAACTTTGCTTTTTGTACCATCGGCTCCAAAAGACTACCTATGTCACAATTGATCATTGCATTTATATCAATGGATAATTTTGACGATTAATATTTTAAATTTTATATTGTAAAAAATTATATTTGGAAACAAATTGAAAAAACATGTAGTATATGCTAATTTGTTACTATATATTAATAAAAATTTATGGTTAAAATAAATTATATGAATAGTGCACACATATGTCGAAAAACAATCAAAAAAAGTGATAGAGAGAGTAATAATATTTTGAATAATTTTTGTTCACAAGAAAGGAATGTGTAGTAGTTTAGACAAACTTCAGAGTGAAGCGATTTTTGACGTTAAATTGTTCCAATTTTCTCTGAGAAATCAAACTGTGGTCCTCTCTATAAAACTAGCGTCAATTATTGAACCAACTAAAGTTTGATATTTTTGAACTAATTTTTAATAAAATTGAAAAAAGTTAAAATTAAAATAATACTGCAGCATATTATGATATTTAAAGTAATGCATTAAAAAAATGAAATGTTAAAAAAAGAAAGAAGGATTGAAGATAGATGATGGTAGAGTAAAGGTAAAGGAAGTCGCATGAGTAGTAAAACCAAGTAAGCCAGCAAAGTGAGTCTGAGTCGAGTCGGTGACTATGGCTTCTCACCAGATTCACAATCAGATCCACCATCACCATCATCATCACCACTAACACCACTACATTACATTACACATTACCCTTATCCCCATTTCAGATCTCAAAACCACAACCAAAGAAATGAAAGATTCAAATTCAAATTCAAACTCAACCACCACCACCACCACCAGTAGAACCGAACCGATAGGCCAAAACCTAATCAAACTAATAAGCAACCTATGTTTCTCAGTCTTCGTCTTCTCCGTTCTCATCTTCACCGTCATTGCCATCACTTACCAACCACCCGATCCATGGCTTCAATCTTCACCAGCTCTCACCAATCTCTTCACTCAATCTCAAAACGCCACTTTCCATATCGACACTTCCGTCATCAATACCGGCGAAGACATCACTCCTTCACCTCAAGACTCTCCTCTTCCTTCTTCCACCGTCGCCGCCGATGCTACTCCTGCAGTCACGGAAGCTGTAATTCAAAAATCCGAGGACAAATTCGTCAATTCATCCACCGCCGATGCTCCTAGTCCTTCTTCTTCTGACTGTCAGGAACTTCTCGGAACGCTAAATTGTTCCGATCCTCGTGTTCTTATTGCTATTCAGAGATTTAACCTTCGTGCTTTTAAGTCGATTTCGTTCTTTGAATATCAAACTCCGGTGAACGGTGCTGTTTCCGGTGACTGTGATGTTTCGTGGCGGTTTCGTAATAAGAGAGAGAAGTCGTGGAGGAAGTATCGTGATTTTCGTAGATTCAGGGTTATTGTAACTGATGAATGTCGCTATAAGGTTATTCACGCCGGCGGATTTCATTCCGGTATAAATGCGCGGAGAAATCCGGCGCTACGGACACCACGAACTGGAGCTGGTTACGGTAAGGGGAAAATTTTGCCGCGAATTTCGAACCGGGATGATCAGATCAACGACACGATACCTACTTTGGGATCAGAGACTAACTTTAGGAATGGGAAGTATTTGTATTATTCAAGAGGTGGTGATTATTGTAAGGGTATGAATCATTATATGTGGAGTTTCTTGTGTGGTTTAGGTGAAGCAATGTTTTTGAATAGAACTTTTGTTATGGATTTGAGTGTTTGTTTATCTTCAGTGTATAATCCTAGTAATAAGGATGAAGAAGGGAAAGATTTTAGGTATTACTTTGATTTTGAGCATTTGAAAGAGGTAGCTTCCATTGTTGAAGAAGGTGAGTTTTTGAGAGATTGGAAGAGATGGGATAGGACTCATCTTAAGAAAAAGAAGGTTCCTCTAAGAAAGGTTGTTACTCATAAGGTTACTCCTATGCAACTTCAGAAGGATAAGAGTACAATCATTTGGAGACAATTTGATTCTCCTGAGCCGGAGAATTATTGGTATCGGGTTTGTGAAGGTCAAGCCGCGAAGTATATTCAGAGACCTTGGCATGCTTTGTGGAAATCGAAGAGGTTGATGAACATTGTTACTGAGATTAGTGGAAGAATGGACTGGGATTTCGATGCAGTTCATGTGGTTCGCGGGGAGAAAGCTCAAAATAAGGAGTTATGGCCTAATTTGGATTCCGATACTTCACCGGATGCACTTCATGAGAAGCTTAAAGGGATGATTCAGCCTTGGAGGAATTTGTATGTTGCTACTAATGAACCTTACTATAATTATTTTGATAAGTTGAGATCGAATTTCAAGTTGCATTTGCTTGATGATTATAAGGAACTATGGGCGAATTCAAGTGAATGGTACAATGAAACCAGTCTTCTTAACAATGGAAAGCCTGTTGAGTTTGATGGATATATGAGAGTTGCGGTGGATACAGAGGTGTTTTACCGTGGAAAGACTCGTGTGGAAACATTCTATAATTTGACGAAAGATTGCAAAGATGGAGTTAATACATGCTGATCAGGTTGACAGTGCGGATTTTGATTCTTATTCATTGTACAATCAGGTCTTTGTTCTCGATTCAGTTTCAGATTCATACTATGGGGTTAAATTTAAGCTCACTGATGTGCTTGCTTGTTCTTTTATTGTATTGATTGATGATTGATTACTTGTGTTGATTATCATGATTTTGTATACAACATATCATAGAATCCCTTTCTCTCCTCATGCTCTTAAGTTATGCACTTTCACATAAGCTGCTTCTCCATTGCTCATTGTCTTCTTCAATCTTCATTACTTTACTTGTCTCATTGAAATATTTTGTTCCCAGAATGACCAGGCTACATTGAAAATCAAGAAGGGCTTTTGCTGCATACCTATGAATTTTCAATCTATTAATGAAATATTAACTTTGTACATAATGAATGCTTACATTTCATCTTTAAACACAATTTGGACCAAACGTTTTGACTTCAATCCTAGAAGCTTTACATACTTTCTGTATGTTTGAATAACTGATCTTATGATGCTACTTTGAATTAATTTGCATGCCTCGAGGATCATATCTGTATTTAGTTTACTCATTTCTGTATCTTGCATTGATTGCACAGCTTGTCAAGGCCTTCGCATATGTCGGTTTAGTCCATAATACAAATTGCATGGCATCCATAATTTGGTGCTCATTAGTTTGTGCTTGTGCATAAATACTTAGCATTAACTAACAAAGAGCTGTTGTAAATATTTATATGGAGTTAAAATTTACAGTTTTAAGGCGCAGATGTGCATTATTAGAAAATAAAATGTATGGAGGGATACCTTATCAGTGGTCTGAGTTCCGCTCAATACATAGTTTTATACAGTATAAATAAAGATTGTACTGCAGTTAGAATATAGTATTTGGCATGCAAAATAAAGAGGTACAGTATACTGTTAATTTGAACAGTTGCTAAAAATACATGTGCTGTAATATGAACATGACGATTCAAAAGATTTGCAACATAGTCATTATTTCTGGAAAAAAGATCAAACATTTGTCTTCAAATAAATCAAGGAAAGTTGGGCAATCAATAGCTGATGTGATTTTTTCCCCTTGTCTCTCACAAACGTTTAAAAGAAAAGATAATCGAAAGATATGATGTCAAGCATCAAAAAATTTCAATGTTCACATGAATATGATAATTCAAATTGGTTTACCATGTTATATTTAACCGATCCACTTAGCATATTCTGGTGTTTGTTCTTTAGTGCTATCAAATAGTTGAATTTGACAATCTCATCAAAGCAATTTCTTGTTAAACAATTATATAGGCGATTTTTGTGAACAATCATAGGTTTAAATCAAACTAATAATAACTATAAATGCTTCATTAAGCGTCAAATATTATACTTTTCAAATAACAAAAATCAATGCTATTATTAATGAATCCAAATAATATTCCTTAGAATCAATGCGCACATAAGAATTGTTCCTTAGAACCTAAATGGTTATACTGAACTGGTCTATAAACAATTTGTGGGCTAAAGAGTAATACATCGCACCACAACCAAAATTTTAGTCAATGTCAACAATGATATAAAAACTATTCATCCTCTTGACTCCTTAGTCTAGCTAATTGGTTTGTAACAACATCAAGCTGTGCAGCTCTCTCTACCATGTCATTCACCCATTCCTCTTTCTAGTGGATACATTGTGAGCAATTCCAGCACAATAAGTCCTATTATGCATCATAAAGTTTTAAGAAGACTAGGCATTCCTCTTTCTTAAAACCATTTGGAAGATAATGCCTAGTCTTCTTATCTGAGCAATATCCAAGATTAGGCATTAAAGTACATCCCTTGAACTTTCTCCTAACACGAGAATCAATACCCATTTGTCTCCGACAACTTTGCTAATAAATTTAAACAAACCATGTTAAATTAACAACCAACAAAAATAACAACAAAAGAAAAAATTCAACAATCAAAACATAATTAAATAAAGGTGTACTGTATGTTATAGTTCTGCAATCTCAGCCGAAAGATGGTGATATTTGTTGATAATCACGGTTTATCATAATAGTAAGGATATAATATATTGCATCATGGATTGCAGCACAATAACCAATAACCAACAACAACAAATAATCATATGAATTACTATAATGAAAATATAAACAGGGAATTAGTAACAGTAGGCTTATAATTAAGAAAACCCCTGTGTCGCAAGACCTGTAAGAGTTTGCTATATGCCCGTAAAAACGAAATGTCCAGCTACAAGACTATAGTCTGAATTCTGGACATCAGATACCATAGGCAAATACATAAACAAATGTAAAACAAAAAAACAAAAAATGTGTTAAAAAATGTTACTAATCTATAAGCAAAAATATGACTTTAATTTGCGAGAGATCAGATGGTAGTGCATGTTTGTTTCATCATCTATAACAGAAACCGTATGGATAATTATCCTCATTTCTCTTTGCATTGCATACACAAATTTCATTAACAAAATAAAAAACATCGAAAACATCATTAAACTAAATTTAAAACAAAATTAAAAACAAAACCAATTAATTAAAACATTGATTATGGGATCAGATAGTCGATCTTTCACCAAATATGAAATTCACAGTAAGACTGGATGTCACATAAAAAGTTGTTATCCTCATATCCCATGTATCAATGTTCCAAAGTGAAAATCAAAAATATAAAATTTAATTCAAATTCAGTAGAATAAATTGAAATTAAAAAAATAAGATCAAAAGAACAGGATCAGATACAGTGGTCAATCACCATGTTACACCATATAGATGCAAATTAAGACTGGGGCGACAATCATTATCATCATATCCTATAAAGAGGAGAATTGAAATTGAAACAGAAATATAAAGGAAAAAGAATTAAGAGAATTTTGTTTTATTTACACGATCTTCTTTGTGAGGATCGGCGGAGCCATTGTTGTGGATGGATGCTATGAAGAGTGGAATGTGACAGTATATATAAGCGTTGTGGTTTAGGGTTTGTGGTAACGGAAGGAACGAGTATTACGCTTGCGGCGATTTTAGGGTTTTTGTGAGAGCGGTGTAATCGGGTTGGGCCGATTGGGTCAAAAGAAAGGGTTTGTTGTTTATCACAAAAAGAATTGTGTAAGAGGTTGTTATTTGCACCACTTACTTTTTCTAATGCATTTCTTTTCTTACTGCACCTAGGGAAGTCAACGGGGCGGGGAATGTGCGGATGCTGTTTCCCCGTTCCCCGCCCCGCCATCCAAAATTTTCCTCATCCTCGTTCCCGATCCCTGCCACGGGGGAAAATTTTCCTCCATTCTCATTCCCACGGATCTCCACAGTTTTCACTTTTCACGGAGCTCCACGAATATAAAAAATAAACAAAATTGTTATACATTTTAATCAAGAGCACGACACTAATATTTTTTTTTCTTTTTCTAAAAAAATAAATATTTTGTATCTTTCATTTTTAAAAAATAAAAGTACATTTTGCATCAATAACAAAAAAAATGCAAAAACACTTTATAATATTTCTTTTTGTCAAAAAAACAAGTAATCAATTGCACTTGTTGTTACCATGCATAATCATAATCTCTAAAACGTATTAATTATTATTTTTTATAAAAAAAATACACATAAAGTTATATAATTGTATGTTATATATATAATTTAAATAATTTAATCGGGGTCGGGGAATCCGCGGTGGCGGAGGGACATTCTCCGCCCCGAATTATCCACGGGGGAATTTTTCCCTCCATCCCCGTCCCTGCGAGAATCTGTTAACAGATACAAATTGACATCTTTATATGTCTCTCTCACACACTTTTCTTAACAAAAACAAAAAAAAAACACACTTTTCTTGACACAATTACCCTACTATCACTATTATAAGTAAATTAAACTTTTTTTTATTACATTTATTACTTAATGTATTTAGCTTAGTATAATATAACCCATTAGTGACATCAGAGCGCTAAGGTTCAAATCTGTAAAGATAGAAGAAGAAGGATATGATGAAGATGAAGATGAAAATGAAGAAAAAGAAGAAAACATGATATCATAACCATAACCATAACCGAAAACCATAACCATAACATATATCATTGATATGTTACATTTGAGATGCTCATGTATTACATAACTCATAACCATAACCAATACACGAAAAAGGTTCAAGTATCACATGAAGATGTAGAGAATAACAATATACATGGCTGACAACATAGCCATAATATGACTGACAACCGATTGTTACAAAACCACAAAGAACATCTTTATGTCTTACATGAAGATGTAAGAATAACATCCTCCATAGCTGACAACCTACTGTAACATTCTCCAATCTCCACAGCTTCTCCGTATAAATATATATCCCACCAAATTTTGCAATACAAAACACAAACAACATTAGTGGTATATACTAATGTAACCCATCACTTGTCTCATTCCCCGCTTTCGTGAGATTTTTTCCTCCATTCTCATCCTCACGGCGAAATTTCTTCCTCCATCTTCATCCCCATAGATTTCAACAGTTTTTGCGGAGACCAATCAACCTTAAAAAATTATTATCGAATTTATATTATTTTTCAATTAAACTATTTATAAAGAAATAGTAAAGTTTAAAAATTAACATCATATATATAAATAATTGTATACAAATATTGTGCGATAATATAATTAAAAACAATATATAAAGTACTTAAACATACACTTATAAATATTTTTTTAATAAAATTTTAGGGATCGGAGTCTCTGCAGTAGTGGGAGATAAAATCCCGCCCCCCTCTCCAAACCTCTTTTGGGTGGGGGGGGCTCTTCTTCATCTCCACGAGAAATTTTCCCCACACTTGAGTCCTCGCGAGATCCCCATTTAGATATAAATTTGACAGTCCTAAACTCAACAAATTAAAATCATGTATGCTAATTGCTAAGCGTATGTTTGGTTCTACGACTAAAATTGATTTTGAAAGTGTAATATAGTTGATTTTATTTGAAGCCAAAAAAATGTAGCTTTTGATTTTAAAATTGATTTTTATACTAAAATTTTTTATTTAATTTACTTTTACATAATGTATTAAAATATAATTTTTTTTATTTTCAACTTAATTTTAGTCAGAATCAATTTTACATAATAAATTCTATCAAAATCAAATTTTCTCGCCGTAGAAAAAAAATAAATCTAAAATCTATATATTTTTTTTTAATGAATGAAAGGTAATAGGGCTAAAAGAAGGGCAAGGATCTAGGTGGGTTGTTTGTCATGTAGTAATAACTGGTGTCCACTCTCCAATGACTCAGTAAAGTAAAGTGAGAAACACACTGTCTGCCTCTTCATTCTCCTACCCTCACTGTAAGTAAAGTCTCAAACTTTCTTCTCCAAACCACACAAACACTTAGATTCATTCATCAACACTTTTCATTCACATTGCAACAATCTAAATCTGTTAATTCAATATCAGTTACTGGGTTGTTTTCTGTCCCAAACCCATAAGAGGAGCTGAAAAAGCTGTGAACAGCAGCAACTTGTGTAGGGTTTGTAGATCAGGTATTTCATACATGTCTCTTTAGTTCACTACCATTCTGTTTTTGCTTATTCATTCTTATCATGTGGGTTTGTGTCTTTTTCTGACATAACAAACAAGGATGTTTCTGCTACTTTTTTTTTCTTATAGATTTCTTTCTTTATATAGCTGAATTCTTGTTCTTTTTTCTTTTGTTTTTTTTTGGTAAACCATTGCCTCTATTTTTCCACATAGTTATAAGGAGAAAATGTTTATCACATTTTTTTAATATAAATAATTTATGTACAATAATGTGCCAATCCTTCCTCATAGTTACTGATTCCATGAAAAACTAAATTTGATTTTGTATACTTCAATTTTAACTGGGAGTACATACATGCATGTGAACTTAGTTTTTTCTCTAGAGTACTCCCTCCGGCCTTAAATATAAGCAACTTTCACCTTTTTAGATACATTGAAAAATTAATGTATCAAGTTTGTATTGTAGATTAGATACATTAGTTATTTAATGTATCAAGCTTCATTGTTCTTTAAAGATTTTGCTCTGCTATATAATTTTAGTTGTTGAAATTGTGATTTTGTATCTATTGCTATATTTTGACAGTTAAGGCTTTGCCCAACAGAAGTATTGCGCTGAATCTGCTGGTTTAGGTTAGATTGGATGCAATGAAACTTAAACAATGGCTTGCAAGTGTTCTGTTGCTCACTACTGCTATGCTAACAACTACATTGGGTAATATATACCTCCCCTTTCTACTTTCCTCTTGCAGAGTTATGTTGCGTGCTTGTTAGATTTTACTCAATAGAATATATATTATCCATGGAAATACCCCATCCTGTCTTATATATATAACCAACGATTCACTTTTTAGATTCATTGAATAACTGATGTATCTGATGTTATTCAATGAATCTAAAAAGTAAATTTTTGCTTATATATGAGACTTGAGGTATTTTGAGTTGGCATTTTAGTTAGAAGCAACAATTTTACTGTAAAATGTACTGATTTTCTTACACAACATATCAACTATATGGCTAGTATACTCTTCAGCTTATTTATTGAAATAACCTGGTTAAGAAGGTTCCCTCAAGGGAATGTAGATATATGGCAGGTAATTTATCGTCTATTACCTTTCTGTGTTGATGTTGAATCAAATTGTTGAATTTGTAGGTGCATTTGTGGGGGTGAACATTGGCACTGATGTCTCTGATATGCCATCTGCTTCAAATCTGGTTACTATTCTGAAAGCCCATCAAATTTCTCACGTGCGTCTTTATGATGCCAACCCGCACTTACTACAAGCCCTTTCAAACTCAAGCATTGATGTGATTGTTGGTGTCACCAATGAAGAGGTACTGAAAATCGGAGAATCTCCATCAGCAGCCGCAGCCTGGATTAATAAAAACGTTGTTGCTTACGTACCATCCACCAATATCACGGCAATAGCTGTTGGCAGCGAGGTTCTTTCCACAATCCCAAATGTTGCTCCTGTTCTCGTTCCTGCCATGAATTCTCTTCACAAAGCTCTGGTTGCCGCGAACCTTAATTTCCGTGTCAAGGTTTCAACACCACAATCTATGGATATTATCCCTAAGCCTTTTCCTCCTTCTACTGCCACCTTTAACTCTTCATGGAACTCTACACTCTACCAAGTCCTCCAATTTTTGAGAAACACGAATTCCTCCTTCATGTTAAATGCTTACCCTTATTATGGATATACTAAAGGAGATGGTATTTTCCCTATTGAATATGCTCTTTTCCGACCCCTTCCTTCAGTGAAGCAAATTGTTGATCCGAACACGCTATTTCACTACAACAGTATGTTTGATGCTATGGTGGATGCTACCTATTACTCTATAGATGCATTAAATTTCAAAGATATACCTGTTGTTGTCACAGAAACTGGCTGGCCATCTTTTGGTGGAGCAAATGAACCCGATGCTACTGCAGAAAATGCTGAGACCTACAATAATAATATGATTCAACGGGTCCTGAATGATTCTGGTCCGCCTAGTCAGCCAAACATACCCATTAATACATATATATATGAATTGTTTAATGAAGACAAGAGAAATGGTCCTATTTCAGAAAAAAATTGGGGCATCGTTTATACTAATGGAAGCGCTGTTTATCCTTTAAGTTATGGTGGTGCTTCTAGCCAGATCACTGGAAATGGAACCTCTTCGGGCATATTTTGTGTGGCTAAAGATGGAGCAGACACTGATAAGCTTCAAGCTGGTCTGAGCTGGGCTTGCGGACAAGGTGGAGCAAACTGTGCTTCTATTCAACAAGGGCAGCGATGCTATCTCCCCAATAATGTGAAAAGCCACGCATCTTATGCGTTTAATGATTATTATCAGAAAAATCAAGGTGCTGGCGGAACATGTGACTTTGATGGTACTGCTGTAATCACTACGCAGGATCCAAGTAAGTTGACACAAATTCTTATTTCTGTTTTAACCAAGATTTTGGCATATCACTCACGTATGTTGTAACACTTCAGATTAGTGGATTTGGATTTACTGCAGTCACAAATTCTACACATTTACACAGTCAGCACATCGGTGGCCAATCTACATTTTAAACTCGGTATTTTAGAGTTTAAAAAAATCAAAATATATTTGCTGCACCATCCGATCTCATCAAACAACCACTTATGTGTTGATTGTGTGAATGAGTTGGAACAACAAATCCAAATCCCAGGTGGTTTCTTCTTTTTTTTTTGACAAACCCAGGTGGTTGGTTTCTTTAGATGGTCAAATATGTGTAACTGTGTCCTTAAAAGATTAAACATGCCATCAGTTGACTATCCAAATTCCAAAAAATTTACGGTGCTTGGTGAAAACACTGAGAAAAGTTTCTATATCAAACATACCTCCTCATGTGAGCGCGCTTTGGGCTTAAAGCATGTAGCCCTGGACAATGCACATGCCTACCTAATCTTGTGCTAAAATTTAACATTTTACTTAGAATGGGGACAGTGATAATTGGACTCTAGAAACATTTGATTATAGTGACACTGATACCATCTCATGAACCACCTTGTTGAATTTTAATGATCCTACTTCAAGCATAGGTACTGTTTTGCTTACTATTAGCTTTACTCCTTAGGATATTCATATACATAAAAGATACTTTCCTCATTTTTCCGATAAAATTATATATATAAAAAATTATAGCCCTGTCCAGTTTCGTTGATTGATAATTTTGAATTGGAGCTATAATGTTAGTGTGTCACTCTTCAATTATTTGTTAACTTGTCCTGTTAGATATTGCCCAGAGCCTAGCTGGTTGCATCAGTATTAGTGTTTCTTGTTTTCTTGATGCATCTCATTGCACTCTTGCCGATTCTGTAGGTCTAGTTTCCTCGTAAATCTGTCTTAGGATATGTTTGTATGCCCAGAGCCTAGCTAAGCTTTAAACCTATTAGCAAAACTAGGCTACTAGAAATGTTTTCTTATTGCATCCTGAAACAATGTTTCCTTGCTGGTATTTAACCAATTTATGCTGTGTAATCTGTTTCAGGCTATGGATCTTGTAGATTCACCGGAAGGTATAGAATCTTAATCTATATATACATCCATTATTTGTTAGATTTATAAGTAATTGTTTCTCTTTAAAATTCTTATCTGATGATGCATTATTTTGATATCAGCTCTGGCGCTGGAGGAGTGAGTTTACCACCGACAGCACTTGGACCTTCGAGTCCCTTTGGAGCAAGTATGAACCTTCAAGTGTCTACCCTTCAGTACTTGATATCTGCTATTGGTGTATTTTTTGGTCTAATGATTCTATGACCCACAAATTTATGCACTTAAGATTGCAATTCCATTATTCGCTGGAATGTAGTTTTCGTAGAGATTTTGTTTCTCGCTTTCTTCTGTCCATTTTATTCTTCATAGCTGCTCCATCTTGTGCATTTGAGATTTTGAGATCATTGTATTTTATATCTTTGATGATAGATAGTTGCTTAAATCTAGTGGTTTAGGTTTAGGAGAAAAAACTGAAGGCTGAATCTAGAAGAAATTATTGCCATTGTTCTTTAACAAACAAATGGTGCACTCTTTATCACTCTAGCCATCTCTTTGATGGTAGATACTTTAGTCTATTAATCATTTTATCCATGGTTCCATCTAAATTGGTGATTTTTTTTGCCTGTTTTTATCTCACTGAACTTACAAAGAGAAGTTATAATCTAACCTCTTCTAAGGTTTGTTTCGATGCTATCAAATGGAACAACTCTAATAAGGGAATGAACCCACATAAAAGCTGTAATGAAACTTACTTCTATCATTTGAGATTCTATTAGCTTTAAAAATATCTGCAAAAATATCTATATAGTAATATTGTAATTGAATATGTGTATAATAAAGGGTTTGAGTTTGACTATTGAAGTGAACAAATCACCTTTTTTCTTTAATCAAGAAAAGGAAAAACAAAAGCAACTAAATAAAACTAAGGTCCATACACCATGAGACATCGGTATTATTTGTACACATATAGAGTTGAAGGGGACGAAGAGTCTAGGTCTTGAGCACATCATCGTAAGAAACAATGTACTTGGTTAATTAATCAACACATTTATTCCCAATATGAACAAGGTCATTGGAGATAGCTCTTTACATGACATCAATATACTAATCATATTTGTAATATTCATCTCAACTGACATTGTCAATATTATTGTATTGAACATTTTCACTTGAATCATATTTATGTGTGTGAATTTCATATAGTATTTGTTATTTTTTCAGTTTTCACAATTAGTATCCGGTCAACTGAACTCGGGATGAATTTTGACATCAAATATTTTTAATTAATTCCTTCATAACATAATATTTGATCAATCATCAATTTTCTCCAATAAATTGAGGGTGGAACAGAACAAGAGTCTTGTTAACATTTCTCCAATAAATTCAAGGTTGATATCAAATGTAGATGATAACATGTATGTCATAGGTTAGATGAAATAACAATTAGGGTCTATTTGGATTGATGAAATGTAGTGGGATGAGATGGAATGAAATGAAATTTTTTTATGTTCTATTGTTTGGTTTTGTAAATAATGAATGAAATGGAATCGAATGAAGTAAGTATGATGGAACTCATTCCATCCAATACCACTCATTCATCCAATTTTTCATTCCGCCTAATTTGGGTGTATGCAATGGAATGAAATAAATTAACAACATAAATAAAATTTTATCCCTATTTATTTTACTTTATTTTTTTGAAAAGGCAAATAAAATAATTTGTTATTAGACTTTCTTTCTTCCTTCTCCCCCGTCTTCTCTTCTTTTGCAACCAATTTTTTTTGGTACAAATCAATTTTATATTAGTGTATCTTCCCTCTCCAATCTTCTTTTCTTCTGCAACCATTTTTTTTTACAAACCAATTTTATATTAGTGTATCTTCCCTCCCTAATCTTCTCTTTTTCTACAACCAATTTTGTTTTTTTTTTTGTACAAACCAATTTTATTATTCTTGTAATTATATTAGAGTATGAAAAAAAATTCACGTCATATATACTTTTTGTCTCCTCTTATTCTCTTCGTTTTTTATTAAATTAGTACTACTATTTGGTCATACATTATATACTACAATGTATTATTTTAATATATTATAATACATTTTTTTACCAATAAGATAATGTTTTTTTGTGTAGAATAAGATAGTACATTTGGCTACTTGTCGGTCATTTTCTTACGCAATTATAATTTTAGGGTGGCCTGTGCGATTTGGTGGCTAGTGGTCACCACCATTTTTCTCTATTAATTTGATAGTTTATGTTCAATTAAAAGTGTTATTATGGTTTGGACAATGAATTAGTAATGAAATATGTGAAATTTATTGGTTGAATTGAGTAGAAAATGCATGATATTAAAATTTTATAAATAAAGGGTATAATTGGAATAAAAAAATTATAACTCATTCCATTCCGTTCACTTTCCAAACAATGGAGTGAGAAATTTGTTTCGATCTATTATAAAATATTCAAACAATGGAATGAAATATATGTTCCATTTCGTTCCGTTTCATTATGCTCCGTTCTATTCCATTTTGCTCCGCTCTATTCTATATCATCAATCCAAACAGACCCTGATGTGCTTTTATTCAGGTGTTTTACGCATGATTCTTAACATAAAATTTATTATGGTTATAACTTAAATTGAAAAAAAATCATATATTTAGTAAAATTATGGTGAGTTATGTTAAGAACCACACGATAAACACTTAAATAAGTGCACCTAAGTTTTTTCCACACACAAATTATATGACAAAAAGAAACACATATGCCTTCACTATATTTTGATTTTATTTTTTTAACTATGTGAAATATTGTTATAATAGTTTTTTTTTTGGGCACATTTGTTATAATAGTTTTTAAATTTACAAAAATGATAAAAACAACTTAAATATGTTTTATATTAGTCATTTTATTCTTTAAATATCTTTTTTTATTAGTTAATTTACAATTCAAATGTATTTTGTATTAGTCAAATTTAATACATTCGTATATTATAGTAACAATACATCATATATTTAGAGACTAAAATAATATATATTTTTTAATATTATACATGTGCCATATAGTTCAAAAATATATATAATATCGGCTCTCACTATCAGTGTCAGTCACGACATTTTAGAGGTCCAAGACAAATAATAAAAATAGACCCTTATTCATTACCTTCTCATTTTATTTTAAGACTCCGGACAAATTAGATAAAGAGTCATCTGAAGGTCAATTTTTTTTAAAAAAACTAAAGTTTTTGTTAATTTTTTTAAAAAAAGATTAATCTTTTAATTAAAATGTAAATAGCATGACTAACATAAAAAATAATTATATTCTAATCAATAACGATAAATTATACTGGAAGTAAAGAAAAACACCTACAAACTAATTTATTAATAAAAATTCCAACTTAATTTTAATTTTTTTTATTACGATAAAATTTAACTCTTTATTTCAAAGAAACAATAAAATTCTCTAAATTCACCATCTTTATTTGTTACTTTGTTGTAGTGGGCTCAATCCCACAACTATTTATTTAATTATTTTTTCATATTTATTAAAATAAAAAGCATGTGAAATACTCTAAAGGAAATAAAATAAAAGAACATAACACACGGGGATTAAAACGTGCGAGCACTTGGGAAGAATATATTGAACACTGCCACTGAACCAATTTGTTTGTCGTGAAAATAATTAGTTGCGCCCATACTTAATCTTGATTTTTATCGATAGACCTCAAAAATAAAAATAATGAGCCCTTAAAATATTGAGGCCCAAGGCTGCTGCACAACCTCTAGGCCAGGCCTGCTCACTACTCAATACTTATGCGTCCGTCCTTGTCAAGAATAATTCTCGAAACAAAGGTGAATCGGGGTCAAGATTTTGCGGGCGATGATTGACCGCATTTTGTATCCCGCCTTAAATTTCCTAGCTACACACCATTAACTCTATAGGTGACCTGAAGTAGTTGTATATCATGTAGAATTAAATCAGAAAATCTTTCAACAAGTTTCTCAATCGTCTTCCCCATAATACCATGGAGGAGACGTGCTGTAACACATTGTATTTTATATATATCATTCATGTTCATTTTAGTAATTGTATCAATTTATTATTTTTTTCCAACGACTTATCTTACATGTATAGATATATCTTAAATACTGGATTTTATAAATAATTATCCTAATAAATTAGTATTACTTTGAATTATGATTAATATTACAATTTTGTAAGCATGTTAAATTATTATATTATTTTATGAATTTTAAATAAATAAGCAAGTTTATTTTTATAATGAATAAAGGAGGATGCAAGTGTATGTAATGTAGGGTTCTATGTGAAGTGGCAAAAATTCATGAGAATTAGTGGAATAGGAAAAATAAAACGTGGATTTGACTTAGTCTAAGGAAGACTAAGATCAGTATCTAAATTCTCCCTTTCTTTCCACTATATTTATCTATACGTTCATAATTACTTACTTAAAAGAGGAGACAACACTTAAATTTTCTCATCACAATAGTCCACGATCAAACACACAGTAAGTAAAAGAGAATCTATATCATCCTAAATAATATTTGATAAAAGAATTTAGAAGTGTGTTATTATAAATTATTTGCATAGATTTTTATACAATATTGTTCTTATGATTCTTGAATTTTGTTGTGTTAGTTGTTGTTCACGTAAAGTTAAGGAGTAATTACAATAGAAAGTAGAAAAAAACTTTTTTAAGAAAAAGTGTACATAACAAGTATAATTATAATTAAATAAATTATTTTATGAATTGAAGTAATCATAAGCGATGAACTATAGATAACTTTGATAATGGTGTATGTTCTTACAAATAATTTTTTTAGGTTTAATATGTTAATTTCGTTTTTATAGTTTTTGTTCATTATAATTTATTTTGTGATGTCGATGTAGGATGATCTATATCGTGATTATGATTTTAGGTTTACTATTGATAAATTGGAGAGCTAATCACCCTCAATCTTTTGTTAATAGTAGATGAGATCATGATGACCGGAATAGATTGACCTCACCAATAATTGAATCTTTCAATACATTTTTTTTGTTTTTGGTCAAGTGTTATGAAATTCCATTTGTTAAAGTGGAGAAATGTGATGAGTGGAGTTCGAACCCCACCCCTTACGTATATAATGCGGTGTCCAATCAATTAAGTTAAGCTAATGAGACCGAATC